>CM076085.1:9232500-10432500 GCA_038088235.1 Zacco platypus | reverse complement strand
GTACACCAAAACTCCAAAGAAGACAACCTTAGGCCCATCCTCGGTGACTAAGTCATGCCCTCATGAGATGGCCATTCAGAATGTTAACTATATAAACAAAACCTCATACAAATTTGACCCCGGGAATTGGTTTATCTCAGTGGATCTGAAAGACGCTTAATTTCATATCCAGATAGCCCCCCCAATCACAGACCATTCCTGAGAATACCGTTAGAGAGGGTGGCATACCAGTCCTATATACGAACTCTAGCTAGCGCTGCTGCTCCCTGTCATCTAGTGAACCTGAGATTCTGGGCCAACTTTGGCAAGAGCTCGATGCTTCCCAGCCAACGAATGTCGTTCCTGGGGGTAGTCTTTCATTCAGCTCAAATGCAGGTTTGGCTCTCACAAGAGCATGCCCTGAAAATCAGGAGTATGGCGGCCTCGTTCAATGTGGGGTCTCTTTTCACCCTCAAGAGGTTTCAGAAGCTGCTGGGCCTCATTGTGGCAGCTTCTTCAGTACATCCGCTGGGCCTGCTCCACATGCGACCATTCCAACTTTAGTTGATGCGGGGCACATGGGCCCACACACTCTCAAGGTGACCCATGGCTGCGTCAAGGCCTTGGCCGCTAGGAAATCACGCAGGACTTGGTTTCCAGGAGGAAAGTGGTCATGAAACAGCACATCAACTTCCTAAAAATGTTGCAGTAATTCTGGCCTTCAGGGAGTTCCTGATGGAATTCAGGGGTCATTATGTCCTGGTCTGCTTGGACAACATGACGGTGGTTGCTTTTAGCAATAACCAAGGAGGTATCAGGTCAGGCTTCCCCCAAGGGGTCAATAGAACAATCTCGGAAGTGAGGGCCTGTTCCACAAGGCACCTTTATGCCCAGGTATTTTTTTTTGGCAAGGTGTATTAGGCAGCTCTAGTGGCAAATCATGGCCCGATGTCTGGCCAATCGATTAGGAAACACGACCAGGTGGTTAAGGTTCTCAAAGGGCACTCCCTATGAGCCGTTTGAGACAACTGATATTCAATCCCTCTCACTTAAACTACCCTCTTTCTGGCTCTAGCATCAGTCAATCTCCAGGCTCTATCTGTGGAACCATCCTGAGTTTGGTCCTAACGACAGTAAAGTGGTCCTTATGCAGAGAAAAGGTTACGTGCCGAAAGTGCTTTCCACCACGTTCAGAATGCAGGTGATAGTTCTGTCAGCTCTTCCACTCGTGGAGTACGAGCAGGCACCTAATCCACTCTGTCCCAAAAGGGCCCTTAGAGTGTCTACTCAGCTCTCTGGCCAATTTAGGCAATCAGAGCAGCTGTTTATCAGCTTCGAATGCCGCACTAAAGGGCTGCGAGTTTCCAGGAGGATTGTACATGAGATAACGCTGGCTTACAAGTCCATGGACTGGCTGTGCCCCATATGAGTGGACCCACTCCACTCGAGGTATGGCCTCCTCCTAGGCGTGGTCCAGCAGAGTCTCTATCGCAGATAAACCCAGTCATCTTTCATCAAATTTGGTACCTGGACATTCCTGCTCTTCAAGCATGGGTGTTGTCAGACTGAAATGTTTATGTGCTGTGTAGCAAGCTCTGCGGTCTGAATCTTTCCTTATGCAGCTGATCGAGGGGCCCTCAATCAAGTGCCTCCAAGCTGTCAGCTTGCAGAGTGGCTTACATTCTGCACTTTTACCATGGCACTGTTGGATTAAGTTCCCCATAAGCTTCAGCAGTGCTCGTGTCCGTTATCTCAGGGACCCAAGAATATGTGAGTAACCATAAAGGTTTTTCAATAAGGAACTATGTCAGTCCTAAAGTTACTATTACTTACTGATTAGTAAATGTTGTAATATTAGTTTACTTTTATTTAATAGTAGTAACTGAAGTGTTAATGTAGTACTTCTAATTTGTCCTGCATTACATACTGCATAGTTACCTATTAATGATAGACCATTCTAAAGTGTTACTGAAAATGTATGTATATTCTTGAATATATGTACTGTATGCTGCAAGAGAATAGAGATGGAAATTTGGATAAATATTGATAATCAATAAGTATTGATCATCTTCTTCTCTGCTGAAACTCTGTCTATATACAGTATATAAATATATAGAGACAGAGAGAGAGAGAGATTTAGCCCATGCACATCAACATCTTCAGATGATTTTCAGATTTTTTTTTATTAATTAAAAAAAAGAATTAATAATATATTTTTCTTTTAATGAATTAATTAATTGTAGATTAATTAAGATTAATCTCGATTAATAAAACATGACATTAAAGTGTTTATATATATATATATATATATATATATATATATATATATTTATATATATATATATATATTGTAATAATTACACATGTAATCTCCGACGTAGAAACCACTAAGACATCAGCCTATATTTTAAATATTTGTTTAATGGAATCTTTTTAGGAAAGAAGGCATCACTGATATCAATACTGCTACTGATGTCTCTATGAAATTGATTTTTTTCCCCCTCAATTTTAGCCATTAATTATAGGAATTCAGCATTACTATAAATAATATAAAAACTTTTAATTTAAATGAAATTAAAACAATCTTCACATAAACCCATTATAAAAAGTCACATTTACCTGTGCACTTTAATATATCAGCGCTCAATGTCTTCGATTAGCCCAATCAGCCCAGTTCAGAGTTTTACTTGCCCTGTCAAAATGCGCAAAAGGTTATTGTTTTTACTATTTTTGACTCATATAACCTCGTACACAGTGCTTTAAGATTTTTAGGTAGGTCTAACAGGTAGGATATATTCAGAAATTGAATAAAGTTATCAAACACTTCACAGTCTTCACTGCATAAATTATAAATGAAATATAGATGAAACCTTATTAAAACTACAAATGTTATTCAGTCAAGATCAGTGAGAGATTTTCTCTTTTTCTTTTGTTCTTTGATTAACATTAATGATAGACATCACAGCATCAGGTTTAATAGGTTGCTGTCACTTTAAGATCTGCTGCTGCTGCACATAACATGGATCTGACATGCATCCCATTTTCTAACTCTCTATGTTCATTTAAGACTTCATTTAACTCGTTTAGCTGTGCCTGTGAGGACACTACAAATTTTGTATTTTGGCATAATTTTGTGTTTTTGTCCATTCAAGGGCTATCTGAAGCAGTTTTCTGTGTGCACAAGTCTATGTGTGTCGTACAGGCAGGAGATTCACTGCACAGCAAAAGCATTAAAAGCATTTGCTTGAATAAGAACGTGATAATAGCTACCCAAAGGGTGTATATATATATATATATATGAAATATATGAAAGAGTATATATGAATATGAAAGATATATATGAAAAAAGTGCATACTTCGCTAATGGCCTTGAGAAAATTCGATGAGAAGTTTGTTTTTGTTTTGTTTTTTCTCTCCAGTTTGCCCTTCTGCTATGTTTCTTGGTTGTGTTTTGTTGGTTTGTGGTTGTGTAGGTCCAAGAAATTCTCTGAGAACATTAAAATTAAATCCCTGCAGACTTTAATTATAATCTCAGAGCTGTTGGCCTCATGTAAAGACCCCGGGCAGAGGTTTAACCCACACACACGTCAACATCCTCACAGAGGTTTAGACACAGACAGGCGGACAGGTTTACAGATTATATTTTTCATAATTAGAAGAGTAGGAGAGGAAGTGAATATGTGCTTATTAGCACAATTAAAAACAGCGAGACGCACAATCATGGCCTCAGAACAGCATTAACCCCGCAGGAGAACACTGTATAGGGGCGGACGCTACAAATACACTCTTAACATGGAGGTGTTGGAAAATTTGAGCTGAAGTTTTGACTTCTGGGTTTGATGATAGAAAGAGGGGAGCTCTTGATCTCTTAAAGTCTCCATGAAATCAAAATTGACAATTAATTGTTTTGTTTTTTTGTTTATTTTAAGTGGAATATTGCAATGTTTACTTTGAATGAATTACGTGAGAACATCATTATTTTGTTAGATTCATGCATTCATCACAATCTTTAATCAAAATAACTTTGCCTCCCTCTTGTAGCAACATCACTACTCTCATGATTTGTTTGCTAGCATGGTCCTGTCACTCACATGATATCCACCAATAGCAAACCACAATCATTCAACTTGGACATAATCAAGTCCTATCCTATTTGTTCTTATTCCAGAAGCCGTTTCATTCCTGGTGTTCAGTCCTGTTCCTATCGGCCACTGTCCTGCTAGTCTTGCGTAGCCAGACTTTCAGATGGACGGCAGAAGGTTTGGACTCTATCGCAGCTTTCATTGGCCAAGGACTGCTCAAGAGGACATTTGACTGACACGCAACCAATCACAGTTTGTTTTGTTCTGCGTCATGTTTAGGGGCATGAAAACGTAAAGTCGATGTCCTTACATTAACAGACCGCCGTGCATCGAAAAAATTATTAAGTCAAGAATGTAATGCAAGTTTACAGCAACAATGGAGCCGCAAACTTCATATACTTCTGAAAAACCAGCGTTTAGTAAGTGCTCATTGTCACAGCTGTAAACACAACGGCGTTATTCTTCTATGAGAGGGTTTTAAAGAACCATTAAAGAACGTGAATGTCTCCTGGACATCATGTACAATTCATCCAACCAGATGACAACTTTGAAACTCCTGAAGTGTTTCCAGATAAGTGTGCCATATACATCTGACGTTCAGCCAAGGCTAAGACTACTGTCCTGCAGACTTCAGATCCAGCCCCAATGAAACAAACCAGAACCAGGGATTCAAGAACTTGGGGATCATTGGAAACATCAAGGCAGGTGTGCTGAAGCAAAACTCTGGAGGAAGGGCCCCGATTGGCCACTCCTAACAAAGCAATTTGTTTAAAACTACTGAGAAATTGTGAAGTAATATCTTTATAAATAGTGAACAACATTTTACACTACTCCTATTTTCTTTAGAAAGCATAAAAATCTTGTTTCCTGTTCAAGCTCTTTATTTGCAGATTTATCCACTTGTAAAAATAACGATATTTAACTTTGACCATTTTAACACTACTCTGCTCTTTTTCCTCAAAAAAAAGCAGCGAGGTGGAGGAGAAGCTTTCTGACAGCCTCCTCAAAATGGCATCTGCAAATTACAGGCTGTTACGTTCTCTTAGCACCTATTAATTATATCAAAGATGAGAGCGGCCAGCCGCACTGTGATTTATTACACCACTAACTTGTTGTGTCACTCTTGGGATGGAGGGAGGAGCAGACGACAGGAGAGAGAGAGACAGCGGCACTGGACCTCGACGACCCAGACAAACCCTCAGCAACCTCACCTGAGAGACAGACAGACAAAGACAACGAGACAGATTTCTAGTTGGCAGTTTGGCTCAAACCTCAGCTTCGTTTGCAGGCAATGAATCTAAAGCCTCTTTTATGAAACACAGGAAAATCTGATTCTTCAGTTGAGGCTCAAAATCAGAGCCAAAAACAGAGTCAATGGCTAAGCTGACGCTTTTACTCTTTGCCAAAATAAATATGCCGCTGAAGCAGGGTCGGAAATTAATGGGGGCTCGGGTAAAAATTAACGAAAATAAACAAAATGTCCCCAAAATTCAAAGTAAGGTGGAAAAAAAAAAAAACTATTACGGCTGTTATAATTAAAGTGAATTGTGAAAATTAATGAAAAGTTTTGATTGCGACATTACATTTCGACCTGCTCATGTTGCATCATACAATATTTTAAAACGTTTTGCAGTGTTGAGAACTATAACCAATCACGCACATTTCTGTTGAGCACAATGACCAATGACCAATCAGAGGCATTTAAATTAGTTACCACTGAAAAGGCTTCAGTGATGGGGAACATTCTTTGCTCGCTTTCTGTATATAATTTATCCCCAGTATGCATATCCATTTTTTACTACTAAAATAACCAATGTGATGTCTTGATTTTGTAATGCATAAAACGCAATAAACTAATATATACAGGTGCTGGTCATATAATTAGAATATCATCAAAAAGTTGATTTATTTCACTAATTCCATTCAAAAAGTACTTGTATAATACATTGATTCATTACACACAGACTGATATATTTCAAATGTTTATTTCTTTTAATTTTGATGATTATAACTGACAACCAAGGAAAATCCCAAATTCAGTATCTCAGAAAATTAGAATATTATTTAAGACCAATACAAAGAACGGATTTTTAGAAATCTTGGCCAACTGAAAAGTATGAACATGAAAAGTATGGGCATGTACAGCACTCAGTACTTAGTTGGAGCTCCTTTTGCCTGAATTACTGCAGCAATGCGGTGTGGCATGGAGTCAGTCAGTCTGTGGCACTGGTCAGGTGTTATGAGAGCCCAGGCTGCTCTGATAGAGGCCTTCAGCTCTTCTGCATTGTTGGGTCTGGCATATCGCATCTTCCTCTTCACAATACCCCATAGATTTTCTATGGGGTTAAGGTTAGGCGAGTACCCTGGCCAATTAAGAACCGGGATACCATGGCCCTTAAACCAGGTACTGGTTGTTTTGGCACTGTGTGCAGGTGCCAAGTGAAATCTGCATCTCCATAAAGTTGGTCACCAGCAGGAAGCATGAAGTGCTCTAAAACTTCCTGGTATATGGCTGCGTTGACCTTGGACCTCAGAAAACACAGTGGACCAACACCAGCAGTCGACATGGCAACCCAAAATCATCAAAATTAAAAGAAGTAAACATTTGAAATATATCAGTTTGTGTGTAATGAATGAATATAATATACAAGTTTCATTTTTTGAATGGAATTAGTGAAATAAATCAACTTTTTGATGATATTCTAATTCTATGACCAGCACCTGTAAACGTTTTAGCTTTTTTCTGTAATAATAATCAATAATGTGGACTATGTACATTATGCAATTGTTGTGTAAATACATATATGCCACAAAAATTAAGTATTTATAAGTATATACAACCCAAATACATTCAAAAAACACCATTGTATTAGGTTTTCCATTCAAATACGATTGCATCGTGTTAAACCAACTTAAAATGGTTACTTTACGATGTTTCAGGTCAAAAATTATTTGTTACTTGTTCAATTTACTTAAATAAAACAAGTTAATCCAACACATTTCTTTCAAGAATTTGTCAACTTAATTTCATCAAGTTTAACCACTTCACTTAATCCATTTGAGTTGAAACTACATGAATGATTTTAGTTGTGTCAAAGTAGCATTATTGAAACTGGGAGCATGATTTCCACTTCCCAAGTTCCCATCATTCTTAGTACGGTGCTAAATAAAACGAGTAAATGATGGAATAAAGTGATATTTTATACATTTTTACTCAAGATGAAAAATGTGTACACTTGTTAATCTTTAATGTTCTATTACAATGGTATTTAAAAGAGTTTCTGTGATGTTGGTGTTGGGGGGTTACCATTGTGATGAAGTGTAAAGCATGTGTTTAGGTTGGGGGCCTGCTAATAAGAATTGTATTACCATGATGCAACACCCAACAAGAAAAGCAATGTTTAGCTTGTATGTGTTATTATTTGCAGCTATATACAAAAATATCTTTCTTTAAATGGGACTTATTATGCAGAATTCATTTTTACATGCTGTTTAAACATAAATTTGTGTTAGCAGTGTGTGTATACAACCACCCTATAAAAATCCATAAATAATAAGCATTGTCTCAGAACAAGCCGTTTGTAGATTATGTACAAAATGAAATCACTTTATACAGGTCCTGCCCACGACTGTTGACAAACACTGCCGTATTCGCATGGACGCCCTGAGCAAGAGTCCGCCATTGTCTCGACGCCCGAGCAGCTGTAGCAACAAGAATGTCTGGTAAGCAATTGAGGTGTTTTTTTGTTGGATGTTGGAGTGAACATAGTCTTCATTTACTCCCGGAATCTGAACTGCTGAAGACGCATTGGATTAGTTTTATTTTTTGAAGGGAATGCGCCACAGATGTTAAACACATGTTATTTCTGTCCCTGCTGTTTATGTTCACAGACCTAACCGACTGTGTTTATGTGAACTTTGTGTGTTTTTGACAACCTTGTGTTTATTTGACAGTTTAAGCACAATAAAATGTGAAAGAAATTTAATTTAATATTTACGTGATGTACAGTCTGACAGCCAGTTTTCTGCGTGTGTGTTTCAGATGCGTGTACCCAGAAAACAATAAATTAGAAGTTTAAGCTAATATAGCTTAAAAACGCATGCAGATAATAATTTTCATAATGAAGAAGAATTGCAATGTCCCTGAGCAGCATCACTATGATCACCAAAACCAAGCAGATGGTATTTGGCAGAGTATCTGATGCC
This sequence comes from Zacco platypus, assembly GCA_038088235.1. Taxonomy (NCBI): domain Eukaryota; kingdom Metazoa; phylum Chordata; class Actinopteri; order Cypriniformes; family Xenocyprididae; genus Zacco; species Zacco platypus. The sequence goes on along the minus strand of CM076085.1, from coordinate 10,424,233 downwards.
TGCAGGAGCTGTGAATGAAGGAAGCACTATTGAGGATAAAACTTCACAGACACATTCTAGGGACACCTGAGACTTAAATTACATCTTGTAAAAAAGAGGCATAATAGGCTTCCTTTAAGTTAACTCAATTAAATCATGAACTTTGGTTCCATGTGAGATGTTTCATGTGACACTTCTGTGTCTCAACGGGAGATGGCCACAGCCCTCAAGCCGCGACGCGAGCAGCAGCGCAAAGTGGTCGCTGCACCAAAGCCACGCCCTCAACCTGCCGGTATCATGCCCCAGATGGTCACACTGGCCGAGGAGGAGTGGCTAATAGACTTTTGGACAGCGCCAGTGTTTCCTGAGCCTGCTCCAGATGTTTATCTTGCGTCTCCTCCTGTATGTCCAGCGCCCCCTGCATCTCCAGCGACTCCTCCTGAGTCCACTTCAGCGCTGCCTCCTGAGTCCGCTCCAGCGCTCCCTCCTGAGTCTGCACCCAAGCCGAGCAGGGAGTCGGGGAAAAGGCCAAGAAGGCCACACCGCCTGAGCTCCAGGCTACGCCCTGGCCGCCACCCTGGACTGCGCCCAGTGTTCCTGAGCTCCCGGCTACGTCCGGAACTCCAAGGTGCCCGCCGAGTCTTGTCACATGTCTCTGTGTTTGGACTTGGGTGAACTTGGACTTTCAGTTCCTTGGCCCAGGTAAGATGCCTCTGACGTTTTCTGTGGTCCAGGAATGGCTTAACAAGAGGAATACGACAACTGTAGCCAAATTCCTTGACACGTCTGTGTGTGGTGGCTCTTAATGCCTTGACCCCAGTCTCAGTCCATTCCTTGTGACGTTCACCCAAATTCTTGAATCGATTTTGCTTGAAATCCTCATAAGGCTGCAGTTCTCTCGGTTGGTTGTGCATCTTTTTCTTCTTTTCTCCTTCCACTCAACTTTTTGTTAACATGCTTGGATACAGCCCTCTGTGAACAGCCAGCTTCTTTGGCAATGAATGTTTGTGGCTTACCCTCCTTGTGAAGGGTGTCAATGATTGTCTTCTGGTCAACTGTCAGATCAGCAGTCTTCCCTATGATTGTGTAGGCTAGTGAACCAAACTTAGAGACCATTTTGAAGTCTCAGAAAACCATTGCAGGTGTTTTGAGTTGATTAGCTGATTAGGGATGTCACCATATTCTGATTTATTGAGATAGTGAATTGGTGGGTTTTTGTTAAATGTGAGCCAAAATCATCACAATTAAAAGAACCAAAGACTTAAACTACTTCAGTCTATGTGCATTGAATTAATTTAATACACAAGATTCACAATTTGAGTTGAATTACTGAAATAATTTTTCCACGACATTCTAATTCATTGAGATGCACCTGTATTTCCAAGTGAAACAGAATATTGAATAAAGGGCAAGGTTTTTATTTTAACACACATCCTCTCCATCTCTTGCTTGTTGCAGACTGATGGTTGGAGGGGAGTGGTTAAGGATATTCTACCCAAGCCATCAAACTGACGTCATCAGAGAGGGAATGTAATTCCAGGGTGGAAGCAAATTTTCAGATTCTGATTAAAGATTACCACAACAAACAATTTTTGATAACACTTTACTTTGATGGTCCCCTTCAGACATTCTGTTGTCTATAAGTAATGTTGCCCCTACATGTCAAATAACTCTCATTAGAGTCTTAGTAGATTTTCTGCTTAATAACTGCTAACACTTTTTTGTGATGGTCTTCCAACAGACATTCTACTGACTGTATGTAACTTTGAAAGTAGATATCAGCTAACCCTACCCCTACTACTAACAGTCTACTAATACTCTAATGAGAATTAATTGACATGTAGGTTCAACGTTACTCAGTCAACAGAATGTAGGAATATAGTGTAACCCTTTTTTTTTCTTCTGTATGTTAACTTGTATGGCTTAATTGTTCACCACAAGACTATAATAATGTGCACTAACAAAGTAAATAGTGTCCATTTTGATTTCATAATGATTACTTTTTTTTTTTAATTCCATACAAGCTCCCATACTTATTGCCCCTTTATAGAAAAGTTCATTTCTGACCTGATAAATATTTTACCATAAAACAAGAGCTAGAAGAAAATGTAATTAATCTAGAGTTATGATGAATCAGCTTTGTCTCAGATGCTTTTTCCTAAAACAATGAGCTAATAGTTGGCACAACTGGGGAAAATGAAAAAAAAAATGCATGGCGAAAACATAGAGGGCTTCCTCTCGATGACATTTCTGGTGTCTAAGCCTGATCCTAACAGATAAGAGATTCTCTCTCACATGCATCCAAACATTCTCCTGTGGCTGATCAGACACTCATATGCTCAAAATTAATGGCCACTTTCAAAATAACCCATTTGGTTTGAACCTAAAACACTCCATCAGAGCTGATCCAATAACCTTGCAGCACAAGTCTGTACCATCCAATGGAATTGCATGTTGTGGCAACCAAAGGCATTCATAATGAATTTTTACCCAGCGGGGAATTTTTACATGGTCTGTGGTTCATTCTGCCCCACTTACTCCAAATACAAACGGGAGAGAAGAATATGAACTTCTGTCAATTTACACCAGAGAGAAATCGATACATCAGCAGGTCGAGGGGCTATTAGAAACAGACAGTGGACTAAAACACTAGATATTCCTCCAGTAAGCGATCATTCATGTGTACATGTTATGTTTCTATTTGCTGTGGGAGGCCATTTAACACGCACACACAGCACAATCCTCTAGTATATGAGGCAAATGTTCTTTTTCAATCTACATCAGAAATAACAAGATATTTGAAAGAACAGTGGAGCAAATTGGCTAGTGATTAATATTGAAGCAAATTTTACAAAGGATTAGCTGTTTAAGCCCATGTGACTTACTTTCTACTGTCGAACACAGGGAGATTCATTTAGCAGAATGTTTATGGTGCACTTTTCTGTAACGGTATTTGGCCATAAAAGCAGGGGTAAAAGAAGAAGAAAACACCAGAGTTAATAAATTATAGTCATATCAACACCAGTCATTGGGAAGATGCTTTATCAGTCTTTTATGGATATTAAATAGGACAAAGAATAACAAGATATGGTTTAAAACTTTAAAAAAAGAAAATACTATTTTAACAACAACAACAAACACTTTAGTTAAACATTCAACTCTTCAGTAACTTTTCTTGAATTTAATGTTTTACCCAGCTTCAAAATTAAAGAGGAAGCTCGATTAGCAGATGTCTCGCACATACGAGTGTTTCCCATGTCGTGGATTTCTGCTGTAAGCGAACATTGTTTGAAAGAAAATGTAATCACTCCACAGCTGTAGTCCTTTTGCAGTCTGCCAGCCAGAGCTGGCACTGCCTCCCTCAGCACATTCAGCCGGTGGTCGCTCAGGTCCGTTTAGACAGACTGTGTGAAAGCTCTCCAGACCTCAGAACCAGCACTCTGAGACTGACCTGGCAACCTGAATAGAAGCAGTGTCGCTGCCAATGCTTCTCTGGCAACCTGGAGGACGTTCAGGCCAAATGTGCTGAAGGTATGGAGATAAGACAGTCCAGAACTTCTATATACAACTCAAAACATCATCTTTTCTGTCCTGTAGTCAGGGCATATTAACAATAGGGTTAGGTGGGGCTGAAGCCCCAGGGCCTTTGCTAGGAGGGTGCCCGTGATTGGCTGTGGAGTAGATTGACTGGCCATTGGGAGCACCTGAAATTTTCAGCGTGGGCTGATCGCCAAAACCCCACCACGCCCCATATATTAAGTGCTGTTATTTAGTGGAGCACCTGGGAAACAAAGTCAAAGACCAAATGGCGATAAAACAGCACTACTCGATTAAAACGCGTACATCCAGTAGTCGCAACGTGTGAGCAGCTGGACCATCTCCCGCACAGTGCTGACGAACCCGCTTGACACTTTCGCCGATAGATATGAAAGCGATGATCAGCGTAAGTTGCTGGTCTCATCTGAATTCGACACAAGCGCAACATCATGATATGTGAACATTAAAGGCTCTGTGATAAACCTAGATGAAAACAGATCGAATAGCTCTATGTAAACTCTAAAGTGTCAAGGTAAACTTTACACAACCATAATTACAAGCTTTTCAATGCACACAGAGCCACCACTTTAAGAATTACCACATAGTTACTAAAGCTGTATAAATATGACATTATGGTATTTATTGTTAATATTACTATTATTATGTTACGTGTATGTGTGTTCTGGACTCAGTTTTCATTTGTCACATGTCTGTATGTATTCCTCCTCTCGTTAGTTCCTTAGGTTACCGTCATTATTGTTTAAATCATATCAGCTGTGTGTCATCTATTACTCTCATTTGCTCCCCTATACTCCGTCTATTCAAGCCCTGTGTTTCTTCTGTTCCTTTGTCGGTCATTGTATTGTTTGGAAGTTCTTGTGTGGATATGTTCTCTTGGATAATTTCTGTTGTGGATCATTATCAAACGTATTTTCATGTGAAGCTCCATCTTTGCATTCCTCTGTTTGGCCCCAAGAACATAACATATTAGGCTTAAAGTCTCTTTTATAGAGGTTGTTTAATAGTTTTAAATATGTTTTTTCATTGCAAAAAATGACTTAAGGACAAAGCTATGATTTTTTCTTCTGTGTAGATATGTACAGTTCTAATAAATTATTTCTGTGGAATTTTCTATTTCTACCAGAAAGGCTCGGGAGGAAAGATAACGAGACAATATTTATTAACAATCAGCGAGCAAAATATGGTAAGATTAAGTTCTTTGGTGTAGGCCCCGTCCGTAGCTTAGATCCTGAGGGTTGCGGACTCTGCATTTCCTGCCTAAAGATGAAGGCAGGGGTGTAGCTGACCCCCGGGAGGTATGGACAGGGACCATCCTGGTGGTGGTGGGGAGGATGGAGGTTAAGTTTGACTTCAGCATCTGCGAACTCAGACATGTGTAAGTACCAATCTTATATACTACAAGTGTTGGATAATGATTGGTTAGATTTAAACTAATAATGACGTAACATTTGAGTCTTCCTGGCAGAACTTGCGCTAGAGCTTTTATTTCTACCAGAAAGACTCGGGAGGCAATATAACGAGACAATGATATTTATTAACAATCAGCGAGCAAAATATGGTAAGACTAAGTTCTTTGGCATAGGCCCCGTCCGTAGCTTAGATCCTGAGGGTTGTGGACTCTGCATTTCCTGCCTAAAGATGAAGGCAGGGGCGTAGCCGACCCCCAGAAATGGTGAAGGAGATTTACCCGTCACAGAGCCTAACCCCTCCAAGAACTTGTGAGCGGAAAGGAAACATGCCTGTAGTGAATCTTGCAGTTCCTGAAACAGAAAACAAAAACAAATTATTGACTTGTACAGACTGTGCTTATCAGTGGAAAAGGCCACTTCACCATAGTGTGGGAAAAGGCAAGATAGAAAGAATACCGCATGAATGGTGTTGAGAGAAAAGCAAGGAAAAAAAAGAAGAAGAAAAGAGAGAAAAGGTAGTGATAGTAAGAAAGACAAAGCCACATTAGGCCACATAAACACGAAAGCCTTGAATGGCGACAAAGGCCACATAGGCCACATAGACACGAGAGCCTTGAGCGGCAACAAAGGCCACGTTAGGCCACATAGACACAAGAGCCTTGAATGGCGACAAACACGTATAGACAGAGTGAGTACAAGCCGAAGTGATGAGGCCAAATGAAGCCACCTGCGAAGGCCACAATAGGCCTCAGAAACAGGAACTATAGAACAACTAACAATTTTATTATTAATGAGTAAGATAGTAACACCACCACTAGTATTTGCATGAAATCACCTTAGTCAAAACTTGAAAGAGCATGCCGAGCTTCAAAGATGGTTTTGGAATCTGGTCTTATGTATGTTTCGAATGCAGAGGAAGACCATCTGACCAGAAGTTTGATGGATGATGTTGAAACTCCTCGTTCAGCTACAGTGGTAGCTGCCCCAATTCTGAATGTATGGCCAGTATATAGAAGGGGAGATAGACCGCAGCTTTCTAAAACAGTTGCTAATTGAGAATCGAATCAAACTTTAGTAAGGGTTGTACTGTTAGGTAAAAGAAAAAGGGGAAAATGATCGGGAGTTCTAGGATGAATTTTCAGATATTTAATCATGGAAATGAAGGGACAGAATTTATTATTAAGCTTAGAAAAAGTTAAAGTGACACCAGATCCTTTAGAGTCACTCTTGGAGTGCTTAAGATCAAGTGAAAAGGAATTAGGTGAAAAACGTAAATCAGAAAAAGACAGCCCACGAGTAAGGTCGAAATGTTTCAATTCTGGGATAAATTCCCCAGGATGCATAAAGCCATAAACGGCTGATAGAAACACGGCTTCTAGAATGATATTGATAAAAGAGGGAAAAAAAGCCATTGTGAATGGAAATGATTAATCTTTGCAAAATGGATAAAGTGATTGGCAGACATTTACCTGGAGTTTTACAGGAGGATTTGGCTATACCTTTGAGTAGCAAATGAATAGATGGTACGGAGAAAACACTTGGGTAATTAGGATTCAAATACCTTGCATAAAATTGGATGTCTGCTAGTAATCTGCAGATGGATGAAATCTTTAAGATTAAGATTTTTAAGATTAATTATGAACAACAGATTGCCAAATTAAAAATCTCTTAAAAATGGCATAATGGAAGGGGAAGAAGGTCTACCTTTATTGATGATAGCAACCGTGGCTTTGTTATCACAGAACACCATGATGCATTTCCGTGACCATGCCGATCCCCAAAGAACACTAGCAAACGCTAAAGGATAGATTTCATGCAGACCGGATGAGACGGAGCCTAAAGCTGGCTTTGGAAAATCGGGAACATCATTGTAGAAAAAAGAAATGCCATTCCAATTATTTAACAACCGAGTCCAAAATCTGAGATCAGACAGACACTCTTCGTCTATCTGAACCAGGTCACTTTATTTTTCTATGGAGTGAGCCAGCGTTAACAAGCGAGAAATAAAAGCCCTGTCTTGAGGAATAATGCTCATAGCGAAATTAAGGTGACCGAGCAGAGAAAGCATGTCGCGCTTAGATACGAAGCGTAGCAAGGAAAAGGATTCGAGAAAACCCCTAATTCTGAAAAGCTTTTCGTTAGGAAGTGAAGCTTACATATTGACAATATTGAGTAAAATGCCTAAAAATTCTAGCAAAGTCGAGGGACCCAGGGTTTTCTCTTCCGAGAGGGGTACGCCGACGTCACTAAAATCTGTCTAAGCGTGTCAAGAATAGAAGATTGGGAAGAAGGAAAATCAATTAGCAAAAAACCATCAAGCAAGTGTAAAACTAAAGGAAGCTTACAGACATTCAGCAGGATCGAACACAGCGCTTCGGAAAGGCAACTGAAAATATGGGGGCTGCTTCTACACCCGAACGTGAGCCTCACTGCAAAATAGAATTTAGAATTCCATTTGACGCTGAAATAAAGCCAATCGGAAGGGTGAATTGGCATGGTCTTGAAAGCATCAGTAATGTCGGCTTTAGCTAACAAAGCACCTTCACCAGCTAACTTAATTAGCTGGATGCCATTGTCGACCAAAGCAAAATGCAAAGAAAAGGGGGTCATAGAAATACATTCGTTAACACATGCAATGTGATTAGAATGTAGAGAAGATATATCGAATATGAGACGTTTTTTACCAGAATATTTAGAGAGAGAAAGGAGGAGAAGCAAACGGGCCAATGACATATCCTTTATTTACTTCTTTTTCTAGCAGAGTTGAAACGACTTCAGGCTCTGATAAGGCTGATTGCAAGTTTTTAGCAACGTAGGAAGTAGTAAGATGGGAAAGGATGCCCACCGGAAACCCTTGAGACAAACCGGTGATTAGGTAATCGGCAAAAGTCTGATCAGGGTGAGAAGAGAGATAGCGAGAGAGTGCAGAAACATTAATAGGAGTTGATGGGTTTCTATTCAGAATTTTTTCCGAATTGGGGCCTTTCCACAGGTTGCAGGCCTGTACCGGCGTGGGCAGACAGATTTCGGGTGCGGATCCTTGGAAAAGCTACAAACATGAGCAAATTTACATTGGGAATAAGAACGAACAGATTCATTAAAATTATTACATAAGGGAATTCCATTAAAATCAGAAATAGGGCGGCCTCTTCCATCAAAAATGGACCTTACATTTTCAGCATCGCGGACAGCGGGCGGGACTTGGCTAGCTAATGCTTTAGGGTAGAAGGAAGCCGAATGTCCATGAGAGCTACAAATAGCGCAGGCTAAAATCTTTTGAACACCAAAATGACGGACAAGCAGTTCAGTGTCAGTAACAGACCAGTCTATCCTCTTATTAAAGAGGGAAATGAAGGAGGCAGATTTTAGCTGAGAATGACTTATGTATTCATAAAATAACGTGCCCCCGTATCGTTGGTTAAAGTCTGCCATCGTTGACAGGTATAGATCTTACTCGTCTCTCTGATCTGGAAAAACTTGGCACAGAATGTCTCTGTAAATGCTAAAAGCAATGACGAATTCAGCAAATGATCCGTTGCAATCTGGGATCGGAGGTTTTGAGAAAAACTGCCACGTCACCACAGTCAACCATTTGCCTGTCAACAGCAGGCGATGGAGGCAGTACAGTAGCCAGGTTACTGTCCTTACCTTGGATAATGTTAGATCTTAGTTGGGGAGACACACTGACTGCAGCAGGTGAGACAAAACACCTACCGAACTCTTGAGCTGGTATGGCAGTAGCTGGTATGGCAGTGGAGAGACTAAAATTAGACGTTGCAGTCTTGAAATGGCATCTGGATTGTGTGATGAGAAGCTGGAAGAGTAGATGAGGTCGAAGCCATGCACTAGGGATCGCTTGGTCCGAGAGGAGTAGGGAAATGGCGGGACAAAATCTTTGTCTGAATCTGAATAATTGCAAATGGCAAGCTTATTCAGAGACATGGTTGGGTTTGCAACTGAGCGCTAACAATTAAGTTTGATGTAAGCATCTGCAAACTCAGACATGTGTAAGTACCAATCTTATATACTACAAGTGTTGGATAATGATTGGTTAGATCTAAACTAATAATGACATAAGATTTGAGTCTTCCTGGCAGAACTTGCGCTAGAGCTTTTATTTCTTAGAAAACATTGTGGCACAAAGATAATTCAATCACACACACAACAAAAATACTTTTTTTTTCTGAATAAAAAGTCATAATTGCAAGAGATAAACTTGCAATTGCAAGAAAAAAGGTCAGAAATGTGAGAGATAAACTGGTAATTGTGAGGAAAAAAGTTGCGAGAAAAATTGTGAGATGAAAAGTCGCAGTTATTAGTAATTAGTATTATATATATATATATATATATATATATATATTTTTTTTTTTTTTTTTTTTTTTTTTTTTTTTGTGGCAGAAACAAGGTTCCATACTGAAGCTACTGAAATCTTTTCAATATATCAACTATTATATCAACATGCATGTAAAGCAGCTATGTTCTCATCCAATGCCAAATAACTGGCGACGTACCTGTTTAATCAGCCTTCATATCAGGCATGATTCCATGATGCCTTTCATCTCACTCGGTTTGTAAAGCCAGGATAAACTGCAATGTGAACCATGCTGACAGTCAAAAGTCTGGCTGGACTATGCTGTTCAGAATGGCTTAATCAAAAGGAATAAATACACAAATCAATACACAACAAATATACCCTCATTGAAGAATCGTCAGGACAGATGTGAGGACAAAGCGTTGCACACTGAAAAAAAATATTTCTCAAAGTTGTAAATAAAGATTTTTTTGGAGTATGTTTTACAAGAAAAACACTATTTCAACCTTTCTACTTCAAAAGTCCACTTTAATTCAGTGTTACTTACCCTTTGTAATTATTTGTAAAATTTGCTAGTATTTTCTAAGTGAAAATGATTTAATTGTTCAAGGTAAATCCTACACCATTTTTTCAGTGGATAGGGAAACAACAGCATCTAATCAGAATGTAATTCTGTTTGTGAATGATTGAAACATGGTTAATAACATTTGAAAGATTTTCATGTCTTTACAATCCCAGATGTTACTGATACCAGTTTAAAATGATGATTGAATGTTTAAGATATGGAAATGAGACAGAATTACACTAACCAAAGAAGAGAGGAGTCAATCCGCTTTTAGTTCTGATGATTGGATGTGATGATGCCAACCAAATGTAGTGATGTGTGTGACTTGTTTGAAACGTCACCATCATGAAAATGTAGAGCTAATGAGGTATCGTTCCGCTGGTGTGTATATATAAGCCTGTTGTTTATGCCTGCTGGATTGCGTCATGGTCGAAAGCCCGCCCCCTTTCTTTCCTTGCTTGGGATATTGGAGTGTAACGTCGGTCCACCAAGGCAGTGTGTGCAGTGTGCTGCTTACCTCCAGTGCCGTGTGCCTTCAGGGTTCCCATCCGTGCAGCGTGGCAGTTTAACGGAGTACCAGCTGTTAACTTATCAATTAAAGAAGCTACTATATGACTTTGGAACGTGCGAGTGTTGCGTTGTGCGACTTATCGGGTTCCTCATTACTTGCGCTGCAGCTCTTCTTAACTCTCGCTCTTTGAGCCGCGCTGCTGCTTTAGGTTGCTACGTCTCCGCCCAATGGCTAAGTGGGCTTGAAGTGTATCATTTTTTTTTTGTTTTTGTCCTATTTTTGCAGGCATTTGATTTGTTATTGCTGTCACAACCATCTTTATTTACTGGAATGATTACCGCTATGCGGTATTGAGTAGCATCGGTCATTTTTGAAATCTTTATGAGCCACGATCAGCTCCGAGTTTGTCACACTTGCGTTGTGACAGCATACGTGTCTTTTTTGCTTTAATGTGTATTTTGTATTTTCGTTATTAATTTGTGCTTAGTTTGCCCTGATTTTGGTTTGTATTTCATTTTGCAGATTGACTTTGTTGTTTTTCCTTATTTCTATCTTTACATTGGTGTTTGTTTTCTAATGTGATTGTTTTTTTTGTTTGTTTTTGTTTTTTTTTGTTTTTTTTTTGCAGGAGCTGAGTGTTTCCAGGAAGCTGGCTGGTGTTGGAGAGCACAGGTTTTATTTTATAAGGGGTGGTCAATTGCCGTGTTACTATTTTTTTTGGTCATTATTTGCAGTGAACTTTGTGAATGTGATTCTGATTGGTGGGACTTTTTTTGTGCACTGCGTGCACCATACCAGCCTGCTTTCATAGTGAAGCCTCAGCCCCTGCAACGATTAACCTTTTTTTTTCTGGTTTTGTTTCGACCAAGTCTATTTAATGTTTTAAACTGAACTTTTAACTTTAATAAATTATTTGTTTCTTGCAAACTCACGCCTCTTGCCTCTTAAGTGGAATTAGATCTGTGTGCTTTTCTTGATTCCTTTGGTTAGTTCCCCGTTATTTTGGGGTGGCGTAGTCGCTACAAACGAGCCACTTGCTACATGTGGGGTAGTCGGCAGGGTCCACAGAATACTTGGCAGAGGCGTGAGGCTGTATATTTTTGCTTGTTCGTATAAGTTTTGTGTGTTTTTTTTTTTGTCTTTTCTTTTTTTTTGTTTTTTTGTAGGAACAAAGCAGCAGCGTGTGCTCTGGAGACTGTAGTTTCTGGTTTTGACTTCCTTAGGTGCCGTTTGTTGTCCTTGTGGTGTACTACAACATTAAGTAGGTACGTGTTATAATAATGGAGGGAGAATTGCAGGAACTGAAAGAGCTTGTGGCTCAACTTAGAGCTGACAATGAGAGATTGCGTCAGGAGAGGGCCTCTGAGTCGCAGGGGGCTAGTGTTGCGGGGCCCAGTACCTCTGCCACAGCTACCACCCCTATAGTTCCATCACTGGCCAGTACCAATACTCCAGTAATTGACAGGTTTGTATTTGTACCTAGAGATAGGAGGTGCCCAAAATTTAGTAGGAAGTCGGGGGTGAATATTAATGAATGGGTCGATGAAGCTAGGGCATGTATGAGAACCCGTTGTCTGTCCCATGCGGATCAGGCCTTCTTTCTTTTTGATCACTTAGAGGGGGAGGCACGAGAACAGATATGATACCGTTCAGATGAGGAGCTTGGGGATCCCGAGAAAATTATCAAAGCCTTGCGTGAATTGTATGGGTGTTCATTGTCATATGTAGCTTTGCAGGAAGCTTTCTTCTCCCGGAGGCAGCAAGAGGGGGAAACGCTCTTGGAGTTTTCCCTCGCCTTGATGAGTCTCCTGGAGAAGGTTAAGCAACAGTCACCAAATACTATGGTAAATACGGAAATTGTCTTGCGTGATCAATTTGTTGAATACGTTATTGATAGTACTCTGAGGCGGGAGCTTAAACAGCTGGTGCGCCGACAGCCCAATTCCACATTGTTAGAAGTGCGGAGCGAAGCGCTTCGTTGGGAGCAGGAAGGGATGCCAGGGGGTGTGAGGGCCCGAAGTTTATCTGTCCCATTAGCACATGGAATTCAGCAGCTTTCCACTCCTGTGCACTCGGAAAACTAGTGCCCACCGGGCTGCAGAGCCACAGTTCGGTTGGGGATTCTATCGGCTCCGTTTTGTCAAAAGGTCCTGTTCCGGCGTCTCGCCTAATGTCATCTTGTCCTCATCTTGTTGCTTCTGTAGGTGGAGTTCTGGTGCCCTGTCTGGTTGACACTGGCTCCATGGTCTCCACGATTACCGAAAGCTGTTTTTTGCGGCATTTTGAACCATGGGGTCAGGAGCGACTTAGGTCATGTCAATGGTTACAGCTTCGTGCGGCCAACGGTCTTTCTATCCCTTATCTTGGTTATGTGGAGCTGGACATTGAGCTCTGTGGCCAAGTCATTTCAAATTGTGGGGTGCTCGTTGTCAAAGACCCTCCTGGTGGCTTGTGTGATAAGATTCCAGGGGTGCTTGGAATGAATGTGTTGAAACGGTGTTACCAGGAGCTCTTTGGACAGCATGGCCCCGCCCTCTTTGATTTGCCCAACGTGTCAAAAGCCCTGCATTTTGTATCTCAGGCATTACAACATTGTTGTGACCTTAACGCCGTAACCAATGTAAATCGCATTGGTAAAGTTTGGGTTCGGGGCCATAGGCCTTGTCGTATTCCAGGGGGCATGCTGAAGTTCGTTCCTGCAACTTGCTCCGACGAATACTCTAGTGGAATCGTACTTTTTGAGCCTCCTGAGTCCGGTTTGCCTGCTGGGTTGTTGTCCTCCCCGGCAGTAGTTCAGGTTAACCAAGGGACAGCTTATATACCTGTGGTCAATGTTGGCATGACCGATGTCATGCTTTATCCTCGTTCCTTGATTGGCACGTTGAGTAATGTTTATGTGGTGAGTTTGCCCACAGGTGTGACCAAGGTTCAGCCAGCTGTGGCTGTTGTCGGTGCCCAGAATGCGGAAGTGGGACTTACTTTGCAGGATCAGGTTAAAGCGGTGGACCTGTCGAGTCTATTGGAGGTAGAGCAGAAGCAGGTAAGGGCCTTACTCTACAAGTTTCAGTCAGTGTTCTCTGCCCAGGAGGGAGACTTGGGTTGTACAAATTTAATTTCTCATGATATCCCTTTGATAGATGAGTCTCCTATTCGACAGCGTTTCCGGTGGATACCTCCATCAGAGTATGAGGTAGTAAAGGCCCATATAAATCAGTTACTCGAGGCTGAGATCATTCGGGAAAGCTGTAGTCCATATGCTTCACCGATTGTGCTGGTTAAGAAGAAAGACGGTAGTCTGCGCATGTGTGTTGACTACGTCAACTTAATGCCAGAACTAGGAAAGACGCGTTTCCTCTGCCCCGAATTGATGAGTCCCTGGATTCCCTGATTGGTGCCTGTTGGTTTTCGACTCTTGACTTGGCCAGTGGGTATAATCAGGTTCCAGTTACTGAGAAAGATCGGTTTAAGACGGCTTTTTGTACACCTTTTGGACTCTTTGAGTGGAACCGTATGCCCTTTGGCCTGTGTAATGCCCCAGGCACCTTTCAGAGGTTAATGGAGCTGCTGTTTGGGGATCAGCAGTGCCAAACCTTGCTTTTATATCTGGATGATGTGGTAGTATTTTCGACCTCTGTAGATCAACATTTGGAGCGTCTGGAAGTAGTCCTGAGTCGGTTAAAACGTGAAGGACTTAAGCTTAAGTTGAGCAAGTGTGCATTTTTCCAAAGAGAAGTGAAGTATTTGGGCCACGTCATATCTGCTGAAGGGGTATCAACTGACCCGGCCAAGATTGAGGCCATGGCTGATTGGCGGCGCCCATCTAATGTGGCAGAGTTGCGTTCCTTTCTGGGTTTCGCCAGCTACTATCGCCGCTTTGTGGAGGGGTTTGCCAAGTTGGCGGGCCCTCTGCATAAGTTGGTTGCGGCATGTGCTGGTTCGGGATCCAGAAAGCGGGCCGATCGGGGGTTTTCTGGGGCTTGGACAGAGCAGTGTCAGGATAGTTTTGCCCCAGTGTTAGCATATGCAGACTTCTCTCAGCCCTTTATTCTAGAGGTGGACGCTAGCCATGGTGGGCTGGGCGCAGTGCTCTCGCAGGAGCAAGGAGGGAAGGTGCACCCTATTGCTTATGCTAGCCGTAGTCTTAGGCCCACTGAGCGCAACATGACCAACTATAGTTCCATGAAACTGGAATTTGTTGCGCTCAAGTGGGCTATGACAGAGAAGTTTAGAGAGTACCTGCTGGGTCAGAAGTGCATCGTCTATACTGATAATAATCCCCTTAGCCACCTGACATCCGCTAAGTTGGGAGCGACTGAACAACGTTGGGCTGCCCAGTTGGCCTCGTTCGATTTTGAGGTCCGGTATCGTTCTGGGAGGTGCAACCGAAACGCTGATGCTCTCTCTAGACAGAATCAGTTTTGCCAGGAAATGCGGGAGAGTTACTTACCGGGTTCCGTTATTCCAGCTGCGGTGAGGCAGGCAGTGGAGGTAGAACCGATAGTGCAGGTGAAACAAGCAGTGGTTACAGTATTGCCCAGCTTCTCCTTGGAGGATTTGAGTTCACTACAGGAGGCAGATTCGGATATCGGGAGGGTTTTGGCATTTTGGGAGCAGGGGTTATTCCCTAGTTTTGCAGAGCGCCAGCAGCTCTCCAAGTCGGCCTTGACCTTGCTTCGGCAATGGGACCGTCTCTTGAAAAAGGATGGGGTCCTTTATCGCCGTGTGTTACGCCCTGATGGAGGTGAGGAGGTGTTACAGTTGATTTTGCCTGTGTCTTTAAAACATGACGTGCTGACTCAGTTGCATCAACATCATGGGCACCAGGGCATTGAGCGTACTATCGAACTGATACGTCAGCGATGTTATTGGCCAGGAATGTCAGCAGAGGTGGCACAGTGGTGTAGGGAAAGCGAGAGATGTCAACTGGCTAAAGATACTCAACCACTTGCGAGGGGCTTTATGGGTCATGTCCTAGCTTCCAAGCCGAATGAGATCTTGGCTGTAGATTTTACGATACTTGAGCCTTCTGGTTCTGGACACGAGAATGTGTTAGTTTTAACAGATGTGTTCAGTAAATATACACTGGCCGTCCCGACTAGAGATCAACGGGCTGAGACTGTAGTACAGGTTTTGGTCACAGAGTGGTTTTTTAGGTTTGGGGTGCCAGGTCGCATTCATTCTGACCAGGGCCGGAATTTTGAGTCTATCCTTATGAAACAACTCTGTACATTCTATGGGATTGAAAAGTCTCTTACTACACCTTATCACCCAGCGGGCAATGGCCAGTGCGAACGATTCAACAGAACCCTTCATAATCTTCAGTGCACTTTGCCTGTTTCCAGGAAAAGAGATTGGGCAGCTTGCCTTCCGCAGATTTTGTTCTGCTACAACACCACTCCTCACCAGGCCACGGGTGAGTCTCCGTACTTCCTGATGTTTGGCCAGGAGCCTAGACTCCCCATTGATTTCCTGTTGGGTAGGGTCCAGGAACCTGGTGAGGGTGGGGTTCATGAGTGGATTGCTGAGCATCGAGCTAGGATGCATGTGGCCTTTGAGGGGGCACGGGAGCGCTCGAGGGCTGCTGCTGAACATCGTAAGAAACTGCACGACCAACACGTCCGTGATGCACCACTGAGGGAGGGTCAACTGGTTTATCTCCGGGATCATAGCGTGAGAGGCCGTCACAAAATCCAGGACCTGTGGAGCTCAGTGGTGTATCAGGTTGTGCAAGCGCCAAAAGACGGCGGGTCTGTGTATGCTGTTGCACCCGTGGATGATTTAGGTAAGATCCGGCATGTGCACCGCTCTTTGATGAAGACTCAAATACGACGAGACTCCCCAGTGATTGTTGTTCCTTACAGCCCCCTTGTGAGAACGCTGTCGTCATCAGGGGATTCAGAGGAGCTGGACCTTTGGGTGGCCGTTCCAGACACTCCTCGGGTCGGGTCAGGTCAAATAAAGGCGTCACAGCCTGCTGTTGCAGCTAGGTACCAGTTACCAGCATCTTTCGCGATGCCAGAAGGATCTGTATCACCCCCTCGGGAAATGGCAGGGCCCTCTGTAGCGCCTGTGGCAGGACCCTCTGTGGTGCCCGTGTCTCCTGTGAGTAGCGAGTTGGTGAGTGATGTTGGTCAGGGTTCTATGGGTGGGTCTGTTTTTCTTCCCTCGGACCAGCCTAGGGATGGTGTTGGAGCTGTGCGAAGAACGAGACGAGCCACTGCAGGGCAGCATCCTAATGTCCACCATCTTCCACGAGCGGTGGAGAATGTAAGGGAGGTGGTACGTGTTCCCGGGTCTATGTCTAGCATAACTTCTGGGTTGTTTAGGCCATGGGATTAACACCAGGGGACATTGTTCTATCGTCGGGGCGACGACGCAAAAATGAGGGGTAAAATGTAGTGATGTGTGTGACTTGTTTGAAACGTCACCATCATGAAAATGTAGAGCTAATGAGGTATCGCTCCGCTGGTGTGTATATATAAGCCTGTTGTTTATGCCTGCTGGATTGCGTCATGGTCGAAAGCCCGCCCCCTTTCTTTCCTTGCTTGGGATATTGGAGTGTAACGTCGGTCCACCAAGGCAGTGTGTGCAGTGTGCTGCTTACCTCCAGTGCCGTGTGCCTTCAGGGTTCCCATCCGTGCAGCGTGGCAGTTTAACGGAGTACCAGCTGTTAACTTATCAATTAAAGAAGCTACTATATGACTTTGGAACGTGCGAGTGTTGCGTTGTGCGACTTATCGGGTTCCTCATTACTTGCGCTGCAGCTCTTCTTAACTCTCGCTCTTTGAGCCGTGCTGCTGCTTTAGGTCACTACGTCTCCGCCCAATGGCTAAGTGGGCTTGAAGTGTATTATTTTTTTTTGTTTTTGTCCTCTTTTTGCAGGCATTTAGTTTGTTATTGCTGTCACAACCATCTTTATTTACTGGAATGATTACCGCTATGCGGTATTGAGTAGCATCGGTCATTTTTTAAATCTTTATGAGCCGTGATCAGCTCCGAGTTTGTCACACTTGCGTTGTGACAGCATACGTGTCTTTTTTGCTTTAATGTGTATTTTGTATTTTCATTATTAATTTGTGCTTAGTTTGCCCTGATTTTGGTTTGTATTTCATTTTGCAGATTGACTTTGTTGTTTTTCCTTATTTCTATCTTTACATTGGTGTTTGTTTTCTAATGTGATTGTTTTTTTTGTTTGTTTTTGGTTCTTTTGGGTTTTTTTGCAGGAGCTGAGTGTTTCCAGGAAGCTGGCTGGTGTTGGAGAGCACAGGTTTTATTTTATAAGGGGTGGTCAATTGCCGTGTTACTATTTTTTTTTTGGTCATTATTTGCAGTGAACTTTGTGAATGTGATTCTGATTGGTGGGACTTCTTTTGTGCTCTGCGTGCACCATACCAGCCTGCTTTCATAGTGAAGCCTCAGCCCCTGGAACGATTAACCTTTTTTTTCTGGTTTTGTTTCGACCAAGTCTATTTAATGTTTTATACTGAACTTTTAACTTTAATAAATTATTTGTTTCTTGCAAACTCACGCCTCTTGCCTCCTAAGTGGAATAGATATGTGTGCTTTTCTTGATTCTTTTGGTTAGTTCCCCGTTATTTTGGGGTGGCGTAGTCGCTACAAACGAGCCACTTGCTACACAAAGACTGGAAATAAATGGATAGATAGATAGATAGATAGATAATGGATGGATGAATGGAAAAATAAATGTCTTGTTGTTTTCATTGATAATGTTATATTATAATATAATATAATATATTATATTATATTATAGCGTTTGTAATTTAGTGTAATCAAATGTGTCAAAACAGGTTTGACATAAAAACTGCAGCTGTTCTCGAGTCGAGGATCTGGCAACCCAGAAACCCCTTTTACTGCAGCCCTGGGGTCACAATGAATGAGCTGCATTTATCTGAGTCAAACAGTCGTGCTCTGTGATGGCCTCTCTCTCTCTCTCTCTCTCTCTCTCTCTCTCTCTCTCTCTCTCTCATATACCCATACCACCACACTACAGATCTTGGCCCTGCATGCTGATGTTGTTTATAATCAAATGGTACATGATTTTAATGGGATATGCTGAATTTTTGTGCCCAATTTTGTTGAAGGTTGCCTGCTCAGACAAACACACAGTGAGACCAAAGGATCCGTTTTAATCTCTGCACCTCTGTTATCCAAAAATTGCATCCGTGAAATGTTTCAGGATGGAATTCTTCAAAATGTCACCAGCTGAATCTCTGTTATAGCTGCATTAGATAAAAATGGTAAATACGGCTTTCAAAACAAACCCTTTAACAAACCATTTTGATTTAGATGAACACTTTTAAAAATATTGTATTTTTATCTGTAAAAGACTGTAAAATTGCAACAGTAACACTTTGTTAATTGGTTAATGGTAAGTTCCCTATCACAAGGAAAAACTGTAATAGATCCTTTATAGTAAAAGGTCCCTGACACGAATATGTGTGACACTTCACATTTGACGGTTTTTAATTTTAATAATTATGTTTCCTCTTATTTTTTTTTATTTGTTATGTACATTAGGGTTTTGTACTGTAAAATGAATGTTTATTGCACTATTTTAGTGTTGTGTGTTACTATGATTGTGTTCTGAATTTGTACTCTTTTGTGTTTCTTTTCTATACAGTTGCTGGTCATATAATTAGAATATCATCAAAAAGTTGATTTATTTCACTAATTCCATTCAAAAAGTGAAACTTGTATATTATATTCATTCATTACACACAGACTGATATATTTCATATGTTTATTTCTTTTAATTTTGCTGATTATAAATAACAACTAAGGAAAATCCCAAATTCAGTATCTCAGAAAATTAGAATATTGTGAAAAGGTGCCACACTCTAATCAGCTAATTAACTCAAAACACCTGCAAAAGCCTTTAATTGGTCTCTCAGTCTAGTTCTGTAGGCTACACAATCATGGGGAAGACTGCTGACTTGACAGTTGTCCAAAAGACGACCACTGTCACCTAGCAAGGAGGGCAAGACACAAAAGGTCATTGCAAAAGAGGCTGGCTGTTCACAGAGCTCTATGTCCAAGCACATTAATAGAGAGGCAAAGGGAAGGAAAAGATGTGGTAGATAAAAAGAGTACAAGCAATAGGGATAACCGCACACTGGAGAGGATTGTGAAACAAAACCCATTCAAAAATGTGGGGGACATTCACAAAGAGTGGACTGCAGCTGGAGTCAGTGGTTCAAGAACCACTACCCACAGACGTATGCAAGACATGGGTTTCAGCTGTCGCATTCCTTGTATCAAGTCACTCTTGAACAACAGACAGCGTCAGAAGCATCTTGCCTGGGCTGAAGACAAAAAGGACTGGACTGCTGCTGAGTGGTCCAACGTTATGTTCTCTGATGAAAGTAAATTTTGCATTTCCTTTGGAAATCGGGGTCCCAGAGTCTGGAAGAAGAGAGGAGAGGCACACAATCCACATTGCTTGAGGTCCAGTGTAAAGTTTCCACAGTCAGTGATGGTTTGGGGTGCCATGTCATCTGCTGGTGTTGGTCCACTGTGTTTTCTGAGGTCCAAGGTCAACGCAGCCATATACCAGGAAGTTTTAGAGCACTTCATGCTTCCTGCTGCTGACCAACTTTATGGAGATGCAGATTTAATTTTCCAACAGGACTTGGCACCTGCACACAGTGCCAAAGCAACCAGTACCTGGTTTAAGGACCATGGTATCCCTGTTCTTAATTGGCCAGCAAACTCGCCTGACCTATGGGGTATCTATGGGGTATTGTGAAGAGGAAGATGGGATATGCCAGACCCAGCAATGTAGAAGAGCTGAAGGCCACTATCAGAGCAACCTGGGCTCTCTTAACACCTGAGCAGTACCACAGACTGATTGACTCCATGCCATGCCGCATTGCTGCAGTAATTCAGGCAAAAGGAGCCCCAACTAAGTATTGAGTGCTGTACATGCTCATACTTTTCATGTTCATACTTTTCAGTTGGCCAATATTTCTAAAAATCCTTTCTTTGTATTGGTCTTAAGTAATATTCTAATTTTCTGAGATACTGAATTTGGGATTTTCCTAAGTTGTCAGTTATAATCATCAAAATTAAAAGAAATAAACATTTAAAATATATCAGTCTGTGTGTAATGAATGAATATAATATACAAGTTTCACTTTTTGAATGGAATTAGTGAAATCAACTTTTTGGTAATATTCTAATTATATGTCCAGCACCTGTATATTAGTATTTCACTCAGCTCGTGGAAAAGCTATATCTGTAATGAACTTTAATTCTTCATATCTTTCTCTTTATCACCAGAGTTATTTTGGTGGTTTCTAGTAAATGTTAAAAGTACAAAACAGATTTTAGTAGCAGTGTGGCACTGCTCTTTTAGCACAAAAGGGCTGTTGAACTTAATGGCTAGATGATAGATATAATTTAATAAAATAAATTATAAATAAATTTTTATATATTTTAAAATTTACAATATTTAACAAATATATCAGTTTACACAAAAATATCAAGCAGCAAAAATGTTTTCAACATTAAGAAATGTTTCTTGAGCAGCAAATCAGTATATTAGAATGATTTCTGAAGGATCATGTGACACTGAAGACTGGAGTAATGATGCTGAAAATTCAGCTTTGCATGACAGGAATAAATTACATTTTACAATATATTCAAATAAAACAGTTATCTGAAATAGTAATAATATTTCAAAATATTACAGTTTTTGTTGTTTGTTTTTTACTGTATTTTTGATCAAATAAATACAGCCTTGATGAGCATAAAAGGCTTTAATGATCATTATTATGATCATTATTATATTACTTTTGACTAGTATGTGGCTGTATACCGTTAGCGAATAAGCCTACATTATTACATCATATTGCCCAAACCTCAGTCATCAGTTACGATGCTAAAATAAAATATATAGACTACTAAAATGTAATATATGTGTTTTTGTTATTAAAAAAAAAAAAAAAAAAACATCTACAGAGCGCTGTGCAAACACAGTATCCACTATTACAAAGACTGTTCTACTGGTGCAATACTGCAATTAAAATAACCAATACTGATATGCTCCATCCTCATAAAACGTATTTTCCACACGCCAGTTTTGATGAATGGCTGGCCTGTGAGCGGAGCTGAAGCAGTCGCGATGAGTTTCTCCATCTGTACGTGGAGCTGAATGGAGCAGTCATAAATCTATTGGGGTTCCTGCCGGCAGTCAGGACTGTTCTGAACCAGCGTGAGAAAAGTCACACTAACAACAGAGCTCAAAAAAAAAACCTTGAGCTTCTTCAGTGGTAACATATTAATGTCAGCACGTGAAAGATGGATATGTCTTTGCCTTCTAAATGGTCATCTTTGTGTGTCCATCACTCCTGAACTGTCAGAGATGTTGAAGGGGTGGATTCTGGAATCCACTGCCCTTCACTATATATTTTGAGTGATTTATCATGAAGTTATTAATCAACATTTATCTTTCTAAATATTAATTATTTGAATAACTTCATTCATAATTATCAAACACTAGAAAATAATGATATATATATTGTCTATAACTCTCATTGAGAGAAAAGTACAACTTATCAGTATGGTTTGGGAAAGGTTCCTATTCAGAGCAGAGCTCAGATCAACTTCAGCCTTGAAGAAGCTGTGAATCATGTGTATCTTTGTATGTGCGTTTAGTGTTCTGTACAGGTCCGTTATGGGTACTAGTGGACAACTGGGACTCTGCTTGAGACCTGCCGATGCCTTGTCCTGACTTAACAGGATATTCTGTGCCTATGTTCAGGATCCGATCATCAGCATCATGATGGAAGGAGAGATGCTTCTGACTATCTGTCCATGTGTGGAAAATTACCAGTTTTGTCCAGTTTTCTTTAGTTTTCTTATCCAATCAGAACCTTAGTAATGATGTACATAGTGGACTCTGTTAGAGTATAATTGTTGTGGAAATATCATATCTAGTCTTTTGGGTCTTTAACATACAATATTATGCTAACCATCAGTGCTGGGTAGATTAATTACAAATTGTAGTCTGTTACTGATTCCAAATTGCCTGACAAAAATTGCAGTTAGTACTGTAATCCATTGCATTACACTTTTTAGGTAATATAATCTTAATTTTTGATTACTTTTAGATTACTTTTGAAATATCTTGTTTATCACATTCACTTGAATAGGGTAATATTGAACTGTATTGATATATAAATACTAAGAGAAAGAAATTATATTCCATTCTTTACAACATGAAGTACATTAAACATTACATTACGTCAGGTTTTTTCTCTATATTTACAATGATTTCATTATGATGTTATTTTTTTCTAAATAAAGCAATGCATCATAAAATCTAAAAACTGGTTATAAATTGATTTAATCTGTATTTACAATTATTTAATTAAAACATAAATGCTACTAGTGTCACAATTATGTACTTTTATTATTTATCTATGATTATGTATGTATGTTACTTCCTGTTTTGCCTACCCCGTTTAGTTCCGGTTCAATTGACCCTTCGCAAACAGTTTGATTGACATGCGATCTAACCAATCATAACGCTGAATCCGTCATCTTATCTGACAAAGCCGTCAGGGAGTAGCCTATACTAGATTAACGTTGTTTAACTTGAAATATTGTGTGTATTCACGTCTTTCCGCAGTTGAAACAACATTCCATCTGATCTATATTCATGTTAATTTTATGCTATAAATGAACTAGTATGAAGAGATGATCGGTTCACAAGCCGTTTGAAGGATCTGTCATGACACATTAAGGAGCCACTATACAGTATTTAGTGTTTAAACTGCTTTAAAAAATTACAATATTTTAAATATGAAACTGTTTCAGACGTTGTCAGACGAGTCCTCTTTGCTCTGCTATGTATTTTTCACTGTGGGAGAACATGATGTGTGGTGTGAGAGAGCATGGGTTGTCGGGCATTGCAACAGGCGGGTTTTGCGAAGGGTCAATTGGTCAATGATAATCTCCCCATTTGTGTCTGATAATGTATTATTTGCATCTGTCAGTCATTATATTCATTGTGTATTTAAACTCCCTGTTTTGTTCAGTCTTTTGTTAGTTCTCATTTCTATGTATGCGGCTGTTTATACTTCTCCTGAGTTTTGTTATAAACACTGTAATCTCTGATTCCCTTTGTCATGTTATTTATACAACCAACTGTTACAGAAGAACCGACCAACAAAGAATGGAAAAATGGACTCACCAGCGTGGTGCCTTCTCCTCCTCCCTGAACACCGCAATCTGCTAGAGTATTTGGGATGGATCCTCTGGCATAGCAGTTCCCAACTCATTGTCTGCAAGCCAGAGACCTAGTCCATCCTGGAACCAGAGTTGGCTATGGAGTCTATGCATATTACTTAATCCATTCCAGAGCCAGGAGCGGATGACTGCCTGATAGACCTGTGCGCTATGGATCCAGTTCACTCCCAAATCCCCACCCTCAAAGCGACTCTTTTCCAGAAGGTCCTGTCCAGCTGCATGGATGTTTTGGCCCCATCTGGAGATCTTCCTCTTCCCGTCGGCTCCACCTGAGCTATGCACTACGTCGTCTCCACCGTGGTCTGCCAGCCCTAGGACTCATAGGCCTCAACCCTCTCCACCCCTTTGGTTTCACCAGGCTTCTCCTTCCCTCTGGCTTCTCTGTCATATTTGTCTCAGTCGGACATTCAGAAGCTCTGTTGAGAACGTGATTGCGTCATCAAGTTTTGATTAGCATTGATTCATCAAAGAAACATCTAATTTATGCATTTATACCTTGGTTCCCTGAATAGGTAACGAAATGCTGCGTACCTTGGCTATGGGAACACCTTCAGTCTGAAGCCCTTATACTATCCAGCCATTTTATTGGTCAGTAGTGCTTAGCACTGCCCCAAGAAATACATCACTTATACTCATATCAGCATGCTATGCACGATTTCTATCTACGAAGGAAGTACTTATCAAAAGGTAAGTGTAAGGTCGGTGATGCAGTGTCTCATTCTCTATTCAGGGAACCAAGGTTGCATACATAACTGAGAAGTTCTCTTTCAAAGGTTCACTTAACACTGCGTACCATCGCTATGGGAACGGCAGAGGTGGTGGACTAGAGTCACAAGACTTGACTTGAGTCAGACTTAAGTCGCAAATTTTAGGACTTGAGACTTGCTTGAAAAATATTAATAAAAGACTTGACTTGACTTTGACTTGATATTCGTGACTTGAGACTTGACTCGGACTTGAGTGAAATGACTCGAAAAGTCTTTTGTTTAATAAATATCTGTTTTTGAACGCGCCGCAACCTAACCACGTGATGCAGCAGGCAAGCAGAGACATCTAACGTAAGAGCATGGACACGTGACTGAACAGACGCTACGCCAAGAATAGTTAAGTTCGGGTAACGTTACCAGGATTATGTGCAAGACAGTGCTAAGAAGAGAAGAACAGCAGTATGCAAGGCCTGCAACATGAAGCTATGTGATACAAACACCACCACTTTGAATTTCATTTGACAATTCAAATCCCACAAAAAATTGTAAGTGATGAAGTCAGACCCGCTGTTTTCAGCTTTCTTGGCTAGTCAAAGGTTATACTACACTGTAAAAAATTGCTGTAAAAAACAGCCAAATTTCAACAATAACATGCTGTTTTCCATTAAAACAGTAATATGCCGTAGAAACAACGCATTCTGGGTAATATTTGAAGTTTTCTAGAAAATAACCTACAGCAACACACTGTGAATTAAAAGCGCTCAAAGTCGACACTCAGAGGCTGTGTTCCAAATTACATGCTATACCCTCATTCACTATTCCTTACACTTGTTCACTAATAAAGTCCACTTGACAGAGTGAATGAAAAAAAAAGAGTGAATTCAGACACTGATGAACACCTGCTGTTTACAAGCAGAATCACTGATGGAAAGAGAAACAATGATAGAGATCAGTGTTGGTTTATTTGGGATCTTGATCTTTGATTTGTAAACGTTAAGTTTATTTTTCCAGCTGTAACAGTGGTAATAATACACATTTGTTATAGTTGAGAAAACAGATGGAGTTGCGATCAAACGAGTACAGCTATTTATTAAAAGTCAAAATTGTTAATGTCGTCAGAGTCTAGATGGTTCTATAATCTTAATTGTAGTATCATGATCATGAAAATCATCATTAATATGATAGACAAATAATATGAAGTAATTTGTTAACGGCTTGTGTTGATAACAACTTGAACTACTGTTTAACACAGTCACACAGACATCAACAATTGGGATATGAATCTCAACAATGGTGACAATCAAAAGCTTCTTGCTGTAATGCATGCTGGGTACAAAACTCCCAGTTGCATTGCATTGCGGCATGAGTAAATTATGTTGCTGAATTGTCTGGTTATTTTCTCTAATTCTTACTGTCTTGATTTTTGCTGTTGCTTTTGTGCTGACTTTTAGTAATGTGTTTTATGATGTTCAGAGTTGATCTTTTATTTTGTTTGTTGATTGTCACCATTGTTGAGATTCATACGCCGATTCTTGAATTCTCTGTTTAGCTCAGTAAGGCCACAGTTATCTGTAAATGAGTCTTACAAAACTAAACTGCATGATTTTAAGTGGTAATGCTAGAGTGGTGACAATAAAAATGGATTTCATTTAAAAAAAAAAAAAAATCAGCACACATTTATGATAATGGATTTGATGCTGGACTAACTCAGTTTACATAGAGTTTTCCATGATAATTATAAAAATCAGTACATAACCAATAATGGCTAAGCATGATGTCCGTAGGCTTTATTACTGTATCAAGTGAGTCTGGAAAAAACACAGTTACAACATGCAAAGAAACTCTAATGTTAAAAAGACAAGGGTCAAGAACCCAACTAAAGCAAACACTGAAACGAAACAAAACAGCATCTGAAGCTCTGTTAATTCTCAAGAAGAACTTCTGTAGTTATCTGACAGAAATAAAGTCAACCTGTTTAGTAATAAGTGAAGCGAGTAATGCTGTTTATATTGTTTAATCCTCCTCTGCTGAGATCTTGAGATATTTAATGTCTTTTATCTTCAGCTGATTTCATCTAAGGCTTTGGCTGGAAGTCTGTTGAAGTTATTGTGTTTCTGCTCGTTTTTTTCTGTTCTTGTTGTTAATATTCCTTTAGTGATTCTGCTTGTTAACAGCAAGTGTTCATCACTAATTCTCAATTATCACTTAATTATCTCATTGACTGTTGTCTCATTAACTTCAGCACTGCTTCAGTTTTACTCTGTAGTGTGGACACAATCAAGTGATCATTTAAAACTGAAGATTTTGCTGTGGGGTTTAAAGGGTTAAAGGTGTGAGATGGAAAAAACCCAGAGTGAAACGTAATTTAACAGTATTCAACTGTAAATTAATTTACGGCAACGCACTGTAAAAAAAAAACAGCAATTTAATGGCAACCTTGCTTACAGCAAATTGCCATAAAATGAAGAAAGAAAAACAGTAATATTCTGTTGAACGTAACGGTCAGATTTACTATACAAAACAAGTTCATTTGACTGAAACATTAGTAAAAGTTAATAGAAAAAAGTTACTTATCAGTCAATAACAGATAAGGACAGTAAATACTGAAATGAAGTGTTTTGTGTTTTTGTACAGTATGATATAGGAGAGATCTGTTAGTTTAATTAATTAGTTTTGTGGGTCACCATTGTGCTGGAGAATAGAGCCTGTGCTTCAGTCAATAATGAGCTGAGAAACACTGATGTTATGCTGCATGTTGCTTCATTTAAAGACAGTAACTGTAGTTGTTAATGCAGTGATAAGCTGTTTACTAAGTATTTTAGCACGTATATTTGTGCTATTGCTAGCATACGCAAACTGCAAAGATTTTCAGTTGATGGCATGTTTTTAATTATTTCAGTATTATGCGTTGTTTTTATGCGTATTATGAGTTAAAAAAAATAGTATTTACACAGCATTAGTACTGTGAATTTGTTTCATTTGAGTCAACTGAAAAGGAATGTTTCTTAACTGCGAACACAAACTGTTTGTAGCAAAACGGCTTCCCAAATTAAATAAGTTAATTTCCATGGTAGCATTACGGTAACATACAGTAAAATAAAAGAGCTGTAAATTTACGGCAGAGGGCTGTAAATTAACAGTACATTAATGGCAACCACAGCAGTAGATCATTGTTATTTTGCAGCACAATTTTTTTTACAGTGTAGTTGTGATAGACTTAACGTTTTGGACATGTTAAGAGTTTACTTTGAATTGGTTTTGCGTTCATTAAACATTGGGTTAAAATCAGTGTTGTCAATGTAAAGACAACGCATGTGATTATTTTTTTCCAATTTAACACATTAAAAATATTAAACGCAATTAACACAACATCCGTTTTTTCCGTCATCCTTTGGCTAGTATTACAATATATAATCTCGCTATTATTCACGCAAAACCATTTAAGCGCGCCAAAAGAGAAAAAGAACGCGCGGATGTCACACACATGACGCGCAGAAAGACGCGCGCCAGTAGTTCTCTGTCACGCTTGAACGAACAATTACACACACAATAATGCCACAAATGTCCGTTTTGTCGAGTATCCTCATTAGAGCAGCCTTGAATGAGAAATAAAGTCTTAAATGAAAGTAAAGAGGGGGTTAGGCCAGTTAGACCGTGAGATCCGCGTCATGTGCGGCAGCTCTTAAAGTGACCCATCTGTCATTGAAGATAATCAAACAACAAACGTAAAACACATTTAATTTATTTGTAAGTGCAATGCATTGTGAATGGTTATTCACTGTTTGTAAGGAAATGTCAGGTTATTTGGCAATAGCACTTATCCATGTGTACAGTGTCTAATAATTGGTCTTACGTGTTAGACATTGAGTGAAAAGCCTATGGATAGTTTTTGGGGATACACATACATATATTGTATACACACACACACACACACCTGATAAACAGGTCCAAGGTTTGTGTGATTCAATTATTAATGTTTTTTTCTTGTTGTTATTCTTCTATTAAAAAGGAAGGATCTAACTTAACTTAACTATTCCCATGAAGTTGATGCCTGTTTGAAGAATGTCATTTATAGAAGCCATTATACTTGAATTGTTTAAAGATACAATATGTAAAATTTTTATATTAAAATATCCAAAAACCACTTGCACAGTGTTATATATTTCGTTCAGCTGTGTACTTCCATTATCCTAAATGTTTCCAAGAATTTGTAAATTAAGAGAAAATCACAATTTTAAATAGTGCACCGTCCCTCACTTGCGCCTGTCAGTGACGTAATATCTGCATTATCCCTGGTTTATCTTGTGCTGCACAGTAACCATGGCAACAGACACGGACAGCTGTGTAACATAGCGGTGCACTGTTGTTTTGTTCAAACTTCATGGACCATAGCAAACAAACTAGGACAAAAGGAGAAATAAAACAAGGATCAATATTGGTATTGGCGTATCCGAGATGGCGAGAGCTTTGCGACAAACTTTAACTTGACAGAGATGGTGCTCTTGAGCGTTATTAGACAAGGTAAGCAAATGTAGACTACATTAGACTAATCAATGTTATATAGCTCAACACGACGAAGTGTTAGAATATCATCAGTATGATAATCTAATGTTGATCTAGCTTACTGTTAAGTCTCATACAGACAACAAACTAATACTAAACATTACTACTTTCAACAAAATCCAATGCAGTTTAGAATGATAGTGTAACGTTAGACTAAGTGAAACAGCGCTGCGTTACCTCACAGTTTTAATTCGTCAAACTGACCTGTAAGAGTAGTATTTCAGCACTTATGAGTAGCTCGGTAGAATGAAATGTCCTCGTTTCTTTATATCCCCCGGGACTCGCGTGTGTCACTGATATCTGTCTCTCATTAGTAATCGCGTCCGCGATTCTCTGCCACGCGCTGCTTCATACCACAGTCATGTTAAAAACATGCATTCACTCATCCATAAACATTATTTCCCCATAAATATTATTAGATCCATCGGCATGACGACAAGTTCCATGATCCCATATTCACTGCGTCATCAATCTACGCCTTTGTTATTGTTTTGAATTGTTTAGCGACCCCTAGCGGACGAAAAAACTACATAGTGCCCCTTTAATACTTTTTCATGGTCTTCTGCAATGTTTGAGGCATATCAAAACAGATGTACCTAAATACTTTTCATGCTTTTTTTTGGCATAATTTCAGTTACATTTACATTTTAGGCTACGTAGTTTTATTTTTAGATTTTTATTGTATTAACAACTCAGTTGTATGTGGACACCTTTTGAGTAGGAATGCATATTGCAATTTTTTTCATGCAAATAAAACTCCCATAGTCCTGTATTTTTAACTTATTTTAATATATAAATTCATTTAAATCATCAAATATTTGTATGACTTGCCAGTGACTTGCTTGACCTAAGCTACGACTTGACTTGATTCTCACAAAAATTGACTTGGACTTGCTTGAGACTTACTTGTGACTTGCACATGTGTGACTTAGTCCCACCTCTGGGAACAGTATACCATAATGTCCTCTTTAACTGAAAACAGCTAGAAAAACAAGGAAAGAGAAGTTTTAACAGCTACAGTTACTGTCTTTAAATGAAGCAACATGCAGCATAACATCAGTGTTTCTCAGCTCATTATTGACTGAAGCACAGGCTCTACTCTCCAGCACAATGGTGACCCACAAAACTAATTAATTAAACTAACAGATCTCTCCTATATCATACTGTACAAAAACACAAAACACTTCAGTTCAGTATTTACTCTCCTTATCTGTTATTGACTGATAAGTAACTTTTTTCTATTAACTTTCACTAATATTTCAGTCAAATGAACTTGTTTTGTATAGTAAATCTGACTCTTACGTTCAACAGAATATTACTGTTTTTCTTCCTTCATTTTATGGCAATTTGCTGTCAGCAAGGTTGGCAGTAAATTGCTGTTTTTCTACAGTTTGTTGCCATAAATTAATTTACAGTTGATTACTGTTAAATTACGTTTCACTCTGGTTTTTTTCCATCTCACACCTTTAACCCTTTAAACCCCACAGCAAAATCTTCAGTTAGTGATATATATTATATATGTTCAATTAGTGATGAATACCTGCGGTTAACAAGCAGAAAGACATTAAATATCTCAAGATCTCAGCAGAGGAGGATTAAACAATATAAACAGCATTGCTCGCTTCACTTATTACTAAACAGGTTGACTTTATTTCTATCCGATATCTACAGAAGTTCTTATTGAGAATTAACTGAGCTTCAGATGCTGTTTTGTTTCGTTTAACGTTACCATGATGGAGGTCAGTGTTTGCTTTAGTTGGGTTCTT
The DNA here is from genome assembly GCA_038088235.1 of Zacco platypus. NCBI lineage: Eukaryota > Metazoa > Chordata > Actinopteri > Cypriniformes > Xenocyprididae > Zacco > Zacco platypus. Next base: position 10,393,591 of record CM076085.1, on the reverse strand, counting down.
GACCCTTGTCTTTTTAACATTAGCATTTTTTTGCGTGTTGTAACTCTGTGTATTCCAGACACAATTGTTACAGTAATAAGGCCTAAGAGTGTCATGCTTGGGTGTTATTGGTTATCTACTGGTTTTAATGTTAGTCATGCTAAACTCTTTGTTTACTGAGTTAGTCTAGCATCAAATCCATTATAGTAAATTTGTGTTGATTTTCTTTTAAATGAAGTCCATTTTTATTGCCACCACTAAAGCATTCCCACTTAAAATCATGCAGTTTAGTTTTTTAAGACTTATTTACAGATAAATGTGTGAACCATGGCATTACTGAGCTAAACAGAGAATTCAAGAATCAGCGTATGAATCTCAACAATGGTGACAATCAACAAACAAAATAAAAGCTTGACTCTGAACATCATAAAACACATTTCTAAAAGTCAGCACAAAAGCAACAGAAAAAAATCAAGGCAGTAAGAATTAGAGAAAATAACAGACAATTCAGCAACATAATTTATTCATGCCGCAATGCATGCAGGGAGTTTTGTACCCAGCATGCATTACAGCAAGAAGCTTTTGATTGTCACTATTGTTAAGATTCATATCCCAATTGTTGATGTCTGTGTGACTCTGAGTTAAACAGTAGTTCAAAATGTCATCTATACAAGCTGTTAACAAATTACTCATACTGCATATCATTTGTCTTTCATAATAATGATAAGTTCCATGATCATGATACTACAAATTAAAACTATAGAACCATCTAGATTCTGATGAGATTAACAAATCTGGCTGAGAGATGCTTACTTTGACTATGAATAAATAGCTGGTCTCATTTGAACACAACTCCATCCGGTTTTTCAACTATAACAAATGTGTTTTAATAATACTGTTACAGCTGGCAAAGTAAACTTAATGTTTACAAATCAAAGATCAAGATCCCAACTAAACCATCACTGATCTCTATCATGGTAATGTCAAACGACAATAAAACAACATCTGAACCTCTGTTAGTTCTCAATATGAACTTCTGTACCCATGACAGAAAAAAGTCAGTCTGTTTGGTAATAAGTGAATCAGGAAATGCTGTTTGTGGAGTTAATTAATCAGATCTTGAGAGATTTAATGGAATTTATCTTCAATTGATTTAATATTTTTTCTGTTCTTGCTTCTCTTTTCATCAGTGATTCTGCTTGTAAACAGCAGGTGTTCATCAGTGTCTGAATTCACTCTTTTTTTCATTCACTCTGTCAAGTGGACTAGATTAGTGAACAAGTGTAAGGAATAGTGAATGAGGGTATAGCATGTAATTTTGAACACAGCCTCTGAGTGTCGACTTTGAGCACTTTTAATTCACAGCGTGTTGCTGTAGGCTATTTTCTAGAAAACTTCAAATATTACCCAGAATGCGTTGTTTCTACGGCATATTACTGTTTTAATGGAAAACAGCATGTTATTGTTGAAATTTGGAGAAGGGTCTGCTGCATCCCGCAGTACTACAACGTACTTCAAGTTACGCCCTTTCCTGTTACGGCCCTTCATATTCAAGAGGCGTAACATGAAGTTGTCGAAATCACGCATAACAACACGAGATGTCAAAACGGCAAGATGGCAGCTCATACAGAGACAACCTTCTGTTGGCTTTAAGTAAGCAATATTTTTACGTTTTGGCAGGGTAACAACTGATGTTGGGCAAAATAAGCAAGCTAGCCTGATGAATATCGTAACCCTAACCCTAACCCTAACCCTAACCCTGATTTGGACAACTTCAAGTTACGCCCCCTTCTTGTTATGCCCCTTCTTGTTACCCCCCCCCCCCCCCCAGCATTTTACAGCATTTTACAGCATTTTTTTACAGTGTACGAAGAGCCTTTAAAAAGAGCCTGAGAAGAAACAATTCCTCTGGTGGAATATATATATATATATATATATATATATATATATATATATTATATATATACACACACACACTGGGGAGATCAAGTATTTGATACACTGCCGATGTTTCAGGTTTGCCCACTTACATAGCATGTAGGAGTCTGTAATTTGTATCATAGGTACTCTTCAACTGTGAGTGACGGAATATAAAACAAAAATCCAGAAAATCACATTGTATGATTTTTAAATAATTAATTAACATTTCATCGCATGACATAAGTATTTGATCACCTACCAACCAGTAAGAATTCTGGCTCTCACAGACCTGTTAGTTTTTCTTTAAGAAGCCTCCCTGTTCTCCACTCATTACCTGTATTAACTGCATCTGTTTGAACTTGTTACCTGTATAAAAGACAGATGAAAAAGATGATGGTCAATCTCCCTCGGTCTGGGGCACCTTACAAGATCTCACCTCATGGGGCATCAATGATCATGAGGAAGGTGAGGGATCAGCCTAGAACTGCACAGCAGGACCTGGTCAATGACCTGAAGAGAGCTGGGACCATAGTCTCAAAGAAAACCATTAGTAACACACTAGGCCGTCATAGATTAAAATCCTGCAGCGCATGCAAGGTCCCCCTGTTCAAGCCAGCGCATGTCCAGGCCCATCTGAAGTTTGCCAATGACCATCTGGATGATCCAGAGGAGGAATGGGAGAAGGTCATGTGGTCTGATGAGACAAAAATAGAGCTTTTTGGTTTAAACTTCACTCACGGTGTTTGGAGGAAGAAGAGGGATGAGTATAAGAACACCATCCCAACCGTGAAGCATGGAGGTGGAAACATCATTCTATGGGGATGCTTTCCTGCAAAGGGGACAAGACAATTGCACCGTATTGAGGGGAGGATGGATGGTGCCGTGTATCGCAAGATCTTGGATAACAACCTCCTTCCCTCAGTAAGAGCACTGAAGATGGCTCGTGGCTGGGTCTTCCAGCATGAAACCACGTGATCTGAAACACACAGCCAAGCCAACTAAGGAGTGGCTCCATAAGAAGCATCTCAAGGTCCTGGAGTGGCCCAGCCAGTCTAATGCAATAATCATGTCATGCAATAAAATGCAAATTAATTAATTAAAAATCATACAATGTGATTTTCTGGATTTTTGTTTTAGATTCCGTCACTCACAGTTGAAGAGTACCTATGATAAAAATTACAGACTTGTACATGCTTTGTAAGAGGGCAAATCTGCAAAATCGCCAGTGTATCAAATGCTTGTATATATACACACAACAGTTCTTTCTGGTTATCAAATCTGATAGCCGTACAATATTTTAGTAATAACAGGACTCCTACCTTTTCACCGTTTGTATCACTACGCATGAAATGACTGTCATGGCGGCCGAATAAATCCACTCCAATTGTTTTGTACCACGAACTGTAGCTTTAAGAGTTTCTCAGGAGAGAGTGTAGTGGCCGATTTTACAGTTTGTTTAGACGTTTTTTGAGATGCAACACTGTAAAAAATCCAACTTGCAAAAAGTTGTAATAACTATCATCTATTAGTTAACTGGACAATAAAACTAAAAAAAGTTGACTTAACAAGTGGAAATAAGTTGGTTCAAAAATTGTCTGATCAACTTGATTTGAATTGTTGACTGGACATACACATGCAAGTTTACAAGCACACTTGTTGGTTTGGTGGTTGCACTGTAAAAAACCCAACTTGAAAAAAGGTTCAAATTACTGTTTTTGTTGTGTTGGCTCAGCAAAAATCTATGTAAAAGTCAGTTTAACTATGTTTAATACATTTATTCAACCTAAACCAAGTTTCTTTAAGTTACTAAACTTAAAAAGTTTAGTTTTGTAAGTTCTAAAAAATCCTAAAAAACTTCTGCCAACTTATTATTTAAGTTAAGTTAGAAACTGCCCTCCCACTGGCAAATACTAATTTTGGAAAATAAAATGCAACCATTTGTTCATGGGACAGTGTAGAAAAATGTTTATACATATATATATACACTGTAAAAAATTGTGCTGTAAAATAACAGTAATCTACTGGCAGCATGGTTGCCATTAATGTACTGTTAATTTACAGCCCTCTACCGTAAATTTACAGCTCTTTTATTTTACTGTATGTTACCGTAATGCTACCATGGAAATTAACTTATTTAATTTGGGAAGCCGTTTTGCTACAAACAGTTTGTGTTCGCAGTTAAGAAACATTCCTTTTCAGTTGACTCAAATGAAACAAATTCACAGTACTAATGCTGTGTAAACACTATTTTTTTAACTTAATGCATAATACTAAAATAATTAAAAACATGACTTCAACTCAAATCTTTGCAGCTTGTCTAAGCTAGCAATAGCACAAATATATGTGCTAAAGTTCTTAGTAAACAGCTTATCACTGCATTAACAACTACAGTTACTGTCTTTAAATGAAGCAACATGCAGCATAACATCAGTGTTTCTCAACTCATTATTGACTGAAGCACAGGCTCTACTCTCCAGCACAATGGTGACCCACAAAACTAATTAATGAAACTAACAGATCTCTCCTATATCATACTGTACAAAAACACAAAACACTTCAGTTCAGTATTTACTCTCCTTATCTGTTATTGACTGATAAGTAAATTTTTTCTCTTAACTTTCACTAATGTTTCAGTCAAATGAACTTGTTTTGTATAGTAAATCTGACTGTTACGTTCAACAGAATATTACTGTTTTTCTTCCTTCATTTTATGGTAATTTACTGTAAGCAAGGTTGGCAGTAAATTGCTGTTTTTAAACAGTTTGTTGCCGTAAATTAATTTACAGAATATTACTGTTTTTCCTTGATTTTACAGTAATCTACTGGCAGCTGTGGTTGCCATTAAATTGCTGTTTTTTTACAGTGCGTTGCCGTAAATTAATTTACAGTTGATTACTGTTAAATTACGTTTCACTCTGGGTTTTCTCTCACACCTTTAACCCTTTAACTAAAAAGTATCAGTTAAAATCACTGTTGGATTTTACAGTGTACTAAGTAATAATATGTTATGACTGGAAACTACAATAACATTGCCCAAGTCAAAAACTGAAAATTCATACAGTGGCCATGATTTAATTGATAATAATACTATTATTCAATTCAATTCAACTTTATTTCCAGACTCAAGGTAAATAATATATATATATATATATATATACACTGTAAAAAATTGCTGTAAAAAAACAGCCAAATTTCGACAATAACATGCTGTTTTCCATTAAAACAGTAATATGCAGTAGAAACAACGCATTCTGGGTAATATTTGAAGTTTTCTAGAAAATAGCCTACAGCAACACACTGTGAATTAAAAGCGCTCAAAGTCGACACTCAGAGGCTGTGTTCTAAATTGCATGCTATACCCTCATTCACTATTCCCTACACTAGTTCACTAATATAGTCCACTTGACAGAGTGAATGAAAAAAAAGAGTGAATTCAGACACTGATGAACACCTGCTGTTTACAAGCAGAATCATTGATGGAAAGAGAAACAAGAACAGAAAAAATATTAAATCAGCTGAAGATAAACTCCATTAAATCTCTCAAGATCTGATTAATCAACTCCACAAACAGCATTACCTGATTCACTTATTACTAAACAGACTGACTTTTTTCTGTCATGTGTACAGAAGTTCAAATTGAGAACTATTAGAGGTTCAGATATTGTTTTATTGTCGTTTGACGTTACCATGATAGAGATCAGTGTTGGTTTAGTTGGGATCTTCATCTTTGATTTATAAACGACAAGTTTACTTTACCAGCTATAGCAGTGTTATTTAAGCACATATGTTATAGTTGAAAAACCAGATGGAGTTGAGATCAGTTGTTTATTAATAGTCAAAATTAGCGTTTTTTGGCCAAATTTGTTAATCTCATCAGAGTTTAGATGGGTCCATAATTTTAATTGTGGTGTTGTGATCATGAAATTTATCATTAATATGAAAGACAAATAATATGAAGTAATTTGTTAATAGCTTGTGTGGATAACATCTTGAACTACTGTTTAACTCAGTCACACAGACATCAACAATTGGGATAGGAATCTCAACAATGGTGACAATCAAAAGCTTCTTGCTGTAATGCATGCTGGGTAAAAAACTCCCAGCATGCATTGCTGCATGAATAAATTATGTTGCTGAATAGTCTGGTTATTTTCTCTAATTCTTACTGCCTTGATTTTTGCTGTTGCTTTTGTGCTGACTTTTAGTAATGTCTTTCATGATGTCCAGAGTTGATCTTTTATTTTGTTTGTTGATTGTCACCATTGTTGAGATTCATACGCTGATTCTTGAATTCTCTGTTTAGCTCAGTAACGCCACAGTTCACACATTTGTCAGTAAATGAGTCAAACACATGATTTTAATTAGTAATGCTAGAGTGGTGACAATATAAATGAATTTCATTTAAAAAAAAAAAATCTGAAAAACATTTATGATAATGGATTTGATGCTGAACTAATTCAGTTTACATAGAGTTTTGCATGATAATTATAAAAATCAGAACATAACCAACAATGCCTAAGCATGATGTCCATAGGCTTGACTACTGTAACAATTGTGTCTGGAAAACACAAAGTTACAACATGCAAAGAAACTCTAATGTTAAAAAGACAAGGGTCAAGAACCCAACTAAAGCAAACACTGACCTCCATCATGGTAACATCAAACGAAACAAAACAGCATCTGAAGCTCTGTTAATTCTCAATAAGAACTTCTCTTGTTATCTCATAGAAATAAAGTCAACCTGTTTAGTAATAAGTGAAGCTAGTAATGCTGTTTATATTGTTTAATTCTCCTCTGCTGAGATCTTGAGATATTTAATGTCTTTTATCTTCAGCTGATTTCATCTAAGGCTGTGGCTGGAAGTCTGTTGAAGTTATTGTGTTTCTGCTGTTTTTTTCTGTTCTTGTTATTAATTTTCCTTCAGTGATTCTGCTTGTTAACAGCAGGTGTTCATCACTAATTCTCAATTATCACTTAATTATCTCATTAACTGTTGTCTCATTAACTTCAGCACTGCTTCAGTGTTACTCTGTAGTGTGGACACAATCAAGTGATCATTTAAAATTGAAGATTTTGCTGTGGGGTTTAACTTTACTTAATGTCTTAACTTAATTGCAAAATTCTAGTAATCTGTACTATTCCCATACTACTTCTTTTTTTACTCATAAAACCCAAGTAATGATTAATTGATTGGTTTGAGTACCACTTTGCCAAGCAAAAAAAAAAATTTTTGAGGCAGGGCTATTCTTAATAGAATTTTCCTTCATTTCCTCCACTTCTGCAGTTATCTTTCTCTGTTTGCATTCACTGAAAGTCATCTTAAATGTTTAATTGTCAATTCAACTGAAAAATTTGAGAGAACATCACATAAGCTGACTTCATAAATTGACACTGATTTTCCAAAAATATTTTATTTTGAACTCACCATTTTGGTGGATGGTGTTTCCTTTGCTTGTGCACTTCATTTATATTATTGTATTGTATTGAAATCACAGTTCATGTATTTGTATGCAACTGAACTTCACAATCCATATATATATATACATACATATTTATATTTAATTATATATATGAATAACATGATCATCTTAATTTTTGCCATTTAAAAGTTAATGGTTGCAATTATAGACACACAAACAGTTGGAAACTTAAGTGGGTTGGTTATCAATCGTCGATTTGTGACAATATTGTGTAATTGACTATACTTGAGTCACACAGACTTCAACATTCAGCATGCTAAACACAACGATGGTAACAATTAAATTACAGTGTACCAATTTCCAATAGTATTTTTTCGTTCACTCAACTTCAGACATTGAGTTCTACAGACCAAAAAAGTTAAATTGGCTCAACTTAAAAAGGCTTGTTAAAAAACAGTTGCACCTCTCCGCAAAACTAACAATCTTAAGTTAACCCAATTAAATATTTTTTGTATGACTGACTTAAATTAAAAAACTTAATTTCAGTCAGTATAACTGTTTTTTACAAAAGTTGAGTAAACTCAAAAAAGCTGTGCAGCGAGTTGCCTTGAAATTTTAAGTTAAGTCAACTTTTTATTTTTTACAGTGAAACTCCAGTCCATCAGTGGCCGTTCAGTGCTCGTGTACCGGCCGAGAACAGCCTCATCTCGGTCGGGCTGCAAGATTAATCAAAATTAAACCGCATGTGATTTGGCAAAGGCTGCAATTATTGTATGCGCAGCTTGTCAGTGCTGTACGGCTCTTTGATCAGTAGTAAATGCTGTTCCATCTGAAAGGCAAAAGGCGCTCTCATTCAGAAACTCCGAATACGCCCTATCACAAAAGGAGATAACATGTCATTCCAGGAAATCCCTATGGGCATCACATTATCACTGTAGCTGAATAAACAGAAGATTGAAATGCTTTGATTGATTAAACATGACTAATAAACACACGACTGCCTTTGTGTGTAAGAAGGACGAAGGACAACTGTCGCTATGAAGTTTGGTGTAAAAACATGTTATTAAATGTTGTCTTTTATTGAACAAGATGTTAATAAATAAACATTTATTTGCATGTTTGCAGAACAGCAGAGACAACAGAGTGATGTAGGTAAGTTGAACAGTCACTAGAAACTTGCACGAGAACTTGAGGTAATTGAGGTTTGGTATGTTGCTGGCAGAAGCTGGAGATGAATTCTGAAGGAATGCTCAGGAGGACGAAGACCAGGCAGATGGGAAAAAGATGACAACAGGATCAGGACTGGATGGCAGGTAATGAGTTTGAGGTGAACCTGTAGTGTCTTGACTGAGACGAGACCAGACATCGAAGTGAGGGAATGGTAAGCTTATGAAGTGTGGCTTGATGATGATGTGCAGGTGATTGGTGATTGTGAGCGAGTGGGTGGATCTGATGTGGATGGAGTGACACTGGTGTGGTGACTGGATCGGCAGCTATGTTAATTTTGTTCATTTAATATTAAGGCTATATTTAACTTACATCCTCTATAGTATAGTATATTGGCTTCAACTAGACAGGATATATCAGACAAAGACTCTTTTCCGCTCTTCAAATACATTAGCATTTACAGACATAATGTTTCTTGGACGGTGAAAACGGTGTACTTTTTTTTTTTTTTTTTCAAACATCAGATCTTAATTTACCTTTGCATTGGAAACATGCATTGCTTGCAATCGCTTCATTCGCGATTGAGGTGGGGCGAATTTATGAGGTTTGACTGACAGTTTGAGGATCCAATGGAGTTATGAGGTTTTGTCACTTGCTCTTTAAAATCCATTTTATTCATTAAATATTTGTAAAAACCCACATACAGGTGTATAGGGTGACCAATAGCATTGATTTTATAAAAATAAAAAAACAAAAATGAGGAAACAGAGATATGAGTTTTTCGAGATATTCTTAGATAAAGAAGATATATTCTTCTGTGTAGCATATATATTATATTTTTTATATTTTTTTTTATTTTTTCACACTTGCCAACCTGTCAACAATAGTGTGCCGCGGCATAGTGGTCGGGAAACACTGTTGTAGAGCACTTTTTTTGTCCGTTTGATTGAATTGTATAAATGTGTTTATTTCCTATTGTCATTTACAATGGCTATTGTTGCTTGTTTAAATACTGTTGTTCAATAAATACTTTTATTGAAACTTTACGAGTGAATGAGATTCATTCAATGAGTCAGTCACAAGAGACTTTTAAATTGAAAGAAATTTTTGCAAACAAAGGACGTTGTTTTGGCACTGGTATGTTATGGAAAATTCCCTTAGCTGTAAAAAGGACAAATACAAAGATTGCTTTCCTCAGTGGACATTCAAACAAATTTTTATAATGGATATAATATTATTGACATCAACCTTAAGAATGAATGTTATATCAGACACAGGTAATGCTCACTTAGGCAATCTCTCTCTTTCTCTCTCTCCCGATGGAGACGGGATCAGGGAGACAGGTAGGGATACGGGTTGAGGGTGGAGTTCGGACGGACTCCAAACAAACTGATGGGACTGGTGAAGAAGGAGAAGATTCAAGGGCGGGGATTTGGGTGGGGAAAGGATCCGTGGACCACAGATCGATCAGGTCCCGGTCAGCTCCTGGCTCTGTGATGGACCGACCCGTGTGCGTCGGCTCTGGGGCTCTGAAGTCCTCTGACCCTGTTCCAACCTTGGTCCGTGTCCCGGGCTTCCAGGCTGAGGTAGAGTGGTCGCCATTCCGGAGCATCCCGACCAGATAACCCAGGTATGGCCTGCCCTCCGGCCAGAGAAGAAACTGCATCGCCTGTGAGTCCATCTTTTTTCTCGCGTTGATGACTTAGACGTGAATATATTACAGACAGATTAATTATATAACTAAAAGTAATGGCTAGCATACGCAACACTGTGCACAAGCACAGACAGGAACCGACACTGAACATACAGGAACTTAACTACACAGATGACGATTACTAAACGGGGACAGTTGACAAGACTTAACTAATTAGAAACATTAGTAACAAACGAGAACTCATACAGACTAGACAGAACTGAACTAAACAGAACATACATGTGACCGTATTTTGTATAATAAATAAATGCATGCATGTATTGTGTGTATTATTATACCTATTTCGAATCAATTCTAAGATTTTGTATGTGATGGACAGAGTTTTCATTGTCAGATCGATGCATTTTTATGCCCCCGTCTGATCTGGACTGAGAGCAGAGAGAGGGAGGGACTGGACTGACGTCCCAATAATTCTTTGGGATGGGGTCATTTATACGCCATTATCTGCACCATTAAGTAGCACATTGCCAGGCTCAATGTATTTATCATAATGACCTTGATTAGCGTCTTTTTCAATTATTAAATAAAGCAGTTTTTCTTCAACACTGATTTGAGAACAATGTTTTTTCTTCTGTATTCCATATAGAAACTGTTTGATTTGTCTTTGCGGCATGAATGCTGATTGGTCAACGTAACACGCTAGTCATGCTAAAATACACAATATACTAACAACTAAATACTGTATATCAGTACTCAGCATCAGATGATCAGACATCACCCCATTTAGCTGTACATTTACATACAATCAATCGATGTATTTGAATTACTTTGAAATAATTTTCTATAATGCTAGTAAATTTCACAAATAATTACAAAAATGCCAAGTAACATTTAAATTATACGCACAATATCTAAGTTTTATGGATTAAAATATCCAAAAAACCACTATAACAATGTTATTGTTAGCAAACAGAAGGAGACAAAACAGGAAACTTCCACAAAATGGTGTTTATTTGCAGGTAAGAGCAGGTAATCAGCAATGCACGCAGATGAGTTACTGAGTTCATACACTCTAAAAACTCCTGGGTTATTTCTTCAACCCATTTTCTGGGTTATTTGTGTTGGGTTAAAATTATGGGTTATTTTTTCAGAGAGTAACCATTTTCTTGGTTATAGGGCTAATATTTTGACCCAATTCCTTGGTTGTATGGGTTTCTGGGTTATTTTTCAAAGAGTAACCCATGTTCTGGGTTCATGCCCCGCCCCCCGCTGTTGTTCTGGAATTTGAAATAACCGTCACTTTGCGCTCGATCCGTTTTGGCCTGGGCTTCTTCGGTGCAACTTCGTCGTGTTTTCAAGGTAAGCAAGTATTTTCAGTGTGGATGTAACGTAAACTGTTCTGTGTCCATGTCCCCGTTGTTAGTTTAGCACCATTTGCTGAAAAATGATCATGGCTTACCGTGATAATTCTGTGGTTGGCATGTGTCGGCTATCGCGACAACAGCTAACTAGTTTAAAGTCCGTGTAAAGTCTGAATAAATATGTGTTTTGAGTTTGTCTGATTAAAGAAGAACGTGTTATTAACCAGCCAGCCGAATTTGAATGATTAAAAATAACAACAAGTTCATGAAATTAGGTGTCAAATTAGTTGAAATGCTTTTTACACAATGTTGAGAAATACATGTATGACCTATTTAATGTGTTTAGTAGAAAATGACTGAATTCACTTTACACTGTCTTTAAATTCTATTTTTCATAAACTGAGCTGTATACTTATCTCATTGTTATAATACCGGTAGTAATATGGTACAGTGCAGCTAGTGGCGACTTCATGCCGCGTTAAGGGGGTCGAACACCGGACGAGAAGCACCGGGTCTACGACAGCTTGAGGTATCTCGCACTTTCTCAGTTTATGGCCAGCAATATTGTTATGTTTAAGGATGTTAAAGGAATCTTTATTAAGGACTTCATTTAAGGACACGCTGCCGGTGTGTTCACTCATAGAGAATAATGTGTTTGAATTTTAAATACACTTCTCGTCCTGTGTGTGACCCCTTTCAGCCGCGGCTAGAGCGACTAGGAAACACAATAGTTGAGTTATGTTTACCGTGATTATCATATTATACAGTGCTCTACTGGCTGAAGTAGTGAGAGTTAAAGAAGCGGCTCAAGTCTTCAAATTGTTGCTAACCTCTATATTGCTGTTTTCTCCAGGTCATTTTAAATGGACAGCAAAGTGAGTGGCGGCTGTCTGAGCTGATTGAAAATTTTAGAGGTGAGCTTTTTACTCTTACTGCCCTCATATCATCTCTCTATACCTGAACATTTTTCTTTAATAGGGCTTAAATGTGTCAGTACAAGATTTTGTGACAGTCACAACTTTTTTTACAGTGGGGTGTGCATATCTATATAACTCTTATATTTAAAAGACACTTGTGCCTTGTCTTTAAGCTGTTATGCATAATAATGGGCCAGTTATTCACCTTTGCATTAATGTCATTATTAAACTTGTTAATGAAAGAAAAGATGGACAGTATAGACTGTCATTCTGTCACTCACACAAAATTGGTAACCCATTGTGGGTTATTTTTGACCCAGGAGTTTTTAGTGTGTAGATCGGTATCAAACACTCAGCTGTGAATAACAGTATTTCTTTTGTAGGTGCCGACTGACACAAGCTGGATGGCTGGAGACTAAATATGATAGAAGACTGAAGAGGATTGCAGAGAGGATCTCAACTGTGCAGAAGTCTTCCTTCAATTGCTGGAAGGCATTGGTCACATCGGGACAGAGACTTGGCCCTTTGCGAAGCAATGATGTGAGAGGTGAACTTATCTTGCTGAGGTTGGTGATAATAAGTTTTCTATAAAAGTTGGCAAACCTCAGGAAGTGCTGTAATTCTTTGACGTATGATGTTGTAGCTAGAACTGCACAATTAACTGTTAAAAGATTGCGATCTCGATTCAAACACCCACATGATCTTATTCCTAAATGACAACGATTCCGCTATGTCTATTATGCCTGTTTCCTATCGCAAGTGCCAGCGAAGCTTGAACAAAGCATGTATTGTTGCTACCCATTTTGAATGAGATGGTCGATCGTTGCGCTTCCGATGTGAATGCTCTCTTTCATAAGCTATGAAAAAAGCGCTCTTCACCCTCTGCTGACTCTTGCAATGTGAAACAGGCTTTAAACCAAAAACTTCAGGGACTTTGGTTAACCCTTGAAACTACGATCATCACACTGCAATAGCAGTGAGCTTTCATAAATGTACAGTGTGAAACAACCTCACTAACCGTCTTTTCAACCACACATTATCATTATGTGTTACAAACATTTAACCCTTTCGCACGTAAGTTTAAAATATTCTGGCTGAGCCCCCAGCGTGAGTTTTTCAAGCCGACTGTTATTTAGAACGTATCACTTCATTGTTTCCACGGTGGCTCGTCGTTACTTGTCACATGACACACTGCAGCCACAATAGCGCTGTATGACTGATGATCTGCTTTTATTTAATTTTTCCTTTTTTATTCAAAATATTCACAAATTTGTTAACTATAGCATGAAATATCTGATATTCCAATTGTCAAATATGTGCAATTGGATGTGTTTTGCTGTTTGAACACTTTTATAATGATCGTGTTAGTTTGCGCCAGTACAGAGAATCGCATATGTTGGATTTACAACTTGTGAATTCATCCACTTCTCCTGAAATACATGAAGGTAAGTGAGCTGTGAACTGAGAGAAGAATAGAGTAAACTTTAAAGTTACTTACACAATGTGTATCTGATATGAATAAAACATGTGATCTCACCACGGAAAGGATTGTTATTGCAGCTTCCATAGATCAGTGTGTACAAACTCTAAATATATTGTTTTGTTAGTACTTTTGTGCATTTAAATGTCTGAAACCTAAAATAAACATTATGTGGTTGAAAACACTGCATATTTGTGATATATTGACAGCGCTGAGCGCGTCTGTCACTGGCTCAGTGCCAGCCAACGTGTGCAAGAACTTTTGAATTTGGCTGTTGATCACGTGATGCACTGAACGTTCTAATCACACCGGCGTGATCGCATGCGTCAAAGGGTTAAATAACAGGGGATAAAAGTGTACTGGGATAAAAGTTATAATTTGGGTATAAGCATGTCTACGGTAGAGAGCAAAAAATCACCTTTTCAAAGTGTTTTAACACTTGTGTGTATAGGCCTATTGTTTATTGTCTATCTCTTTTGCTTGGAGGTGGCAATTCTAAAAAAAATCATTGAATCATTCATTCTAGAGATAAATGTGGATTCATCCAATAATTAAACATCTTTATGAATGAGACATTGACTCCTTCGTTTTTGATCATTTCGTTCAAATTCTTTTATTATTTTAAATAGATGGAAGCAATGAACATTTTTTTCAAAACATTTTTTTTTAATTTGTTTAATTGTCTATAGAGTTTTTTCTTCATTGTGGGAGAATTGTGATCTCCATTTTAAACAACAACAACAAAAAAAATTATTTTCATTTTATCCATAATCGTGCAGCTCTAGTTGTGGCTAGTCCTTCACAGCTTGTACCTTCCTCTGGTACATCTGGATACCATGCTTATTGATGACATATCTGGGGAAGTGAATGGTGTCACGGTAGAATTCGCACTTCTCAGGCTTCAGGTAGAGATGATATTCACAAAGTTTCTGAAGGACCTGCTTCACGACTTGCGATGGTCGGCCAGGTTTTGGGAGTAGTTTAGGATGTTGTCAATTTAGACAATGAAGAAGCAGTGGATGAACTCCCGGAACACCTTGTTCATGAATCCCTGGAATATGGAGGGTTTTATGAATCCGGTCCGTCATCTTTCATCCACTTACCACCAGAGGTCACCCTTCCACATCATGGACTCCATGCACCACACACCCACTCAATACACTTACTACATTTCCCAGAATCCTCGCACCTGTCACTAATCACTGCTCCAGCTGACACTCATCATCCCACCATATTTAAGTTCAACTCACACACACTCAGTTGCTAGGTCTTGTTTACTCTTAGTTACATTTCCAAGCATTTATTCCTGTCTTGTCTTCCTGTTGTCACTCTGCCTGGTTTACCCGTGTCCTGATTGTTTTGCTACATACCCTTGGATTATTGCCTGTTTACTGGACTATTGCTTATCTGCCCCCTGCCTTTGACCTCTCGCCTGTGAACTGTTTATGAGCCTGCCTTGTCCTTCTACATACCTGTTTGCTGTTTTGTGACCATTGCTTGTTTTCAATAAAGCCTGCACATGGATCTCATCCGTTGACTCGCTCCTTCATTACAGAAGACCTAGCCATAAACCCAGATCCAGCGGCTTTCATCAACGTTCCAGTCACAATGGATTATTTCGATCAAGTCCTGCAACTTCGACAGGGAGGTCTGTCTATCGAGAACTATGTACAGGAATTCTGCAAGGTATCTGATTATGTCTCTTATGATGAGTCACTGTTTAAACATTTGTTTCATCGGGGACTAAATGAACCCCTGAAAACCTGCCTCCCCGAGGCAGACTTTAATTGCAGTCTCAGAGACTTAATGGAATATGCACTGATTCTGTCTGGGTCATCATTCACTGTGGAGGAGGCGGAGCCTGACTCGGCACATCCGCCAGTTCCTTCAGTTGTTACTATGCCTCGCTCTGTGTTCCACGATCATTCATGTCCCGTAGTTCCCACACCTAAAGCCGATCACAACATGGCGGTATTTGGCCCGAACCCAGAGTACTCCCGCATATTCCTGGCTATGGTAGGAACAAGCCAAGAGTGAGGAGTCAGGGAGGTAGTCAGATGCTGAAAGCGGTCGAGGAATGTAGGCGAGTCGACTCTATATATACGTACAGGCTTCCTCTCATTCTGACAGGAATGATGTGGTAATTGCTGATGGTGAGTTGATTGTATAGATCATTTGAACATGCTTCTCCCAAACTTGGCTATAGAAACATCATATAGTGAGCACTGCAACAGAAACCCTTTGCAATCCTCCACCTTGGCTGAGTATGTTGCTGGCCAGGCCATGGGACGGGCAGAGGCAGTAGCTGAACAAGAGGTGACGGGCGATATGGCTTGACTTTTATTCATTCTCAGGATATGAATTCTTGATATCAACAAATCAATTTTCACTAGTTAAAATGCTAATTCTTGATATCAGGTATTACATTCCACTAGTAACAATGGCAATTTTTGATATCAGGAATTACATTTCCACTAGTAACAGTGTTAATTCCTGATATCAACAATTCAATTCTTGATATCAATAATTAAATTCTAGATATCAAGAATTACATTTCCACTAGTAAAAACTATAATTCTTGATATCTGTGATTGTATTTTCACTAGTGAAATCTCGCCATAGGCTGCCATTCAAATTCAATAGTTGATATCAAGAATTGTTTTCTTACTAGTTGAAATTCCAATTTCACATATCAGAAATACAATTCTTACTAGTAAAAATCATCATTTTTGATCTCAATAATTACATTGTTGCTAGTAAAAATGCAAATCTCTGATATCCAGAATTCAATTGTCACTAGTTGAAATGTCTATTCCTGATATCAACAATTGAATTGCTACTAGTAAAAATATTCATTTCTGATATCTGAAAATGAATTCCTGATATCAATATAATTTCTGATATCTAAAACGGCTTTCTTACTAGTAACAATCTCATTCATGATATCAGAAATGAACATTTTTACTAGTAGCAATTCAATTGTTGATATCAAAAATAGACATTTGCACTAGTAACAATGTAATTGTTGATATCAGAAATTTGCATTTTTTCTAGTAAGAATTGTATTCCTGGTAAGTGAAACTGGAATTTCAAGTAGTAAGAAATTAATTCTTGATATGGCAGCCTATGGCGAGATTTCACCAGTAAAAATACAATTGATATCAAGAATTATAGTTTATACTAGTGGAAATTGAATTGTTGATATCAAGTTTGCTTGCAGCAGTTTGGCGAATGGACCCAAAGTTGGATTAGTGACATTGCTTGAATCCAATCCACGTTGCATTGTTGGTCCAGTCTTATATCAACAAACAGAAGAAGACAAAACAGGTGACTTCCACAAAATGCTGTTCATTTGCAGGTAAGAGCAGGAAACAAGCGATACCAGCAGGAGAGTTACTAGATTGTTCTAGATTGGTATCAAACACTTGGCTGTGAATAACAGTCTTTTTTTTTTTTTTTTTTTTTTTGGTAGGTGCCAACTAATGCAAGCTGGATGGCTGGAAACTGAAGATGACAGAAGAGGACTGGGGATGAGATCGCAACTGGTAAGTATCACAGGTAGGCAGGCGGGTAAGTTGCTCAGTAGGAACAACAAGACCATACAAATGTGAACAGTGAGGTCACTGCTTAAGTAGTGAGTCCATAATGAGCTGGTGCAGGTGTTGCCGATCAGAACTTGGGTGATTGTGAACGAGTGGGTGGAGCAGAGAGGTCTGGTGCTAAGGATATGACTCTGTGACAATTATATATTTTGTTGACTTTACATTATCCCATATGTTTCCACCAATGTTTATGTGCAGAGAAATCAGCAGTATTAACCAGTGTAACAGCCCAAGTCATTGCGTCACCTGTCAATTGTGTCATTTCCTCGTTTCCCTCGATTTCTGGTTCTACTTTCATAGAAACCATGGAAACACCAAAGAAGGATTAATATATTGTGTTTTATTACAAGACTAAGACTGATATAAATGTTATATTGCTTGATATGGTTAGTCTTATTGTACGAGATTGAATCTCGTTTTTTTTTTTACCACGAGCAACATGCTTGTGAGTAACATGCCTTGGAGACAGTTTTGTCAAGTGGCTAACGTAGCATAATCAGAAAGAGCTTTTTAGTCCTTTACACAACTATACAATATATTTTAAAGTTAGTTGCATTCCATTTAGCAACACAAGTAATCCAGCTATTAATATATATTCTGATATTGATTTAGCTTAATGCACTGTGCATCATACCAGCCACTGAGCTAACACAGAGTGTAACATTATAACATAGGCTAACTTTCAACACACTAAAACATAGTTTTATTTTGATTGTTTTAACTAACATTATTTGATGAATTAGCTTCATTACTAATTCATCAAATAAAGTGACCTGTATTCTGCACTTGAAGCTATTTTATTACAATAAAATAAAATAATGTGAATTTAAGCAATCAAACATAGGATAACTGTAACTGTAACAAAGTTCAAGTTCAGGGAAGAAGCGTAAGGAATGAATGGAGCTGTAGTGTGGCATATAAGCATTATAAAAATAGCAACGTAAAATGTCCCAGGCTCTCAGCAACATTACCACAGTAACATGAATAAAACTTCAATACATTAGTTTATCCGTAAACATGATTACTGCCTGAGTCCTGTCGGATTGCATTCCATTAGCTGTGGAGGTGAAGAAAACAACTTCCACACCAGTTCCTCATTCATTCACATCGTCATCAAGCTACGCTTTTGTTTTACATAAGCAAACTCTAACGGCTAAACTTACATACTGTGCCTAAAAAATGGGATATTTTGAAGTGAAAAGACTGAAATAGTATTTTCTTGGAAGCTTCACTGCCACTAAATGCTCTAATACACAAAATGAATAAATAAGCAATCTTTACACATTTTCAGTTAAACATATCTCAATATTGTTGTTACATCATTTATCATGGTAATATAGCACACACTGTTGCAGTTGCAGGAGTAGGAGACATGCTTCAGAAGTATTCTATTTACAACATATGAAAATAATACAGGAACAACAGATGATCACGTTCAAATAACAGTATAACGTGATACCACGTTCAAAAGCAGACATAATGATCGAGGTTTTTGTAAAGAGGTTTTTTTTATAATGCATTTTTTTCACATGAATTCTCTTTTATATCTTAAATGTGCAATGTATTCTGGTATATACAGACTTAATATCTTATAGATGATTTTCTTATTTATTGCTATTTTACAATAAATTCTTGATGTTCACTTGGTTTTGTAGAAGGGTTTCGTGAAGCAGGGTTTATGGTCATGTGATGTTTGACAACAATGAATGAATTTGCACACTTTTCTCCTGTACTGGGTGCAAAACATTTGACAATCTCCCCTGAGAACAGCTGTGCCACTTTTGCTTGTTCTGTGCTGCTTTTCCTGTTTCGGAAATGGATGAAAAGAGCGTGTCAACCTGCTCTCAGATCTCAAGTTTCATTTCATGCTCGGCAAAAGGCCATTCCCTCTCGTGTCCTCTCGCTATTGTGATTCAAACATGCTGTGAAGTGCTGACTCAGCGGTAACGTCACACACCATTAGTTTGTAGCACAATGATGCATATGCGTATATTTTGTGCCAGCAAAGTAGCAATTAAAACTGAGCGCCCACAATACTGCGCTAGCTAAATTCATTTACTTGTTTATTTCTGTGCGTTTATACTGGAAATAGAAGGGTGGCATTTTCCACAATAGCGGTACACTGTGGTGTCCTTCGAGCACTAAATGCGCAAATCCATAGTTGTGTATGTTTGTTTGTTGTTTTTTCTCAGTGAAAACTATTAGATGTGACCATAAAACGAAAAATGAACAAAAATTATATTAAAAACTACAAAGATATCTTTTAAATAATCAGTTGAGTGGAACAGTGATTCAAATTTTGTGGTAGTAACCCAATTAACTAGTCCCTGATAAATGACAGCTTAACTGAAGCTAAATTTGCAACACCGTTTGGGCATATTTATTACTTTTTATTAATCAAATTATTGATGTTGATGTTTATTCTTGTTTATTACTAGTAAATTACAAAACTGCACACAATCATTAAGACTGTCTCTAATTTTGGTATGCAAAAACTAAAAATGGAACTTAAAACCTGCCAGTACAATATATTAGTGTGACCTCCTGAGTCTTCTGTTCAGGTTAAGCAGCATTTATTGGAAAAAGAAATGGAAAAAAAAAAAATTGTACCCTGTAAGTTTTGTACCCTGCTTGTGGAAAGTGCCAAGAGCATTTCTGCTTGCATGCAAACGTCAAGAGCGAGAAATATAAAACCACATTATTTCTGCACTTCAAACAAATATGACAGGTTCTGCGCTAATGACGCCACATGTGGCATCTACTGAGAACGGAAGACACTGAGATCTCGGAGCAAGTCAATTAAAAACATGCAGACTACGCGATAGCAGCGTGCTTCCGCCCTCCATTCCAGGCAATTTTACCGTGTTCGCCTCCCATTTATTTCCGACCAGCCAAGTTTGAGAAGCCAGTCTATAAAGGAGAGAGATAGTGGGAGAGATTGAGGCAATAAATTTGCTTGTGCTTCTTGCACAGGAAGACAAACAAACTCCATTCCATACAACTTGAACAGTAAGCTCATTATAATCAAAATATTTCATTTACATATAAATTGAGTTAAATCGCGTTACACGCTGGCTGTGCTGCTCTGATTACCGCATCTTATCTGCAGCGCTGCCTGTTTGTGTTGCCCGAGAGCTGCATTGTTGACACTATTGAAATCTGGCAAAAGCCAGCAAGAGCGTTCCAATGAACCGAACTGTACCATCAAAAAAAAAAAAAAAAGCCTTGGCAGAGAGTTGCGTTCGTAGCCCTGGGCTCCCATTGTTTATTCTCTCATTGTGTACTTTCATTGAGTCAAAGAATGGTCATTAGCACAAACGCTGGTGGCCTCTCGTGCCTTCGAGACATTGTGGGTTTCTGTCAAACTCGGACCGGGCGACGCCTTCGGTTAACCACATTTGGTTTACCAAGTCATTTGAGATGCAGAATCAGTGGCCAAACGCAATGGAGAACATGAAGCAGCCTGGTGTTTGTCTTTGCAGATACAACAATATTCTTTTTAATTATAGTGATGATGATCTGTGTTTTAGACCCCAGTGTTACATACAGGTCAGCGTAAATTACATGCAGGAAATGTAGCATGATTAGAGAAGAAAAGAGTGGAATGAGCAATATGGATTGAAAACACCTCAGGCAAACTGCACACATATGAGACTGAAGGTCTGTGCACATTTAAAGGAGCAGTTCACCTAAAAATTAAACCTCATTTACTCACCATCATATTGCTGCAGGTAATACGTATTTTTGTAGGCCAGGAGACTGGTTGCAATTTAGCACTTGGGTTTTTGAATGAGTTTTTGGTTAAAGGGTACCTATTAGGCCCTTTTTAAAAATCTTGATTTTTTTTTTTCGGGGTGTACTAGAATTGGTTTTCATGCCTGAATGTTACATTAAAACATTATTTTTTCCCATATTTGACATTGTTGCAGAACCTTTCTTCCTAGTCTGTCAGTAACGCTCTGGGGTGTGTTTCCCACACAATGACATAACTCACTGCTTAAACACCATATACGATGCATCGCTGTAGAAATGAACTAGCTAGTCAAGACTGTTTCCAAAAACTGGTCACACCTCTGTCATTTGAACCACGTTAGTTCAATTGTTAATGACGTCACGTGCAGGTGGTATAGTACTAACTTCTGCTAATATCTGCAGACATATCACCCTGTACTGTAGCCCAAGACTGGTTGCCCACTGAAGCTAAGTAGGGCTGAGCCTGGTTAGTACCTAGATGGGAAACCTCCTGGGAAAACTAGGTTGCTGCTGGAAGAGGTGTTAATGAGGCCAGCAGGGGGTGCTCACCCTGGGTCCTAATGCCCCAGTATAGTGTTGGGGACACTATACTGTCAAAAAGCACCACCCTTCAGATGAAACATTAAACCGAGGTCCTGACTCTCTGTGGTCATTAAAAATCCACGGATGTGCTTCGAAAAGAGCAACCCCAACATCCCGGCCAAATTTGCCCATTGGCCTCTGTCCATCAACAGCAACAGCAACATCAACAACATAATTTGTACACTAATTATTATAATAAATATAAAATATTATGAAGAAGCCCGTGTCCAATGATTCTGAAAAAAAAAGTAAAAATTATTTCAATTTTTTTTTTTTTTATCAAGACATTTACTTTAGAAACAAAATGACTCGAGAGATTAAGTCTTGTTTTCTGGGGAATTTTTTTTTATACTTAAATATTTAAGAATTACTATATTTTTACTTGAATAGACAAAAAATAAGTTAAAAATCAATTAATTTGATGTCCATCTTAATTTTTTACTGGAAAACACTACTGAAAACGATAGCACCTGAGACTGCACATGCACAATACTGATGACCTTATGCAGCAATCTGGAGCGTCTTGTCGTAAACTAGTCACAGCAATATGAAAAAAAAGTCTCAAAAAAGGCGACAGATTCAGTCTTATAGCATGTACTAGGCTTCAATGGACAAGAAACACTGCAGTGAAGAAGGCGCAAATGCGACGCTGCATGCTTAACTCTCAGGGCCTCGGGATGTGCCAGTAACACGCTGGATGACAAATGGCTGCTTAAGAGTGTTTTAAGAGGATTACTGCCCCTCCCAGGAGACGAGGGAGCGAGCGAGGAGGCCGAGCATCTCGTTCAGCCACATTATCCAGCTCCTGTTGATTTATCGGCTGTGAAGGCACGCGGCAGAAACATGCACCTCCGTGAAGCAGTTGTGCTATGGGAAGACTCGCTTCTAATCCCGTCAGTTTCCTGAGGTCATCAGCGGGAGTATCGCCAGTCAATTAAACACTTGCCAGAAAAAAAAAAAGGAAAAAAAACCATGAAGACAGTAAAGCACATATGAGCACATCATCACATTTATTTGCATCATAAAAACATGAGGGATGGAAGTGAATATTATGAAACATTAAAATCATATTTGCTATAACATTGATACCACACTAGATCTAGGCTATTCTCATGGTTGTCAGTGTGATTGTATTTACAGCTGAGAGCAAAACATAATGTAATGCAAAAATACAGAGAGGGACATGTATCAGTTAATAGGTGTTTGCTTAGACATTAGCAGTTTCTGAGCATCATTTAATGCATTATTACAAAATTAATTTATGAAAATATCAGATTTGTTTTGAACTTCGAATGTAACTCATCCAATGAGACTGTAGAGATCTGCTTTATCATTTCAGTTTGACTGTTTTAAGTCTTTTGAACTCAAATGTTTCATAATGCGAAGCTCTTAAACTTGATGCACTAAAACTTATGATTTATATAACATCCAAGTAGCCTACATAATATTAATAAAGCACATCTTCTCTAACAAGTTCAGAGACATTTAGAATGTGTTGATGTGTTTAATAGACAGTGTCTTTGTGCCCTGGATATTGATATTGTGTTATTAGGGGTCCAAGCACCGCAGATGAATTGGATACTTAATGAATTTATGATGCTAACTGCAAATTCTAAACCATCAGTCATTTCACCTTAAATATGAACTAGACAAACCTCCTGCTAGAGGGAGCTATAGGACAAGGACTCTTTCGAGCCTAATCTTTTTCTGTCAGTTACAATCCCTTTGAATGGAAATTAATGCATTGATCTAGTTCATTTGTATAACTATGTTGCACTGACAGTATTGTTACGGGGTGTAACCGTACCCGTATTCATACTGAACCATTTCGGTACAGGGCTTTAAAACACTCTTTTGTGCGGAACTACTTCCTTCCGCCATGGATTCAAATCTCAAGTTGACAGTTTGACCAAGCCTCCATTACTAATTCTAAAATGTCACTTTAGAATTAATACTGAAGGAATGTTGAGTCCCTCCATTGAAACTCATTGTATTTTGTACAGTATTATTGAGAGAGAGAGCGATCATCTGAGCGAGCATTACCTGTGTGGTATAACATTCATTCTTCAGGTCGATGTCCATAATATTATATCCATTATAAATATACATTCGAATGTCTGCTGAGGAAAGCAATCTTTGTATTTGTCCTTTTTATAGTTAAGGAAATTTCTTTGTTTCTAAAACCTCTCTTTCAATTTAAACTGTTGCGACTCATTGGCTCATTCACTTGTAAAGTTTTGCTTCCACCTAATGGCGTATTAATGTAACTTTCACTCAATCCATATTACGCACTAATGGACCCTTTCTCAATATCAAATACAGCATATTATTTATATAAAATATATTATTTATTGAACAACAATATTTAAATTAACAACAACAGCCATTGTAAATGACAGGAAACAAGCACAATTGTACAACTCAGTCAAATGTACAAAAGAAGTGCTCTACCACTGTGCTGCAATTAGTGCTGTGACAGGTTATCAAGTGTGCCGTGTATAATTAACAAATGCCAAAAAATAGATAAATAAAATAAAATAAATGCTACACAGTTAAGAATATATCATCGGTGTCAAGCGGAAACCTCATATCTCCCAATTTCCTAATTTTTGTTTTATTTTATTTAAAAAAAATAAATTAATGCTACTGGTACCCCTTTACACCTGTATGTGGGTTTTACAAATATTTAATGAATGAAAAGGATTTTAAAAAGCTTGTGACAAAACCTTGTAACTTCATCGGATCCTCAAATTGTCAGTCATGAAGCTTTTCTCAGCGGGTACACGATCACTGAATGGCCACTGATGACCTGGAGCTTGCATCTCCGAAAACTCTAAACAAAATTGCTGCTATGATTAAATACGAGTCACATATTTCAAGTCTAAACAACTATATTCTTGCCTAAAAAAAGCTCTTAAAACCACAGTTTGTGGTACAACAAGTGTAATATTCACAAAACCAGTCATGAGATTCAATTCAAGCGGAGTAATACAAACAGTGAAAAGGTAAGAGTGCTGTTACCACTAAAATATTGCACATCTATCAGCCAATCAGATTCGAGAAGCAGAAAGAACTGTTTTCTATGTGTATGCATATATATGGCCAAAATAGCCATTGCCAGATAGTTATTTAACTTTTTTTTCCGCTAACTTGTGATATACTATTATGATGACATAAAAATACTCATACTGTCCATGATATAAATAATCTAATGCTCATTCAAACCTTGAGGGAGCTGATTTACAGAAGAACACGCTGATGCTCGCCTAACCATATTGATGAATAATCGTTGGTGGATTCGTAAATAACATCGAAGCTAGCGGGATCCTGATGAATGTTATGATAGCGCTGCCATTTTATGACTGTCCGATATTATGATTGTGACAACAATCATTTTTCAAGATCTGGCGATGGACTTATTGATCAGCACTGGTGAAATATGGCTGCAAGAAAAACTCAGATGACAGTATGAATCTAATGAGGACTGTAGTTTTTCTACACTGATTTACTCTTGATATTTGAGCTGTATCAAAGTGAAATCAGTTTTATGATCATGCCGACCTCACAATACTTGTCCTGAAAATAAGTAATGAAAAGGTAATGTTTCCTCCCTGAACTCAGCATGCAATTTTCTGCTTGTTTCCACAGACCAACCACATTTTCTGCCAACTCACATGGAGACTTCAAAGCTAACTCTAGCATTTGATCTCTCACACTAACACACATTCTTATAACATCAACACAGAGGGGCCTGAAAATGTGGGAAATCCTGCTGCTCTTGATAGATCGAAGGACCACAGAGTCGTCTCAAATAGAATATTTGTCCCATTTCAATTTGCATGAGAAGATCACTATGTGCTTTCTGGTTTAGCTTTGCGCTTGTGGTCTACAGGTCAGACGTATCTTATGTCGGTTCACTGCTGCCCACAGACTCCCTGAAGGTTCCCTCAACAAATATCACAAAAGGTTCAGTCTGGGGACTTCAGAGTTCAGATGAGTTAGTTTTGGAAAAAAAGAAAAAAGTGCACATTCAGTACAATTTAGCACACTTGTAGTGTACTTCAAATCTAAAAAAAAAAAAAGTTATTTGTATTACAATTAAAGTTATTATATTTGAAATGTACGGAATTGCAACTTCATCATTACAAATACATGACGTATACAAGTATATTTTAGTTTACCATACATGCTTTGAAATATGGTTAAAACGTGTATACATTTGGAAGTACACTTTATTCATATTTCAAAGACAATAGAAGTAATGATGAAAATAAAAAAAAATTAAAAATCTACTTAAGCTAATAACTTATTTCAGTGTAAGAAGATTCTGACTGATTCTAAGCCTTTTTACTTTCTGAAAATTATGACTGATATTACTGTATATTTATTTATCATGATTTGCTTTTGTATGTTCTCCAAACCCCATACTACATTTTCTACTTGTATTAATTTCATTGTAATAATTTTATTTTAACATTTATTTTGTTATTGTCACATCTTCACCACATGGACTGTCACTTTGTTGTTGTTTTCTATCTGTCACATGTTCCTCTGTTTGAAGTTCCCGCCACAATCTGTTTCCATGGACACTCATCTAATCACCACAGCTGATCCCAATCATTTATCTCGTTATTCTCATGTTCTCTGTGTATTTAAGTTCAGTTCTGTTTGAGCCCCATTGTCTGGTATTGTACGTCTATGCGTTGGTTGTGTTCCCCTGTCTCCATTGGATTTACCTGCTTAGATTATTAAAGTTTACCTGTTTATTTAATCTTCTTCATCGTCGTGCTTATCTACGCAACCAAACCCTGACAGTTATTGCTGAGATGCACAGGGTGTAACTCATTTCACATTTCCCCTCAAGCTGCCAATCAAACTCGTCTTTGTTAGTTTTCATTCCTTATCTTTCAATATCTCTCTCTATCGTTACTGGCCTTGCTTTTTCTCAGAGGTAAAAGATCAAAAGAAGGTTATCCTTCCTCAGCCATTAGCATCTAACATCTAAATGTTCTTCATTATCACACTGCAGTGATCTCGCGGTGAGTCAGCGGAACCCATTGCTCAGACTTCCATAAAGGTTAATGAACTTTGCTGATTGGAGCCTCTAAATGTGCTTTGTGGCTTTTTCATATAGAAGATTGCATGGAAACAAAATGAAAACCAGAAAACAACATCTGATTTTTTTTCTTATTTATATACTACTGTTTTTTTATAAGATTGAATTTTTAAAATTAAAAGACTACAAAAATGTAAACACTTGTTAAATAAAGGTAAGTTCCTTTAATATAGTGAAAAAAGTCATTCTAATAGAGCATTTCTTGTGATTTTACAGTAAAATACTGTTAAATGTACTGCTACTCATCTTTTAATTTATACAATGAAAAAATTCCCAAAATTCCCTGTGTGACACTTTACATTTGATGGCACTTTACATTTGAAGTTTTTTTCATCAGTTGGGTTTCACTTCCCTTTTGGAGTACCCAAAGATGTCATCAGCCCATATAGAGTGAGGACAGGCACAAAATGAAGGGTGGATAACACAGTGGAGGTGGCAGAGTTCCGCCTTTGGCAGAAGGCCCCTGATCCATCAGGAAGTCAGAGCATGTGTGAAAGAGTTAGTAGGGTGGTGGGGTTAAGGCAACAGGGAAGATGAATGAAATGGGAAGGCATATATCAGCATAAGATCAACTGGACAAACATCATGCAGGTAGACAACTTTCATGTCATGTTCCTTGTCCAGGTGGTATATGACACACTACCAATTAAGGCTCATTTGAACATCTTCTCAGCAGCAGACCCAAAGGCCTAGGGGGGAGACCGTTATCGTTGGTGCCATAACCAGGTACTCAGGGCTGATAGCTGAGGCCGTAAATACCAGCAAAAACCACCATAAAGTCCATCCGTTTTGTAATATCTGGAGAGAAACGCCAGGTACATGCTAAAACAAGGTTGGGTCTCCTCTATGCAGCCTCTGACTAACTGTTTAATGTTCACCTGGGCAAACAGTTGAAGTTCCCAAACAATAACATCACTCCAGCCAGATGTGATCATTAGGTCTGAGGCCATAAAACGACTGATCCTGCTGGAACTTACAATGCAATAGTGGATCTGGTGGATATTTTTTGGGACAAAGGCTGGAAGACATACTGTGAGCCGTTAGAGGTGGGCTGTAGGTGCTTCACAGGGCGATCACTTTGCAAAGTCTTTCCATATGTGAAGCTGCAAATTAAACCACTAGGTGGCTAAGAGAGCTAATCCATGGACAGTTGCTACAGGGACGCAGGTTGCGGGAATGCTGACCTGAACCTTCTCAGACAGTTCAACACATGGTATGTCTGTCATTTTCAGCAGTTTTCATACACATCAAACTAAATATGTTATCAACCCTGACCATAAGCACAAAACATTCTATCTTTGTTTCTTCAATAATTTTGATCGTGTTTATGTTTACATATTAGCTGCACACAAATTTTCTAAAGTGCTGTTTTAAAACAGACAGTCATGAGGTGTCCATTAGCTTCAACGAAAGAGCAGGAAACTCTTCATACCCGTTAGTCTTCCTCATTCTCTCTGATTTATGGATTGACAGGAATGATATTGTAACGGGGGTTAAATGGAAGGAAGGAGGCAGGAACCGGCGAACGTTCACAAACTTTTAATAAACAAATAAACAAACAATGAAGCGAAAGTAAAAGGGCGGCAGTTCCTCACGGCGACTGCCGCCCACACAAACAAAATAAAACAACATAACTTCCCGGCCTGGTCCTCTCTAGTCCTTCACTGTTGACGCTCCTCTTTTAGGCTTCCGGAGCTCCTCCGTGAAAGATACGAGACCGGTGCGCCGAGCAGCTGAAGCTCGTTATCTCTCGCGTCACCAGCCTCGCACCGTTCCCTCACGGCTCTCGCCCGCCCTGCTCGTCACATACCCCCATCGCCCCTCGCAGGCCGGGGGGTACCCACGAGACTGCGCTTACTCCCCCCCGGGGGCCAGTCTCGGCGGCCGCAGCACCTGGGGGTAAGGACAGACGAGACGAGAGAAAAGGAGACGGAAGCACAAGGAGCGACAAAGACGAGAGAGTGGAGAGAGGAAAAAAAAAAAAATTCGTGGTCCGGTTCCCAGACACACTGCCGCTCGGTCCTCAGCCAGCCGAGAGGCTCTTCCTCGCGGTGCTATGCGATTGTACTGGACGCTCGGTGGACGGCCCGATCCTCCTCCGCCCCCTGCCGGCCGGCGATGGCTCCTCCGGTTGAGGGCAGCTGGCAGCGAGTCCGCCGTTCCCTGCTCCCCCCCATCATGGCGGCAGGCAGCAGGCTCCGGCCCACGGCGGCGACTCCTCCGCTCCCTCCTGGACGGCAGCCATCCCACCTCGTCCCAGGAGCATGGCAGCGAGCTCTCCGTCCCACCGGTTTCTCACTCGCTCCAGCACCACTGCCTCGGGCAGCAACTCGCGGTCTTCTCTCCCGTGCTGCCCGACCTCTTCAGCACCGCGATCCCCCTCAGCAGCAAGGGCTCTTCGACAGCATGTCCCTCCTTCCTCCCGGGTTTCGGCACCAATGTAACGGGGGTTAAATGGAAGGAAGGAGGCAGGAACCGGCGAACGTTCACAAACTTTTAATAAACAAATAAACAAACAATGAAGCGAAAGTAAAAGGGCGGCAGTTCCTCACGGCGACTGCCGCCCACACAAACAAAATAAAACACAACATAACTTCCAGGCCTGGTCCTCTCTCGTCCTTCACTGTTGTCGCTCCTCTTTTATGCTTCCGGAGCTCCTCCGTGAGAGATACGAGACCGGTGCGCCGAGCAGCTGAAGCTCGTTATCTCTCGCGTCACCGGCCTAGCGCCGTTCCCTCGCGGCTCTCGCCCGCCCTGCTCGTCACAGATATGTACAGAAATATGTATTTTTTCTCATGTGCTGTGCGAGGTCTGATTTGTCATGATCAGAGGAAACGATCCCTCCATCACTGAAATTGAACGTGAGACTAAGCAGACAGTTGACGCAGTGTTGTTTTTGTTTTTTAATTTCCTTCTTGTAGCAGGACAAGCATGGTCACTATAAAACTTATAGCAATAACTACTTAAAATATACTTTTTTTTTTACCTGCATGTCATGTGACCAAGAACTGATATGAGAGAACCGTGAACATGTGAATGTGTTGTTAAATTATTGAAATATTAACTTAAAATCTCAGGTGAAATTCAAGAAAACATTTTACTGTCTGTCTTAATTAAGAGGTTTCGGCTGACAAAAAAGTTTGGGAATCAGCGATCTGTGAATGGGACATAGATATGTCTTTATGCATTAAAGGGGTCTGAGACTTATCAATGATGCAGGCAAAACATAAGAAACAAACTGAAATGTTTAAGCAATCTGTACATCACTTGCAAGAACAATGTAAAGTTCTATATAAAGTATAAACTAATATAAAGTTCATACAAAAACGTACAATATTGACGTATTATATAGCACTAAAATGTAATCACTGTGTTTCTAATTAGTTAAGTCTTGTCGGCTGTCCTTGTCTAATCATCTGTGTATTTAAGTTCCTACCTGTTTCCTGTTCGGGGTCTGTTGTTGTTTGTGTTACCGCACACTGTTGCGCATGCTACCTGTTCCTGTGAACTTTGTAATAAACCTGTCTGTTTGGAATATACCTTCGTCTCCTGTCAGTCCCGGCGTTACAGAATGTGTATGAATTCCCATGTATTAATGTTAAAATCGTGGCATTAACGTTTTAAATCTGTCATATCTATACATGTTTTTAGTCAAATTTATTGAATGCAGTTTACTGATCTACTTCAAGTTCATGACTTGTACTCCAAACTTGTTTCGGAGGATTACATAATATTAAACAGGACTACAATTTGAAACATTAAATATTACATAATAGTTAAATAATTACAGAAATTTTACTCATTTTTAGTTTCTTTGCTGTGAGACACAAAAGGCGTTTTCTCCTATGCAACGACTGACAATACAACCGTAACATTCACCAAAACTCAACTTAAATTCACAAATCACATTAATTTTATTTGTTCGCTGTACTCCAAATCTTTAGAATCCATATATTTGTAAGGAACAGATCCAAATTCAGCCCTTTATCCATCAATCTTCATCTTCATTCTCAGCAGCAACCATCACAGTCAAAGCCTGTGTTCGTTATGATTCAAATTGAAACTTGCACCCTGGAGAAGCGTTACGACATGGTCTACGGCACTAATATTGAACGCTCATTGGTTTCTCACCTGCTTTGTCACAGATTGCGACATGCCGTGTTTCAGTGGATTGACTTTTAAAATGAGTGCGCTCTCAGAGAAAAGCCGGATTCATATTTCCATAGATTAATGGAATTAAATTCTACTCTGTACTCTGTACTCTGTGCTCTGTAAATGGGGTTTAGGGATCTTACATTTATCTACAAAACGATAAAAGGGAAATTATACATATATCTTTGTGACATGAAAGATTCGCAAATATAGTGCTATAAATATTAGTGCTATAAATGCATCAATAAACATTACAGCACCCTTCTGAACGTACAAAAATGTCTTTGAAAGTCTTGTATTTATATCTATGTATATTCAATGTGTAATGCGCTGGTTGTAACCACACACAAAGATGAAGTTTAGTTATAACAGGTAAACTTTAATAATCCCGACAGGCACGATCCAACAGAGACAAAGCAACACAACCAAATAGATACGAGACCAGACAAAGACAAACCAACTGAACTGAACTTATATACACACTGAACACAGGGGGATAACGAGACTAATGATGACATACAGCTGTGGTGATTAGTGAGGTGTCCATAGTGACAGATTATGGCGGGAAATACAAACAAAGGAAACATGTGACTGATGAAAACAAACAGACTGAATATCCATGTGGTGATCATGTGACATAATGAGACCAGGCTGTTTTTATTTTTGCAAGTGGGATGAGTAAACGCATGCTCACATTTAGTCTAGAACAATGTTTTCATATTACAAATAAAAATATATTTTCCCTGGTGAGTTTGTCATATTACAGACAAACTTTATGCCACTACATACACTCAAATGATACACGTTAAGTGACTCAAATATTCAATGGTTCTTTAGTCTGTTCTGCCATATGTAAAGTGATTATTTTAAAAGACTTTTGATCATTATTATTGTTTGGTTTTTTTTCAGATATTTGTGTAAAATTCAAATTTGTGTTTGATCGCCCCTATTGTTCTCCTCATTTGTAGGTCACTTTGGATAAATATGTTACATATGTTACATAACAGCGCGTTGATGGTTTATGTTTTTCTGTCTGCACACAGAATAGCTTCTGAGATCTTTTCCTGCACCAAATCGCCAGAGACACTATGAAGATGCATTTACTGTTGGGAAACTAATATAGCGATTCTGTAATATTCTCATCGTGCTGCCCAGGGAAAAACGCCCGTGCAAACGTTGCTAACAAAAGACACACGCATGGCTGCTTTCCTCCTGACAGATGCGAGAGACCTGCGTGCTATGGCGGCGCCGTGGGCGACGATTGCCTCTGATGTGTGTAACCTTTGACCCTCCACCTCTGCCTCTCGCAGCTGGCAGCGATGACAAGCTCCTGGATCTGGAGCGATGAAGGTTTTGGCTCAAAGGTAGCGCAGAAGTTGTAGAAAAACTAAGGCGCCACGTGTGTCTGTCGCCGCAGGGCTGAGAGAATCTCACTGTCGCTCTGGCCAGGTGCCTGCCTGTCTATCAGGTTCACACAGATGGTGCGTGTTTACAGACAAGTGCGGTTGTTGTGCTAAATGATGAATTGTTTAGAAGATCAAAAGTCACCGGTGAAATATAACGTGCCTGGAGTGCAGAGAGACAGACAGATACAGAGATAGACAGACTGAGAGGAGATGCACCGTCAGAATCAACAAGTTGTGTGTGGGCGACTGACTGTTTTTGACAACAAAATCCATCTTATGAATATTAATGATGCTAGGGATATTAATTTGTATAGCATTTGCTCAGAACTCCAATGTCAACAATTCAATAGAAACAAAAAGGTAACGCTTTACATTTAGGTCTCATTTGTCAACAATGCATTTACTATCACGAACTAATAGTGAACAGGACATATTTTACAGCACTTATTAATGTTAGTTAATAACAAATGTTCATGATCATGTTAGTTCACAGTCCATTAACTAATTTCAACAGATACTACTTTTGCTGTAAAAGTATTTTACATTGTTAACTGACCATAACTGTAGTTAACTAATGAAAGCTTATTGAAAAATGAAAGTGAAATAAAAATTAAAACATTTCAAAGGCCAATAGCATGTTGATTGACAAATCTATTTCTAAAATAAATGCATATTCTTCATTCATCATTAAATGTTCATATTTAGCCTCATATTTATTTTTCAGTTATATTACAGTCATTTCACATGTCCAAGTTCAGTTCATTGTGTATTGGGCTGAATTTTGTTTTTTGCTTGTTTTAATAAAATTATTTTTATTTCTTACAATCAAATAATAACCATATGTTCTTGATGATTTATTTATGATTTATTTATTGTTTATAAGTTAAAGTAAGATACGGTAAAACTTTAGAATACGATCCCATTAGTTAATGTTAGTTAATACATTAACTAACATTAACTAACAATAAGCAATATATTTGTAACATTATTTATTAATCTGTGTTAACTTTAGTTAATAAAAGTACAATTATAAATTCATTGTTAATTCATGTTAGTTCAAAATCTATTAAATAATAATAACAGATACAGCTTTTAATGATTTATTAGTACATTTTTAAATGAACTAAGATTAATAAATTCTTTAGAAGTATTTTTCATTGGTAGTTCATGTTAAGTAATGCAGTTAACTAATGTTATCTTGGTTAATGTTACAAATGCAACCTTATTGTAGTGTCTTAAGTGTTACCTAAGATACTTTTCACCCCATCTGTCATATATGTGGTTCACTATGGAAAATTGTTTCTGCCATGAAATAAAAAATAAATAACGTAATTGCAACTTTTTATCTCGCAATTCTGACTTTATAAGACACAATTGACGCAATTCTGAGTTTGTATTTCTTCAGTATCATATCAGACAAATATGAAAGAAGAGTACGTATTTCAATGAGTAGGTCACTTTCACATAGCCAGACATTCAGACTGACGGCAGAAGGTCTGGACTCCATGGCAACTTTCATTGACCAAAGACCAACCATGCCATCTGACCGATATGTAAAGCAATCACAGTTCGTTTTCTTCCACGTGAAATTGTAACATTGATATCGCTACAATAGCAGACAGGTGTGTAAAACTCTTGGATGTATTTTAAAGAGTCTAAAATCTGAGTTTAAGTATATATATATATATACAGGGCTGGGTAGGTTACTTTTAAAATGTATTTCACTACAGATTACAAAATACATGCTTTAAAAAGTAATTTGTAACGTATTTCGTTACATAACTCAAGTTTAGTAACTTAATCTAAATACTTTGGAATACTAATAATTGTGGAACAAACACAAAAAAGGTAATTTTATCTCACAATTCTGACTTTTTCCCTCAGAATTGCATGATATAAGGTTGTAATTGTGAGTTATAAAGTGAAAATTATGAGATATAAACTCACAATATTGAGAAAAGTCAAAATTATGATAAACTCACAATATTGAGAAAAGTCTGAATTATGACATGTAAACTCACATACTAAATTCACAAATGCAAGAAAAAAATTTGTATTGCAAGTTATTTCTCCCAATTCTGACTTTATAACTTGCAATTGTGAGTTTAAATCTTACAATTGTGATAAAAAGAATTCAGAATTGTGAAATGCAAACTCACAATTGTGAGGCGAAAAAAACTAATTGTGAGAAAAAGTTGCAGTGACCTTTTTTACAATTATAAAATGACTCACAAACAACTTTCACAAAACATGAAAACAGTCAAAAACATGAAACTTAACTCCGCTTTTTCAGACTGTCAGAGTCAGAGAATCACCAATTGCTGTTTAAATGACATTAAAATTCAAAGTAATCACTTTGGTAATCTAAAATACTTTTCATATGTAACTGTAATCTGATTACCACCCATTTAAAATGTAACTGTAATGAAATACAGTTACTCAAATTTAGTATTTTAAATACGTAACTAAGTTACTTGTATTTCGTTACTCCCCAAAGCTGTATATATATATATATTATATATATATATATATATATATATATATATATATAATATAATAGACATAATATTATCATAATAGTTCCATTGACTTCTATTGCACTTTTACTGAGCTATATTTTCTTTCCTCCAAATCAAAGCTTTAAAACCTTTTTGCATTTTATTATTTTTATAAGAATAATAATATGCTATAATTTCATATAACATCAAATAATGAACACGGTTCCTAAACAACATCCCCGCTCTCTCTTTCTCAAATTCAGAATTATCTTAATCTTTTCCACATTGTGTTGTGTATTTGCTCTTTCATTCCCTCCTCCTGTTATTTCCACTTTTCATTTCCATCACTGTACTGCTCTTTTCTTTTTCCCTGTCAGTTTTTCTCTCTCTCTCTCTCTCTCTCTCTCTCTCTCTCTCTCTCTCTCTCTCTCTCATGCTGTTATCCCTCTTTAGCGGAAGGGCAAAAATCTAATCAAGTTGCATTTGAATATGGCATGGGGCTAAACGAGAAACAGAGCAAGAGGAGGTGAGAGAGATGAGGAGATACAGGACAACACTGCCCCCTAGCTGCACCAAACCACACACAGAAACTGAGTGAAACATTTGACTGATATTTTGAGGACAAATTTGAGCTAAACATTACAAAATCTCTCAAAACCTCCATTTGGGGACGTCTCCATTTGTAAAAACGGCATAAAAATAAAGCTTTTCTAAATTGAAAAACGCTTTAGAAAGTTTAAAGAGAAAGGGTTATGCTATAGTATTTATTCCTAGCTGTAAATAAAATCAACAAAAGTTGAGGAATTTGTCCCCATTTAGGTAGCTAAGTAAATGTGTGTGTGTGGGTGTGGGGGAATTCCAAAATATAACATTTATATTATATTAAATTATATTATATTTAGTAGTTCTGGTCCACCAGTATAATTAG
This sequence comes from Zacco platypus, assembly GCA_038088235.1. Lineage (NCBI taxonomy): Eukaryota > Metazoa > Chordata > Actinopteri > Cypriniformes > Xenocyprididae > Zacco > Zacco platypus. Next base: position 10,357,656 of record CM076085.1, on the reverse strand, counting down.
CTGAGAGGCCTTGAAAGATAAGACTTACCATCCTTAAGACTTAACATCAACTGTATCATGATGTGCTGTAATAGTGCCAACATACACCTTGAGGGTCTTGAAGGAATGAAAGCACTGACCTGATCAATCAAGTTTGTGGGTTCTCCTGAATAGAAGAACACCACTCGACAAACAGGTTCCACTTCAACGCATGGATAGGGATAGGTCACCTAGAACCTCCATGTCCCATTCAGGGACCAGACGTGAAGATTCCAGAGGTCCAGATGCGGGTGCCAGAGGGTGCCCTGTTTCTGAGTTAGAAGTTCCTTCCTCAGGGGAATGGGCCAAGGAGGTGCTGTCGCAAGGAGCATGAGTTCTGGGTCCAGTTGGGCCAATACGATGCAACTAACAAGACCTGCTCCTCATTCTCCCGAACTTTTCACAATGTTTGTGCAAGAAGGCTCACTGGGGGAAATGTATACCTTTGGAGGCCCCGGGGTCAGCTTTGTGCCAGCACATCTGTGCCGAGGATCCCCTCGGTCAGGGAGTAAAACAACTGGCAATAGGTCGCATAGCCAAGTCTGATTGTGTGGATGAGCCAGCGAGATGGGCTGGGAATTGCCGACCAGGTGTCCAGACTTCTAACTCCGAAGTGGGACCAACGGCACAGCAGACATACCCACAGTGGGGCAACATACCCACAGTGGGGCAGCGAGGTGGAACACAGGGACCCGACTTGGACAGCAGCGTGGCCCGAAGTGAGGTCTGAGTGCTGGAAGCAACCTGGTTCCACAGTGGGACAGGAGGTGTGTGAGACAACATACTAAGCACGGTCCACACACACACCACTGTTGGCTGACAAACCGCCAGAAGTGCCCTCTGGGGACCTGGAAGAATAGGAAACTTTTTTAAGTTTTGGGTACTGCTGGACTCCGGGGATTCTGCGACAAAAAGAAAAGGTTACAAAAGATTTTCCACCCGGCCCTCCTCTGGGGGAGGGAGCGATGCAGTCACCATCTCCTGAAGAGCTGTCCCCCTTTCCTCCAGGTCACCCGTCTCAGGGCCTCTGACAGGTCTTCTTGCCAGTGGGCATGGCTGCGGCCTGAGAGAGGCTAGGAACCACGCCTACGACCGGCTCCACACTGCTGCCTGGCTGGAGGCTGCTGCTTAGCGGGACAGAGCAGACAGAGGTACTGCGGCTGGTGACTGGGTGGGGCAGGATGTGCTTAATAGCCTCCGTCTGATTCTGTGCGGTTGAGAACTTTTGGGCAAAGCTCTCGACTGCTTCACCAAATAGCTATTGGTCAGGACCACCCTGGGGGATGTCGAAGTGCCACCAGAGAAGTGCCACCTCTCTGGACACCACTAGTAAAGACTCCTGATCAGGACATAGGGGCGGGGGACTCAGCCTTTAGAACCAAGGTACAAGACAAAGATACTGCTTTCATCAGCACACACAGACATGGCAAAATGATATATTTAACGAGATAATAATGGAAATAATATATACTGATGTATTCTGCAAGGGGTATGTAAACTTTTGATCTCAACTGTACTTATCATATATTATTGCAACATTTGATGTTTGACATTATTCAACAATGTAGAACACAGGGTACTTACTGTTTGACAATTTTCCCACCCACATTTATGACATACTTCCACAAAGTCTCACGATTTCAATGGCTTGACTCCTCTGCTTGGATTCAACATCAATCATGTTCACTTTAATGTTGTAACTGTGGTCGGGAACCTAAGGCTCGCAAGCCATACCTGGCTCTTTGATTTACCAGAAACAAATGGTTTATAAAAAAATTAGACATCACTAGAGATCAGCTAATCCTTTGTTGGAAAGCTTACAGAAGTAGATAAAAAGTTTATAATAATAATATATTTCAAGCTGTACTGGCCAAAGTGCGTGTTCAGTGCTTGCCAGTGTCACGGCAGCAATTGCATCTCTGTAGTAGAGCTCCTGCACTCAGATTGTTTGTGGTAATGGTGAAAGGCGAAAATTTAAAAGGATATAAAATATTGACTGGACAGAAACATATCCTTTTATTGAAACTAGAGACATTTCGAAACATTTCACCAGTTATTTTTGCGAAAATAACCGGTGCTATACGTGTCGTATTTATATCTATATGATAATCTGTGCAGCTTTCAGTGGGCGGGGCTGTTGACATTATTAATAAAGAAACATGAATTAATGAGAAAGTAAAGAGTGGGATGTGCTTGATATTAAAACAAATACAGTACATATAAGAGAGAAAAAGTGGGGAAGAATGAAGGAACAGATGAAAAGTTAAAAGTGAAAAGTTAAGATATTCTGAAATTAGAATGTTTTTAACATTTTATAGAGGGTTCACCTAAAATGGCCTCCATGGAAATAGAATGTGAGCAGGCCAAGAAGAGGAGCTCACCCAGGAATGAGAAGGAGGAACAAAAACCCAAAAGTGATTTGAAAGTTGATCCTTAACTTCGTTCAAGGACTGCATCCACACTGTGGAGAGACCGGAGTACACAGATTTATTCAGAAAGATTTATCCTCCAGGCATTTGAGGTCCAGGAGAACACTGGAAAGAATGCTTGAGGATGAGTATATATCAATGAAAAGATTTTGTCCAAACAATGTATGTACCACAACAGACATCAAACAACAAACGCTTCCTTGGGGTGACTATCTGCCAGATAAACCAATAAACATGAAACATCTGCTCTGGGGCATTAGCCTGTCACAGGATCATAGGGTGCCACACATATGATGTTTTGGCTGAGATGTTGGAATACGAGCACTGAGATTTCAACATAAATGACAGGGTGACTGTTACAAACACAGATAATGGTTCAAATTAGCTTTAGTGTCTTTGCATACATTCAAAGAACCATTCAAGATAGAGAAGAGGATGAGGAAGAAGAAGAAGAAATTCATAAATTTCACAGACATCTTAAATGAAACAGAGGAGGATTACAGTCTCCCACCGTATCAGCAATGCACTTGCCACACTCTCAACCTGGTTGCAACAAGATACATTGAGGGTGCTTTAACCCAGTCAAATGCCTTTAAAAAAGTATCAAGATCAATGATTCAAAGTGGCAGAACTCACCTTCATACAGGAGTATGTTCAGGTAAATATTACCTTTATTTTTAAGTTAACTGGTGCTCATGCTGTAATCCATGTATCTGTTTGAACATAAAGGCAACCATATACTTCTAACTGAGCTTACTAGTGTAGTGAATATTTCTCCCAGGTTGTAAACTGAATGTTAAACTACAACTACTTATTAGAATGATGATGATTACGAACTCTTACTTTTGAGTAATTGTTACTTTTCCCTTGTATTTTCTGTGCATCTTTAAGATTATTGCACCCCTGGACAAGACCCTTGACATATTACAATCCAATAAAATAGTCTACACAGGAGTGTTGGTGCCAACAATCTAAATTCTCATTGATAGAATGGACCAGCATGAGGCAAACATACAAACCTACTAGTATATGCCATCATCAGTGGGCTGAAGCTGAGGTTTGGATACATTTTTCAAGATTAAAAGTTGCTCATAGCCTCTGCAACTCATCCTATGTTCAGATTAGCGTCCAATGGAAAGAAGGCTGATGTCAAAGCTGAAGCAGAAGTAAACTTGCTTCAAACTCAGTATCCAGATGATCACAGATGGTGAGGACCCAACTGATGATGGCGATGAAGTAACTGGATACTTCAACAAGAACAGTTCAGAATGAAGTGGACAGCTACTTGCCATCTACCAAAACCAAACTAGTTAATGCATTCCAAAACCTGACGATGATGAAGAAGATCTTCCTGAAGTACAACACAGGAGTCCCAGCAAAGAGAAGCAGTCTTTCCGATGCAAATTTTGAAAGGCTTCTATTCTCTTGATACGTGGTGTCAGAAACTTGTTTCCATGGAGAGAAATTGAGCTCTTTCTCTCACACACACACAACAAATGTTATTTAGAGGTGTTTGAAGCAGGTCTCAATTATTTGTCTACTGTGGTTTGAGCTGAGTTGAGTTTTAAATTAACTTACAGTTTGTCCTGCAAATGTACCCAAAGTCTAAATTGAGCATATCCGTGCAAACACAGGTACATACGCCGTTGTATTCATACAGATGAACATACACACACTCTAAACACATGGTTTGTTATTATGTGGACTACATGTTTGTTTGTTTGTTTGTTTGTTTGTTTTTGTTGCCAAATTGGTTTGGAACAGTTGTTGAATAAACAGTTGAACTGAACAATTATGTCTGGCTATCTGTTTGACTGACAGTTTTATTCATCACTGAGATAGCACTGACTTGGAATGAAGTTGGTTCAATATTAAAATGAAAATTAAAAAAATTAGATGTATTAAACTACATTTGCCATGTTGCTGTAGCTTAGCTTGCTATATTTCCTAGGTGGTAGTTTTAGTGTAGTTAAGCTTCATTTAATGTAGAGTAACTGCTAGCTTAGCTTAATGCAATTTCCATGTCACTTGCCCAACACTGGTACTGGCCTCCAAATGTTGTTTTAGAATATTATTACTGGAGGAATTCCAGTGAAGAAAAGAAACAAACATAAACACAAAAAAACTACATGAAGGCTATTCACTTGAGCATGTTTCAGTCCATGAATTGGATACGTTTCTCCACATAAGAAGAACAGACATACCATCTAGTTACTGACCTGGTGCATCTTGGTCTTTAGAGAGGTTTACGTAAGGCGACGTAAGTGGGGCAGTCAGTAAAATAGCACGCTGCGGTTCTATTTTTCACCACAGATTTACATTAGAAACATGTTGGGTGTCGTAGAACTGAGGAGTGCAGCAACCCCCTCTACTCCACTTAATATCCTCATCACATGCCTGCCGAAGCCATAAGCTAAATTTTAATATATCCTGCTCTCCTTAAAATTGTCCAAAATACCTTAAAATACCCCAAAAATATGTATTGCAGAATGCTGAGCACATTTACTATTTATTAATTATTCAGTTTATATATAGGTATTTGTTATGGATGAATATGTTGGTGGGGCACTGATCAACCTGGCCTTACAGATGGCATTGCGGCTAGTCTGCACTCTAATCCCTCTTGCGGTACTTTGCTGTCATACATTGATTGGTATGCACAGCACCACTTCAAGTCGAACACACCTAATGACTTTACAGGCAGTGTTTGCCCATGAAGGTACCTCACAAAACTGATTACGAACACACTTCTGAGGGAGTATAGCATAACAGTTTAATGATCTACAACAACACAGAGAGAGCTTTGGTGATGACTTAGCAAATACTTAATTACTACAATAATAATTTAATGCTAGAAATAACATCAAATGAGGAAACATACATCTGCAACTTTCAGACGCCATATTTATTTTTTTTCTCACAATGGAACTCTCAGGATATAGAAAAGGGCAAAGGATACATCTATGCTGCCTTCAGAAATCTATCGGATGAAGGTATATCAAGAGACAGGATGTGGCATGATCATTGGATTTGGACATGCTTTGCCTACCTCTTTATCCTGCCTGCAGAGGCAGCATTTTTCAACTTTTAGACACAGACATATCGTTTCGAACCTTAGGTTTCAAAACGTTTCATAATTCCGAGGGTTCGCTGCTAGATTGCATTGATCTGGTGATCCCATGAATGAGCGTCTAAGGGTTTTAACTGATCTCAGGTCAGTTTTATAATGTAGGTAGATTTTTAATTAATTTAATCAAATTTATTCAAATTATTCAAAATAACAGGGCTGGGCAACAAACCCAACTTCTCTGACATTTCTCTTTAAAAATTCTCATTTTAGACTTCTAATTTGTGACCGATGTTTTGTTTTGCCCTAATGTTTGTGCTTCTGTGTTCATCAGTATGTCATGGCCACCATCTCTGTCACCTTCCCATCATCCCTCCTTCTGCTCACCTGCTCACGCTCAGCAGTCATCCAGTCACTACCTTCTAATTACCAGAGGTGTGGGATAGAGCCCAGCGCGGGACTGTTTTCTTAAACCCACACCCGGCTGCTCCAGCTGAATGTATGACCAGGACCGCCCGCTCCTGCAATGTTTGTGTCCACTCCCACCCGCTCCCGCGGACTTCATCTCACAGCTTGTGAAAAATGTAGGTACACATATACTCAGACTAAATATTCATTCAAGTTAACATCATTAACAGATTTATGTCCATTGTAAACGGACACTTTTGCACATTTATCGCAACTTACAAAGTTTTTTTTTCAGCGGCAAAACCCGCCCCCTGTTGCAATGCCCGACAATCCATGCTCTCTCACGTCACACATCATGTTCTCCCGCAGTGAAAAATACATTGCGGAGCAAAAAGGACACTGACAACATATGAAACAGTTTCATTTTTAAAATATTGTAATTTTTAAAGCAGTTTAAACACTAACCCTTCAAGCAGCCGAACCGATCTCTTCATACTAGTTCATTTACGGGGTAGTCGTTGCCTAATGGTGAGGGAGTTGGGCTTGTAATGTGAAGGTTTCGGGAGGTTAAAAATCAGAAGAAGCCTTTGTAAAGTTTCGCCGCACTCAAAGAAAGCATCTAACATCCTCCCTAGAGGAAGTATCAAAGTTAGTTCCCATTTCAGAGAAGTTGGCAGCGTGAAAACTACTGCCAAGTATTTCTGCGTGGGTTCTAAAGACAGTAGAAATAGGATACAGAATCCAATTTTTTCGTCGTCTCCACTACCATGAAGCCAGGGCAAGCGACATTACTGTCACAAGAACTGCAGTCTCTCTTGAAAAAAGGGGCCATAGAACATGTTCCCCTTCTAGAGAGAGTCAGCAGATACTTCCTGGTCCCCAAAAAGGACGGGGGGCTGCGTTCAATCTTAGATCTTCAAGGCTTAAACGGTTCAGTCAAAGCTCTCAAGTTCAAGATGTTAACCGTAAAGATTGTCATGTCGCAAATCCAACGTTGCGACTGTTCGTCAGGATGGATCTCAAGGACACATATTTTCATGTAGAAATATTTCCACAACACAGGAGGTTCCTGAGGTTCTCTTTTGGGGGCGAAGCTTACCAATATTGGGTTCTTCCATTCGGCCTAGCCCTATCACCCTGCACATACACAAAATGCATGGATGCGGCTCCAGGGCATTCGCATTTTGAATTACACAGACAACTGACTAATACTAGCACAGTCACAAGTGATGGCGTTACAACACAGAGATGTCGTGCTGGCTCATCTACTCTCTCTGGGGTTAAGACAAAACGAAAAGAAAAGAGTTCTCTGTCCTACCCAGAGAACAACATATCTAGAGGTCGTATGGGATTCGACCACAATGCGGGCACAGCTGTCTCCCGCTCGAGTCGAGAACATTATAATAACCCTGAAAAATGTCAGGCTAGGCCAAGATTGTACTGTTCTGCAGTATCAACAAATATTAGGTCTCATGGCATCAGCATCCTCTGTGATATCTCTTGGCCTGCTGTATATGAGACCGTTTCAGTTGTGGCTCAAAGCCAGGGGATTTCATCCAAGGGCCAAACCCCTGAGAAAAATAAGGGTTACGCACCACAGGCTTTGTACCCTAACTATGTGGCTCAGACCCCAGTTCCTCGCCCTGGGTCCCACTCAAGGGGCGTCGTGTCGTTGCAGGTTGCTAACGACAGACGCCTCCCTGATGGGCTGGGGTGCGGTCTTAGGTGGCCATCCAGCCCAAGGGGAATGGGAGGGTTATCAACTCATCTGGCACATCAATTGCCTAGAGCTGATGGCTGTATTTCTGGACCTGAAATACTTTCTCCAACATCTAAGAGGCTGTCATGTCCTAGTGCGGATGGACAATACAGCGGCAGTCTCTTACATAAATCACCAAGGAGGTCTTCGTTCGCATCACCTTAACAGGATAGCGTGACAGATCTTCCTCTGGGCCCAGGACAAACTCCTGTCACTCTGTGAAGTGTACATCCCTGGGCACCAGAATGTGGGACCGGATTTACTGTCCAGACAGGAAATACCGACTGGGGAATGGAAACTCCACCCCGAGGTAATCCAACAAATATGGCTGAAATTTTACAGAGCAGATTATCTTCACCTCTCATCAGACAGCGCAATGTCCCCTTTGCTTCTCTCTGAGTCACACAGCCCCCCTAGGTCTTTATGCGATGGCACATACAAGGCCCAGAATGTGCGTGTATGTCTTTTCTCCAGTTTCTCTGCTCCCGGGAGTTCTAGCCAGATTTCGCCAACAACGGACTTGCCTCTTGCTGATTGCGCTGCGTTGGCCGAACAGAGTATGGTTCTCGGAGATAATAGCTCTCCTCGAGGGCTCGCCATGGGTGATACCGGAGAGGAGAGACTGTCTCAGACACAGGGGACAATATTTCATCCCCGACCGGAGTTGTGGAACCTTTATGTTTGGCCCCTGAGGGGAACCAACTAAGGAACACAGGGCTTTCACCAGATTTTATCCAGACAATTTTAAGTGCTAGAGCTCCCTCCACCAGAGTAAGTTATGTATCAAAGATGGTTTACTACAGACAATGTAGCTGCAGTAAACTTCCAGATTGCTAAAGTTCTGGATTTTCTGCAGGAGAAATTATTAACGGGTACATGCCCTGCAACTCTCAGGGTTTTTGTGGCCACTCTTTTGGCTTGCCACGCTCTGATTGACGGGGTACCTTTGGGCAAGCATGCCCTGCTCTCTCGCTTCATTCGAGGAGCTAGGCGATTAATGCCCCCTGCTAGAACCAGAATTCCTTCTTAGGACCTAGCAATAGTCCTGGAGGGACTGGTTCAGGCACCCTTCGAACTGTTAAGAGTCAGTTTCAGATAAACTGTTAACTCTGAAAATGTTTTTTCTATTGGCAATAACGTCTCTGAAGAGAATTGGGAATCTACAGGCTCGGTCCATTGTGCCATCCTGTTTAGACTTTGCCCTAGGAATGGTTAAATCTATTTTGCATCCTCATCCTGACTACCTACTTAAGGTTCCTTTCTCGACCTTACATTTGGTCACTCTCGACGCCTTCTGCCCTCCGCCGTTCACAATGCCGGATCAGGAAAGACTTCACAGACTGTGTCCAGTCCGTGTTCTTCAGATCTTCGTCCACCGCACTAGTCAGTGGCGTAAGTCAGAGCGACTATTCGTCTGCCATGGAGGCAATAACAAAGGTGCTGCCGCAACGAAACAGACCATGTCACACTGGGTGAGAGATGATATTGCCCTTGCCTATGAGGCGTGTGGTCACACTTCGCCAACAGGCATCAGGGCTCATTTCACCAGGGTGGTTGCCTCTTCAAGTTCTTTGGGAGGGGGTGCCCCCGTGCAAAATGTTTGTGATGCGGTGGGTTGCTCCTCTCCGCACACATTCATAAAGTTTTATAGTTTGGATGTTCATGTTACTCTGGGCTCTAGTGTCCTTGAGTCAACATCACAAGCTACTGTCTAAGACCCTTTGCGCTTTGTGACACACTTTACAGCCAGGGGGTCCGGACACAGTGCGGCGACGTGGGTATTCTCGTTCCCATAGCACTGAACAGAAGTGCAGCTCGAGTCAAGCTTTTGAAAGGGAACGACCCGGGTTACTTCACTGTAACCCTGTTCCCTGAAAGAGCGGGAACGAACAATTACACACACAGTAATGCCAAAAATGTCCGTTTTGTCGAGTATCCTCATTAGAGCAGCCTTGAATGAGAAATAAAGTCTTAAATGAAAGTAAAGAGTTAGGATTAGGCCAGTTAGATAGTGAGATCCGCGTCATGTGTGGCAGCTCTTAAAGTGACCATCTGTCATTGAAGATAATCAAACAACAAAGGTAAAATTATCACATTTAATTACAATTATTTAAATTTATTTATTTAATTATTCACATTTCACTGTTTATAAGGAAATGTCAGCTTTTTTTGCAATAGATCTTATGCATGTATACTGTGTCTAATAATTGGTCTTCAGTGTTAGACATTGAGTGAAAAGACTATGGATAGTTTATGGGAATGCACATACATATATTGTATACACAGACACACACACACCTGATAAACAGGTCCAAGGTTTGTGTGATTGAATTTTTAATGTTTTTTCTTGTTGTTATTCTTCTGTTAAAAAGGAAGGATCTAACTTAACTATGTCCCATGAAGTTGATGCCTGTTTGAAGAATGTCATTTGGTGGCATAGAAACCATTATACTTGAATTGTTTAAAGAGACAATATGTAAAATGTGTATATTAAAATATCCAAAAACCACTTGCACAGTGTTATATATTTCGTTCAGCTGTGTACTTACATTATACTAAATATTTCCAAGAATTTGTAAATTAAGAGAAAATCACAATTTTAAATAGTGCCTGTCCCTCTCTTGTCACTTGCACCTGTCAATGACGTAATATCTGCGTTATCGCTGATTTATCTTGTGCAGCACAGTAACCATGGCAACAGACACGGACAACTGCATAACGGCTAGCGGCGCTCTGTTGTTGTTTCGTTCAAACATTGTGGACCATGGCAAGCAAACTTTGGGACAAAAGGAGAAATAAAACAATAGAGGATCAATATCGGTGTGGCGTTTCCGAGATGGCGAGAGCTTTACGACAAACTTCAACTTGACAGAGAAGGCGCTCTTGCACGTTATTAGACAAGGTAAGCAAACGTAGAGACTAATCATAAGACTACATAAGACTAATCAATGTTATATAGCTCAACATGACAAAGTGTCAGAATATCATCAGTATGATAATCTAATGTTGATCTAGCTTACTGTTAAGTCTCATACAGACAACAAAAACTAATACTAAACATTACAAATTTCAACACACTCAAATGCAGTTTAGTATGATCGTGTAACGTTAGACCAAGCGAAACAGCGCTGTGTTTCTTCTCACAGTTTTAATTTGTCAAATAATCTGACCTGTATAAGTAGTATTTCAGCACTTATGAGTAGTTCAGTAGAATTAAATGTCCTCGTATCTTTATAGCCCCAGGACTCAGTGTGACACTGATATCTATCTCTCATTAATAAGCGCGTACATGATTCTCGGCCACGGCCAGCTTCATATCACTGTCATGTTTAAAAATATGCATTCATTCATCCATAAACATTATTTCCGCATAAATATTATTAGATCCATCGGCACGACAAGTTCCATGATTCCATATTCACTGCGCTTTGTTGTTGTTTTGAATTGTTTAGCTACCCCTAGCGGACGAAAAAACTACATAGTGTACCTTTAATACTTTTTCATGGTCTTCTGCAATGTTTGTGGCATATCGAAACAGATGTACCTAAATACTTTTCATGCTTTTATTTTGGCATAATTTCAGTTACATTTACATTTTAGGTTATGTAGTTTTATTTTTAGATTTTTATTGTATTAACAAGTCAGCTGTATGTGGACACGGTCAGGTCTATGCTTCTGTCTGCCTGTTTATTTGTTCCCCAGTCCTGTCATTTGTCACATGGTCTTTGTTTTGAGTTCAGTTATCATTGTCACCTTTATTAGTTCATTTAGGTCAGCTGTGTCTTGTCAGTGATTATGTCTGTCACCTGTGCCCCGCTCATTATCCTCATGTGCTCATCTGTATTTATACCTTCTGTGTCTGTCCAGTCCTTGTTGGTTGTTAAAGTAATGTACTTGTGTTGTGAAAGTATCCTGTCTGTATCCTGAGCTTTAGTAAACTATTTGATGTTAAGAAGTCCGTCTTTGTGTCTGTTCCTACACACAACCTGCAACGTTACAGAACAACCAACCCAAACAACTATGACGATGAAGCAAGCGGAGGCTGAGAATCTTCTGTGGGGCAACCGGCAGCGAGGACGTTCATTGGAGAGGTATGTGGGGGAGTTTGTCGAGCTCTCTCATCTGGTGGGCTGGCCGGATGCCTCGCTTAATGTCGTGTTTTGGTTGGGACTAGATGAGAATATCATTCGCCCTAACAAACCTATGTGTAGTTTCTCTCTAGTCGAATTAATTAATTTAATCCTAGATTTAAACGGATATGATTTCGAGGTCGAGGAATGTTTTTTCCGTCCAATCCCATCCGAAACACCCATGGCCATGCCAGCCCACCTCAAGCCGATGGCCCTCACATACCCCTCCAATGGAGCGGTTCCTGTCTGCCCATCTAGCCAACCCCGTGACGACCTAGAAGAGCTTCCAGAGCTCCGCGGACCCGATCCAGTCCCTCTGCACGAGCCCGCTCCAGTTTGTCAGGCTGAGTCAGCTTCGGTGCATCAGCCAGTGCCCACTCCAGTTCATCAGCCTGAGCCCGCTATCCAGCCACGACGCAGGCGCACGCCGTGAAGGAAGAAGGCCAACAGAGAAGGGCTCATAAACTATGCAACTCTGCCTGTTGTCCCTGAACTTTCTGTTTGCCCTGAACCTTCTGTCTGTCTTGGAGCGATCATGGAGATCGTACCTGAACTTTCTGTCTGTCCTGAAACGATCACAGAGATCGCGCCTGACCCCTCTAGCCTAGATGCTAGAGGTTGCAGCCTTTAGCCTCCTTGTTGGAGCGTCCGACCCCCATGCCGGAAGACCCGGGTTTGAGGCCCGCTCGGAGCGGGTCGAGTAGGACCCGGGTGGAGGAGTTACACAAGCACATATTTACTTATCTCTCTAAATGGGGACATTGCTGTTACGGAATACAGACTCACAAAGCAGTAGAATGATTGAAAGGATTTATTAAGCACACCAGGATCGACAAACACAGGTAAGGATCGTTTCAATGGATGATAACTGGATAAATGAGTATACTGACAGTCTTTATGGTTTGTAGGTGAAGAGAGGAGATCGTGGATGAGCGGTACAGAGCGCACACTTTGATGAGAGCTGGGATGAACAGGTAGATTCCGGTGAGCAATGGGAGTGGATGACCCAGACGAACGAAGACACAATGGAGACATAGAGGAACGGAGAAGACGAACAGGAACATAGGCAGGTAGGTATTGCGGGTAAGTGAGTCATCTTTCTCATTGTTGCGACCAGACCATGTGCTGTGGCGGGGTGTGTGCTCTTATGCAGTGTCGGTGATGAGGTTATGAGCTTCAGGTGAGGGTGATTAGTATTCCGGTGACAGTGCTCATTGTGATTGGGTGCTGACAGAGCCTGACCAATCTCTGACAATTCCATAGACTTCTATTGTTTTTATATGCAGCCAGTTATAAATACTATAACCTAATCCTAACAGAGAACTTGGTAACACTTTATTTTACAGTATCTTTGTTATATATGTCACATGTTACTATTGTAATAAGTATAAATTATGCATAATTACATGTAACTAACCCTAAACCAAACCAAACCCTAATCCTAAACCTATAGTAAGTACATGTAGTTACTTAATATTACTCAGTACTTAAATGTACAATTACAGTGTAACAAAGACACCATAAAATAAAGTGTAACCAAGAACTTTTTGAATTTTTACAATTAAAAAATAATTGTACTTTATTATTATGCTTTTTCTTTTTTTTCTTTTTTTTACAAATGAAGATGTCCCTCTTTGTAAGTTTTTGCAGGTTTAGCTCTCTTCTGGGAACAAATTTGAAACTTAGTCTGGGAACAAACTAAATTGTAGCTAAGTACAGACACAGACACATAGACACAGATTCATCTTGCTGTCTGCCTCTCTCTGTCCATCTTTCTCTCATATATAATTGTTTTCATTATCTAAGTGCACAGCTCCTGCTCATCAGCTGCAGTTTACACTTATCTGCTGTTTATTTCAGACAGGAAAATAGAAGGTAGAGAAATAATGGGGTACAGATGATAAATGTTGAAGAAAAATGTGGGGTTTTCAAGACAAATGTACATATACACCTTTTCACCTGTTCATCGAGTTGATGTGACCTGTAAAACTTTTCTTAACTGCGCTGATAACCAAGAAATGGGCTCCTCACAAACTATAAATCCGATTATGAGAGAGAGAGAGAGAGAGAGAGAGAGAGAGAGAGAGAGAGAGAGAGAGAGAGAGCAAAAAAAGTCATGTTCAACAGCAAAATAAATCTTCCCAGTTCTATTGCAGACAAATTAACTGTACTACATAATGTATATGTGCATTAATATAATAGCCAACATCCTTGAATAGTCAAGTCAAGTCAAGTCATCTTTATTTATATAGCGCTTTTTACAATGCAAATTGTGGCAAAGCAGCTTTACATTAATAAGAAAATGGTGTCATTGTGCAGCTTATTCTATATATTATTGATTCATTCCGTTGCAAAGATCAATAGTTATTAGTCTAGGTAATTTAGGTATAGCAGCACTGGAGAAAACAGTGACGTAATCGTCCGGCTCAGATCAGTTCGCATACAACGGCGCCAATGCAGGCATATCAAAAACACTGCTGAATATCAAGCAAGTGTCCCCAACTTAAGCAAGCCAAAGGCAAAGGCAACAGCGGCAAGGAACCAAAACTCCAACAAATGGAGAAAAAAACCTTGGGAGAAACCAGGCTTAGTTGGGGGGCCAGTTCTCCTCTGGCCAACAGTGAACACTTGTCCGATACCCAGGCAGAGTTACAGGTCATTCAACTGATTTGGAATCGCAACAGTCAAAATATTTAATCTAGTTCCATCTAGTTTAAGATTAGAATATTATATATTACTAGAATATTATATATGAATATTATATATTATATAAATATATATATATGTGTGTGTGTGTGTGTGTGTGTGTGTGTGTGTGTGTGTGTGTGTGTATGTGGTGATGTATTCAGTGTGGAGAAGAGCTCAACAGTTGGATTTTAAATAAAGATGCTGTTTTCCACTAGAAAGAAGCCTGACAGTGTCCTCGAGAAACACCAGCTACATTTCCTTCACAATACTGTCTGCTGCTTTGTGGATTTTTACAGCAGTTCCCAGTATCATTAAGCTACAGCTAGTTACATGACTAACTATGGCACACACATTATGTTCACAATCACAGATTCTGAACCAGCTATGAGCAGAGGTGGACAAAGTACACAACTCCATTAGTTGAGTTATTATTTATTCATTTTTTTTTATTTGAAAGAATAAATACTACAGGTGAAATATTACTCCGTTACAAATGAAAATTGTAAAGACAAATTTTTACTTGGTACTTGTTTACTACTGAAGTATAAAAAGTACATTTATTTTTTTATGCCACTGCCTTGAACTCATTTAAATACTTGTTTAAAAGTTACAAAGCTCTTTTCAAAGTTGAAAACATACTAGAAAAGAAAGGGTTTCTACATTGTGTTCGTTTGACAAAATAATGCTTAAACGTATTTATGAAAGTTAACGTTATTAGCCCAACTACATTTGTTTGCATGCTAACCAATGCCATTGTTGGACCTTTCCTATGCATTAGTGGTGTATGGATATGGCAACTTGGTAGGCAAATCCATACAAAATCATTTGACCAACCATACTTCTGTCAGACACAGACAAGGACAGATGGTAAGTGTAAGAACGGGTGCATTCAGGTGAGTACAACAGTCTTTGGTAACTAGGTGACTTAGCTTCAGGTGTGTGACTGGTGGTTTCCATGTTGCAGGTGATGGCTGGTAGTGAAGGCAACAGACGGAGACATCGGAGCTGGGACACAGATGAACAGATGATGATCACAGGAACAGGACAGGCAGGAAACAGGTAAGTACGATGAGGTTGGTCTTTAGTGTCTTAGCATAGACACAACCACGCCTAGAAGTGACAGAGGAGTGGATCTTTATAGTGCAGGCTGGTAATGAGGAACAGGTGCGGTGATTGCTGTTGATCAGGAGTGATTGCAGATGGCATGCAGGTGAGGGAAGTGAAGGATATCCATATATGGGAAACTAGTGCTTCAATTTTCAATATACTGCAATATATGTATTGAGCATGTATATGTACACTAAAATATTTAGAAATGAAGACAAAAAAAGCATTACATGTAATATTCATAAAGTTTTATCCTTGTCACAGTTACTAGCCCAGTCACCTTCTCCACACTACATTTCCCATCATCCTTCATGCTAATCGCTGGCACTCCATCATCAATCACCTGCACCTACAAGCCATCACCCTTATCACCTCTCATCAGCATTTCCTATAAAGACCCCCTTCCCCTGCGCACACCTTGGTCAGGTCTCGTCCATGGTTACTGTCAGAACTATGACAAGCACCATGACCTACCTGTCTACTCACTTGAGAAACCTACCTGTTGTTCCTCATCCGTCTTCTGTCTCCCATTGTTGCCTGTCTGGATCTTCAGTTAACCCACCAATTACTAGTAGTTACTATTGTAATAATTATAAATTATGCATAATTACATGTAACTAACCCTAAACCAAACCTAACCCTAATCCTAAACCTATAGTAAGTACATGTAGTTACTTAATATTACTCAGTACTTAAATGTATAATTACAGTGTAACAAAGACACCTTAAAATAATGTGTAAGCATATGTGCTTAACAAGAACCAATAAATAGACAATATTCTAGTAGTATACATGGTAATAAGCAACTAGTTAAAGGACTCTAAAATAAAGTGTTACAAATCTTTTGTCTTGCTTTAAAGAATTGCACTTATTTTGATGTTTTGACTAACATAATAAAACATATGTAACAGAAGTTTTTCTTTTATTATAATTTTAACTATAGTGTGTTTTTAAATTTTATTTATTCACTTATTTACTAGCTTCACAATGTTTATAACTGTGACACTGTTATTTTCTATAAATTTTGCATTGATTTTCTCATTTTTTGAAGAAAATGAAAGTGGGTTCATGGGAGTTGTAGAAATTTAGCCAGGATGTGTGGATAATAATGAGATCTGAGAGGTTATGTGTTACTAGGATTTTCTGGGTGGTTTGCTAGGATGCCAGGACTAAACTTCCAATAAAGTTTATGTTGTCAAATCACTAATCCTACCTATGGAATCAATAGAGTGATGCTTGCCTTATCAAGCAGCAGTAATAATGAAGTGGGCGTATAATAACCTTGACTGAGAACAGTGCAGATATCAGTCTCAAACCTCCTGAAACACCTGCTTTTCCTGCATGACCTGAACAGAGCAGAAAAGAGAAAGACTGATGGAGAGAGAGAGCCAGTCAGTTTGTGGGGGATATAAAGCAGATTGTTATCGGCCAGAGAAAAGATGACAGTTCCATTACCTTTGAGACGAAAGAAGCCAGTTTGATCCAGCACAAAAGTGACATTTCCCTCTTCCTCCTCACAGGCAGTTCATCAGCTCCACCGAGCGTCAGTTCTTCACACCGCAGTCGACATGTTGACATCAACCCTTGACTCCAGGTAATAACAGGTCAGAGACATACAGATCAGCAGTACCCTGTCAGAAGAGTGTAAGGCCTGCAAATTGGCCCAATGACGGTTTCCCATAGGGCGGGGAAGGTTTAAAGCATGTTTGACCTTTTCAGTTTGGCAAAGTAGTTTAATTCCAATTAAAATATTATCTGATTCAATTTTCTTATGACCTCAATTCAGTTCTGAATGCCAATTGATTATTGGTCTTAATAGTTAGCTACACAACCAAGCTGACCAATTTAACTTCCTCTACTCGTAACTTTATATAATCATGCCATGGTGTCCACCATACACTTAGTTAGAATAATATTACAATAATCAGAGGTTGAGGCTCATCCTATTCAGAATGGTCTAACAACACTGTTGTTCTGAATGGAAAACCCATTATTAGCCTCTACACTCTAAGGACACATGACTAATGCCAATGTGTTAGTCAGAGCTCTAAAACTTCAGCTGGCATGCCCCGATGCTCCACAAACTGAGCTTTAGTCCATTAGTAACCTGAGCATAGATTTCAGGTGTTCTGGACTTTCTGTAATCTTTTAGAGTAAAGAATTTCAGAGTAGGTCAGAATAAATCACATGCAACAATTTATTAGTCAGGTAAATGTATCATGCCAATAACATAACCAATTCGAAGATAATTGATACAGAACATCAAATGCTCAGAAATAAAGGGTAAAATATGCATACCTGAAAATACTAGAAAATACATAATACAGAGTGTCTGGAAAGCTCTGCGTTACGGGCTGATCTGGTTGCAGAATCGCGCCTTGACCCTCCTGCAACTTCTCTTTAAATACTCAGACCAAGACAGAAACTGCTTTTAAATGGAAACACAAGTTCACAATGGGAATTTGCATTACTCAAGCCCAGACCTGCAGTTATACCTTTTGAGGACAGAAATTAATTAACATGAAAGGCCAATTGGTAGATGATCCATCCTCCACAGAAAGCAAACATGTATAGTGTTGTATGATAATTGTTCATATTAAACCATATAGATTCTTGGGTGAATTTCAAATGGTTTTAGCGTCTAGAGAGAAGAGATGGGGGACAGAAATGTAAATTAAAGGTGATTTACTCAATGTGATTGCATCTCGAGTGAGGATGCCAATTTCACAGTAGAGATTTCCAGAAACATCCTTTGTCTGCTCGAGGAGTATTTGTTATTCAACCAGGAGGCCCAGCATTTTCCAGTTTGTCCAGTCTTACATGTTTCATCATTTAGCAGACGCTTTTATCCAAAGCAACTTACAAGGGGAGCAATTAGGGGTTAGGTGTCTTGCTCAAGGGCACTTTAGTCATGGTATCAAAGGTGGAGAGAGTGCTGTTTATTCACAATCCCCACTTTCAAATCCTGTCGGCGTGGGAATCGAACCAGCAACCTTCAGATTACAAGCCCGACTCCCTCACCACTAGGCCACGACTATGTATTAGTTATAAGTACCTTTCCCAGCTGTGGTACTTAAGTACATTTAATATAAAATAGCATATAATTAGCACATACAATTTTAGTGGATTTTTATATATACAGTCACTAAGTTCTATTTAATAGATTTTCATGAAAAATAAAAAAATGCAAGTTAAATGTGTACTCAAATTCACAATTTAAGTAAGTATACTAACTTAAAGTGCTATATTTTAATGTGGGGAAAAATGTTCTAGTAATGACATACTAATAGTATACTTGATTGTCCTTTCATAGTTCACCCTGTCTCTCTGCATGTGTGTTGCTGCTGATGAGCTGATCAGAGTTGGTGTGTTTGTGCAGTGTAAGTCCTGCTGTGTTTGAGTGTCTCTGTTCTCGTTCCTGTTCTGGATTTTCCCCATCAAGACAGTTTTGGATTACCTGTTGGACTCTTGTCGGAGAACTGGTTTGCCCATTGCAGTCTCTTGCCTACCAAGAAATAATTTGCCATCTACACCCACAACGTCTGAACCTTACTGTCTTTCCTGCTGTTATTTTTCTTAATAAACTGATATTTGTTGCATTCGCTATTGAATCCTCCTTATTTCACATCACAGTGCTATTTAAAGACAACATTAACATGCAGTGAAGTATATCATATAAAGGGAATATTAGCATATAGTTATAACGCATATATAAAAATATGTGAGCAATACATTATAAACTCATTTTGTATATATTTATCATATTGTACATTATTTATCATATTTATTACGTATAGTTTTGGTTTGTGTTCATGTTTCATGTAATGTTTCCATTGCTTTGTTTCCGTTTTCTATATGCTCCTTTCTTGTCATGTGTTTCCCTTGTTTGTGTCATGTGCTCCCTTGTCATGTGTCCTATGTGTCCCATGTGTATAATTATCAATACATGTTAAACCTACTGTACCTGGAAAACCTAATTTGTTTAATTTATATATTTGTTATATTGTAATATCATCCACCCCTAGTTGTTCTGTTTGTAATGTTTTTGTTTCAACCCCTCACTGACAGTCAGAGATCATGGAAAGGAACATTAGAGGTTTACTCATCTGAAAGTGTCTCTAAAATGAGCTAACAAGAAAAAAAAAATCTTCTAAAAGGCCATATTTTCAGTTCACAAGCACAAATATTGATGAAATATTCATCAGATGCATCAGTGTTATGCTCTGACCCTGCAGCTCTGTCAGTAGTGGCCTGTGATTATTCTCCTTTATGAAACTATTTGTGCCGTCATTCATGAATCGTAAAGGAAAAGTAGCCATCTCAATGTGTCCAATGCAGACACGTATCCAAGCATGCAATGCTGAAATTGTACTTTTCACATAGGCTACAGTATTCAATTATGGCAAACATGAATCGGCGCTCAATTCAACCATGCCAACGTTTCATGAAGGTTTGTGAAATGCAATTTAGTGGCTTGGTTCAAAGGTAAAAACTGAATTTGCCCATAAAAATGCTAAATTGCACTTTGTGTGTGTACAAGGAAGAGAAAGAGGAAGAATATTTGTAAAAAGAATAAATAAAAATAAACTGTATATTATATAAATTGCAGCCTTGCTATTAGCAGTTATTTCTGTGAAAATTGACGTTAAACCCCACTGTCACACCTAGAGAAAGGCTTTTCCTAGAGGCCAACAAATATCACTCTGAATTTTTTTTCCAATTAAA
The DNA here is from genome assembly GCA_038088235.1 of Zacco platypus. NCBI lineage: Eukaryota > Metazoa > Chordata > Actinopteri > Cypriniformes > Xenocyprididae > Zacco > Zacco platypus. The sequence goes on along the minus strand of CM076085.1, from coordinate 10,337,325 downwards.
ATATTATGGTGCAAATATTTTAATAATTTAAACTAAAAAAATAAACATTTGCATTTATGCATTTGGCAGATGCTTTTATCCAAAGCGACATACATTTCATTCAAGGTAAATATTTGATCAGTTCATGCATTGCTAGTTGCTCTACATGAATGCATTAAAAATAGTATATATATTATATATTATCTAGAAAAAAAATCCTGATTAAGAAAATGATAGATTCCTGTCCTGAGAATTCTGATTCGAGCATCAGGAGCAAATGGTGCAACTCATGAGGGCATGATGACAGACGATGCAGAGATGGGCAGATGAAGTGAATGAACTCAGAAGATGGACAGAAAGTGTGTTTTGTGTGTCAGATGTCAGACTCTGCCAGGTCACAGGTGTGTGTGGAGGGAATAATTGGTTATTAGACGCTCAGTGTATGAGCGCACATGAAGACCCGTCAACATACCACTTGCATCGGACAAACAAGGTAGACAACAAATGTGTGTGTTACAGTTGTCAAGAGTGTACTAACATCACATAGATTCAGAATCTAAACACAATTGTATCCTCCTAAACCTTGTGCACTCACTCAGCTAGCTAAAACCAACACAATTATATCATATACATATATAAGTATTATGGCCAAGTGTTTGCCAATAGTGCTCTATTTTTTTAAACTATGTGTGTAACCTAAATGTTTAATGAAATTACACAACAACAACAATTTCAAAATATTGAACATTTTGATTTCATTTGAATCTGCTTAATCTGGCTTGCACACTTGTGTAAAACGTCGTTATGAAGATCCATATCAACTCCCAAAGGCCACTGAAAATATCTGTGTCCCATTTCAGAGGCTGCATCCTTCGAAGGATGCAGACTTCAAAAGCCAAGCCTTAGAGGTCCAGGAGCGTTGTTAAATGGGATTGCTCTTGTCGTCTAACAACGGTTACAGCTGCCGTTGACGAGTGGCGGTAATGTTTGTACTGGACTTTTTTGCTTTCTGAAAACAAAACAGGGTTCACAACCTGTCTGAATATGTTAATCTTGGTCCATTTATGTACATAAGAGTAAACTAACCATAAAATCACTTCTTATTAAGTTATGTCAACATTTGAACACCTGTTAAGTTTTTCTTTTCAGTTAAGTTGTGGTGAACAGCCCATCCCAGGGCCAAGTCTATGGCTGGACCCCTCTCTGTCAGTAACAGTGGACAAAGGTTTGCTACATTTTGATTGGATCTTGGTGGACTAACAAACAAACTGTCCAACACCATCAAATAAAAATGCTAGGACAACAGCCAGACACTTCTTAGAGGGCAAGAAGAAGACCTCTGGTACCAAGCTGGGAAGGACTTCTCATCAGTTCACATGCTGTTTCTGCCCTTCTCCCATCTAAAGACTAATCGCTAAGGTCTTGATCTGTGACTGCCATAAAAATTCCTCACAACCTCCGGATGCAGCAGTAGTGGGTGAAGCAAAGAAAGATCACAATGAGCCATCCAAATCCATTCACACATATTTGGAAACCTTAACTGATGCAAACTACACACATCCATGTCATACTTACTCAGATAACTAAGTATTCTCAGTGACAGGTATTTGTAGTGTGACATCTTACACACATTCAGCTGTTAATGTTGAAATGAATGAATACATGACAGTTCAATCATTTTCAATCTTTTTTGGAATCTATTTGTTTAGAATATTGCCAGTGGTATTCTGGTGGGTGATGGTTTGGAAAGTGATAAATGTATTGGTAAAACTTTGAAGACACTTGAAAGACTTCGTACTATGTGTTTTATGCAAATGAGTTTCGCAGAGGAAAGAAGGGTTGGCCACACTGTGTGTGCCCCATCTGAAGCCAACAGCCAACCGCAGCACTGCAATGGAAAAGCAGCAAATTATTATCTCCTCCTCATCAGAAAGGGATAAAGACCCTCCTCGTTCTGAGACAGTAATTGATAAAACCACGTTCTGCGTAGTGATGTGTTGTTTATGAACGATTTGTTCAATCTGAACAAACCTTTAATATGATTCAGGAACTCTGAGATGTCTCTTTGAGGTATTTGTTCATTTTGGGTTTAACGGGCATTGCACAACAACATCCTATAGGTGCTGTAGAGGAAACTGAATCAATTGGTTCACCTCTCAAGACTTCAGTTCGAGTCAGGTTTTGGGTCGTTTGTTCATCTCATGACAGCCCCATAGGCTCTAAATGCAGTCTGTACCAGAAAGAGAAATTATTAGTTCACCTCCCTAGTCTTCGAGTCCGAGTTGTTCTTTTGTCATGCGACTTGACAGCCATATTGGATACAGAAATTAGATAATAAATTAGTTAATAAAGTAGTCAATTCTCTAACTTCATTATAAACAAGAGAAGTCAGTTTGTTTTCAAATTTGTGAATTTCTGTCATGATGGTTATTTTTCATAACAATGCATGTGGTAATAAAGAGTTGGTTACTTTAAATTTTACCCTTATTACGGGAAGAAAGCTTTTTGATAAAGCAACAATATCTACATATAATAACAACATACAGTTGTAACACTAATGTAATGTTATTTGTTTTAAGATACCGAGCTGGGAAGTGGTCACGAACGAATGACTTAAACCCAAAGATTCGAGAGGTGAACTAATCAATTCTGTTGCCATTACAAACCGCAAAACTTTAGCTGAACGAACGTCTCAAATCCGAAGACTTGACAGATGATCCAATAAATTCTGTTTCCGGTACAGACTGCTAAAGTCACATGAACCATAGAAATTTTGAAGCGTTTCGAAACACTTATGATGTAACAAAGCCTCGTTTACTGAAAGCACATGACTTTGGCAGTTTGATACATGCTCCGAACCACTGATTTGAAACAAACGAGTCCTAGAGCTTCAAAGCTTCATGAAGCAGTGTTTTGAAATTGCCCATCACTAGATATTGTTGGATAAAGTCATTATTTGCATTTATTTACACAAAAAGTATTTTTGTCACTTCATAACATTACAGTTGAACCACTGAAGTCACATGAACTGTTTTAAATATGTCTTTAGTACCTTTCTGGGCATTTGAAAGTGTTCATTATCTTGCTCTCAATGGAGGCCTCACTGAGCCATCGGATTTTATCCAAAATATCTTCATTTTTTCTGAAGATGAACGAAGGTTTTATGGGTGTGGAACAACGTGAGGGTGAGTAATTAATGACAGAATTTTAATTTTTGGGTGAACTAACCCTTTAACAAGCGCTATGTTCAGAGTCTTCGTCCAGCAAGAAAATAACAGATCCAGCATGTTCCAAGTCTCCATCCCACAGAAACAAATGCGGATTGACCATATTCTGAGTGTCTGGTCCAGAGAGGCAGAAGACAAATGATGTTTTATTAACAAAGTTCGGGAGAAGCACATTCAAATAATTAACAATTAACACGAGAGGAGCGCATTAAGTTAATCAACTCAAATAAGGGGTATATATTATACAGCAGACTTACCTATGTTTGTTGACAGTTTATCCGCATTTGGCCGCACCCTAACTTCCAAACATGTCCGAAATTGAGCTCTTCTTGTCCAATGAAGGACATGAATACTTGAAGTGAATACTTGAATACTTGAAGTGACAAGAATACTTTTTGTGCACCAAAAAAATAAAATAATGACTTTATCCAACAACATCTAGTGATGGGCAATTCCAAAACACTGCTTCATGAAGCTTTGAAGCTCTAGGACTCGTTTGTTTCGAATCAGTGGTTCGGAGCATGTATCAAACTGCCAAAGTCATGTGATTTCAGTAAACGAGGCTTTGTTACGTCATAAGTGTTTCGAAACGAATGAAGAAAATTTTGAATCTGCAATCTTTGGGACTTCGGAAACAAAAACACAAGGGTCCCTGCTCACCAAGACACCAAGGGTGCCCTCACCGCCACGGGCGAAACATCTGCGATCTCCTTTTGCGTCTTTCTCTAATCTGGTCAATTCAATCATTCCTGTCATAGAGAAATGGACAATACAGCTCGTTGAGCACTATGCCCACGTCTTGGGCAACGCCGCCCTCTTCCTGTGAAGGAACAGGCCTTCCTCCAGCATCAGGCCACTGCAGCTGGCCTTCAGTAAGTCAGAGTCACCCGCAGATTCAGCCCCGGCCAGCTCCCACTCTCTATCCTGTCCGCTTAACCACTCAAGTGCACAACTCAAATCCTTCTTGTTTTCTGTCCCTGGTTGACTTTTTCTTCACAGTTTATGCTATTGGTATCAATATTGATCAGGGGAATACATGTTTAAAAAAGTTTCTGTACGAGTGATTTGTCATTCTAAACTAATGTGCTGCTTCCATGCAGCTTAAACATAAACAGTAACTCGCACACCACATGCAGCTCCCAAGCACCGTTGCACACAGAATCATTTAGGAGCACAGAGCTTACTGTCCGGCAATTTATCAACAAATAGCTTAGAAACAGTAGCTTAGAATACAGTATGTATTTCTGTTTTGAAGTAACTTCAGACACAACTGCACAGACTGCAGCTGGACAAATTCACTCATGCAAAGTTCTCTTTCTAAAGCATTCAAATAAATGTAATCATAAAGTTCCACTTCATCTGTATGTTGTAAGGCTTGATTTTCTTGCTAAGACAAAAGCTGAGATCAAGCATCCTGCAATAAAGCAATAAAACTCATCTGGAGAGAAGATTTCAAAGGAATAGGACAAAGTCTTGCCCAAACTGTCCTCACTCATCTATGTAACCAACCCCCCTCCCTCCACTTCCTTCCTTCCCCCTGATTCAAGTCACTGAAGTTCTCTACGAATGCCTATGTGCTATGTATGATGTATCTTGTGAATCTACTGTTTTTCCAATTTCATGTTTAGTATCATTTTAAATGTCTCAGTGCGATTGGTAAAATGGTCTCAGTTTCACAGCAGACACTAGTATTATGAAAAAGATAGAAAACTCAAGAGAATTCTGCTCTCTTTTATGGGTTGTGTCTCTTCAAGAAAACCTTCTCCTCTCCCCCGAAACCAGGTGTCGGTGCAATAAATATTTACAATCCTTTGGTCTGGGTATTTAGGGGAAAAGACACAGCAGCAAGGTGGGACATTCTGTAGCCAGAGACCCACGCATAGAGGTGATGAGTGTCTTTCATCCACCATCTCTGTGTGTATGCATAACTTTTAAGTACTCTTAGATAAATCTTTTGAGTAATTGATGTTATGTATTAATTATGTCTGAATTGGTTTATAATTGTGTAATTATGTAATTGGCATTGATACATTTTTACCTGATAAATATATTGTTACATCTTGATTTATTTTAAATTCTTCTGAAATCATTATCACCGGGTAGATCAAGAGGTTTTTGACACTTCCACAATTCTGCGTCTGGATATGGTCATACTAAAATCACAATAAATGGAGCAGGTGGCACATGTATTGAGATTTTAGATTTCTGTCTGTCATGACTTAGCATGTTGTAGTATCGTGGCTAAACAAACGGCGCTTTTGTATGAATAAGCAGGTAGCAATTCCACAATTTGCGTTATTAGCAAATGCTACATTCTCTGACTAAGATTCTAAACTAATGAGATTGTGACGTAAAGACATATTACACGTATATAGCTTTTTGAGCGGTGCAACGCCCTGATGAAAGGATTTAAATAATCAAAGATCTAAATTAATTCATATTTAATCGCACGATCAGCTATCAATGTTACATCAGAAACATTACCAATTAGAGGTCGTTTACAATTGGAGTCAGATTAAGCGAGCAGCTAAAGTAAAACTTAAACTAAATCCTAAAAATTATGTGAACTTCATGTGTGCGCTGAAAAGACATACACGCATTATACCTTCGCCCAGGCCGTCAGATTCTGCCCTTGGGCTGACGGGTGGTCCTTACAATGTAATAAAATGAACAAAATTCGGTAAGTAATGTAACGATCCATTGAACTGATAACTGATGAAAAAAAAACGTTATGTTGACGGTGTCACAGTCCGTGTCATCATGTCTAGTTTAGTCTTCACTATGTCCTATTAGTTATCACCTGTTGTCACTTTGTCAAAATCACCAGCAGCTGTGTCTCATGTTCTTCCGTGTATTTAAGTTCCTGTCTGTCCATTAGTCTTTGTCGGTTGTTGTTTGCGCGTAGCGCACTCTGTTTCATGTGTTCTCCTGGAATTAAACCTGCCTGTTATTTGTATCCTGTCTCCTGTCGTCTGAGTGTCTACCCGAGTGTTACAGAAACAACCGACCTCTCATAACGAGAAAAGAAAAAAAAAAAAGAGAAGAGAAGAGGAAAGATGGACTTACCCACTGCACTGCGGCGTGGCTGCTGAGCCCGGAGGCACGGCCCCATCTAGTGGGAATGCTCTGGGCGATCCGGGGAGAATATCGCTCCGTCCCAGCCTGGAAGCCCGGGGTGCGCACCGAGGTCAGCGAGGGGATGGACGACTTCGGAGCCCCGGAGTTGCAGCACGCGAGGCAGTCCAGCACAGAACCAGGAGCCCACCTGAGTACCATCAACTGGTGGGCCGCGGATCCAGTCCCCACCCAAGTCCCCACCCAGATCCCCGCCCTCAAAACCTCGTCTGCACCGTTCCTGTTCGGAAGCCTGCCTGTCTCCCCTATCCCGTCTTCATCGCTGGTGACAACCAGTCCCCTGGATCCGTGGCCACCGCGACTGTCGTCGAGCTCCTCGGTTCTGCCCCCGTCGCTCTCTCCGTGCGGCTCCGCACCAGCACCTCGGGCTTCTCCCCCAGCCCAGCCTGAGGCGGAGTCCCCGGCGTCCCTTCCGGCCTCCGAACCCACGTCACCACCTGGACCCTACAGCCCGTCACCTGCACCTCGACCCACAGCTCCCTCATCACCTCCTCGGTCCGTCAGCCCGGAAGCTCCGCTGGGCGCCCTCGATCCTCCAGTTCTGTCTCCGGGGGTCGACGCTCAGCTTCCGCCACGGACTTCCGGGTTGGCGGCTACACCTCCACCCATCACCCCTTCACCGTCAGCGAGCTACTCCCTCCCTTCGACCTCCCTGTCGTCCTCTGTCACCACACCGTCACTCCAGTCATCCAGACCAGCGTCGGCTCCTCGGTCACGCGTGCCAGCGGCTCGGCGCCAAACTTCCGGGTCGGCGGCGGCGCCGAGGTCCGTCGACCGGGGAGCTCCGTCGGTTCCTCCGCCCACTGCCATGGTTCCGCTGTCATCGATCGGCCCCAGCACGTCATCCCACCTCACAGTCTGGACTCCTCCCTGGCCCCTCCCTCTGTCAGCCTCACCATGGCGATGCCCATCTTCTCCAAGACACTGCCTGTCCCCAGCTCCACGCCCTCCTCCAGAGCCTCCGCCTCCTTCCTCTTACGGCGCGAGGACGCGCCTTTCCGAGGGGGGGCGTACTGTCACAGTCCGTGTCATCATGTCTAGTTTAGTCTTCACTATGTCCTATTAGTTATCACCTGTTGTCACTTTGTCTAAATCACCAGCAGCTGTGTCTCATGTTCTTCCGTGTATTTAAGTTCCTGTCTGTCCATTAGTCTTTGTCGGTTGTTGTTTGCGCGTAGCGCACTCTGTTTCATGTGTTCTCCTGGAATTAAACCTGCCTGTTATTTGTATCCTGTCTCCTGTCGTCTGAGTGTCTACCCGAGTGTTACAGACGGTTCCTATGCAGTTCGGAAAATGATAAAAATTAATAAATGCACTTATTATACAACCAGTGTTTACATGGCAAAGTTTAGTGTCTCTTTCGAACTACATGAATGTTCATATGCCACTCAAACCAGCATCAGATACAAGGCACAAATAATCATCTAAAGATGGTACTTTCATCATCATGCAGATGGTAATTTGCTGTTTAATGATCATTTAATATCAAAGAACAATTTCAATGTCAAACCGCAGGCTAATACATTTTAGGCTTTTCTATTCAAAGAACTTACAAAACATTACAAAACATTTAATAATCAATCTTTCAGCCCCGCAATGTTGTTGCTGAAATCTGGATTCCATTTGACCAGGATAAAACCATGGATCTTGCACGTCCATTGAATTTCTGGGCATCAACTCGAATACTGTTAATTTCCAAGCCTCACTGCACACAAAAAAAATATGATATCTCTGGTCATGTTCACCTTCCTAGACAGTCCAAAATGTTCCAAATGCGAACTGCTATCTTTGCTTGGCCACTTAAACTTCACAATGCATATAATTCCGCAAGGCCGCCCCTCTATCTCACATCTTCTCTCCCTTGTGTCTTTGATTTATGCTCTGTCAGGCCGCAGCAGCAGGCCTTCAGTAAGCCTGGGCCGTGCCCCAGATTCCGCCGCTGCCAGGCCCCACTCTCCTCCTCCCTCCGCTCAGCCACACACCACAGCTTTCCCCCGGTGCTGCACCCTGTTCAGCAATGTCCACCCTCTTGACGAATACCTTCCCCCTAGGTTGCCTCTGCTAAGCTCAGCCGTCCCAGCCATTTCATCCCGCCGTCTCTAGCCCTCCCCATTGTCCATGGCCTACAGCTCCTAGCCCAAGGCTGCCTCTGCTAGTGACGCAGGCCCAGATAACACTTCCTCTTCCTCCCACTGACTCTAACCTTTTCCCCTACTAGTGCCTTACAGCTCATTCAGGAGAACCTAGCCTGAGGATGCCTTCGCTAGTGTCCCAGTCATCAGTCTCAAACTCTCTTTTTGTCCCTGGCCTACATCTCCAACAGTGGACCCTAGCGTGAGGCTGCCTCCGCTAGCGCCGCAGGCCCAGACTGCCTATCTTCCACCCCAGCTTGTCATCCCAACATATCACTTTTCCAGTCTTTCATTTTGCATAGGTGCAGCAACCACAGCTGCTCAAAAAGGCCTCTCCCAGCATCAGATTCAAACTCTTGGTGGCTGGGTGCTGAAGGCTTTTGAGAGCTATATTAGATCTTATCGCTTCCACATCAAAGATTCCATTCCACGTCAATGAACCCTTATCAGCTAAATTCTTCAGCTCCAGCTTGTTCTCACACACTCAAACCAGGCTCATCATATCCACCTCAACAATCCACTCAAATAGTGAAAATATTTTCAACTACCGCAGCAGTGATGTCCTCTCTGCTCCCGCAGGAGCTCAGTTCTAAGTCTAACCTTGCCGTCTCTGCCACAGCAGTGTTATTTCCTCCTCTCCCACAGGAACTCCATTTCCCTGTCCAACTTGCTTCCACTGCCACAGCATTGTCATCTCCTCCTCTCCTACAGGAGCACCGTCCAGCTGGCTTTACTACCGCAGCAATGTTATCTCCTCCATTCCTGCTAGAGCTCAATGTAACCTCACTTTCACTGCTGCAGGAGTGCTATCTCCTCAGCTTAATGTGCCCATGTGCAACAGTCAGCTGCCGGCAAGGCGTACCAATCCGGTGCTGTGAGTATTGAAGTCCCATCGGATGCTTTGAGAGCTCTGCTGATCGAACAACTATATCTTTCTCTATCCAGCAAGGTTTGCCTGTTTGATGCCATGCCTATTGAACTCCAGTTGAGTGCTGCTTGAGCTGTCCCACCCAGGCGCTTCAAATTTTGTTCATCCTTCTGTTGCCCAGTAGGGCCCAATAGCCCGATCCCATTAGGTGCGCCCATCAAAAAGAGGCATGAGCTCTCCCAATCATATCAATCTGTTTTTGTGTACCTCCAATTTAGAAGCTCTCAGGCTAAATCCCCATTTGAACCTCTATTCATAGATGACTCCAATAAACCCGTTACATGATTTTGGTTCCCAAAAAAACACCTCAAATCCGTTCTCCGACAATAAGACATCCCAGCAAAAAAATAAATTAATTAATTAATAAAATTCTAGTCACACTTTCCGCATCGGGGCAACATCCTCAGCAGCCCAAAAAGGTCTCTCCCAGCCGCAGATCCAAGCACTGAAATGATGGTCTTCAGATGCTTTTCAAAGCTACATCAGGACCAACCAGTTCCACATCAAAAAAGCTCACCAAACCCTCCTCGTTTAAACAATTTTGGGGGGTCCTTAGTCTGGCAGCTTTGCTCATTTGTTATTTGGGGGAGTACTTTGGGTTCGGGTTCCAAGCTTGGAGCCCTCCCCACAGACAGCACGGCAAATACGCATAGCCTATCTAATTATAATCTAATTACATGTAAGTGTGAATTCGTGAAACATTTGCAACAAAGTTAAGCTCAGAAGATCAAACCTTCATATCAAAGTACCTTCGTCAGTGTGTTCCAGATTGTTAAGGACTTTCTGGACCTACATCAGGGCCTCATCTCTGTGTTCCAGATTTTAAGACCTTTTGGTGCTCCAGGAGATCATCACCTAACCCCAGGCTGTTGAAATGGATTCCCGCACCTTTCTCCACTGCATTGTCACCCAGCACAACCAGTGACTGCTCACTCAACCACGTGGAATGTTAATATCACTTTACCTCTAAACCTCTTTCCAGAGACCTTGGCATTGTTGAATAGTATTAATGTATGATTTTAATTTGCATTAGAATATAACTAATGCTAGTTCAGAACAAATAATCTGTTAATTTTTAATTAATTTTTTAATGCATGAAAAAGTTCTTCACCTTATTAGTTTCAGAAAAACAGTTTATCAGTTTATCTTTCCATAAAATAACGTAACTCTTCCATAGCCACACCCAAAATAATCAGTTGTATTTTATGCATCTTATGCACTTAATTCCTTCATAATTTATGGTATTAATTTAATAGTTGTGTTAGTTGTTCTTGTTGATCCTTTTGATAATACTATTTATTTTGTTACACTTGTGTTTTCCTTGTGCTGATAATACAAAAGAGGCTCTAAGCAATCTCACCATTCTTCAGATAAATCAGCTGACCAACTCTCTCCACTTTACATTAATTCTAGATGATTGAACATCCCCCTGTTGGGAGTTCACTCATACTGCCAAGGTAAAAGACCTTGACTGCGCTAAACTAAGAGAGGGCGAAGGTGGTCATCTAATGTACTCATAACCACACTTTAAGTGACATATGATCCAAAAATCACAATTTTAGCAGCAGTATTGGGGGAAATGCATTACAAGTAACTTGAGTTACGTAATCAGATTACTTCTTCAAGTAACTAGTAAAGTAATGCATTACTTTTTCATTTTACAACAAAATATCTAAGTTACTTTATCACGTTTATTGACCGATAGCTCTTCTGCCCCCATGTTGAGAGAAATAAAGTGCAGAGGTGTTGTGTGCGCTGTGTGAACATGATGATTATTGTAGTTCTAGACTAGATTAAAAACAGTAAAATGCAATCTCAGAATTTTATGCAAACCTGTAATAATTAACTAACAACTGCTGATGACCTTCAATTATCTAATTCAACCATACTAAAAAAAAAAAAAAATTAGATTAGATTTAGAAATAAGAGTATGTATCCTATTATTCTTTAATCCAGAATGGCGGCCCTCTGTACCGCCGTAAATATGCATTGGTGTGAAAGGGCCTTAACATTTGACAAAAAAAAAAAAAATTGTTATTATTAAAAAAAACAAAACAAACAAGCAATCCCAGCCCAGGTGATAAAAAGTAATGCAAAAGTAATGTAATTTATGTCAAAATTACCTACTCATAAGTAATGTATCATATTACTTTTCATAAAAAGTAACTGAGTAATGCAATTAGTTACTTTTTTAGGAAGTAACACTATATTGTAATGCATTACTTTAAAAGTAATTTCGCCCAACACTGGTCAGCTGTGGCATGAGTGCTAATCACTAGATTAATTAGCTTCCTTGGATGGGCAAAAGTAAAATCACTACAGTTGAAACCTAATGCTTACATTTAAAAGTGTAGTCCAGTGGTCACTGGCGCACCATGAATCTTGGGATAGATTAGGCCAGGAAACGGACACATCTGTAGGCTGCATTCAAAGGAGGCTTCAGTTTGGGACAGCCTTCGTTGTTCCGCTGTGACGCATTGATAAACTTTGGTCAACTTTCGCTTCATGTTTACTTTCAGGGATGGATGGATCCCCATGTTTTATGTTACTAAAATTTATTGTCAAATGTTTCATGTTATTTATAGCCTACTCTTCAGTAATGCAGTGTGCATTAAAAATTTGGGATGTTTGGGTGTTTTTGCGTTGTCATCTGTCTTTTGCTTCCAGTGTAGAATTTGCAATTTGCATCTGATTGCTAAAGTCACCCTGAAATCCAAATTAATGATTCTGTTTTTTGGGGGGGGGGTTTTCATGTAACAATCCTCCATTCAGTTTTCAGCACCCACTATGAGTTAGTATGAGTGTCTATAAGTTAGTCCTGTCCTGAAGTCCTGTCTTACATCACTCGGATATATGTCGAAATAGGAAAGAAAAGCCCAAAGCATTAAAAGCATTTGTGTTACCATATTTAATGTTGAATATGTACCTTATGTATGTTGTATTTTAAGAATACCTATTGTCAGCAGCTGTCTGAATATATTGCATCCTTCATTGTCTTGAGTTGTGTGGTTTTGCTGCTGTTATTTGTTAAGAAGACAGCAACTGTCCCGCCTGTTCTGCAGCAAATTCATTTTAATTAGTTGTTTAGGACGTCACTCCCAGACAACATGCATTTTCATTTAATCTAATTATCTCCCGCAGCAGCTCTTCCATTACTGGCGCTCCAGTCATCGGCGAGAGAAGGGTGAATGGAGCTTACTGACGTTCAGCACCTGTAGACTGCAGCTGCCAATATAACGCATAACCTAATGTTAGTAGGAAAAACAAGCAATAAAACAATATAATAGAACATTTCAGGGGAACGACAGAATATGTGGTGGAGCAGAGGCCAGAGACAAACACAAAGCACCGTGTTTGACTGCAGCATGTTGTGTTTCTGTAATCCTGTGAGAGCAGTGCGCAACACACAGCACTCCCAAAATCTGAAGGCAAATTTTCATTTTACGGCCCGTCAGCTTTCTGATCCACAGCAAATGAATATGGCCACAAACAAATCTATCAAATCCAGCATCAAAACACGGTACACTCCCTATCAGAAAGAAAGAGAGAGAGAAAGAGAGAGAGAAAACGCAAGACAAAATACTCATCCATGATCTCTCTCTCTCTCTCTCTTTCTTCTCTTTCTCTCTCTCTCTCTCTCTCTCTCTCACACACACACACACACACACACACACAAGATGATTACAAGTTTTTTGTAAAAATGAAACTGTGGTTTTAAATGTGCTTTACATTTGTAGCAGTCATTGTACTATTGTATTATTATTACAATGAATTTGCATAATGCCACACTGCAAATAGCTGTCATTAATGTCACTTTTTACATTAATTTTAATATATAATCTACATTTTATATAAAGGAATACATCCATAAAAAATAAATTCTTTTATATCTTCACTCATGTCATTTTTCTGTAAAACACATTTTTGAAGAATCTTTTTGCAGCTCTTTTCATACATCAAGTTCCACAAAAGAGGTAAAATAACACTAAAAAAACACATGAAAGTACCACAATGATAGTCCCACACTATATTCTAAACTAAATAAGTCTTTTGTTGTTGTATGATGCTTCATGAGGGATAGATCGAATTTAAGCCACCATTTACTGGTAATTTGCATCGAGCCCAAATTCATCCAAATTTAAAATAATTACAACAAAAATAACAAAAAATATGTGCCATTTTTGATTCTGGTCATGAACAAGATGTATCTTCAGTAGACTGAGGAAGATTATCAGTGAAAAACAAATTTATTGTCACACAAAGCTATCTATGAGTAACTAGGAGTAGGCTAAAGCACAGAAGGACTACTTTTTTGGAGTGGTGGAATGATTGATCCAAAAATCTACTTTTGCATTACACAGAAAAATAATGACATAAGGGTAACAATAACAATTGGAATTACTGTTCTGGTGGCCTGAAACACATTCTCTCAGTTTGACTCTCACAATCATAATTGCTCAGTGACACACAGTCATGTCCATTTTACCCACAAACCCCTGCAGATAAGCTCCACCCACCACGCCCTCTCTGAGCTGCTATCTGACAGCCGATCAAAAAGCCTCAGAAAATGTCGATTTCATGCAGTTTGGAGCACAATTAAAATCCGTGCTGATACCCGCCACGGGTGTCTGTCTCTGCCGCATCACTGCATCCATTGTGCCGACGGCATGAGCTCACAGCCATCCAATCAGGCGAAACAGAGCATGAGTGACAAGCGGAATGAGTGAGTCTGATTGGATAGCTTTGATTGCAGAGTGCGTGAGGTGATGGCTCTGTTGAGAGCACATCTATTGACGTGTCTCAGTGTTTCTGAGGAGTTTGCTGCTGTAGAGTCACTATAAACCTGACAGCTCTGAAAATCACAAAGTGACAAATTCAGTCCAGTGTTTTATTTGTTAGTGATCCTTATCTATCATAATTCAGTGCATTTGTTTATTTGATCTGATTTTTGACTGCATTGTTTTGCACTCTAGTCATACCATGCACTTTCCAATTCTTTGTGTGTGTGTGTGTATTTCTGCATATTTTGATATACTTCCTATATTGAATATGTCTATATTCTTTATCTACTCAATAAGCTTCAGTAATGTGCATTGTACTCACTATTGAATTCATTAGGCCGGTGGTTCTCAAACCTGTCCTGGAGTACCTCCAGCCCTGCATATTTTGTATGTCTTTTTCATCCATCACACCTTATTAAACTCATGAGCTCATTAGTAGAATGCAAGACCTGAAATGGGTGTGTCAGATAGGGAGACTGTTACATCCCCCTGTATACTTGGCATCTAGAGGTTGTGGGATGTAACACATGAAAAATTGAACAAATAAAATGTTGATAGTTAGATTAGTTAAAGATACTTTACTCCCTTAAGGAGATGTGATGTGTGAAATTAAGAAACAGGCAGAGGCAAACAAAACGGAATTTCTACTTGCTTTTAGTAAGAAAAATAATTAAATGTAACAAAAACACCCAATAATACATTTGTGACGAGCAGGGCGAGCGAGAGCCGTGAGGGAACGACGCATCAGCTGCGTGGCGCACTGGTCTCGCATCTCTCACGGAGGAGCTCCGGAAGCATAAAAGAGGAGCGACGACAGTGAAGGACGAGAGAGGACCAGGCCTGGATTTTATTTTGTGTTTTTATTATGTTTTACTTTCGTTTTATTGTTTATTTATTTATTTGATTAAAGTTACGTTGAATGTTCACCGGTTCCGGCCTCCTTCTTCCCGATCTTAAGAACTCCGTTACAACAATAAATAGTGAACCAAATATACATTCAAAACAAATAAATTTACAAATTATATAAAAATGCAAAGGATTAACAATAAAGTGAGGGATAAGAATGGCGCTAAAGGAAAGAAATCAATAAAACTTTAACTAAACCCTAGCACACATTATAAGCTAAACAAAAGAAAACAAGAAAATAACATCTTCAGCATAGAATGTAACTAACTAAACTACCTAATTAACATAAATACATGGATTGGCACCTGCTCAAAACCTAGTGTTTTTAAAAATTTTACGTGCCGTAAGATGTAGGTCACGTGACATACTAACCTGTTCCCTTTCAAAAGCTACGCTTTAATCAGCGCTATGGGAAACGTCTTTAGTCGTGACCGGCTGTGAATATGTGAGTATAAACACGTCAATGAAATTGACCTATATTTATAGCCTTCGTGATGTCATCATAGTGCGCCTACATGAGGCTATAATTAGATGAGCCACAGGTGCATCTGGAGATCTTTTGTCTTCACAGACCCTGCTGTTGTGTGTGTGAAAGCAGCACTGTCTTATCTATACTTTCCTTTCATTAGGATTTATATAGGACAAACAAACAAAAGAAACTTTTCTCTACATCTTTTTCCTCTTCTGCAAGAAAAGAAAAAGAAACAGTGATAATATATTTGTTATATTTAGTTATATTATATATATATATATATATATATATGTATATCATCTAAAGAGAAAAGAATGACCGAGCAAAACAAACGGTGTGTGTCTCCCTGCACTCGCTCTATCGCCGAGTCAAACCCGCACCAGTTTTGTTTTGTATGTTTGGGGGAAGAGCACGCTAGCACGTCCTAGCATTAGAAGGAGGCGAGTGCAAGCACTGTGAGCTTTTCACAATGAAAATGCTCCGTGCTCGCCTCACCTATTTTCAAGGACAAGCAACCACTTTGAGATCGTGGGGCTCGCACCTGGATTTGGCTGACGAGCGGGAGACGGGTCCTGCCCTTTCGCCTGCTTTGTCACCAGATCCAGCAGTCCGCCCTTGTGATCCTGAAGCGCACTCCTGTGCCTATTCAGCTCACAAGGGGGATGATGAATCTTTCTTCGAGTCTGCTGCTTCTGAGCGTTCCTCTCGGTCAGTGGAGGAACTGCTCGAAGTGGTGACTCGCGCTATGGCCAGGTTGCAGCTTGACTGGCCACAGGAGAAAGAGACCCTCAAACGGACTAAATTGGAGGATAGGTTTCTGTCCGGTGGCAGGGGGGAGGGACAACAACAACTGTCTCTTCCCTTCTTTGAGGACCTCCATGATGAAATATCTAAATCATGGAGAAAACCATATACTTCCTGTGTTTTCGTGCCCTCGACGCCGATTTATTCGACTATCGTGGGTGCTGAAGCTGGTTTACGGCGATACCCCAGGTAGAAGAGACACTGGCTAGCTATCTCTCGCCTGGGTCGGCATCGTGGTTAAAGAAGCCTAATCTCCCATCAAAACCTTGCCGTACGACGTCAACACTTGTTGGCAAGGTTTTTCAAGCTCCAGGTGAGGCTGGTGCTGCCTTGCATACGATGGCGGTATTGCAGGTGTACCAGGCTGACCTATTGAAGAACCTGAGTGTGGGCATCACTATTGACGATGAATCCATCACTGAGCTTCGTCATGCAACAGATTTGTCTCTCCATGCCACCAAGCAGACGGCCCAGGCCATCAGCCGTTCTATGGCTGCTATGGTGAGCACAGAGAGGCACCTGTGGCTCAATTTGATGGGCATAAGGACAGAGTATTCCTCCTTGATGTCCCTGTCTTGTCCTCCGGCCTGTTTGGCAACTCAGTGAATATGGTCGTCAGCAGCTTCTGGGACGTAAAAAAGTCGGAAGCCTTCACATAGGGAGGCTCAGAAACAAAGCGTGGTGACTTGCGCTCCCCCTCGAAGAGATTGGGGACCGTCTCGCCGCCCTCAGCAGCCTCCTAAGTATGACATGAGGACTGTTCTTCAGAGGAAGAAAAAGTCTTGAAGGTCCTGCACCCAGTCCTGTGGGGATTGCCCCTCTCGGGACGGGGTGGGTATTAAAAAATCCATTGCACGCCCCTTCTCAAAATCCCCACGAAAACCCTCCTTCCCCGCCACCTCTGGTGCTGCGGGGGGCAGCGGTTTCCAGCGAAAAGTTAAATGTTCCATTGATTCCTGTCACACACCGGGACGTGCCGCATCTAACATACCCCCTAGAGGAAGTATCGAAGTTAGTTCCCATTTCAGAGAAGTTGGCAGAGTGGGTTCTAAAGACAGTACAAATAGGACACAGAATCCAATTTATTCATTGTCCCCCGAGTTTCAACGGTGCGGTCTCCATTACTGCGACATTACTGTCACAAGAACTGTAGTCTCTCTTGAAGAGAGGGGCCATAGAACATATTCCCCTTCTAGAGAGAGAGTCAGGTTATTACAGAAGATACTTCCTGGTCCCCAAATAGGATGGGGGGGATGTGTCCAATCCTAGATCTTTGAGGATTAAAACGTTCAGTCAAAGCTCTCTAGTTCAAGATGTTAACAGTAAAGATGGTCGTGTCTCAAATCCAACATCACGATTGGTTCGTCACGATCGATATAAAGGACACGTATTTCCACATAGAAATAATGCCACAACACAGGTAGTTCCTGAGGTTTGCTTTCGGGGGTGAAGCCTACCAATATCGGGTTCTTCCATTTGGCCTAGCCCTATCACCCTGCACATACACAAAATGCATGGATGCGGCACTGGCTCCGTTGCAACTCCAGGGTATTCGCATTTTGAATTACATAGACGACTGGCTAATACTAGCACAGTCGCAAGAGATGGCATTACAACACAGAGATGTCATATTGGCTCATCTACTCTCTCTGGGGTTAAGGCTAAACGAGAAGAAAAGCGTTCTCTGTCCTACCCAGAGAACGACATATCTAGGGGTCGTATGGGATTCGACCACAATGCGGGCACAGCTGTCTCCAGCTCGAGTCGAGAACATTCTATTAACCCTGAAGAATGTCAAGCTAGGCCAAGATTATACTGTCCTTCAGTATCAAAAAATACTAGGTCTCATGGCATCAGCATCCTCTGTAAATTCCTCTGGGCCTGCTGCATATGAGACTGTTTCAGTTGTGGCTCAAGGCCAGGGGATTTCATCCAAGGGCCAAATCCCAGAGAAAGATGAGGGTTACGCACCGCGGGCTTTGTATCCTAACTATGTGGCTCAGACACCGGTTCCTTACCTTGGGTCCCACTCTAGGGGTGCCGTGTCATCGCAAATTGCTAACGACAGACGCCTCCCTGACGGGCTGGGGTGCGGTCTTAGGTGGCCATCCAGCCCAAGGGGAATGGAAGGGTCATCAACTCGTCTGGCTCATCAATTGCCTAGAGCTGATGGGCGTATTTCTGGCCCTGAAATACTTTCTCCAACAAGATTTTGTCACTCAGAGCAGTGTACACCCCTGGGCACCAGAATGTGGGAGCAGACTTGTTGTCCAGACAGGAAGTGCCGACTGGGGAAGGGAAACTCCACCCCGAGGTAGTCCAACAGGTGTGGCTGAAATTTTACAGAGCGGAAGTGGACCTCTTCGCCTCTTATCCGATGCAATGTCCCCTCTACTTCTCTCTGAGTACGAGAAGTTGTGCTTCATTGCCGCACTGGGATGTCCCAGGACTGCTCGTCAGACAAAAGTACCTGCAGATGCCCCTGTGGCTCATCTAATTATAGCCTTGTGTCGGCGCACTATGATGACATCACGAAGGCTATAAATATAGGTCAATTTCATTGCCGTGTTTATACACACATATTCACAACCGGTCATGACTAAAGACATTCCCCATAGCGCTGATTAAAGCGCAGCTTCTCGTTCCCGCTTTTTCAGGGAACAGG
Source organism: Zacco platypus (assembly GCA_038088235.1). Classification (NCBI taxonomy): domain Eukaryota; kingdom Metazoa; phylum Chordata; class Actinopteri; order Cypriniformes; family Xenocyprididae; genus Zacco; species Zacco platypus. The sequence goes on along the minus strand of CM076085.1, from coordinate 10,318,296 downwards.
GTTACAGTGAAGTAACCCGGGTTGTTCCTAATCACCATGTATATGTAGCGCCCCCTATGCCCTGATTGTAACCAGAGCAGTGCACCGCTTTCTTTAAGTGTCTCTCGACTATGCACTAATGCTATCCTCCCCTATGTCAGCAAGGAAATGGCACTGTATAATGACTCCAATCAACATAAATAGGTAAGTATAATAAAATTAACCTTAAGGTTTATTTATACACAGTAAAATAAAATAAATAAATGTATAAATATATGTTTAATGTCAAATGTTCAATAAACTTCAAATTAAACCATACACTTGTCTTGTGTCTTTTTTTTCCTTTGAGGAAAATATGCAATCAATTCAAATAGGTCTTAAATGGTTTAAGTCATATTTAGCTGACAGGAGCTTTGCTGTGAAGTTGGGTGGATGTATGTCAACTTCAGTTCCACTAAGGTGCGGAGTTCCACAAGGGTCCATTCTTGCCCCCCTTTTGTTTTCTTTGTCCTTTGGGAGCTATATTTAGGAAGCACTTGGTCTCGTTTCATTTGTATGCTGATGACACACAAATGTATCTGCCACTTAAAAAAAGATAATGGATCTGATATTTCCCCTCTTTTGAATTGTTTAAAGGACATCAGAGACCAGATTGCGTTACATTTTTTGAAAATTTAATGAAAATAAAACTAAGATCATGTTCTTTGGCTCAGATGGAAAACAGGGTACCACAAAAATCCTTTGACCGTTGGCTAAATATAGTAAACCAGTGGTGAAATTAGTACTAGTCGATCCTGAATTTAAATTTGATAAACAAATTAACTCCATGGTCAAATCTTGTTTTTTCAACTTGAGTCTTGTTCCGAAGATGAAGCCTTTTCTTTGTTTTAGAGATTTAGAAATAGTTATTCATGCTCTTGTGTTCTCTAGTTTAGACTATTGTAATTCTCTTTACATAGGAGTTAGCCAGAAAGACCTGTTGCGCCTACAGATGGTTCAAAATTCGGCGGCGAGATTGCTAACAGGCACCCGAAAGCATGTCCATATTAGGGGCTGTTCACATCTCACGCATATTCATTATATCCTATGTAGGCGCGCAAAATGGAAGCGACACGGTCGCAACGCGCATGCGGTGTAGCAAGCTTGTTTTTTCCAGCCGCGCCTGAGCCGGGGCGAGATGTTAGCCTAATTACCTCAGACAAATGCAGAGCTCTGTTTGGTGATGCTTGGGCTAATTTTTCTTAAAATAATGATCAAACTGGTCCTTGTCAACTCTGAAATAGGCTTTGAATCTCTCATCGTTCACACAGAGCTCTTGGATAAGTTTGTGAAATCCTCCGTGGTGCACCCAAACACTGCAGGAGTTTGTTTTTTTCTTCTCCATAATTAAATCTTGTACTAGAGCTACTGCAAGGGCTTTTCGGTGATGAAAATCATTTGAAACTACCGCGTAGTCGTGGAGAAAGCTGTTCATGGCTGCATGGCAACGACAGACGCTACAGAAGCGCAAGCTCCCGAACACTTGCAAAAGCGCTTGCAATAGAAGGAGGAAGCGACGCGGCCGCGCTTTCCACACGTTTTTAGGGGCGATATGTGAACGGCCCCTTACTCCTATTTTATTTTGCCACCAAAGTATCTGGAGACCGTAGTGAACCATTATTCTTCTGTCAGGCCAATGAGATCTTCTGACCAGCTTCTTTTAACGGCCCCCAGATCTAAACTAAAACTACAAGGAGACCGTGCTTTCTCAGTAGCTGCTCTGAAGTTATGGAACTCACTGGCCCTTTCTTTTCTCCACTCTCAACACTCTCATGCGTCCCTCTCTCGTCTCCTCTCCCCCTCTAAGTCCAATCAGAATCGCACTCTCACACGTGAGGGCAGGAACAAATAAAACAACAACCTATCAGCAACAAATAATACTAAAAGCTAGGAAAAAGCTAATTTTCGCAAGTGCATTATATACAAACTTTAAGTATCACCGTAATTCTTAAAGAAACTGCGCTTTAAAATGTAGTTCTCAACTGAAACACAAAATATGACATGTACATTAGCATACATGTTGTACTTCCATCTAATGTATTCCAAATTAACCCTCCTCATGAATTAGATATTATTTACTCAATAATAACATGTTTAGTTTACCCTGCATTAACCCATTCTGTCATTAACTCAACATAATAATAACCCTACCTGGGTTACATATAGGAGAAGGACTTATACAAACTCTGGTAAACCAAGAGTTGAGTCACAGCATAAACTTGGTAAAACAACATATGAAGAGAAAAGTTCCAACAGGAGACAACTAACACACGATAACTCTAAATCAAAATTTAATATTGTCAAATACAGTTTGGCATTCAGATGACCAATCAAAAGGTTCTGAAGGACGGAGTAAAGTAATTAACGGGGCAGCAAAAGAGGAGAAATTTCGACAAAAATACTGATAGTAACCAGCATTCCCAAAAACTCATGTCGGTACTTAGGTACTTGAAAGACATTTATAGCATAAATTTTAGCCATCACTGGGCATAACTGACCATACCCCACCTGCTTAACAAAGTAAGTCACCTTAGCTTTACCGATTTCACATTTAGCAAGATTCAAAGTCAATGAAGCTTCCTGCAAACACTTAAATAGTCTCTAGAAGAGATAGATGCTAGAACTAGCTTTGTGAATAAAACACCATGCCGTCAAGATAAGAACATCAGCAAGAACCAAATTAACCAGTCTCTGAAAAGTGGTCGCTGGCCAAGTTAATGGAACTTGACAATTTTCACGGTCACAGCCTTTTTTCACTACACTTCCCAGCATCCTTCACTTCCCTCACCTACACGACATCAGCAATCACTCCTGAACACCAGCAGTCACCACACCTGACCATCACCACTCACTATAAGCTCTCTGTTCCTGCACTTCTGGGTCTGGTCTCATCGCTGTGTCTTTGAGAGACTACACAGACCTACCTGTTACCTACCAGCCTTCCCATCCTGCTACCTACTTGTTATCCTGTTCTGTACCTGTGATCCTTTTCTGCCTGTTCATCAGTGTCTAAGCTTTGTTGTGTTCGTCTGTCATCTTCACTCTCAGCCATCACCTGGAACACGGAAACCACCAGTTCTTCTGTATTACCACTGCCTGCAAATAAACTGTTACATTTACTCACAATCTGTCTCCGTCTGTGTCTGACACTAATATCCTTTGAGAAAATCCAGCTTACTCACAAATTTGTCAGAACCAACACTGTTGACATAGTTCTCTATCCTTGGCATTGTGAAGCAATCAGGTATCGTTACAGCATTGACGTGTTGGCAGTCTGTACAAAAGTGTGCAGTCCCATCTGACTTTTGTACCAAAAGACATGGTGAACTGCATGAACTAAAACTAGGACTGGCTAAACCCTTCTCCAACAAATACTGAGTTTCTTTCTTCATTGTAGCTCTTTTAATAAAGTTAATTCTATAAGGGTGTTGCTTAATCGGCTGGGCATCCCCTACCTTGATGTCATGCTATAAAACATTTGTAAGTGTATTAATATCCCCCAATATAGAAGAAAACTTGCTAAGGAGTTTAACGGTGTCTTCCCTCAGTGTTAAGATGTACTAAGAAACTTAACAAATTAGCTAAAGTTTCAGAATTATACTATCTGGCAGATAATAATGGCGTATCAAACTCCAACAAGTCTTCCACATTATCTTGCTCCTCAACAAACAAACTCTTGTGACACGCAACCCTTACTGGATGGACAGAATCAACTTCCTTTTCCTTAATTGACTCCCCACCATCTCTGGTATGGTAAGCTTTTATCATATTGATGTGACATACCCACTTTTGACCTTTCCTGTCTGGTGTACGCATTACATAATTTTTCTCTCCCCATTTCTCCAAGATCTCATAAGGCCCCGAAAAACGTGCAGTTAATGCACACCCCGGAAACATGAAGTAAAACCAGCACTTGATCGCCAACTGTTGACAGCATATTTATCATACCACATTTTCATCTTCCCCTGAGCTTTGGCCAATGTCTCATGAGCTAGCATACATGCTTTCTGAAGTTGATCATGGAATTTACTGACATAGTCTGGGACATTTGTTTTCTTAGAGTCGTCAATGCCTAACAAACTCTCTTTTAGGACTTTCAGTGGTCTTCCCACAGTATGGCCAAAGATCAGCTCTGAGAGAGACCCCTGCACCATTTCACGGACTGATAATAAAAGCAAAAGAACACCTTTGTTCCACTCAGACCCTGTCTAAATGCAGTATGTTCTAAGAATTTTAAGGTCTGATGGACACTTTCAAATGACCCCTGACTCTCTGGATGATAAGCACTAGATATGCGATATGTAATATTGAGCGATATTAAAACTTGAGCACACAATTTAGATAAAAAATGTGTCCCCTGATCAGTCTGGACAATTCTCGGTAAACCAAAAGTGGTAAAGAACTTTGTTAAAGCTTTAACAACTTCTCAGGATGGGATTTTGTGAAGTGGAATTGCTTCTGGGTATCTGGTAGCTGAACACATAATAGTCAATAAAAACTGATTACTAGATTTGGTTTTTGGTAAAGGACCAACGCAATCCACTATCACATGCTCAAAAGGTTCACCTATGACAGGTATCACCTGGTTTGGTTTCCCAGCATACTGGCAAACATGACAAGTCATGCAATATTGTACCACACCATGCCTCAAACTGTACCAAATGAAATGCCGTAATATGCAGTAATAAGTTTTCGTCACCCCTAAGTGTCCAGACAGAAAATGATTGTGCGGCAATGGCAGTACCAGCTGATGAAAATTGAAGGAACCACAACCTGATAAACATCCGTCATCCTCAATAGTATTATTTTTTATGATACTTCTGCATAAGTAGTCCATCTTTCACTAAAAATGAGACATTGTTTCTCATCTAATTAAAAAAAAAATTACAAGTGAAATGTCATTCTTCTGAGCTTCAATTAGTTTTTCACGAGTTACCGTCAATGGGTCGCTCACTACAACCTCATTCCCCTGATCACCGACTTGTCTTCAGGCCTTACCTTAGCCTCCTGATCTGCACATAAGTAAGAGTCAAATAAAGACACATTAACATGTGTCTATGTCTGAGCATGTGTGATCACACAAGCAGTAAATGCATTTGGATATTTCTGAGACAATTCATCACAGCTATGCTCTGTCAACAGGGTGTCAAATACCTCCAGCGAAGGTACCACTTTCCCTCAAGCCAAATCGTTACCTAAAATGAAGGATACACCTTTCATCGGTAAAACAGGGCATCCTCCTACCTCCCCACAACCAGGCATCAAGTCTGTCCGCAGATAAAGAACTGGGACTCTCATGAGCTCTATGCTGAAACTCTGTACAAGTCTACTGGATCCAACTGATGATTGATCTGAAAAAGGCAAAACATCTGCTCATACAAACGCTTATGTCCCTTAACACCTGCACTTCTACCCGATCTTCCTCCTTACCTGATAGCGATACATAGCCTTTAAAAAGAAACCCGCAGACACAGATCTAGCTCTGTCTGGCGGACTTGCTCTCTTGAGCTTCCATACAGATCCGTGCGATCCGCACTCTCATCTGTGCCTCCCCTGTCGACCTGGGAGTGCCTGGTGAAAAAGTTTCGAAAGGTGGAAGAGTTGCCCCAACGTTAGCCCTCGGCTGTGACTATCTTGCCCTCCCCTTCACCTAATTTCCCAGCATCCTGTTCCTCGCCAGCAAGATCTGCTCCTCTGTCTACATCAGGCAAGCTTAAAACTCCAAAATCAATTAAGCTATCAATCAATTCATCTTTAATTTTCTTTTTTTGGAATCACAATTTTGAAGAGGGCAGCTGTTCTTAACAACTCATCCTTCCTGCATTTATTAATCACCTCTAACGTGGGATTATCAACAAATTTCTGCAAGTTGAACGCCATCCAATCTCATCACAATGTGCCACAAAACAAAATTTCCTCAACCTAACGTTTACACAGAATTCTGCCTGTAACAAAATAACCTCATTTCTCAACAAAAAGAGACAACATCCGTTTTTATCCTGGACGAGCCCCCAATTCCATTACATCCCCCTGTATTATTGGCGCCTAGTGCTTGTGGGGCATAACACAAGAAAAATTTAACAAATAAAAATTGTTAAAAATAAAATACTTTACTCCCTTAAGGAGATGTGATGTGTGAAATTAAGAAACAGGCAGAGGCAAACAAAACTGAATTTGTACTTGCTTTTAGTATGAAAAATATATATACATCCAAATATACATCCAAAACAAATGTTCAATGTAATAAAAACACTCAATAATACAATATACCAAATATACACCCAAAACAAATAAATACCATTTACAAATTATGTACAAACGTAAAAGACTAACGATAACAAAGTGAGGGACATATAAGCATACATAAATGTGAATTTTAGAATTGTAAAAACCTATTTGCTTGGTTTTCTGACGAGATAAAACATTATTAGAATAACTATTTCATTTTCTCTTAACAGAAAAGCACTCAAAACATGTAAAATTTGCATGGCTATCCTTTTATGCAATATAGATACACCAATACCAGCTGCGTGTTCTCTCTTCCCTCTGATGGCAAATTGATAGTTTGCCACACACCCACCTCCTCTCAATCACTCATCTCATTCGCTCGGATTGTACTGAATTTGGTTGCGGGCTTGCAGGTTTTGCAGGTATGAGCTATATAAGTGGCGTGCACATAAAGCTGCCTCTCAAACAGCTTGTGAGTACTGAATTTTGCTCTTCTTCTCGGCTTATTGTGCTTAAACAGTAAATACATACAGAATTATGTCAAAATACCCATCTTTGCGAGTATTCAAGTAGCAGAGTCAGTTCTGGAAAGTAAATAGTTGAGAAAGAAAACACATGTTTTGTAACAGTATATTGGATCTGTCCAAAGCTCTTAAAGTGACAGCAGCCTAATATACCTGCTAACAAGTATGTCAAGTTAATCAGAGAACAAAAGACACCTTTACTCTTGACTGAATACCTTTTGTAACTTTAATTGTAAGCATTAATCTGTATTTAATTTAATTAAATTAAAGACTACCCAGTGTTATTCTACATCTGAATACTTCAATTGATTTCTGGTAGCCGAATTCTCCCCAGGATTTGTATGTCTGGGGGAAGTTTTGGGGGTGTTGGAGTACCAAAATCGTATGTCCGGTGGTGCAATTCAACCCACGGAATAAATTTCTTTCTGTGGCAACAACTTAAAAGTGCTTATATTATTACTGACTGTTTTTGATATAAATAATTAAAATTATGAGATAATAATAAAAATGTATATGGCGGTTTTCCCCATGGCATTGAAAATGGTATAGAATATAAATTTTAAGTACAAGGTATCGTATTGAAGTTATAAATTCCAGTATTGTGACAACGCTATGGCCTACAAACTTTTTTTAATGTATTAAAAAAACAGAGAAACTTTCTTGTCTTGTTCCACTTCTGTTTTGAGCTATGATGTTGGTTGTTAAATGTTTTCTTCATTCTTTCTATTGATATTAATCTTAATATTTATTGCTATGTTCTAATTTTGTTGTACCATACACTGTTGTACTTATAAACTGAATGTTAATTAAAAAAAAAAAAAAAGTGCATCTCCTTGGCCTTACTCTGGAATTGGTTTACTCTCACCTATGATAACCAACCAAACTGGTAATCATAGGCGAGATTTTTTTTTTTTTTTTTTAATGAGATATTCTCCATTCATTTTATCCAATGTTTTTCCATGGGTGCTCAAGCCCCCAGAAATACAATAAAGGTAAATCTAAATCCTGCTGATCTCTTTTATCATTGTTAAATATCTTCATATCGCTCAGCCCTAAACTTGTTAAAGCACTAAAAAGATTCTTGGAAATGATATCAGTGTGTGTAACCACAGTGGCTTCCGCCTCCTGGGGGCAGTTGTATATTTAAGCATACTACTTAGTATTTTATCATGGACACAAAAGTTTATATTTTCTGTGTAAAGCTGAGATTCTAAGCTTTCAAATGGTACCATATCATGGGCTGATAGTATCTCCAGGAACCTTTAAAAGATTAAGTGTAAATATTATGACGTACCTCTGGGGCCGCCGAGTGGAAGAAGTTTTAAAAGTGGTACTTTAAAATTTATTTTAAATTATTATGTCTTAATAATCTTTTGTCATACTTTAAAAAAGTACACTTATTTTGATGTGTTGATTAACACTAAATTAGATGAAAAGTCTTGATTATAATTTTAATTGTAGTGTGCTATTTGATATTACATTTAAAGTAAATACATGAACCTTTCAGACTATGTATTTAATTACTGTTCTGGGGAAACTCAAATGAGAGTTTGGTGCAATGATTCTTCAAATATGTGTGTGTGTGTGTGTGTGTGTGTGTGTGTGTGTGTGTGGGCGGGTATTCCCTACATTATGGGGACCAAATGTCCCAACAGGTATAGTAATACTAGTACATTTTGATCTTGTGGGGACATTTTTTTGGTCCCCATGAGGAAACAAGCTTATAAATCATACAGAATTATCTTTTTTGAAAATCTAAAATATCCATTAAACCATAAAACCATTACGCCTATGGGATGTCCCCATAAAAAATGAAAACACAACATGTGTGTGTGTGTATGTATGGGGACCAAATGTCACCACAGGTATAGTAATATTGGTACATTTTGAAAAATGAAAACACAACGTGTGTGTGTGTGTGTGTGTGTGTGTGTGTGTGTGTGTGTGAGAGTGAGAGAGAGAGAGAGAGAGAGAGAGAGAGATTTAGCTAAATTAAATATTTTGACAATTTTTCTTAGTCATATTGTGACTAAATTCCTGAAGGATGCTGCAGATTCAGCTTAAAAAATAATATGTAAGTAAGTAAATATTTCCATGTGCAATAAGCAAAAAGTTTTGACTTTAAGGAGGTCCAAAACTTTACCATTTATTCTGCGTTTGAAGCCGCACATTTACTTTCAAAGCTTTCAAACAAAGAGAATTTTACATGAATAGGTGAGAAAATTAGCAGCATACAGAAAACCATTAATTTCAACAAAACCAGTTTAACACAAGCGAGGCAGAACGTTGCCCGAACATCCGTCTGAGAGCTTCAAAGAGAGCCGAGACACACGGATTAACAAAAACACCAGACGACCAAGCTACAATTTCATATTAATTATCTTCAAAAAATGAGAGAGAACACATTTCTAGTTTGGAAGAAAAATTGTGTTTGGGGATTACAGAATTCCAGCCCTCTATTCAGCTCCAGAGACGTTCATTATGTTGCGAAGAAAAAAGAGAAAAAAAATTCCCAATAACACATTTAGCTGTTAGTCACACAGGGACGAAACAACGTCAGCTGAAATGTATTCACTTTAAGAGAGAGAGAGAGAGAGAGAAGGAGAGGGAGGGAAACAGCATCAATGTGACAACCTGTAATCTTGTACATCATTGGCATGAATATGAGTTTGAAATGACACAACATTATCATGACAAGATACATGGAAACATATTAGACACCATTTAAATGTCTCCTCATATCTCAGAATGTATAATTGATCCTTTGTGGCTGAAATGAGAAAGTTTGTCCTTGAAATTTTCTGTCTGACATGCAAATTGAAGACATGTTTGATTCTCTTGAGTTTGTGCTGACAGCAGATTGAAATGGTTTGTGTTCATGGTGTGTTGTGATTCCCACTTGCAATCAAACACTTATATGAATCTAAAAACAAAAAGACTACATAACAAAATCTAAAAAAAATTCACAAATAGTCATTGTTTTGTTGTGGAATCAAAATGTGTTTTTTGTGAATATAATCCTCAATATCACTGATGTCATGTTAGCAAAATCCTTTTAACTAATAAATGTACATGACTTTATAGATGGGGATTAGATAGACTATGGGATTAGCAACAGTTGTTTTATTATTGGAATCTGTATTGGAAAGGTGAAAATCCACTGTAAACCCATGAAAGAGATGCAGTGTCTTTAAATTTGGTTTGTCATAAACCCAAACAATTTGATATAAAATACAAAATTACTGCTAAAACACTCTTCTAAATATTATATTGATCATCATAAGTCTAGAGAAAGTCATAAATTATTCTAGTGATTCAAAAACATACTGGTAACACTTAACAATATGATTCCATTATAAACTAATAATGAGTAATGCATTTGTTATTCATCTTTGTTAATGTTAGTTCATTGTTCATGTCAGCTCAGGTCCATAATTAACAGATTAAAACATTAAGCCCCGTGAAGCCGTGGTTTACAGTGAATTTATAACAGTTAAGGGGCATTGTTTGGCACAATGCGGAGCACAATGTTATAAATTCATTGTAAAACATGGCATCACAGGGCTTATTGCCTATAAAGTGGTTATTCCACATATACAAAAATTAAATCTCATATATATATATATATATATATATATATATATATATATGTATCCCCCTCTATAACACGCAACACTTGCCCCGCCTCCAAGTCTTCTGATTGGTTCACTGTTTTGGCAGTGACACTGATGAGTAGCGCTACTTGTAAAAGCTGAAATTCTTTTTACTTGACACGGTGTCTTAAAAATGTGGCGCTCATGTGGGAAGTGCTGCAGAAGACGGGAGACGCGAGTGTAACGGTCAAACATGTCCTTCTAGCACGTTTACATAGAAAAACAATGGAAACGTAGCGCATTGGATGAGAAAAACACGTTCTGTGTGAACGGCCCCCAAGGGTTAGTTATCACGCCACTACATGTTGGCAAAGACTGTGTTCAAGTAATTCAGTAGTGAAGAAAGGACTGAAACTTACATTTACATTACATTTTAGTCATTTAGCAGACGCTTTTATCCAAAGCGACTTACAAGTGAGGAATACAAACAAGCGATTCTTCATGAATTGGCAAATAGACACAGGAAGTGCTCACAATACAAGTTTCATACATTGCTCAGTACCATAAGCTAGAGTAGGAAGGGAAAAGGGAAGGATAGGGGATTTTTTTTATTTATTTTTTTTATGAGGGGATTAAGTGGTCACGGAAGAGATGAGTTTTCAGCTGTCTCTTGAATATTGCCAGGGATTCTGCGTTCCTGATGAAAGTAGGGAGATCATTCCACCAGCAGGGAGCAGTGAACGAGAATGTTCTGGAGAGTGATTTTGTGACTCTCTGTGACGGTACCACAAGCCTTCGTTCCTTTAGTGATCGCAGGCTTCTGGTGGGGACGTAGCGTTGTAGCAGTGTGTGGAGGTAGGAGGGTGCAGAGCCTGTGGTGGATCTGTAAGCAAGCATCAGCGCCTTGAACTTGATGCGAGCAGCAAGGGGTAGCCAGTGCAAAGAGATGAAGAAGGGCACGGAAAACCCCTAACTATTAAAAGCAAAGATGTAATTTGCTGGTGGAACATGTTCCCACCACTTTTTGCCAGGGTCGATATGGTCCCTAACAGTTTTTTTAAACATCTCGCGGTACGGATTTATACTTATTCAAAAGAAACATCTCTAGTTGATTAGCAATTCGTTCCTTTTTGTTAATTAAGAGGCGATCTTGCGCTGGGATGTTGTTTTTGAAATCATGTTGAGTGCTCGTTGTTGTACTGTTCTCTTGACGCTCACGGACACAGCGCAGTCTTCACACAGAAAAGTGCTTTAAACTGTCACTTTGTTCCTGTGAAATCACAAAACAATCCACAAGAACCCAGATCCTCTAGCACGCTTAACAGAAATTCTACTGCCCATTGGGACTAACAATTACTGAATGCGTATCTATTTATTCACTAATGTATGTACTCTAGAAAATAATATAAAATAATATATTGTATTTTTGTAGATTTAAGAATGAAACTATCACATTTAGCTTGAATTCTATGTTAATAAATAATGCATTTATTAGGCATTAGTACATTTCTGATATGCAATCAAGCACACACACTCCTGTCCCACTCACTTTTTAAAACAAAGTTATGTCATTGGTTACCTACACTTAAATCAAATGTATAAATAGTGACAATCATCCATATTTGTAATTTTTTTAATATTTCTTTTATAATCTTTTAATATTTATTATAATCATTAAGTCTTAAACAAGACAGTTGAACTTAAATATTTACAGCGATACATGAAATTCATTTACATGTACAGTGGTGTAAAAAAGTGTTTGCCCCCTTCCTAATTTCTTGTTGTTGTTTTTTTTGCGTGTTTTTCACACTTAAATGTTCCAGATCATCAAACAAATTTAAATATTAGTCAAAGATAACTCGCATATAGTCATGTCTTTTGTCACATGTGTTCTTTGTTTTGGTTTTGTTCCTGCCACTCGTTTGCCCTAATTGTCATCAGCTGTGTTTAAGTAGTCATTCCCTTCACCTGTGCCTCAGTCATCATTTCCTGTATTTAGTCCCTGTGTTTCCCTCTCTCATGGTCGGTTATTGTCTATGTTGGAAGGTGTGTTACGTTGTTCTCGCCATTGTTTATAATTAAAGTCTTCATGTTAATCGTCAACTCGGTGTCTGCCCGTCTTCTACACATGCACATTTGACAATAACACAAGTAAACACAAAATGCAGTTTTTAAATGAAGGTTGTTATTATTAAGGGAAAACAAAATCCAAACTTACTTGGCCCTGTGTGAAAAAGTGATTGCCCCCTAAACCTAATAACTGGTTGGGCCACCCTTAGCCGCAACAAATGCAATCAAATGTTTGCGATAACTTTCAATGAGTCTTTTACAGCGCTGTGAAGGAATTTTGCTGCAAACTCATCTTTGCAGGATTGTTGTAATTCCGCCACATTAGAGGGTTTTCGAGCATGAACTGTCTTTTTAAAGTCATATCACAGCATCTCAATAAGATTCAGGTCAGGACTTTGACTAGGCCACTCCAAAGTCTTCTTTTGTTTTTCTTTAGCCCTTCAGTGGTGGACTTGCTGCTGTGTTTTGGATCATTGTCCTACTGCAGAACCCAAGTTCGCTTCAGCTTGAAGTCACAAACAGATGGCCGGATATTCTCCTTCAGGATTTTTTGGCAGACAGCAGAATTCATGGTTCCATTTATCACAGCAAGTTTTCTAGGTCCTGAAGCAGCAAAACAGCCACAGACCATCACACTACCAATTTTGGTTGGTCGGCCACTCCTGGAAAGGTTCACCACTGTTCCATGGTTTCGCCATTTGTGGATAATGGCTCTCACTGTGGTTCGCTGGAGTCCCAAAGCTTTAGAAATGGCTTTATAACCTTTTCCAGACTGATGTATCTCAATTACTTTCTTTCTCATTTGTTCCTGAATTTCTTTGTATCTCGGCATGATGTCTAGCTTCTGAAGATCTTTTAGTCTAGTTCACTTTGTCAGGCAGGTCCTATTTAAGTAATTTCTTGATTTAGAACAGGTGTGGAACAGTGGAAGTAATCAGGCCTGGGTGTGGCTAGAGAAATTGAACTCAGGTTTGATAAACCACAGTTAAGTTATGTTTTAAAAGGTGGGGCAAACACTTTTTCACACAGGGCCATGTAAGTTTGGATTTTGTTTTCCCTTAATAATAACAACCTTCATTTAAAAACTGCATTTTGTGTTTAGGTGTGTTGTCTTTGACTAATATTTAAATTTGTTGATGATCTGAAACATTTAAGTGTGACAAACATGCAAAAAAACAAGAAATCAGAAAGGGGGCAAACACTTTTTCACACCACTGTAAATGTATAATTTTAGAATTTAAGCTTATTTGGAGATAATAAGGTAACTGAATTCACTTTTAGAGAAAGTCTGTTATAGTCTTTTTATAAGAATACTTATTTAAATTACGTACAATATTCATATTTTAAAGGATTTTGAACCATTCTGCAAAACAGAAATGACTATCATCCTTCTATCTTAAGAATGAATGTCAACTCTACAGTGGTGACCTTTGACCCAGGCAATGCTAGTTCATCTGTGTTTGTTTCTGTTGACTCCTAGAATTCATTTCCTTAAGAAAGCGTGGGCTCCAGCAGGGCATGAACAGACATTCATTAATTAGCATATGTTTACTAGATGATAGTAATCAGGCCTGGAGTGAGATTGTGTTTAATGAGAAAACACAATAATCGAGGTGTTGTAATGTTTTGCTGAGTGTTTGCCAATTTAATCAGAGCACAGGGTCTCAAAACAGCAGACGTGTTTGGGACGAAACGTTAATCTTACATTCATCATGCACAATGAAAAATTCATAACATCTCTGCTGTTTATAGCAATCCATTGAGTTAGAATTGTTAGTTAGGAAAGCGACTGACATCCAAAAAAATAACAGCTTTCTCCAGAATTCAAAATTCCCAATGAAAATCTGAAGCTTTTTGGTGCGACTTTTTAAGGCAATGTACAGCACTGTATGAATTTCACCACAAGTAAATAGGGTAAAATAACTAATTGATATAACGTACTTCCCAGTTGATTGATTACATTTAAAAAAAAATAATAATAATTATATTACTAGTTTTCTGAAATGTTCTGTTTGAATTTGCAAATTATGTAAGTCTTAATTAAATATGCACTAATAGTGAACTAAACTATGCAGGGCTGTAGCCCTCCAGGAACTGAGTTTTGCACACTCAAGCTTTAAAATCTATTGGACGTAGCGGTAATATTGACACACATCCGATATTTTCTTAACTTACATTCACTTAAGACATAACCGACTATGTTTGCATGGATATTTGTCAAGATGGGCATTTTGATATTTTGTGTGTAATTGCTCAAGATGCCACGAAAGAGAACTCAAATCGGTGCACTTCAGGTGTGTGCTTGGACAGAAACGATCACAGGACCAAGTACCCCTGTGACAGTACACTGTAGGCAAGTCTTGGAGAATGCAAATGTAGTTTTATTTGATCCAAAAAACAAACAAAATACAAAACATTTTGTATTGCTTGGCGATAAACATTAACTAAACAAGAAAACTCACCAACAGTGGTTACAATACAATACTTAAAGACACATGGCAAACACGAGGGTTTATAAACACAAGGACTAATCACTAGATAAGGAACACCTGTGCACAACCAACCAAAGACAACATAGGACACATGACAAAAGGGAAGCACAAACAGGAAACGCAGAAATGAAAACATAACAATAGGACATGACTAAACTTCAAAACTAAAACATGAAACATGAACGTAAAACAAAACTAAATGTGACAGAATCACCCCCTCTACGAGCGGCTCCCGGTGCCCAACATAAAACCAAAACTAGACAAAAAGCCCAGGACGGAGGCGGTTATGGGGGAGGGATGGTGGGGGGAGGGATAGACTTTTCTACAGAGCCTGAGCTCCTCCCTGTATCTCCAGCACCTGAGCTCCACCTGAATCTTCAGAATCTCCAGGTCTCCCTGAACCCCCAGCGCCTGAGTTCCCTGAATATCCAGCGCCTGAGCTCCCTGAACCTCCAGCGCCTGAGCTCCCTGAACCTCCAGAATCCCCATTTCTCCCTGAACCTCCAGCGCCTGAGCTCCCTGAACCTCCAGCACCTGAGCTCCCTGAACCTCCAGCGCCTGAGCTCCCTGAACCTCCGGTGCCTGAGCTCCCTGAATCCCCAGTGCAGGAGCTCCCTGAACCTCCAGCGCCTGACCTGCTGCCACCTGAGCCAGGGCCTGGGACTCCGGCCATTAAATCTTTTTGGGGGGGGGGGCCATATGTCCGTGGCTGTAGAAGCCAAGAAGGCCAATTCACCCTGGCCGCCGCCCTGGACTCTGCCCTGGACACCTGAGTTCCAGGCTCCGCCCTGGCCGCCCCCCTGGACTCCGCCCTGGTCACCTGAGTTCCAGGCTCCGCCCTGGCCGCCACCCTGGACTCCGCCATGGTCGCCACCCTGGACTCCACCTTGGAGGCCACCTGACTTACCCGCTCCTGCCCATGGCCTCCAGGGTGCCCACCCCCCCACCCAGATTGGGCTCTCTTAGGCGCGAGGTCGCGCCTTCCGGGAGGGGGCAGTAATGTTGCATGTATGTGTGCTCTGGACTCAGTTTTCATTTATCACATGTCTGTCTGTATTCAGTTTTCCCTCCACTCATTAGTTCCCTAGGTTACCGTAATTGTTTCAGTCATATCAGCTGTGTGTCAACAATTACTCTCGTTTGCTCCCCTGTATTCCATCTATTTAAGCCCTGTGTTTCTTCTGTTCCTTTGTCGGTCATTATATTTTATTTAGTGTCTTGTGTGGATTGTTTCCTCTGGTATTTCTCCTGTTTATTCATATTAAACATTGTTCCTGTGTATCCCGCCATTGTGCTCCTCCTTAACCCGCAAGAACGTAACACTCTACTTCTTACCTCAATTTGTCAGTCCTCTTTGGAGGACTACCAAGCCGTGTGATGAAATGGTTGTGTGTCCTATTGACCCTTCGCAAAGACCCGTCCCCTTTAGTTCCTGTACTATACTACCGTATGGTGGCTCTTTAATGTGTCGTGACAGAATGCTATCGCTCCTTCAATCGGCTCATGAACCAACCATCTCTTCATACTTGTTCATTAATAGTATCAAGTAAACATGAATAGACATCAGAAGGAATATTGTTTCAAGCACGGAAAGACGTGAGTAAAAACAATTTTTGAAGTTCAAGTTCACCAACGCTAATCTACTAACTCCCCTGACTTTGTCAGAACCCGGATTGGGGGTTATGATTGGTCAGATCACCTGTCAATAAAACTGTTTGCGAAGGGTAAATTGCATAACTGTTAAAGTGCTGTGAAAGGCACATTAAGATACATTATTTCAAGAACTTATTGGACAGCTATCAATTTGCCCTATTATTTGCCTCTAATTTGTCTTTTAAACATAGTACGATTTTACTTGTTTTACTTTTCCCTCAGTGTTTAATACCACCCAGCCTTATATTTAATGATTATTGATTTTATTGATTTTAGCTCAGCAGGTGTGGGTGGGCTGTCATGATAAAATTATTATTAAGGTAAGCTTCTCACAAAATGTAGTTTATTTTGTATATTAACAGCTCTATTAATTCCTTTCTGGGAAGACATCAAACTTTCAGGTGGCACAGCATTGGTCCTTTAGGAGGATGAGCACAATCATAGACATTCAAAGAGTTTAACTGGTGTGATACTAAAATAGCCTTAGTTCAGCAAAAATTAAATCCTGTGCATCTCATATCTTGAATGTATTAAAAAAATCATTTAACCAAAAATGAAAACTTTTCTCATAATTTACTGATACTGAATTTACTGATTTACTGTACTATCATACGTGTATGACTTTTTTTCTAATGTGGACCACAAAAGAAGATATTTTCATATCAGTAAATGCAGTAAACAGCAACAGAACTTTTATTTCGGGGTATTCCTTATTCTAAAATCAAGTTCTGACAGCAGGAAATGCCCAACGCCACTGACCGCCACCCCACGATTACCCACAATCCCTCTGATGTCTCACCCCCTCAGATAGAGGAGGCTTATCTGCTCTGAGCCTCACTCACTCAATAATGAGAGAGAGAACGAGAGGAAATGGAGGGTGTTGGGAAATTAATAAGGAAACTCTTGGCTGAAGTTGATAAATAGCTGCTGAAACTCATTAGTGACTATGTGTGTGTGTGTGTCAGTGTGTACAGGTTTGGTTTGTGCAGCCCAAAATGTTTCCACTATACTCTGAAAAACATCCTAGGTTATTTTTTTCTTTCCAATGTTGGGTTGTGTTGTAACTTTTTTTCAGGTGGTGGGGCTCGTTTAAGCTACATGAGGTGCCTTCAGGATTAGAGATGTGCCCGAAGCCTAATTCCTAATTCGGAAATGCATGGAAATGTATAACACATTCCACAGAGCCCCTAAAGGGACATGGTTAGCCTGTGGTAGTCGATTACATCAGAGTAGCCTACATTGGATTTTACTTATTAGGCCTACGTGAAGATAGTAAGGAGAAATGACTGACAGGATGATGTTGGAGGATTTGGTGCGCAACAGATACTGAGTGTCATTGACAAATATCTTATAAAATGTGCGGTCAGTACCACACTCCCCGAAAACAGAGTAGGCGAGAACACGAGAAACTAAATTAAAAAGCAAGGGCACATTCAAAAGCGATTTACTTTACAATACCCAGCATATAGATACCGGCTCCCTGATACTCACAAATTATACAATTATACAATATAATTATTGAATGCAAGGGCATTGAAATATATATATGTTTCCATCACCATGTCCCTTTAAAGGATATTTGTCAATGCCTTTTTTGTCTGTTATTCTTTGGCAGATCTGCAATTTAGAGCTCTAAAAAATTTACACCTTCTGGCATAGAATCATACATGTAATAATTTTTTTTTCATTCACCATTGTTGTAGGTGCTATAAACAGTCAGAAATATATATTATTTTTTTTTAAAAAAGCGTTGCAAATTAGCTTTTTAAAGAATAGAATAATGTTGTGTATTGACCCAATAACCAAAAAGGTATTCTGCGTTTGCGCACTCTGGTGTGGAATGTTGAGAGAGTTGAACAGTATTCCAATGACATCAGAAACGAGAGAAAAGTGGCTGAAACGAGAGAAATTGTACTGGTACTGGTTAAATTGCAATTTAATTGAATTGTTGATATCAAGAATTAATGGTGTTACTAGTGGAAATGTAATACTTGATATCAAAAATTGTCATTGTTACTAGTGGAAATCTAATTCCTGATATCAAGAATTAACACTTTAACTAGTGAAAATTTAATTTTTGATATCACAAGTTCAAATCCTGAGAATGAATTAAAGTCAAAACAGCTTGCCATTGCTGCACAATGGTATCTTTAGATTAGCTTTTTGCTTGACTATGTTGTCAAACAGCTAATAATGTGCTGTTAATGTTACACAAACCAAGTTCCCTTTCGCCATATCAGAGTCAGACATATCAGAGACTTTTAAAAATCAGTATCCTTAGAAAGGAACAACTTTGAACAACTCTGAACATCAGTGGAATCCAAAGCCCTTTATAATCACGGAGCGCTTTCTCTTTCATATGCGTGATCGTCAAAAGACAGAATCAGTATCGGAATACATGGCCGAGCTGCGGAGGACTGGCAATTCAGCAGTGGGTTGACCTACACACTCAGAGATACTACGAGGTAGAATGAATGAAAGTTCATTTAGATTTAGAATAACTAATGGAGTGATAACTTGTCGACATAAGTGCAATAATTCCAAATGAATGCCCAAAAAGTATATAAATAAAAATAAAATCTCTCTCTTTCTTGCCACCCTAGTCGGCTGCTTATTTCCCCTATAGGCACTTGCCGGCCCTGCTTGTTTGTGGTCTGCACAGTAAGAGCACACAAATAAGGCTCCTTACTGAAAGAGAACAAACTCTAACATAAGCACTAGAAATCAGTGTCTCTATGGAGACAGCCACTAAAGAACGGCGACAGCTGAATTTTATAGAAACAAATTCACAACAAACCAAAGTGAAAAAAGTCTGGTATGTTTCAGATGTGGCAAAAAGCCACATGATCCTACTGAATGCTGGTTTAAAGAGAAAGAGTGCAGACAATGTTACAGAAAAGGACACATACAGAAAATGTATAAAGAAAAACCAACTGAGAAAAAGAGATGGACATTTGCCAATAGAAACAATTGTAAGAGGTAATTTCCCAAGGTCTCCTGTCACCACTAGTCCAGTCCAGCTCCGGGTCTCCAACGTCTCTGTTGGTCCCGTCCAGTTCTAAGTTTCCTTTTTCCCTTCAGCTCTGTCTTGGTCCTCAGTCCCACCAGGTCCACCTCGGTCCTCCGGCACCCTGGCTTCACCTCGGTCTCCAGGTCCTTCATTTTTGCCCGGTCTCTCTATCTCCTCTCAGCCTCCACCCTGACTGGTCTCTCCGTCGCTCCGCATGGGGGTTAGCTCTTCACCCAACTCCAGAGCCCTCACCTTCCCTCCTTTGTTTAAGCCCTAAGTTCCCTGTGTTCAGTGTCAACTTAGTTTACCGGCCTTGTGCCGTTCCCTCGCGGCTCTTGCCCGCCCTGCTCGTCATATTCTCCTTGTGATCTCCTGAGTGTACTGCCACGCCAGAACTTCATCACTTCATGGGTGCCACGCCAGAGCCTCTTCAAGTTATGGCTACCAGGCCACAGCTTGGATTATTATACAGGGTTATAATACTACAGGCCACGAAGGCTGGTCCTATGCCGACCGTGGCTCACACGCCAGTGCTCCCAATCCTGTGGTCCCAGAGTCATTTCCACTGTCATCTGTGCTGCTGTAATGGGAATCACCATCTGGTGTGTGTCAGCCACATGCACTTCTCCCAAGGTGGTGGCAACCTCTACAGCTCCTACCGAGGTGATGCGACCACTACAGCTCTTCCCGAGGCGGCAGCGGCATCCCTTCCTGAACTCTCTACCTGTCCTTGCTCCACCACTGCCTCCTGACTCACCAAATCCGCTATGGTCTTCATTACTGCTGGCTCTACAATGGCCACCTGATCCACCATGGCATCATCCAGTACTCCACAGCCCAGGTCCACCAGTGCTCCACAGTCCAACCTATGTTGCATGTGCATCTATATCTGTGAATTCATCGTGCAAAGCTGATATTAGGACTTTATCACCATCTGAGATCTCACTCATAAAATCAGGACTATGTTGATGTCAGAGGACAGTCTCATCTTGTTTTATTTTGCCAAGCTTTATAACAGTATATCTCAGAAAGGAAAGTAATTACCATGTTAACCTGACAGATGGAGGGGCGATGAGCAGCACATGGAGAAAAAATTCACATCTCTGGACAGATGCAACACACACTCTATCAATTAACCAGGGCATGGTCAGGGTGTGTGTGTGTGTGTTTCCATCTGCTGCTATTGTTAGGGGAAAAAAACAGCTCTGTTCCCAAGTATTGAGCTGCTGTCTATATTATATAGGCCTACAGACTTCTAAGACAGCACTTCTAAGACTTTTATCTTCTAAGACAGCATCCTTACTTAAGCAAACCTTGTAAGTGACTGATTTAAAATGCTCCATAGAAACTTTTTGTGTCATACTAATAGTGTACTCTGACTTTAAGTTTGGCACTTGCGTGTTGCTAAACTAATGGCATAATACTCCCATTAACATAAAAAAAAATATGTTAACTATTTGTTTAGTGATAATTTTTGGTAATAAATGAAATTGTCATGTTTCATCCACATAAACATATGTTTGAAGTGTATAATGCAGTATGTACATAATATAAAATAAGATATGTAAATAAATAGCATCAGTGACATAATTGGAGTGTCACGTTATGTTGGTTTTGTTTTCCAGGACTTTGAGTTTATCATCATTTACTGAGTTTTCTTCCTGTTTTCAGTTTGTTGTCACAGTGATTCATTGTTCCATTCATTAGTTCACATCTGTTTCATATTGAGTTCACATGCCTTCAGTTCCAGCCATTGTCTTGTTTATTTGTGTTACTGCACAATGTTCCTTTAATTTTTTGTTTTGGATTTCATTGTTTTGTTTTGTTAAAGTTTTAAGCTACATTCAGATCTGCACTGCCTCTCTGCCTCCTCATCTTCATTGTAACAAGACTTTATAACTTTAGGAAGAACAGAACTGAAGGGCAGGGAGTGTTGATGGCAAGTGATATGAGATGAGCTTATCAAAATGCATTTGTAATTTATGTCAAAAAAATATTTGCCTTTTATGTCACTTATGATGTCATAAATGCTTTCTAGGTATAGGCAGCTTACAGAGCCTCAATGTCTTTCATTCTTCACTATATTTGTTCTTTATTGTGCATTGCTGGAAATTGTCATCTGTCATGTTCCATGTCGCACCACAGCTCTGGAACAACTGAAGAAGCAAGAAGAATGACATGAATGTGAATTGACCCTTGCGTCAAATGACTTTGCCAGTTTAACTTAACCAAATAGCAGCTTCACAGAACCATTTAGAGACAATCCATTTTACAGCCACCGATGTCTGTTTGACTGTGAAATACTCTAATTTTATGGTGTTTTCAAACATTTGGCACCAGCCCTTGCCTGGAGGCGTTCAGAATGATCGATGTCTCCTAAGTGTTTTTTTCCAGCATATTAAACAGAGCAGATTATCAGAGTTATAGGTGAAGCTCTCGGCGAGGAGATTAAAGTCTCTCGTAATTAGTTTCATCTTAAACTCGCGCATATTTTCCGGCGTGCACTGGTTTTGATGTATTGACTCTCCGGGCCGCTAGGCAGAGTGGGGAAAAGCATTCTCATCTTAATGAAATGTTTAGCATTTTCCATCTTGCTGCTCTCCTAGTGTGCTGTAACGACCCCGGAGTCTGATCTCAGCGGGACACGCCGGTGTGCGATGAGCTCCTCTGTTTTTCCTGATTATTTGTCCCTGTATTCTTCAACTTCCTGTTGAAAGGAAGGAAAGTTGTGTTGCATGCTGTAAAGACACCTGATGTTGTCAGGCAACTCTGAAACATTGAAGAAACCAGAACTGAAAGAATGTTTTCCTTCTGTCCATCCATCCAACCATCTCAAGAAGACGAATGGGCATTGAATTGAATTGAACATGAAATTAAGTAAAAAAAAATATATATAAAAATTGTATATTCTTGTAAAACATACTCCAACAATCTTTTTTTTTCTTTACAATTTCGAAAAATTATTTTTGGTTTAATCCAAGACTTCTGAAAAGACATGATTGCTTTTTATGATGAACATAATTGATTTAGCTTTTTCTTTACATATAAACATTGATCAACACAGTACATTGATCTCATCAAATTTGGTATACGGAAGCTTAAACAGGCTTGCATGAAAAAAACTAAAAAAAAAAAAAGATGTTAAAATGCTTCTGCTTGAATCAGCAGTCTGTGCTTTTCCTTCACAAGTGACTGTGGTCACTTTAATGTCTAAAGAAAATGATGGCCATCCAATCTGAGCTTGAAATAATGATAATGTTCACATGCATGGAAATATTGGCCTGATAGACTCAAACTTGCATTGTATTTTTGTATGTTATATAGCTTTATCCTTGTGCTTGTTGGATAATCGGTGCATCTTTTATGATTTTGTAGAATGCCCTATTAATTTTTTGTGATTAAATCAACTTACCATATGTTTGAATATGAACCGATTTCTATTTGTAGAAACAACAGCATTATTATTATTTTTTTTCTATGAAGCATACTTCAGTTTAACAACCTGAGCTCAAGGCATGTCAAAACTTAAATAGCAAAATGTTTATTTTATATTTTTTAACATTTAAAGTTATTTTAGTAAGACTACAGTATAATGTAAACTAATGGCCCATTAGTTAACACTGGTTATTGCATTAACTATTAACAAGCAAAGAGCATTTGTTTTATTGCTCATTGTTAGTAACAAACAGTATTTATTAATCTTTGCTAATGTTAGTTAAAAATACAACTGGTATTTGTTAGTTAGGTATATTAAACAATATTTACAGATTTATCTAAATGTTTAAATTAACATTAACTAAGATTGTAATTTCATGTTAACCAATGTAGTATGTATTCGGGAAAAGGTTTTGACATGTTGTTTGAGTGTTACTGGTTAATGAAGGTTCTTGGCGCTGAAGAACTCCTTTGGCCCAGTTCCAGCACAAACACTCTGTCTAATTATAAATATGACGAATCTGAACAATTTAGCACCAATTACAGAGAATCTGCAGTCAACAAGCAGAGAGACACTCCAAACACCCGCCCCCATATCTGTCTGTCTCTCTCTATATAATTTGTCAGCTCTGAAGAACACTGTGGTATGTGTGATTGGCCATGTGTGTCACACGTCTGCGGCAAGTGGTGAGGGATAGTCAACTTCATAAATCTGCATTTACTGCGTGTGAAGAAAATTATGCTCTTAAAACGAGACTCCTTATCACAAAAGCATTTGGGTCAAGCATGAAACTCCCTTCACCAGCCGTGTGCGTGAGTGCCTGTTTACGATGCTTTAAAGGCTGAATTATGATGTTTTTGAAGATGTTTAAATGCATTAAGGCAATGAGCCAGTACTTGTTGTCATGATAGAGTGAGTTCATTTCTCTCTCTCTCTCTCTCTCTCTCTGTATGTGTTAAATTCAAACATTTACTCTGAGATTCTAGGTACATATTTCAAAGTTAAGATTTTTTTTTAACTGTTAACACAATCAAACTCTTGAAGCTGGAATGATTGTTTATAATATAATTTGAGTAATTAATTGTGTAATATTTGTTAATTAAATATACTGCTGTAACTACAAATATTTGTTAAACTACATCGTTTTAATTACTGAAGCATTTTTCCTGTGCACCAGATCTTGAAGTGTCTCTTTTTTATGAATTACTTATGGTTTACAGCCAATGGTTATCCACCATTCATGAAGCCCTGGAATTTTCATTTTGTATGTTTCCATAAACAAACACGCATGATAAAATCCTGACCAGCTTAGCTTAGCAACACTGGCTCAACCAATTATGTTAAGTTTGAGGTGGAAATGTGGGTTTCTTGGGAATTTAATGAGTTCTGAGTGGTCTAATTAGATTTAATGTAGTTTAGCGACTGAATTGAGCACAAGCGTATTCAGGCAGACCACGCCATCACAGCATCAGCTGATCCGTACATCTGTACAGTTCATCTGTACACTCACTTGCCTTGAAGGGATTGTTCACTCAAAAACAAAAATTATCCCATAACTTACTCACCCTCAAGTCATGGTGTATATGACTATCTTCTTTCAGACAAACACAATCAGAGGTATATTTATAAATATCCTGGCTCCTCCAAGCTTTATAATGGTAGTGAATGGTGCTCACGATTTTGGAGCCTAAAAAGTGCATTCATCCATCATAAAAGTATTCCATACTACTCTAGGAGGTTAATAAAGGCCTTCTGAAGTGAAGCGATGGGGTTTTGTAAGAAAAATATCCATATAAACTAAAAAACGGTCTACGTAAGTTGACTTGCGGGAAAAGAGTAACTTCTGACGTGATGTATGAGGAGTAGCCTAAGCTTAAACACCTTTCGCGGATCAAACAAATAGGGCTGGCCAACAAACTCAAGCTCCTCTTCTGTTATATAGAAATCCTCCGATATTTATCTTTAAAAATTCTTCTGCGTTTGTCAATGCGTCAGCTCAGAGATTACTCTTTTAATGTATGTCTTTTTGCATAAGCTGTGTGTTTTCTGGTGGTGTGAGGTGTGTTAAGAGTGTTCAAATCTGGTCGGAAAAAAATGTTGTCGACCTTGCTAGACTTTTTCAGGTCAAAGTTTATCTATCTAGTTTTAAATGACCTTTCAAATCACAATTTACTTAATTATTTTTAGAAGTACAAATATTCCATGTAGTCTCTCAATTACTATGAGCTTATGTTGTATCCATATCATGTCATCTACCCTTTAAAGTCGGCATGAAACAGAAGTTGGGAAACTCTTTTAGATAGGGTTGTGGTTTGCTGTTTTTCGTGAGTGACAGGTTGTCATGCCTTTGTGCCAGTAGACGAGTCATCAAAGAAGAGATATCACTGCAAGAGGGAAGGGAAGTTTTTTTTTTTCATAACGAGATATATTACATAATAATAATATTATAAATCATTTATAATAATACACTGAAAATATTCCATTAAAAAACACATTGTCAGTTTTGATTTCATGGCATCATGGACATTTACTCTGGGCAAAACTGCATCATACAGTTTGACATCGTCATTCTAATGCTTTGTCTGAAATGGCTGATCCATTCACAATTCCACATAGTGAATGTCACAGAGGGATGGAGTGAACTGATGATAATAAATGCTGGGTCTTTTATTTCTACCCAAAAACTGAGTTAAGCATGTTGGGTCATGTATGTGCGTTAAAATTGACCGTAGGTGTTTGTGTGAGAGTCCTTGCGATGGACTGGGTGCTTTTACAAACCACAAGATGGCGCCATGAATCAACAAGAATATTTTGTGTTCTGCCAATAATGCAAAAATCATAAAGATCACGAAGGAAAAATCATAAAAGGCAAAAGGATCACTGATTGCAACAAAACACATAAAACGTTTCTCCTCTACCCCTCTAGTTTTCACTTCTTATTGTAATTTCTTCTTTTTCTGTGTTGTTTTAACAGATAATGAGAGATGCCAACAAACACCACTTTTGTTTCGATTCAGGAGCAAATCTGGAAATAAATCCATCACTGCCCCCTACAGACAAATATCTGCAACAGTCAGCTGACAATAATCAAACAAACTATTGATGGACTTTAAAACATCTCTGCCTTGCATAGTCAGACATTGGATTATCTATGTAAAAAGTCATTGTCTTATTATAATTTTCCCTATGATCCTGTACCATTTTTTGTACAACATTGTGCTAAGGCAAGTTAAAAAAAATATTTTGGGGTGAGGGGAGGATGCCAAAAACATTTTTATCAATAAAATGTTCCCAAATGAACCAAGAAATGATGAGGAATCATTTTTATTATGTGCCATCAAAATGTGTGCAGGGTTAATAAACACCATGAGAGTGTGTGTTTCTTTTACTGAAACTCATTCTACACAGGCATGAGCAATCAATAGATAATCAGTCCAACACACAAGTCAACTTAATCAAACACAGAGTGTGTGGAATCAAATCCACCCCCCCCCCTCTTTTTTAGCAAAACTTAAGATATCTAACTTATATTCAAACTCCTGCACTCAAATCTACACATGTATATATTCAAGCCTAAAACATCAATAGTCCATTCAAATTACGTTTTTTTTTTTTTTTTTTTTTTTAAATACTGCCATATCCACATGTACCATAACAATTATTATATCTAGTTGGTCGTATTACTGCCCTACCACTTCTAGTATGGCGTGTTGGATGTTCATCCACTCTCACCAGAGAATTCTCAGGTGAACGGTCGGGTGGTCTGGGTGTCTGAGTGGACGTCTCGTCCGACTGTTCATCAGGATCAACATCTTTGTACAGACTCTTATGTATCTTTCTCAAGTGGAGTCGGTTCCTCCTGAATGTCTTTCCTGCTGGCATTCTAGGCCTGCTAGGCCAGTATCTGTGTAGGTTACTGTTCACGCTGCGTCTTTTCTGTGGCCAGACAATCTCAACCTTTACACACAGATCTTGCAACACCTGGTCTGTAGCAGTGGTTTCTTTCAATTGTTGAAGTGTCTGCAGGTCCGGCGCTACCTATAGGCAGAGCAGGTAGTTGCCTAGGGCCTCGGTCATGGAGGAGGGGCCTCCATTACCGTAACATATAGGGGAGCAAAATATTTTTCTATTGGATATAGCCTAGATGAATTGACAGTGACTCTTGCCTGTAATGAAACCAACTATTGTCACCGTATCAAAGTGTGTCCCACAACATAAATTTTGCCTAGGGCCTCCAAATGTCTAGAACCGGCCCTGAGTGTCTGTGGCCTCCAAACCATGCACAAATTTCTCATCACAGAGGTTTCACCATCATCAGCCTCCCTTTTTACAGTTGCATGGAATGTATATTGCGTATCAGCAATCTACATGTGCTTGCCCGGTGTATATGCAATGTTCAGATCATACTTGTGTATACATTTATTAATGCACTGTATTTGGGACATTTTAGAAAGAGCAAGATTAAAGCAACCACTGTATTCTGAAGCCACATTGTTGCACTGTATTGTAGCGAATATTTATTCAAATATGTTGTGTAATGATGATAGCTTGAAGGATGGAGACAAGCAATTTCTGTCATTTACGTAAAATTAAAATTTATTTGAAATTACAGTGAGTTGACATACCCAAAATGAGTTGTGTAAATCTGGAATAATTAACTGCACGATACTAAAATGATAGAAAGAAGCAAACAAGTTATTCTGTAGGGCTAATTTCCTCTTTTCAAAATTCACGATTTTGTTGCATTCTCCCTCATTTAAAATTAATCTTTGCCATTTGTTTGCTCAATGGCAATATAACATAAATACAGTTAAATATATTCATGTATAGGCTATATATAAATTTGTATTTTTTATTTTATATTATGACACTGCAATTTCCTGGATGTTGTAAAATGGAATGTCACATGCCTTTTGATGGTAAATTTCCCACTGAGGTAAGTTATGGCATGCAAGTTTAAACTCATTTTGTTTGAAGTTTTTAACTCAATTCTTACACTTTTCATATCACATATTTTCAGTTCAGAAAACGTATGTTTCTAAATTGCTATTAAGAGTAATCTGTTATCTACGGTGGTGCATTGCTGCCACAAATCTTTTCCACTCATTTATAACGAGATGTCATTGTCAGACACAGACGGAGACAGATGGTGAGTAAATGTATAACAGTTTATTAACAGCCAGTGGTAATACAGAAGAACGGGGGATACAGGTGAGAATAACAGTCTTTGATATCTTGGTGACTGGTGGTTTCCTTGTTGCAGGTGATGGCTGAGAGTGAAGATGACAGACGAACACAACAGAGCTTTAACACAGACGAACAGGTTCGGAAAGCCGGTAGGTATCAGGTGGGTCTGTGAGACACTAGTAGCAACATGTTGCAACAACCTTTGCAGAGACGTCTACAACGACAAGACCAGACCCAGAAGTGCAGGAGCTGAGGGATTATATGGTGAGTGCAGATGATGATCAGGTGCGGTGACTACTGGTAATCAGGAGTGATTGCAGGTGGTGTGCAGGTGATGGAAGTGAAGGATGCTGGGAAATGTAGTGAAACCAGCTGTAACCGTGACAGCTAGACTAGAGTTTATAATAAGACGGATGTCCGATTTATCTTGTCTTTTTGCACGCATTTTCAACAAAAACAGTGACTATAGGGTCCATTAGGCTGTAAGCACCTTTACGAAGTGGACGCTTTTGCTCAATTATGAATAATGAAGATTTTGGACACAAATAATTCCAAGGATTATAATAATTAGAATGACTGTTCAGAGAGGATAAATCCCTTGTGTATTAAATAAAACATCAAAATGAAGTGTGTAACTATTCAATAAATGTGTTCAGATTTCTCTGCTCACGCACGCGACTTCAGACTTCATTTTAGTGGCTATAGCGACGCGTGTTATGAATCCTGACTGCACATGTATACACTCGAACCGATCGCTATATGTTGGTTGAGAGACGAGGCGAATTGAGAGACTTGCAGAATATTTTCTGAGCTGATATTGAGATTTTGAAGCTGTTCGCAGGATTTCAGAGGAGACTTTTATTCCAGAAGGAGATCAGAGGATATATCCTTTTCATAGCGTTCATATTATTTTTGAAGACACTTTTATTTTATTTATTTACTTTTATTTTACTTATTTACTCTCATTTTATTGTTCTTTTTTATTTCAGAAGGAGTTTGGAGTTTTATTTTGTTTTATTTGGGGGGGGGTTCAGAGCAGAGTTGTATTTTATTGTATTGTATTTTGTATTGCTTTTATTGCAGCTTGGAGGAGGATGTCAATGGCTCACAGGGGTGAAAGATGAGGTGATTGTTTTAGTTTTTCATTTGTTTATGGTATGTTGTTGTACAATGATTGAGTAAATTAATGTGAAGAAACTTGTGTGAGGTAACCCATTTGATCCCTCAATTTTGTCAGCTAAGTGATCAGATGTATTTTAGTCCTATTCCTTGAATTATAAAATAAACTTTTCAATTTGAGTAACTATAGTAACAGTTTGTAATTGACTACTGACATTGATTACTGATCATTATTATTTAAACATTTGGTTTAGAGACCTGGTTCTGATGACCGTGATCAGGATCCGCTGCCATACCCGACCCAGAGCCAGGAGCTTCCTGGATATTTAACACCTCTGTCTTCAGAGTTGGCTGTTTCTGTGTCCACAGGTCAAGATCACTGGAGGAAGGAGTGGCAGAGCAACAGCCAGCAGAGGCCAGATGATGGACGTCCGTCCACTTCAGCTCGCAGAGGTCAGGATAGGATTTTAATAAAGTTAGTTATGGTTCAGTTTCTATTTCTAATATCAATGGCTGAACTGTTTCCACAGATTCCTCACCGGCCATTATGTCATCATCATCGTTGTCACTCTCTGAGGACGATGTAGAGATGGAGTTCTGCAGAGAGATGTTAAGCCTTAGCAGCAGAGGCGAATGGAGGTGTGGTGATATTTCGGATAGCTCAAGCAATCAGAACAGTTACAGCAGTTTCTGTTTATCCAGGTCCGACAGCCTTGAAGGGTGGTTGTGCCCTCCGCTGCCAGGTCAAGTTCCTCTGGAGCCAACAGTGACTTCAAATGGCCCAACTGCTCAGGGTGCCATGGAGGCTTCTCGTGTGAACAACAGCTCAACAGGTGAGATTGAAATAAGGCTGGGCAGTGTAAAGTGTACACATAGAGATTTTGCTATTTCATGCATAACTGCTTCAAGTTTTTAATGTTAATATCTGGTCACATTTACTGTTGCTCTTAAAAATTATAAAATATAATGTACCTTTAATCAAGAAAAAACATTTTTGAACCATTGAAAAAAACTGGACGTTTTGAACCTTCCGGGAACACTTAACAATAACGAGCACTGTCTGACACACACCCGAAACACCCGCTTCTCAGACAGCATACGATTTCGCGGCTTATTTCTTTTGAATTGTCAAATACAAGCAAAATTGTCAAAATGGTTGTCGTGCTGAGAATTTCAGACAGAGTCGGTTATGCCATAAGTAAATACTTTGGATTTGTAACATTGCATATAAGAATTTAACAGTAAAATGTAAGGCATGTCATTATGTCATTGCTTATTTTGACCCCAGAGATATTTCTAATAGTTGTTCTTGCAATTGTTTTTCTTAATTTCAGAAAAACCTACAGAATGCAGGTCAAGAGGCTATGGAAGGCTCTGAAGAGTCGTTTTGGCTGCTGTCGCCACTGTAGCACTGATGTTGTGGAGCCTTTTGTCCCTCCACCAGATTCAAAGTCTGATCCTGAGTCGTCACCAGATCCCTCCGGCGTAAAACCAAATAATGGTAATGTTAATCGCCAGTCATTATCTCTCCAACATTATTGTAAACAGTATTGTTGTCTTATGTTCCACACAAAATATTTTTCAGAGAATATTAACATTATATTCCCCATATTAAATTTATTTTCTCCACACAGCCAGCACTAATATTTTTTTTAAATGAAACAATGGCTCATGTATTTGTCATATTTTTATGTTCATTTTTCGGAGTCCTTTGAGTCTCTCTATAACGTGGGAGAGATGATTGGATCCGGAGCATTTGGAAGTGTTTACGAGGGATTGCGTAAATTTGATGGCAGAAAGGTAAATCTTGCCGAATTGTATAAACGTTTTGCTCTTGCATGCATCATAACATATTTTTATTTTTAAATGTACAGATGGCTTAATATAAGGGTTGAATACTGTTTGTGTTATTGAAATGTTTTTTGTTTGTTTGTTTGTTTTGCAGGTTTCCATCAAGCAGATGTGCAAGTTTGACAACTTCCTTTATCTTGATATTGTAAGTTGGCCAAACCCTGAATATGTATTTAGTTGTTGAAGTGCTGATTACTATAGTTTATACACCTGAAGGAAGCATTATGTGTAATTGTGAAGCCTAGAGGCACCAAATAACTTTGAGCTGAAAAGGCTCTTCTTATCCTATCTAAAAAGATCAAAGCTGACCTTCTGTCTACTTTTCTCTAGCCCGGGCATCCCGAAAGTCTGGTTACAGAAGTGGTGCTGCTGCTAATGATGAGGCGAGAACCCACAAGCCCCTACTTCATTCAACTATACGAGAAAAATTCACTCTGGTTATGGAGTACCCTGAACCCTGCGAGAGCTTCATCGATCATAATCCCCGACTGGACAAAACAATAGCCCAGGTCTTCATGCGACAGGATGTGCTAGCAGTACAACACTGCATCAAGCATGATGTTTTTCATAATGACGTTCATGCAGACAATTTCCTATTAACGCACACGTTAGAGCTCAAGCTGATAGGCTTTGGCTGCGGTCAGCTATTTAGTAGTGATGGTTACGAGAGCGACATATACGTTGGTGAGCATTTTTGGAGTGTGGAAACCTGAATGTAGTGACTATATTATTTGATGCTTTAAAAAAAAGCTCAACAATGTGCAAATGTTTTGCTTACAGGATTACAGGATCACTGCCCACCTGAAGTCTTCACAGAAGCTCGATACAACTATTTGAAAATCTATGTGATATATTTACAGTAGGCAATTTACAAAATATATTCATGGAACATGATCTTTACTTAATATCCTAATGGTTTTTGGCATAAAAGAAAAATAGATAATTTTGACTCATACTATTGTATTGTTGGTTATTGCTACAAATATACAAGTGCAACTGGTTTGTGGTCCAGGGTCACATATAAGGAACATTTTACATTATATTAATCATGTTTTAGATGATTTTTTCATAGATGCCAAGTCACATGGTCATGATTAACCAGCTCTCTTCTTGTTAAAATGTGTACAGAATGCAGTGAACTGATTAGCCAGTGCCAAACCAGGATCCAACTAAACGGCCGACCTTAGAGCAGATGTTACAACATAAATGGATTAGAAATGATCTACTGTAGAGAAGTTCAGGGGATTCACTCGATCAGTGATTTCAGGTGTGAGGAAGTGTAATAGACAGAGTAGGATTATTATCTTTTTTCTTATTTGTCTCAATTCTGGATTATTTCTTGTGAGATTTTTTAAAATTTGTGTTCATTGCAATGTTCTTGTTATAGTCAAGTCAAGTCGCCTTGATTTATATAGAGCTTTATACAAAACAGATTATTTCAAAGTGGTGTCACGGTAATATACTGGAAAATAACAGAATCAGTGATGCAAACAGAATTCAATTGTTGTAAATCAGCTCTAAATAAAATCATTCATGAGTTAACTTGTTCATATAATCGTTGTACTGGATAGGAAATAACATACCTCCTGTCCTTGGTGGAGGTCTTGAGCTCGAGACTTGACCTGAAGCCTGAAGTCCTACTCCAACCTGAAAGGGCCTGTCCACGTTTGAGCAAGAACATGAGTTAAAAGTGCAAGAGCAACACTGGAAAGAAGCCATCAAATCATCACAGTCACATTTGCTCACCTTTATTTAAATAGCACCTTATATATGGCCAATCTGTACATATTACCCATTTGAATAATGCTTTCAATGAATACTAAAGAAGAAATGCTTTTAAACAGTCTTGGTCTATGAGAAACCTTTAAAGTGAAAAGGCAGTGACTTATTTTTGTAAATAAAACTGTGAATAAAATCTACTTGGTTGCAAACTTCAGTGCATTGTTGAATCTGTCTAAAACATAACAATACAATAAATGAGACTAGAGCATGTGGACAATAATTATAATTTGGTGCATGACAGCCCCGTTGATTTTTTTTCAGCCTATGTTTAGGTTAAAGAAGCTCTTCTTGTATTATTAGATTTAGGTCAGTCTCGAAGTTTATAGGAATAGTTAACTAAAACAAATAAAAAGTTCTGTCATGAAACTCTAGATGGTGCACTTGTTCTAAGATGACATTCTATGTTTGTCATTAGAGCGCCACCCTAAATATGTGTCTGTGTTAAGTGATTAGATTATATCTTACAAATATGGCTATCATAAACTAGCACTAAGACCTCTCTGCCCTACCTAAATTTATGGCCAAGTGCCGCTACTGATACAAACATAATTTACATGTGAGAGCGATGAAAAACATGGAGTAATGTGAACATACAGATTGAAACATGTCTCAAACAAGTCATGACTTGTTATTAGGGTGTGTAACATGAAGATTGTGGCAGTTTTCAAGTGCTCTTTAAACAGCAACGCTACTAAGTCGACCAGTCCACGGAAAATGCAAGTGTAGCTTGAGCCTTCATTCCCATCTTTGCCTCTCCAGGCTAATTGGAACAGGCCACAAAATTTCACATAGTTGATTAGACATCTTAGAATGTGGCGGTTCTTACTAACCGCGTTGTTGTGATGACATACATGTTGTCCAACTGTGTGGCAATGTTGACCATCCCAAAAGCCACCAATTTTAGTCTGCTGTCCATATGCATCTTTGCTGTTTCATGCTTTTTCACCTGAATTGGAATAGTTTTTGAAATAGTTGAATTTATTTATTTATTTATATTGATAATGATATTAAAGTAGTTTCTCTCTCTCTCTCTCTCTCTCTCTCTCTCTCTCTCGTTTTGTCAAATTCAAAATTGTTTTGTTCCCACCAGTCACTGCATATGTTAAGGTTACATATGATGATGAAAGAATCAGGCATCTATAGATATTGTTGAAAGGTCATTATTTAGTTTTTTGGTCACTTTATAATATTAAGGTTGAACCACTGTACTCACATGAACTGTTTTAAATGTGAAAAAACATCCAGCTGTTTGAATCTGTTCCCACATCCCCATGATGAGTGATGTTAATAGTGGCTTAAAAGATGCTGATATTGTTCTGTGTATGGATGAAGCTTAAAAAGCATCGGTTTAAAAAAAAAAAAAAAAAAGGGGGATTTTTTTTCCCCTTTTATTGTGATAGGACAGCATGTAGACAGGAAGCAAAGTGGAAGAGACAGAGGAGGATAGGATCTGGAAAATTACATGAGCAGCATTTTTCATAGTTTGAGATTGATCAATCTATAGGGTCACAAAATCTGACAGGTCAAACATGAAAAAAATAATATAGAAATTTGTAATAAATACTATAACTATACATCAATATCAAACTAACTAATTTTAGTTTGGGTTATTGTAATAAATAGTAACAACAATAAAGCCTACGTGTTTCAGACAACGAGAATGTGTAATATGTTATACAAAACGAATCCATTCTTTGTATAACGTCCAGCATCAGTCAATAACGGCGCAGCATTAATGTTTAATTTCTTCTGTATACAAGCATTTCTACGCCTTCCAAAATATCTAGCTTGGACGTTTCTGATTTTAAACATAAAACATCTTTTGCAATATCATTCCGCTTCATTGTTTGCTCTCTGCACGTGAACGCGCTCTCAAGCGAACATTTGCTGAACAGCGACCCCTGGTCACAGTTTTCGATAAGTCACCGATTTCGGCAAAACACCTGTTTCTGAACAGCGGCAGGTATTACAAACTTCCGGAGAAAGTCCGTGGCTGCTGGAGATGCCGCAATTTCCGCTTTTTAACAACTAATTCGTCTGATTGAAATACAAAATTTATTATGATGGAAGTTGTTCATTTATAATCACATTTATTTTTGATCACAGTGCTTCTGCACACAACACAAACGTTTAGTCCAAAATTGCGCATATTTTGAGAAATGTGTATTCTCATGTTTACCTCATATTTCTTTAGGTAGAATAGAACCATCAATTATTAATGATTATGAAAGACGATTCTCTGCCGATCCATCAGTCAAGATTACGTCATAATAATTCCCTACAGTAACGGTAAACTTCTGCGTTCTGTCTTATAATACATATGCGTCAGTTTATTTTAATATCTGCATTAGGTCACAACAGAATGAGTTTTGAGCAGAAACATTGTTTTAATACTGTCACTCTGAAATAGATTATACTATTCGCAAGTGTTACATTCTGTCTATGTTGAATAGTTAATTTTAGTTTCATATCATTTAAATGCTGTCACTTATATTTATTTAGAAAATATTTCAAAATAATGGCAAAATATGCTTTCTAATAATGTTTATGAATTTGGGGATGAAATAATTAATAACCATTATCTTTCCATTCAAGTCCTCATCCATAAATGATTCACCTATATAGTATTATATTACATTATTTTAAGCATTATATTCATTATAGTACAGTCATCATATTCATTTTCTCTGGCACAGAGTTACAAGACTCTAAACCAATGGGCGACTGGCAGGCTTGTTTAAAAACCGTTACACCAGAAGCCAGCCACCCTTCTATTACAGCTTTCGTCGAGTAACTGAAAGTAGAGATGGGAACCGGATCATTTGGCTCAGCTCAGTAATAAGAGTGGGCTCTTTCAGTTTCCAAAACGAAATTTAGTACCATTGTAAAATAATAATAATTATAATTATTGTTGTTGTTGTTGTTATTATTAATAATAATAATAATAATAATAATCATAATTGAATAGATTTCCTAACAATATTAATAAATAATTTTGAACTGATTTGTTCCTAACCTGTATACATTTCTAAAATTCATACAGGTTTGGAAGAATTTGAGGGTGAGTAAATGATAACAGAATTTGCGTTTTTGGGGCGAACTATCCCTTTTATTAACTTGAATCACCATATGTAATCTATTAAGTAGGCCTATTGATAAAATATGACGCAGGTCTCGTTGTAACATGCGCAGTAGTGGAAGACATTTGCTGGACACGCTTAGCTTAAAGGGATATTTCACCCAAAAAATTTAAATTATCCCTTGGTTGTGAATGGCTGCCCAAATTCTGAAGACAAAAAAAAAAGGATCCATCCATAGAAAAATGAATCCATTCGACTCCAGGGGATTAATAAAGGCCATCTGAAGCGAATTTATGCATTTGTGTAGGACAAATATCCTTATTTAAAACTTTATAAAGTAAAATAATGAGTTTCCGGCACAATAGCCATATGCATTTGACATATGTCCAAAAAGTGCTAAAAACAATGCATGACGTTCTACACTATGACATGACGTGCTACGCTTAATTCGTCATACGCAGTGTAGAACTTTATGGCATTGTGTAAGTCGTGGAAGTTAATGCTTTTTGGATGTACGCCAAATGCGTATGGCTGTCGTGCCGGAAGCTCATTATTTTACCTTTATAAAGTTTTAAATCATGAAATAATTTTAATTTTTGAGTGAACTATCCCTTTAATTAATCCAACTGTTGTTTTTGTGGTTCTGAAAATGAATAATTTTTAGGTGAACTATCCCTTTAATAAATTATGGCACTTAATGTGCTTCCTTTACTTTTAATTATGTTACATTAAAAAGAAAAAAAGCTCAAAACCTGTCCATTAAGATTTATACCAAAACAAGTTAACTTTAGCAAACATCATGTTGAAATATGATTTCTGAATTCAAATTAAAAACTTTCGTTCTAAATTACGTTTCTTTCTTTCTTTCTTTCTTTCTTTCTTTCTTTCTTTCTTTCTTTCTTTCAGAAGCATTAATAATTATTATTAATATTATTAATAAATTGTTTCAATACATTTTGTCGATTTTACTGTTCACACATCCGCCAATCGCTGGAACATTAGTATCATGTTTATGTTCAGTCGTATATTTTCTCTTTTATTCCAGCCAATAATGAAGTGGGCTTGTTTCGGCTTCTCTGATTGGACTAGGTTTTTGCTTGACGTCATCGGTATGCGACGGCGCTAGTAGGATGGGAAGATGGGAAAGAAAAGAGAAAAAGAAAAGAAACGGGGACATTCTGATCGAGAGCATAATGAAGGAGAGATGAAGAGGAGGAATACTGAATCCAGCACGGTGGTGAGAAAACGAGACTGGTTACGGTTTAAGATTTGGCATTACATTTAGAGTATTTTGTTCATTTGTTTTCAAAGAACTAACTCTGAGATAATTATAGTGATTCCTGCCTCAGTAAACGTCACTAATGAAAGCCTGTGGTGAAATGACTAAAGGGGAAATGTACCATATGTATTTATGTAAGTCAGTGAAACTCTTCATTATTTGTGTCACTCATGTAGCGCGGGTCAGACAATCATTCTTAAAAGTCAACATGAATCAAAGTTGACTCTATCTGTCTCTCTTGCTTGCTTTCTTTCTTCCCTTCTTACTTTAGTACTTGCTTGGAATATTGCTGTTTATTATAAATGTTATATTCAGGCATATTATTGTTTAAGTTCACATGACTCTGTAATCAACATCCAACAATCCAATCAATTCCCCATGGACAAACTCAAGTCTAGCCCTACATTTGTTCTTATTCCAGAAGCCGCTTCACTCTGATATACGTCACAATAGGGAAGACTTCTGTTCCATGTTGACTTAAAAGTGCAGTCACATTAACAAAATTTTGATGATCAAGTCATTTTCAAACAAAGCCATTTTCTGCAAATTTGCATGTCCAATTTGAA
Source organism: Zacco platypus (assembly GCA_038088235.1). Taxonomy (NCBI): domain Eukaryota; kingdom Metazoa; phylum Chordata; class Actinopteri; order Cypriniformes; family Xenocyprididae; genus Zacco; species Zacco platypus. The sequence goes on along the minus strand of CM076085.1, from coordinate 10,280,408 downwards.
CTTGAGAACTTGAGCAAAATACGAATCATCCGCAAAAATTTGCAGAACAAAGGTAAACGTGAACATACCTTTACACTGGGGTTTAAGTTGTATTCTATTAATGGTCACTGTTGCTTTCTTTAGTTAGTTTCATCAAGTATTCATTTTGTACTATTTTTGTAACCTTTGCTAAATATGAAAGGAGCCCAGAAAGGAGATGGAGGAGCCAGAGGTTCCTCATGAGCCTAGTGATCTGGAGGACGGCGGACTGGACCTGAATAAAGCATTCAAACCCATCAGTGCTTACATCCAGGACCGCAAGGAGATGCTGGAGCAGTGTTTTCTTGTACTGGGAGAAAATAAACTTAAAAATATGCTGCCAGATGAACTTAAGGTATCTTTATTTTGCTGACATTCATAATACATGATTACACCATATTTAGCCTTGTATGTGTTTGTTTTGATAGAAATAGCAAAGAATATTGTATCAGAACCAGGTGTGGCAGAATGTGTCGATACCAAGACCAAATAGCAAGGAATTGTCACAGGTGTCGTGTCATTTAACGAATCATAATTTTATATTGCCACATCAAATATGAATTGGTTAATGGTCTAGTTTGGAGCCAGATCATTTTTTAAAAAGCAGACCATTCACACTACTTGGTACTCTTCCTTTGACAGTGCAAATAACTGAAATTGCTTGTCACTGGCTTGAAGAGTCATATTTTAACAAAACCATAGGTAGACAACATCCATTTAAAGTTTTGAGTTTAAGCTTATATTGACAATTAAACATTCAGGTTTGCTTTGAGTGAAGGAAAGTAAAACGTAAAAATAATTCAACTGATATATCCCCGCCATTTTCAGTTTTATCTTAACATACTAACCAAGAGTTGTGTGAGTACAATAATGACACAGTAGCAACAGTAGTGTGTGTCCATCACAATATTTTATTTTTCCACCTGATGAATTACAAAAACATTGATAATCAGACTCCATTCTGCTTTAACTAGCTTGAGCATTTAAAGCGGCAGACAACAAAACTGCAGTGTACATTTATAATAAACATAATGTTGTTATAGTTATTTTTATATTTATCATTCTTGGTGTAAATTGGCCTTAAGCCATAGTAAACAAATGGTAAAAATTCAAGATTTACACTACTTGATGTGCTACAATTTGTTGACCATAATCAATTAAAAAAATAAAGAAATAAAAAAAATTCCGGGTTGGTTGTTTTAATAAACATCCTGTTGTTTCCTGCAGGACTGTTCTTTTAATGAGATTAAGAACCTGTGCTGGGATCAGCTGCAGCAGGTTTCTGAGATTCATCTGCTGGAGATTTTGGAGGGTAAATAACAGATTCATCTTCACATTGTGAATTTTTTTACGTGTTTCTAAACACACAAACCAAACATTGAACATTCTCTCGTCATGTTTGTCGTGGTTTAAATTAGGTTGCCTCGTTTTATTGTGTCATCATCTGCTTTGTGTAGGACAAATTGGAGAAAATTTTAATAGCATTTTTACGATCATTTTAATTGCAATTTTAAGCTTACGGTGTACTTTATTGTCCCAAAACAGTGGGGGGGGTGTCACTTGAGAATCAGAAATCGCCGTAATAACCAAAACATGTTGAGTTCTATTAGTTAAAAAAGAAAAATACCATTTTATAATGAAAGAATTTACATCTGTCTGTTTCAGTTTACCTGTAACTAGTGAATATACATCATTATTTTTCAATTTTAGCATATCATCATTTTTGGTTGTCATTCACAATGCTGCTTGTAAGTTCTGTCTGAAACTGATTACTGATTTTTATGCACCCCAAGTCCATGCTGGTATCTTTGTCTTGTGATGAAGGCTTTATTATTTTGTTTGTTTGTGAAGGTAAAGAGTTATCAGTCACTGCAGCACCTGAAGAGAAGAACTTAACAGACAGTCAGTATGTCAGAATTTTTTGTTAAACTAAATTTAAGCTTATTATTGAACTTTTAATGATGTGTTCCTTAATATTACAGGCAGGACAGTAATGTGGACTCTACTTCCTCTCTGAGAGAAAATCCTGAAACTGAAGAAAAACAAGGTAAGAAGTTAATTATAGATTAGGGCTGCACGTTGTATTGTTTTAGCATCGATATTATCATGTGCGCATCTGCGATGACTGGGTAGTGCTCGGTAGTAACTAGTCTCAGCCTCAGACGTCACGCCCACGGACCGTTGGCTGAACGTCTGATGCAGATGGCACACTTAGCTGGAAACGCTTCAGGATTGTCAAAGTCGTCATCTGGTAGGTTGAATTCTACAGGATGTCCGGGAGACATATGTCTCACTTTCTTCAATGGTCCGCCTGGAAATAAATGCTGTGACGCCATACTCCCTCATGAAAGAGGAACGCCGTTGTGTTTTCGACTGAGAGAATAAGCTCTGATAAGGATCAATAAACGCTGGATTTTCAAAAGGATGTGAAGTTTGCGGCTTCATTGTTGCAGAAAACTTGCACAACGTTCTTGAATGATTAATTTATTAGATGCACGCCGGTCTGTTATGTAGGGACATCATCTTTACATATTCACACCCCTTAATATGATGCGGAATAAAACAAACTGTGATTGGTTGAGTTCCGTGTCAGTCAAACGTCCTCTGGGCGGTCCTTGGGCAATGAAAGCTGCGATAGAGTCCAGACCTTCTGCTGTCAGTCTGAAAGTCTGACTACGCAAGACTAGATAGTAACTGATTACATGTAATCTGGATTACTTGGGCAGATTCCAAAATTTAGTGGATGGCAGTAAATTATTCATAATTCATTGATTTTTAAAAAAAAAAAATTCTTCTTTTTTCTTTCTTTTTTTTTTTTTTAATTTTCCTTTTTTCCCATCCCCCATCCACCCTCCCCCACACATGAAAAAAAAAATCATAATAAACTTAATAAGCAATCACTGAATGGTAATAACACATCATTGTCATTTATCATAACACATCACATCATTTTAAAGCTTAGAAACTCAGCATTTTACAACTTCTACGAAAGCTGAGTAGTTAGTTCCGCCAACGTTCGTCGTAATGTACCACCAATGGGCACCACCTAGCTATGCAAAAATTAATACAACTATTGCCTTGATCATCCCAAAATAGCTGTCATTTGCAAGCTTAGAGTCTAAACTTTACTATATAAATAATTTGATTAACTCCTATGTATTTAAAAAAAAAATCATAATTTATTAAATACTTTTCTTGTACTATGTACTATAATATGTCAAAAACATCATACAACCCAAGTAGTCATGCATCATATGTCATTTGAAAGGTTTCACAGAGTAGAATACAATAAAAATAATTGTTTTGGGCTTTGACTAAACCTGAGCTTGAACTTGAGTTTTGAAGCTCACTTGAGGCCCCCAAGTCCCATATGTAAATAATATACGAATGCAGCATTTATGTCACGTTTTCGCTTGTAACTTCATGAACCATGCTCAAAGAAAGTGGCACAGCGAATTCAATATTTACATTTACTCATGATTAAAAAGAGCCCAAGTTCACCATAATCTGTCACTTGGAACTAAAGATATTCTCTCATGGAGTTATAACACATAAAACTCCACAGGCGCACATGTAGTAAAATCATATTTAGCTTTCACGTGGCATTTACTTGTAACTTAATGAAACATGCACAGATCACACCGTTACTTACTGTAGATGCTCCCGATTGAAATGAGTCCAAAATCAACATAATCCTTCATGCTATCACCACCAAATTAGATCCAGATGCAGTTCACATGTAGGGGAAGAAAAAAAGATTTGTCCTCCTACCTTATTTTCTTCCTGTTCCTGCATGTCAAATAAGAAAGATATGTAAAAAAAAAAAAAAAAATCCCTTGAGCACACTTTTTTTGTCTTTTATCAGCAGTTTCTCATCATGAGAATTTCCAAATGTAGTAATTTTTTTCCCTAAAAAGTTTAAAAGTTTTCTATCAACCGACACCTACCTTTTGACTCTCCTTGCTGTAGTTCCATAGTTATGAGTCTTTACTTTTGTATATGTCACTCGGGGGGCACCTCTAAAAATGCCTTCAGGGCTTAAAGGGTTAAAAAAGCCTACCACTTGTATACGTTCAAAAGGTCTTTCTGGTTTGTTGAACACATACTCATTGCATAGCGAATCAATTCGTGATGAATACATTTGAATTTTCACAAAGTGAGCCATTTAACCATTTGTTACTTAGTCTTTGAAAGGCTTTTGTCTTTCAGACTCAGAGGGATCATTCATAGAATACAAAGTAACTGTTGTCTGATTATGAGTATTTTAAAATGTAATACATTAGTCTAATTACAAGTACTTAATTTTTGGAATCTGATTACATAATCCAGATTACATGTAAATTACTACCCAGCACTGTGTGATGGAATTTGCACTCTGTTTTCTGTTCACACAGGGCTGTGTACACAGCATGCAAACACAGAATTCTCTTTCTTGTCTGTTAATGCTTGAACAGGCACATTCACGCAAGATTAAATAAAAAAAGCCAGTGTCTGCAAGTACCCTCGTAAACACAGTTGCTTGTGGCTTAAGTGAGCATAAGGAATTGTGAAAGAAAACGGATTTGTATCATTTAGACCATAGTAGACCAATAGCAGATCTGCTGTTAGTCAAACAACAAAATACAAAGAGAAAATCACCTTTTTAGCTTTAACAAAGATTAATTATATTTCATTTATACAGTGAAGACTATGCATTGTTATTTTACGTTTGATTGTTCAATTTCAACACTGTGAGACTTGTGCATGCATTTGTGTCTGTCAGGTGCGGGTTCTGGAGAAGACAGTGATGTTCTCAGCATCAATGCAGAAATTGACGACAGTGACATTGAGGGTCATAAAGTCATCAAAGCTGAAGAATCAGTGCTCAGAGATGAAGCCCCGCCTCCCGCCGCAGTCGTGCAGTCAGCTGAGCCGAAAGTGGAGCTTCAGCAGGACATTGATAGAAGTGTCAGTGAAATTCTGGCTCTGACGTCCTCTGAACCCAGCAAAGATTTGAGGACCGCATCACTGGATAAATCAGCCACGCTTGAAAATGCTCCCGCAGCTTCAACAGAGCAGCCGTCAGCTCAGCAGCTGGAATTACTGGAGCTGGAAATGAGGGCTAGAGCCATTAAAGCACTCATGAAAGCCAGCGAGATAAAGAAACTCAGTAACTGCTAGTTTGTGGAAATTCTATGGACATTTTGACTCAAAACTCCAGAATTGCTTTAAAATTATTATTTTTTAGTCCCTAAAATGTCAGCACGTGTTGGCTTTAGACCAAGTTATGCTTTAGAAAATATTTTGATTTTGACCAGTTTGTTTTGAGTGAAGAAAAACTACATATGTTCCAAAATAATAAGTACGACAGTGAAGTACTGTAACTCACATACCTAACATGCTTGTTTTAATAATGCTTATCATGTTGCATTTGTTCATATATCAACTTGCAAATGAGCAATGCTACAAACGGTTCAGCATAAAGAATAAGTAACATTTGAAATTCCAAAGTGAGTACAAAACCACAAACAATAGTGTATGTGCTCGTATATTCCTTCCACAAAAAATAAAAATGAAACAAATTTTATAGTTTATGAAAACTATACAGTGGTGCTTTTCTATTTTCTATATTTCTGAAAAAATGTGATTCAAAACATCATCAGATTTTCACACAAACAAATCAAATGATACTAAATTTTTATATATATTTTTCATTTATTCATTGATAAAAAAAAAAATGATCCTGTGTTACATATCTGTGAGAGGCAATTGTGTGAACCTTTGCTTTTTAGTATCTGGTGTGACCCCCCTTTGTGCAGCAATAACTGCAATTAAACATTTCTGGTAACTGCTGATCAGTACTGACATCATTGTCCATGAACAAAATTGGTGCGCAATAATAATAATAGTCTTTAAACACAACTAGTTTTTTATATAGGTCAAGGAATGCACCAATGTGTAATTATAATAAAAAAACTAGTCTGACAATGAAACCCAAAACATTCTCATTCTTTCCAACTGGAGGGATGAAAATGTAGAAGTCAAATGTCTTCCGAGTGTAAATGGGAAGGTCAAGAATTATAACATGTTTGCTTTTAGAGATGGGAAACAGAGTCAGGACACTCCTCACAAACTGGAACATGTATACAGATAAAACCTGTTGCCTACAACATCACATAAGTAAAACAATACTTTCTATTTCAGACTAATAAAATATGTTTCATATTTGCCAAACATGTGTTTAAAAAATACTGTATTAATTTTACTATCAGTGAAAGATTTTATTCCCTTTTATCTGCAGTTCATGGATTATCAAATGAACATCTCAATCAGTGTAAAATAATCTGAATTACATTCTTCCAATGACACTGCTAAACAGTGCAGCTCGTACAAAGAACAAAAAAAAACCTCTCCTCTTCCCCCTTCAGCTGTATGTTAAAAAAGACTGTACAAGTATGAGACAATCTTTACTAAATCATGTTTAATATTCAGTGTGTTGGTTATATTTGAATTGTATGATTTAATTGCTTGACTATAGGTGACTATAGTATATATTCAGTCACGAATATGAGTTCAGTCATGGTAAATATTTAGACATTTTAGAACATTTTCAGAGGAATGTAGAAGATGTATAGGGAAGAGAGAGAAAAAAATGTTTTAAAAATATTTAGAATGCTGGTGGTGGGTCAGTAAGTTCAAAATAGTTGTTTTGACCCCTAATTTGTCCGTTAGTGAAAATAAATACTGTGGCAAACTCACTTTATTATTCACATTGTTCGACTCTATTGAAAGCATAGGGATAGGGAATCCTTGACCACTTTAGGGATCAAATTCATTAAAATACATCAAAGGCATGTTTGATCTAAACATCTATAAATTGTTTAACCCCTCAGGATTAAATTTGTACATGATCTTAAATTAGAATTAAATTACCCGTCTTTTTTGTTGATGTGATTAAACTAATTTTTAAACGTATAATAATGTACCGTTGATTTTGAACTCTGTATGTAATATGCTAAAATAAGCACTATTTAACTTTACTACAGTATTGAAATTTATTCCGACAATTATAATCTTTAATTACATTTAAAAATAAGAAACAAAGTATGTGCTATGTTAGCTGTTAATTGTTCCAGGACCACCATTCCATTTGAGTAAATTATGTTTACGTTTATAACTATTGGAATAACTTAATTTTTGCATAATGCTAAAAATTCATTTCCCTCTTACTCAATATAGTTTGTTGGTTAAACAATCTCATCAGAAGATGTAATAACTCAAAAAGATTGATGTAAACTATTGAGTTATATTTATTTGTTTTTAGAGTGTATTCTGTCAACTGGCCAGGAAAATCCCCAATACATTAACAAAAAAGAAAAACCTTACAGACCAATATTTATTGAACATACGTTTTTGTTACTTTTAATGTAAATGAACAATCAATAAAGAACACATACAACCCATTTGTTTCACTGTAGTATAATACACAACATTATGGCAAAATCTTTACATCCTTTTACTAAAACAATCGATTCTTCTCTCGATCAGTCAGCTTGTGGTCAACATAAGCCAGGTGCCGGTCAAGGCTCTTTAGAGTCTTGCAGAATTTCCCACAGAGGCTACACATGAACGGACCCTCTCCGGCATGAGAACGCCAATGAATGCGCAGCTGTCTCCAGTGTTTGAACCTCTTGCCACATTGAGTGCAGCTGTACGGTCTCTTCAAATGTAGTTTCTCGTGCTTACGAAGGGTTTTGTGTAGGATGAAGGTCTTGGAGTAGCCATGGGTTCTCTCGCCAGTGTGGATGCGTTTGTGCCTCCGTAGGGATCTCTTGTGTTTAAAGATTTTGTTACAGACGCTGCAAACATGCAGTCGTCTAGACTGGCTGATGGGTCTTTGCAGTATTTCAGCCCTCTCAAGTTGTACAGAGCAAGATCTTAAACATCCCCTGAGTTGAGGCATCATAGAGCGATTGGACAGTCGACAGTTGTCCAGCTTCTGCAAAGGTTCAAGCCTTTCCCGTGACTCCATGTTTACAAGATGGCTCTGGTGTACTTGTGCAGTGTCAAAATAAACCCCAAAAGATGACTGATTCCAGTGAAGGTATGAATCTACTGACTCTACTGGTTCATGAAGCTCACCATCTTCAGGCTTCAGCTGAGCTTGAGTATTTTCACCTGAGGTCTGGCACATTTGTGTCTTCTCTCGACATTCAATTTCTAGTTCTGCTTCTTCAGTGGTCACAGCAAAATCTTCATTTTCTCGTTTGACAACATGATCAGGGTTTGGTTCAGTCATACCCAATGTTTCTGGCTGATGATCAACAGTTGGCGGCCCTTCTTCAGGCTTTCTGACAGGTATGTTGGGAATCTCTGGCAATGTCAGCATTTCCAGGGCGTTTGACTGGCTTTGTGCTGCTTCTGGCTGTTCAGATTCCCTGTGCGTCAACTGCAATGGAGTGACTGTGTCATGGCTTTGAAAGCTCATTAATGGCTGGGACTCTTCAGATTCCACACCGACTTCATGGTCCTGCTGAGACTACAGGACAAAAGACAATTTAAAAAAAAGACTTAAAAATGGAAGAAAATCTTTCACACTAAGGAAAAGTTATTCTTTTAAGAACTGATCACTGAAACATTCAAGGAACCAAAAATTGTTCATTTATGGCATCACTAGGGGCTTTTGGAAGTTATAGGAACTCAGTTATAGAAACTGGTCCCCAGGGCAGTACCCCAAGAAATTAATTTTTCCCACCACTAGTAGGAACCCTGAAGTGATGTAGGGCAGCCGACAGCAACATCATTTAACCGCTGCGTTTAACAACGTTGATAACTTGAGGATGGAGCATGCAGAGATTGGATTAAGAAGTGCCTGGACTTCAGCGTTGGGTCATCTATTGCTGTTTTTCATGTTTGTGAAGTAAGTTCATGGTATAAGTATATGCAAACTGTACTTACACGGCTTTTTAAATGGCCAATGTTTTATGCATTTGGCCAATCAACATATACTTGCGTCACTGCAAAAGGCGTTCCTATAAACAAAATTGTTTGCAGTTCCTAAATGCGAACACACCTACAAGAGGGTACTTGTGCCAGTAGTTGTACTGTGCAAAAGCCCATAAGAAAACACACTTTAACAACCTTTATTTTTAAGAAAGCAGGTATTAAAAGAAAAATCATGCATTGTTTTCCTCAAAAACCCTAATTTCTGTTTGACTGAAGAAAGAAAGACAAACATCTTGAATGACATGGGGGTGAGTAAATTATAAGGAAATTTTAATTCTGAAGTGAACTAAACCTTTAAATTCGAGCCCTCAATTTAAAAAAAAAAAAAATACCCTCGATTACAATTTACCTATGTTGATTAACCAGCAAAATACAGGAAGTGATACATTCTACTGAAGGGAAACCATGAACTAGACCATTTTCTAAGGTTGGACGATATATTAAAGGGTTACTTCACCTCAAAATGAAAATTCCTTCATTAATCTTCTTTTTTGGGTGAACTAACCCTTTAATAATTAAAATGTCTCTTTGCTGTTTTTTCCAACACATTCATAAACATTACTTTTGTCTGTGCTTTGCGGCAAGCTTTATATGTGCATTTGAGCGTGGAATACGCTATATATTACTCCTATATTATTATGGTTTAGTAGTCGCCCAGTATATATTCAAGTAATTAAATATAAATGTGCTATTAGACACACATTTGCTTAAAGGGTTAGTTCACCCATAAAATATAAATTCCGTCATTTATTACTCACCCTCATGTCGTTTTACACCCGTAAGACCTTCGTTCATCTTCAGAACAAAAGATATTTTTGATGAAATCCGATGGCTCAGTGAGGCCTCCATAGACAGAAAAATAATTAACAATTTCAGATGCCCAGAATGGTACTAAAAAATATTTAAACAGTTCATGTGAGCGCAGTGGTTCAACCATTTTGTGCACCAAAACAAACAAAATAACAACTTTTCAATATCTAGTGATAGGCGATTTCAAAACACTGCTTCGAAGCTTTAAGAATCTTTTGTTTCGAATCAGTGGTTTTGAGTGCCAAAGTCACATGATTTCAGTAAATGAGGCTTAGTTACATCAGAAGTGTGAACCAAACCACAGATTCGAAACAAAAGATTCGTAAAGATTCATAAAGCTAATTAATTTTCATTTTTGGGTGAACTAACCCTTTAAATGAACAACTACTAGTCGACTAGAAAAATCTTTAGTCAGGGGCAGCCCTACGGTCAATGTAAGGACAAATCTCTCAATTTCATTAAAACATTTTTTTTCATACGTGTTCCAAAGTGAAAGCGAAAGCGAAAAGTCTTACGGGTTTGGAACAACATGAGGGTGAGTAAATGATAACAGAATTTTCATTTTTGGTTGAACTAACCCATTAAGTCATCTTAAAGACTATTAATCACTTTATTTTTCTATTTTTATTACCACAAAATATATTATTCAATCGCCAAAATAACCGACTGATTACTAGATTACCAAAATAATCATTAGTAACAGCTCTACTGGAAAGGGTCCAGATATGCTGAAAACGCTGAGAAAAAAAAAAAAAAGTGAAGGACATGGATGATTTTCCTGAAGAAAAGTGGGCAGTTTAACTGCATAGGACAACTTTTACAACATAAAACATAAAAACAGAGCATCAGAACAGGACTAGGGATATTAAAATAGACGGAAAAGAAGATCACACAAATTTACCTTATTGTCATTGTTCTCAGGCCGATTACTGGCACATTTTTCACCTGTAAAACAAGAATTTCAGACCAACTGTGCAAAATGTATAAATTATAAGAAATTTCATTTGTATGTTTATTTTTTATTTTATTGAAAGCGTCTGCTAAATGACTAAATGTTGAATTCACTTGGATTTTAGTTATGATTAATCTTATTTAAGCAATAGTTCACTCCAAAATGAAAGTTCAACCATTATTCACTCAATGTCAAGTCAAGTTACCTTTACTTATATAGTGCTTTTTACAATGCAAATTGCGGCAAAGCAGCTTTACATTAATTGGCAAATAATTTTGGCTGCTCCCAAAGAAAATGGTGTCATTGTCCAGCTTATTCTAATAAATAAATATATATATATATATATATATATATATATATATATATATATATATATATTATAATGAGGTGAGTATAACCTTCTTTTCAAAACACTTTAAAAAATACAGTAAATAGTGACCTTCTTCAAACGAAAGCATAAATTCAGAAAAAAAATACTTTAATGCTAACAAATACTTTCATCTTTCACCTTTTTCTAAATGTTAACTGAATGATTTGCATTATCTTAGAACTGTACATTTCTAACAAAATCACATTACTTTGACCGTCATCTCTGATAACAGGTTACTCTAAACTGTAATGTAGAAACATGCATTTTCTGTACATCTGTTATGAAATATGTATTGTGAAAAGCTCTATTCAAATAAATGTGAATATTATTTAATTGAATGAGTCTACAGATTTTTGGGTGTCACATGGGTGACATCAGTAGGTTTTGTGAATTTCTTGTATCCCCACTTAATCAAGTCTCTCTCTTGTCATTTCTTCCCTTTTTTTAAGGTCCAATCCCCTTTTAGTATTATCTTCTGTGGGACTGTTTCCTGTAGGAAAAGGAATGCATACCTTTTTTTTGTGAAAATGATGGGAAGCATTTTGAAATATCAGTAAATGATTAAACATTTAAAAGACACTTACAAACCACTACAATAATATTCAACAAATCTGGCAGAGTTTCTGTGCACAAGACCTCTTTAGTCCTGTTTTGCAAGAACTCTTCACCTGCCTTTAATACACAATTTGTGATGACTTTTTCATGTTCACTTCTTGATGAGTGCCGAGAATGACACCTCATTTTATTCTCATTTGACTTGAAATTCTGTGAATGTTTCCTTTTATTGCTTATATAAAGAAACGGGTCATTCGCAATTGGTGATGGTTTAAAGTTTTATGGAATATTTAGGTGTGATTTGCATAAAGCATAACGGAACATCTGCAAAAAAAAAAGTGATATGGCAGAAATAGTATTGATACACTCTTCTGAATTCAGTATTTTTGTCAATACAGTGAAAGTTAATGGGGTGCAGCATTGTTTTGGACCCTTTTATCGTTCCCTGTATGGACAAAAACAGATTAAGTATTGTTCAAAAAGCATTCCTGTGTTGCACAAAAGAAATAAAGTCATACAGGTTTGAAATGACATCACAGTGAGTAAATAATTAAAGCATTTTATTTTGGGGTGAACTATCTCTTTTAATTGTGTTTCACGTTCAACAGCCTTTATTTAATTTTTCATTCTATTTTATTTACATTTATTAGTTTAACAGTAGCTCCCACCAAAACATATTCACAACTGTCAAAAAATAAATAGACCATTTTTAAAAAGTTTTGTTGTTGTTTGTTTTTTTGTGAGGATAAGACACTTACAGTGGTTTATGCACGTGCTGTCTGCGAAACTCTCTCTATATGCTTCTGTAATTTCAACCAGCAGGACATCAAGCAACGAGCCGAACAAAGATTTCACCCGTTCTTGAAAAACGCCCAAAGCTCTGACATCTGCCATGTCCACCAGCAGGTTTAAAACACTTAGGACACCTGACCTTGATCAAATGTACAAATACTTCAACACCAAACGAAAAAAGCCGCGAGTTTAGACCAAAGCCTACAACGTACGTTTAAAACTGCGTACTGCGTAAGGATGTTGACGTGTGACGCACCTTCCTGAAACATCCGGTCACGTGGTACAAAACAAGTCTTCTTATTGGTTAACGTAATCAGTCAGCGCTGCATTGTCAGAACGCAACGGGCAAAGTAGTTTATATTTATAGAAACACATATATATTTATTTTAAAAATCTGATTTTAAATAACCATATATATAATACCAAAATTGTTTTTTACCATGTTGTCAGTGATAGTTGTTTTTAAAATCCGGTTTGTGGAAATGCAAGAAAATGGGCGGGCCAGGGAATGAATATGGCTCTTTAAAAAGAGGAAAAATCACGAATTATCCAGTTCCCAAAGACTGGTCGCTTTACACACACTCACACAAAAGAAAAGAAAAGAATTTAGGTACGTATAGTTTACGCGGTAATAGAAAATTCACAAATGTTTATGCACTTGCATGTATCATTAGTCTTTACTTTTAACTAGGTTAAGTAACTCACGCAGCAACAAGTGGATCAGATTCTGCACAGACTGACTTTGATCCAATTGTTGCTTCGTGAGTTACTTAACCTAGTTAAAAGTAAAGACTAATGAAACATGCAAGTGCATAAACATTTGTGAATCTATCTATCTATCTATCTATCTATCTATCTATCTATCTATCTATCTATCTATCTATCTATCTATCTATCTATCAGGTGCTTGTTTAAGTTTGTTATACTAAAGCATGTTCAGTAAGTGACTAGAACACGGCGGAACCAACAGAATAGTGTGTATTGTGACTGAATGAAAGAGTACGCAAAGCGCTTGTAGTGTGATCTTTATTGTGGACTGCACATTTCAGGTTTTCCAGGTTTGTGAGAGCTTTGTCATTGGGCCATGTCCCATTTTTATATAAGCTGTAAAATTGTATTGGTTATGATGGTTAATATATTAAGTCAAGACTTTGATTCTTGAGATGCAAATATTACTCCACCTGAGCATGTTTGAAATGAAATTGTCGTTTGCAGTAGTGACTGGTACAGATTTAGCAGCGCTGAGAAAATCAACACATACCACATGACCACCTCGTTTGTGTTCCGCTTTAGTAGAGCTTAAAATAATATTACACCTGGACAGTAAAGCTGAGAAACTGATTTAAAATATGCCTATTTATATAATTTAGACACCGTGTACCGACGAGCAGTCCGCTAAACCTCGTCCAAACGGCTTATTCCATTGGATGATATTTTGCCGAGTCAGCACACCTGATCATAACAACTTTGTACTTTCACTTTTGATTTTTCTCCAGCGAAAGATAAGGGATTTTCGCTGTATAGAGATTACTTGCTGCGGTTATTCTCCTAGGGTAAGTTGTTTTATGTTATTGTTTGTTTGTCTGTACCACCACCTCCTACTAACTCATGAGTTTTTCCGAAAACGTATGATTTAATTGCATGTCACCCGATACATCACAGCCTCATTGCTTTTGTGTCAGTTGTCCAGCTTTTCTTTGTATCACAGCTTTATATTGCTATATTAAATATGTTTGTTAATGATTTATTTTTGTAACTGATATTTCTTGTTATTTATCTGGTTATTTCTATGATATCATAGCCTGTTGCATTGTCAATACAATTATATTCATATGAGAAGAGTTTGAAAACATAACACAATGTGGATTTAGAATAACATGTTGTCATTTTTGTGTGAACTACTCCTTTATAAACCTATGTATCAACAATCCGAATTTGGCAAATATATGTAGCAAAGTGTAACTTTGGATTTCTGCTATATTTTGCAGTTCAGATCCACACAGTCCTTCTTACAGATCTAGTTATGGCGACATCTGCTGGAGACAGCAGCATTTTAGAAGAAGAGTTGACGTGTCCAGTGTGTCTGGAGCTTTACCGCGATCCCCACCTGCTGCCCTGCGGTCATAACTTCTGTTTACTATGCCTGCGGAAGCTCAAGAGCCGCTCAGATCATGGTCGTTTGCGATGTCCAGAGTGCCGACAAAGTCACCGCATTTCCACCAACTTCCCAAAGAACTTCAAGCTGGCCAGCATTGCTGATGGCTTCCGCCGTCGTGGCCAGTCGGAGCGCTCCACTCAGAGCCGAAGCGATCCATCTCACAAACCTGCTGAGGTACGCTGTGATTACTGTACAGGGGATAGCAGTGAAGATGGGAAAGGCCCCATGGCAGTTAAAACCTGCCTGAAGTGTGAAGTGTCCATGTGCCCAAAGCATGTTCAGCCTCATTTGGAGCTCCCGGCTTTCCGAGAGCATCCGTTGGTGGAGCCACTCAATGACATGAGGAAGAGGAAGTGTTTGGAACATGATGAGATGTTCCGGTACTACTGCACTGATGAGCGCTTGTTCCTCTGTAATGCCTGCACCATAGAGGGAAAGCACAATGGACATAGCATAAAAACGCTGAAGAACACCATGAAAGATTTTAAGGTAGGTCTGATGTGTCAAGGCTTATTTGGTTTCAGTATTTCAAATATTGGCAACTTTGGTCTTGGAGAGCCACTTTCCAGAGGTTAAATATTTTTTTTATTTTAACTTTTAAATGCATTGTTAAATGCATCGTGAAAGACCTGCGACTGCAGATCAACGTCCTACTGCATTTCTTTCTGATAAGGTCAGAAATTAAATGAAATGAAATGTGGAGGATGTTAACTGTCAGAAGATGATTGACAGGTTGGTTTACCGTGACATGATGCGGCAGTGAGCAACCGTTAAAGACGGAATTGTATGACGTGATAGTATGTCTCAAAGCTTGTCTACTCTTTTGCTACACACTCCAAAGTATTTACTTTTTCTTCACAAAAAGAGTATGTACTTTTAGGGCATAGTATAAGTAGGCAAATTGGGAGGCAGCAATACATTATCAACGACACTATCAATGCCTAAATGAATCTGCAGTGGTCAGGTGGTAGAGCGGTCATGTGGTACAAGTTAGAGCTCTCGGAAAATTCGAGAGGCTAGTCACTGCAGAGCCATGGAGTATAACCTCCAGCTCCCCCTCTCTCGAAGTACTTTGGGCATGACGGCTGGAACTGCATCCCCCAACCACACCCTAACCCTATCTCTCCACCCATTTAACAATTAAGCTCCACCCTTGAGCTCCAGAGAGGTGGGGCTGGAGGTCAAGCATCACTACAAGCTGTAATTATGAGCTATACGAGAATGTGAACATGTTTTACAAGTTGAAATCTCAATTACAGTAATTTCAATATGGAATGAACCCTCCTTCGCATGGATTTGACAGAAATTCCAGAATTGTCAGTAAGCTGATTATCTACAGTGGGGAGAACAAGTATTTGATACACTGCCGATTTTGCAGGTTTGCCCAGTTACAAAGCATGTAGAAGTCTGTAATTTTTATCATAGGTACTCTTCAACTGTGAGTGATGGAATCTAAAACAAAATACAGAAAATCACATTGTATGATATTTAAGTAATTAATTTGGATTTTATTGCATGACATAAGTATTTGATCACCTACCAACCAGTAAGAATTCCAGCTCTCACTGACCTGTTAGTTGTTCTTTAAGAATCCCTCCTGTTCTCCACTCATTACCTGTATTAACAGCATCTGTTTGAACTCGTTACCTGTATAAAAGACACCTGTCCACACACTCAATCAAACAGACTCCAACCTCTCCACAATGACCAAGATCAGAGAGCTGTGTAAGGACATCAGGGATAAAATTGTAGACCTGCACAAGGCTGGGATGGGCTACAGGACAATAGGCAAGCAGCTTGGTGAGAAGGCAACAACTGTTGGCGCAATTATTAGAAAATGGAAGAAGTTCAAGATGACGGTCAATTTCCCTTGGTCTGGGGCACCATGCAAGATCTCAGCTCGTGGGGCATCAATGATCATGAGGAAGGTGAGGGATCAGCCCAGAACTACACGCAGGACCTGGTCAATGACCTGAAGAGAGCTGGGACCACAGTAACACACTACGCCATCATGGATTAAAATCCTGCAGCGCATGCAAGGTCCCCCTACTCAAGCCAGCGCACGTCCAAGCCCGTCTGAAGTTTGCCAATGAACATCTGGAGGATCCAGAGGAGAAATGGGAGAAGGTCATGTGGTCTGATGAAGCAAAAATAGAGCTTTTTGGTTTTAAATTTACTCACCGTTTTTGGAGGAAGAAGAAGGATGAGTACAAGAACACCATCCCAACCGTGAAGCATGGAGGTGGAAACATCATTTTATGGGGATGCTTTTCTGCAAAGGGGACAGGACGACTGCACCTAATTGAGGGGAGGATGGATGGTGCCATGTATTGCGAGATCTTGGCCAACAACCTCCTTCCCTCAGTAAGAGCACTGAAGATGGGTCGTGGCTGGGTCTTCGGGCATGACAACAACCCGAAAAACACAGCCAGGGCGACTAAGGAGTGGCTCCGTAAGAAGCATCTCAAGGTCCTGGAGTGGCCTAGCCAGTCTCCAGACCTGAACCTAATAGAAAAATCTTTGGAGGGAGCTGAAAGTCCGTATTGCCCAGCGACAGCCCCGAAGCCTGAAGGATCTGGAGAAGGTCTGAATGGAGGAGTGGGCCAAAATCCCTGCTGCAGTGTGTGCAAACCTGGTTAAGAACTACAGGAAACGTGTGATCTCTGTAATTGCAAACAAAGGTTTCTTTACCAAATATTAAGTTCTGCTTTTCTAATGTATCAAATACTTATATCATGCAATAAAATGCAAATTAATTATTTAAAAATCATACAATGTGATTTTCTGGATTTTTGTTATAGATTGCGTGACTCACAGTTGAAGAGTACCTATGATAAAAATTACAGACTTCTACATGCTTTGTAAGTGGGCAAACCTGCAAAATTGGAAGTGTATCAAATACTTGTTCTTCCCACTATACATAGTGCTGTGAATATTTATATGGTTTTCAGTTAATGGGATGCTACATTTTATTGAAAATTAAATATCTTCAATAAGTTTTAGCTTTAATTAGATTTCCCTGTGAAACAGGCAAGAAAAACCTGGTGTCTTCTATGATTTCTATTCTTTCCAACAACAAAGCATTTAAACGTGACAAACTCCTAGTCACGACTTAAGAAGGGGGAAGCAGGAACACCTGCCTTTTAATTTTTAGGCCATGACCGCACTAGATTATCACACAATTTCTGCGGATACTGTAGCATTCGTAATATGACATCAACCTGTGCTACGTCTTTTCTCAAAATGTAATTCAACATTCAACAGAGTGGACTCAACAAATATTTGCACCCTTGGTAAATATGAGCAAAACTGACTATGGAAATTTGTTGCGATTTCTTCTTATGCTTTCATTTAAAATATTTACAAATGTAACCTTAAAGTTAAATGTTAACCATGTTTATTCATGGTTACGTCATGTTAGTTAATACATTAATGTTAACAAATGAACCCTATTGTAAAGTTTTGCCACAAATTCAGCACAAATAAGACGCTTGAACACACATCCAGACAGGTGAAATGGAATGTTTTTGTAAGTAGGATTCATATAAAGACTTGTTTCTGAAAAAAATTTCAGAATAGTAATTTTTTTGCCACCAAGTGGCGTAAAAATGCAATCGATAGTCGTTATTTAAAGCACCCAGTTACTAAAGGGTGGTTTATTCTATTTTGTAAAATAGAACGTAGACATCAGCGGTTATCTTAATAATAAACTTTACTATACTTCTGTGATTATTGGAATATTTGTATGTGTGTTTTAAAGAGTTTTTGTGAAGTTGTTTATTTCTAACATGACAGCGTAAATGCAGATTCGGTGAATTGTTGTCATTTAGGAATCTGATCATGTGGGTGATGAAAACGAGAATGCATCCTTTTAAAGGTTAATCATCTTATATGAGTAGCACGAGGGCTTTTCAGTGCATTCATTGCTATAATATTCATAAGATGAGGATACGCTCCTCGCACTTTGCCCACCCATCATACCAGAACTGGTCTGAAATAAACTATTCTTTTTGCCTGGAAGACCTATCGTTTCATAAAAAATTTTCATATGATGGGACCGTGGTTTTCATGATGTGACCATTCAAGGGTCAATACTTGTGGACTCCTTCAGCTCCTCCCACAGTTTGTTATTGTTGGGTTTAGGTCAGGGGACTGTTCAAATGTTCATTTTGTGGTCCGTGAACTATTCAACTATTCTAGTTGTTTATTTTGAGATGTTCTTTGGGCCATGGTTGGATCTTCCAGCATGACAATCTAGTTTAAGATTCCTGACAGGGTCATTCTGGACTAAATCATATTTATATATTTATAAACATATTTACATTCTTGTTTAAATAAAATTCAATTAAAGGTCAGATTTTTGTGAATATTATGAATGAAAGATTAAGAGAAATGACAACACTTTTTCAGTCAGTTTTGTCATATTTACCAAGGGTGCCAATATTTGTGGAGTCCACTGTACATCCAAAATGTAAAAATATCCAATCTTCTCCATAGTG
This sequence comes from Zacco platypus, assembly GCA_038088235.1. Classification (NCBI taxonomy): domain Eukaryota; kingdom Metazoa; phylum Chordata; class Actinopteri; order Cypriniformes; family Xenocyprididae; genus Zacco; species Zacco platypus. The sequence continues at coordinate 10,261,269 of CM076085.1, read as the reverse complement.
CAACTCTGCAATCTTTGCATTCTTTTAATACAGCCAAGAGGTCACACTGTGGTGTATCAAACCTCTATTGGTCACATGTGTTCACATGATGTGAATTTGCCGGGCAGAGTTCACCAAACTTGAAATTTGCATGAATTTGCTTTCCAAGTCAATGGAATTAAAAGTGTAGTGTGACCACCCCTTTAAACCCAAATTATCCTATTATTTTTTTAAGGTGTACATGAGCATATCTAGCTGTTTTCATAGTGTAACCTGCATGAAAGTTTTGTATTTGTCCAGTGTCTACACTATATCTCTCCAGAAGTTATTTGCTGTAAAATGTCACTTTTGATCTTATAAACAAAGTTGCGTGAATCTCACCCCTCACACAAGCGTATGCATAAAAGCCAAAGTATACTTAGCTGTGTTGAGTGTGTTTAATTAGGATTGAAGCTAAACTGTTTGGAAACTGAGGAAATGAGGTCTTGCTGGAAAATGAGGTCTTGCTGAATGAGGTCTTCCAGGAGCGCGGTTGACTACCACTTTAGTGTATGAAGTGCAATTGTTATGACCGTCTAGGGCCAGCCACAACATAAATTAATTTGTGCCCACTCAGCCGATGAAGTTTTATTTATTTATTCACAATAACATACACAAATAATAATGATTATTTATAAAACAGAAACAATGGGGGTTAAATTCAGGAGTGGACCAGGCCAAAACAACAAACAAAAATAACTAATAACTAATGTTAATACCCTCTAAATTACCTGAAACGAAAATGCATAAAAGAAAGACAACACAACTTCCCTACTTCCCCTAAATTAAATTGATACAAAAATAATCTTTAAACAATAAAACTATAACCAAAGAAAACTGAATATTACACATCGATAACAAAACAAGGTTTGGTTGACACACAAACACACTGGAAGACTCGGGCAGAGCAAAACAAATGGCACGCATTCGGTGGCCCTTTCAGAGTGTTGGTGAGGTGTTTATATGTCGAATCCAGAAGGGACCAATCAGGAACACACCAATCATAGGCTCTACTGACTTGGGTACAGGCCACGCCTTCTCCTGCACACACACTCAAACAAAACACATGCAAAGACAGACGTAACACAGTACACATATTTGGTGTGCTTTTTGGATGCAACTATTCAAAATTGGAGTGTTAGTGGACCTAAACCACTAATTTATCACAATTGGGACACTATCCGGTATACACTTCATTCAATTACTTGCTGACCAGAATCATTCACATATCCGTAAATTCTGTCTTGTTCTGTCTTTCTCTTCTCACTGTTATCTTCTCTAGGTTAATCTTGACGTTAAGCTGCACAAGACGAACAGAAAGATCTTAATGGCAGAAAAAAATCTACTGGAACAAAAAGAGATTGAACGGCATTACAAGGTAAATATTTAGTTCTGTCATTAGTTAATAATTTTGATTTTATAGTTTAACCACAATGACTTTGCTTCACATCCCAGATAGTTTTGTTTTTAGTCTTAAAGAATTTATTAATTAATATTTATTTATTCTCTTTGCTTTTGTATTACATTACTGTTTTTGCTAAGTTAAACATGACTATTTTTGTATGGGCAAGCACCCCTCACATTTTTTAAAATGTAAAAATGTTGGTTGAAATATTTGTTCTGTTCTAGGCCTTCCGGGATGACACAGACCAAAACCTAGATGCTTTCCGAGAGACTTCTATTGTACATCTGGATGCTTTTCTATCTTCGCTGCGTGAATGTGTCAGCACCTATGATAGTGAGCGGAGTTCTGGAATCCAGCAGAACCTGAGTCGAATAGCACAAGATCAAACTCGTCTACAAGAGGTTCACTCAGGCTTTGAGAGGCTTCTACATGAGAGTGACGCTTTCCAGTTCATTAAGGTATATTTTGCATACAAACATACACGGTGAATTAAAATTCTTGAAAATTATCTGTAGGAGTGTAAAGGTCAATCTATCTTATTGATATATTGACCAATCATTTGTGGTAAAATGCAACGGTTGTTTTTAAACTTATTGGTTTGATTGCGTAGCCTACACTGTCATTTTCATCTGTATGTTCATTAACATGTGGTGACAATGGCGAAATAGTTCAATATTACACTTTTTCAAGAAAAGGAGAAAAAAATGCCATCTACATCTTGGCCTGCTTCACCTTTCCACGAGGAAACAGTGAGTGAAGCGGCACCTGAGGCTCCTATTTCCAGAACAAGCATATTTCATCACTGAACTGTAGTAGTGAGACTTACAAAACACAAATTGGCACAATGCCAAATGATTTTGTCTTATTATACCAGTGGAAACAACTTAAAATGCTCTGTCAAGGGTATGTTTACACGTCAACGATTTGCTAAAAACAGAACATTTGTACATTTGTTGCGTACAAACGACAGTGTTGTCAAAATGATCCCCATTCACACGGATCTGCGAAAACAATTAAAAACGCTGTGCATGACAGGCCAGGAGTTAGCGAGGTCACTTTGTAAAGAAAAACTACGCACCTATAGACTGAACATGTAATGCGCATATGCGTGACATCACTAATTCATGTTTTTGTTGTTTACACGGAGTCAATAATAGCATTTTTGTCAAAGATTTGCAATTTAAAACCCGCTGTACAAAAACGGCCATACATAATAGTTGGATGTGATGTGGAAATACAAAAAAAAATTGAATTTACAGAAAACACTGAAATAATTTTGTTCTGATCACAAAGACGACACAAAGTGTTAATTTCTTCAAACACCAAAAGATCTGCTGCCACAAACTTTGGCAAACCTAGTCATTTTTCTTTCTTCTCAAAAGCACAACTTGTAGCAACCAACAAACTGTCTCTAATTTGATTGATCAGTTTCCAGGAGTCTTCAACCAGGAGTCAATGGAGATATTCTCTTTAAAAGCATCTGTATGCTCTCTATATGTTTCGAGTATTTCCAAATATGGTACATTATTTGTATCATCTGCACCAGAGTCCTGCATGGGTCTTGTTTGCTAAACTTGCACGTACAATATTTAACAGAACAACTGACCGGTTATCTGACAGCAGCACTGACATAATTCCGTACCCGAACCTTTTGACCTAAAGACCGCAACCTGATCCATGAACTCAGTTCTCCACTCTTGCGAAAACTCCTGTTATAGCATAACCTGACTACACTGCACCATGGCTGTCTTATGTACAATGGACCTACTCTTTGCTGTTTATGAGACAATTTGCAAGCCTGCAGCCAGTAAACAAGCACTGAAAACGCCTCTGATTGGCCATAGCATTCATACACTCAAATGTTGGTGATTGGTTACAATGCTCAACTTGAAGAATATGCGCTTTAAAGCAGTATCAATAAAATTATTGACTATTTGACTCAGTCAGGCAGTGACTATTAATTCGCGATTTTCCATTCCATTGTCATCAAACATTAGCAACCCAAGTAAGTAAGTACAGGAGATTTACACTGTAGAATATATAAATGTGTTCAAGTTATTCATGAGAGCTGAGCATTCCTCATTTGGGAGTTTGAACACAACCTACATTTGAAAAAAGTGAAAATCCTCATTTTAGTTTTTCTCTTTGGATTTCTTTCAGGATTACAATTCCTCTATGAAAAGGTAAGGAAAACTTCTGATTCAGAGGTGATTTTGCACATTTTCAGTGAGGGGGATACTTTTTGTCCACATATATATCACTTTTTAAACTGTGTGTGCCAGGTACCAGAGACGGTTAAGAAAACCTCTGTTTTTCCCTGATGAGCCCACGGTCGACATTGAGCCGCTGTATGAAACTATGGAAGGGAAGATGGGGGAGTTCATTGCTGAAATGCGTCAGCATAGCAGCACACTCATCAGCACTCTCTGTGAGTCTAAGACCCGCTTACAGCTGCTATTAACGTCCGTCTCAAGTGGTATGTGCTAAATACAGGGATAAACCTGTATTTTCAGTGTCCAAATCTTTTTTTTAACCAGTCAATTATGGATAGAATGAATCCATGAATCCACCTTTTTTTTTTAAATTTTAAATTTTTTAAAAATGTTTTGACCTCATCATGTTTAATCAAAATGATAAAACTAAACCAAAAACCAGACTACTCCAAACGTTTTGTCCGCTTAAACCCCACAGCGCCCACATCTCATAAGCCATTTAACCACTGATGTATTGAACCAAATCACTGTCCTGCATTTTTCGATAAGTTTGTTACACTCGAATGTACTTCACAATAAGGAAGAAAAGTTCTGTTGCTACTTAGCAATAGGATCTAAAAAATTTTGTGATTGGATAACTGAAACCACATGTGGAAGTTCTTGACTACCTTCATATCGTTATCAACCCCGAATGTGTTCCTGACCGCAGAGAAGTGCCGTTCTTTCGCTGAACATGTGATCATTATGAGGCATATTATGATGAGGTGCACCAGAACAAGGGATTCAGACTTCTCTGCGTTGTACCTAAATGTTCAAAACCGCAGTTGACATCTGTATTTTTTTTTTTTTTTTTCCCACCTAAAATGACTTTGTTAAAAAATAATAATTACTAATTACTAATTTAGTGACATACAATTACAACAAAACAATGAAAATATATAACAAAGAAAAAATCTAAATATGAATAAAAACCATAATAGTATCTCAAATATCCTAAAATAACACTGGTGAAAACGGCCTTATGAGGTACAAAAAGTAAACTTGGCTGAACATACATTTGCCCTTTTTTGTCTTTTTTTTTCAGTGAAAACATCCAGTCTTGAGCCTTATGAATGTCTTGTTCTTTATATTCTTGTATTTTTTATTTTTTTTTTTCCTATTTTTGAAGGTGAATTTGAAGGAGGAGATGGTGAGGAGGAGGAGGAGGAGGTGGATGATGACGATGATGAAGAAAGTTATGATGATGATGATGATGATGAAAATGAAAGTGATGCAGAAGGTGAGGAGGAGATGAGGAGTGAGGAGGAAGAGGAGCAGCACCTCACTGAGTCTGAAGTTGAAGAATATACCCCAGAGGAGGAAGATGATGATGATGATGATGAAGAGGACTAGAAGGGCTGGATGAAAATAATCTGCACTTGAGTTCCCAAAACCAAAGTCTTAAAACGAGGGTGATTCGGTGTGGCAAACAAGCCACCGTTTCATTTGATTTTGCAAATGAAATATATAATGCAGTGAACTGACATTTGAAGAATGTGTGCACACATGTAATTAGTATTTGTTCGTGTAATACAATGTTTTGGTGAAATTTTTCAGATTTGCTGTTATTTATAGAAAATATAAGATTTTTCAAGAGATTTTAATAACTCAAAATATTCAACAGGAAGTGACATGGTGAAGTTAATATATTTATGAGAATGGGTTGTTGAACCTGACATACTCAGTCTGTGGATGAAAACTATTTTCTTTGATGTTGATATTATCTTTATGACAGTATTTATTTGTTGGAGGGAGGGAAACTAGATTCCAGTCTGGTATGTTTCAAAGCTCATGTTAACATGGATGTCAATTTGGGATGGGCTTAATTTTGCACCTATTTTCCTGTGATTTTGTAAGAAGAGGTGATATTTTAGGGGAAAAATGTATAATAAAATAAAGCTAGTTGAAATTAGTTTTATGACAAGTATTTCCTACTTTTTACGAATGAGCTGTAGCAGATAGTATAAAAAAATCATCAAGTGTAGCATGCATGATAACTCTTTAACAGCAGCAGGCTACTGACAGGACCGGGACTTCATGACCGGATGCCCTTAGGTGTGGCTCCTGAACCATACAAAGAGCTGTTCTGTAAATGTAAATTCTCAAAGCTGACCGAGCAGAGTAAATTCAGCTCCTGAATCGTACCGAGAGGAAGGAAACGCAGAGATTGTAATAACCTGTGCTCTGAATGGGAGGGCTTTTAAGGGCCCTTCAGAACCGTAGACTGGTCCCCAGTGGGAACAGTAGAGGGACGAGGACGGTTTAGCCTTTATCCCTTTAATAAACAGACAACAAGGTTGTTCCTGTCCACCGGCTGTCCGGCTATAGGAGCATGAAATACTGCTATAGACGCAGCACACCTTTAGAGTGGAAGGCGTACGTACACCGTTTATCCAACAGCTTGAGGAAAGGTCAATATCAGAGATATGTCACATACAGATGGGTCTTCATTGAGGGCTGAGCACCAAGCAGAGAAGACTGACCATTGAAGGGCATAGAGGTGTCTTGTAAACAGGGCTCTGGCCTGTGAAATAGTGTTTAAGACATTCTCGGGGAGGACTCCTGGCTCCCATTAATAGGCCATAGATGCAGAGCACACAGCCTGGGGTGGAGGTGCCAAATCGTCCCGTTCGCCTGAGAAAGGAAGTTCCGTCTTAGGGGAATCGGCCATGGTGCTGCTGTGAGCAGCTAAGACGGCTCTGAAAGCCAATGTTGGTTCCTCCTGAGCGGGGGCCACAAGGAGGACCTTTTGTCTCTGTTCCCTGATTCGTCTGATAACCCGAGGGTTCAGAGCGACCAGGGGAAAGGCATAAAGGAGAAGCCTGGGCCAATCGTGGGCCATCGCATCCCTGTTCCATAAATAGATTGGACAGTGAGAATTGTCTTCTGAGGCAAAGAAACATGCAAATACTAGCAACTTTACAAGTCCACTCACTCTAATGTTGGCCTAGTCCTAGATCAGTGTGCGCTATTATTAGGCGCATATCCATGCTTGTGTGAAGAATGGCACTGTATGACATGGAGGTGCCGGTGGGATCAATTGCATTTAGTTTAAAATACTCCGTCATTTTGGTCATACATATAAGAGTAATGCACACAGTAAAGGGTCCACTTTTATTTGGAATAATTGGAATATAACCAATTTTTTTGGGAGGATGATTCTAAAAAAATATTCAACTGGCTCAATTACTTTGATGTTGTCCTTGTCGTTCTTTTGTATTCGATTGCAAAAGAGCCGCTCTTTGAAAGGGAAGTTAGGGGATTTGTTTTTCGACTATCTCAGCTAAGGCAGCAGTCACTTCATTTGTTAATACACAATTGTGCTTAACCAATACACTTTCAATTATTCTTGGAGTGAACTCTTGCACAATTGAATAAACACTGCAAAGCTCATTTACAATTTCCAGTGTGGTGGCCTAGGAGACGTGGAGTTGTTTGCATGCGAAGTAACAGTGATGCTGTGTGTGTTTAATCAAATCCTATAGGTCTTGACCATCTATGTCACTATCTACTGTTGAGCAATACAGGCTGAATGAAAGGGTTTCAGGAAAATCTACAAATCTTGCAACACTGCCTCATCGATATGGAGTTGGGCTTCCACTATCCTTGCACTGTACTGATAAGAAACAAAAATACTCAAACTCCAGGCAAGTAGGCTACAAATACACTCATTACATACAGAAATATTCACTGAACATCTTACTTCCCAAACATGAAGAAACAAATAACACTTTTTATTTCTATGGCTGGGTGATGCATTGAATGTTATAGTGATGATGTTGCTGGCACTATAAAATTGAGCAACATTTTATTAGGTGAAAATATTTTCTACAAATAATGTAATTTAGAATTTCATAATCAGGAATTCACAGTTAACACAAATGACAAAAGTTTAATCATGAGATAATTAAACTACAAAAAGTTGTGACAATACATTAATACAAGATCAGCGCAGTAGACATGCCGTTAACGTGCCCATTCATGGTATGTAATTTGAAAGAATACTGAGCGTTTACGAAACATAAGTCAATCAAGCATTTTTATAATAACAAATTAGAACTAAATGTTGTTGCATCAAGTTCAAGGCGCTGATGCTTGCTTACAGATCCACCACAGGCTCTGCACCTTCCTACCTCCACACACTGCTACAACGCTACGTCCCCACCAGAAGCCTGCGATCACTAAAGGAACGAAGACTTGTGGTACCATCACAGAGAGGCACAAAATCACTCTCCAGAACATTCTCCTTCACTGCTCCCTGCTGGTGGAATGATCTCCCTACTTTCATCAGGAACGCAGATTCCCTGGCAATATTCAAGAGACAGCTGAAAACTCACCTCTTCCGTGAACACTTAATCCCCTCATAAAAAAAAAAAAAAAAAACCCTATCCTTTTTCCCTTCCTACTCTAGCTTATGGTACTGAGCAATGTATGAAACTTGTATTGTGAGCACTTCCTGTGTGATTTGCCAATTCATGAAGAATCGCTTGTTTGTTTTCCTCACTTGTAAGTCGCTTTGGATAAAAGTGTCTGCTAAATGACTAAATGTAAAATAAGTATATCAGTATAATATTGAAACAATTACTGAACTAATAATGCAATGAAAGAATGAATATGGTGAATGAGATGATGTTTGCGGACTGCTTGGAAGGCATATCTTGATGCAGTGATCGATCTGAAACCAGCATGGTCTCATTGTTTATTTAATGGACTATGATCAAGTCAGTCTAAAATTTAAATGAGCTATTTTCCACACTTGGAAGAGAATGTGAGCGTCATCAACTGTGAAGAGAGGCTATTCACTGCAGAGCCATAACCTCCAGCTCCCCCCTCTCTTGACCTACAATGGGCATGATGGGTGGAGCTGTATCCCCCAACCACACCCTAACCCTATCTCTCCACCCATTAAACAAGTTAAGCTCCACCCTTGAGCCCCAGAGAACTCTGCAGCGAGCACTACTTGACTGTGAACTCAAAAGAGAAAAAGCATTTGAGATGAGCAAAATCTGCGCAGAACAGAGTGATCACCATGAGAGACATTTTATTAACAAAGTTCGGGAGGAAAACCTTCAATCTAACTAATCATCACATCACTCCAGGCCTGGACTGGTAATCTGGCATACCGGGCAAACACCCGGTGGGCTGACGCTCTTGGGGGCGGGGCCGCGATATGATATACATATTTTTTTTTAATAAACAAAATTGGCCAACGACCGGCCCATAAAGCAGGGACAGCGGCCCATTGGTTCATTTTCCATACTGACACTGGGCTGGCCCAATCACTGTCTCACATAGAGACAGTGTCTGTACCCCGAACTAATAAATACAGAAAACTTCCAAACCCATTTACGGGTGATAATTTAATTGATGTATTTGAAGTAGTAAACAGAGATTATTAAGATAAACAAATGATAAAGCTTGGGTTGCTGAATATTCGATCCCTTTCTTCAAAAGCACTTATTGTAAATGATATTATCACAGAAAAGAATCTAGATGTGCTGTGTTTGACAGAAACCTGGCTAAAACCAGACGATTACATTACTTTAAATGAGTCTAGCCCTCAAGGTTACTATTATCGACACAAACCTCGTCAGAAAGGTAAAGGGGGAGGTGTTGCTGTAATCTATAGTAATATCTTCAGTATTACTCAAAACTCTTTCAAATATATCTCTTTTGAAGTGATGGTGCTCTATGTAACATTATATAATGTAAGTGACAAATCTCATTTGAAATTTGTGTTGGCTACTGTATACAGGCCACCAGGGCACCATACAGATTTTATCAAAGAATTTGCTGATTTTCTATCGGAGTTAGTACTGGCTGTGGATAAAGTCCTTATTGTTGGTGATTTTAATATACATGTAGATAATGAAAAAGACGCTTTAGGATTGGCATTAACAGATATTCTAAGCTCTACTGAAGTAAGACAACACGTGTCAGGACCAACTCATTGTCGTAATCATACTCTAGACCTAATATTGTCACATGGAATCGATATTGATGCCGTTGAAATTCTGCAGCAGAGCGATGACGTCTCAGATCATTATCTAGTCTCATGCGTGATACATTTAACCAAGGTTGGAAAACCGCCTGTCTGCCACAAATATGTTAGAACCATCACTTCTACCACAAAAAATTGCTTTATAAATAATCTTCCTGATCAGTTTCATCAACTTAGCAAACCAGACAGCTTAGAAGAACTCGATGTTGCAACAGAAACTTCATATCTTCATGTCTTCATATCCGTTAAAGGATTGTTAGGCTGCATAGATCAGGTCAGCCGGAACCGGGAACACTTCCTATAACACCAGATGTACTCATTACATCAGAAGAAGAATGGCGTCTACGCTAATTTTTGTCTCTCTGCTTATCCCGAGGTTTACCAATTAACGTGATTGGCTGGATCCGGGCCGTGTCCGGGTCGGACGGGGAACCTGTGCCTGTGTGCGGCAGCAATGTGGCCCTGGGGTGTCGGCGGAGACTGTGTTAACTAGCTCATCCTTTGTGAAGACCTTACCGACTCATCAGCCAGTGGCACATATCCCAACAAACCGTCCCATACCGGCGTGATCAAAAAGATCTTAAACTAGATGGAATTAGATTAAATATTTTGACTGTTGCGATTCCAAATCGGTTTAATGACCTGTAATTCTGCCTGAGTATCGGACAAGTGTTCACTTTTGGCCAGAGGAGAACTGGCCCCCCGACTAAGCCTGGTTTCTCCCAAGGTTTTTTTCTCCATTTGTTGGAGTTTTGGTTCCTTGCCGCTGTTGCCTTTGGCTTGCTTAAGTTGGGGACACTTGCTTGATATTCAGCAGTGTTTTTGATATGCCTGCATTGGCGCCGTTGTATGCGAACTGAGCTGAGCCGGACGATTACGTCACTGTTTTCTGCAGTGCTGCTATACCTAAATTAACTAGACTAATAACTACTGATATTTGCAACGGAATGAATCAATAATATATAGAATAAGCTGGACAATGACACCATTTTCTTATTAATGTAAAGCTGCTTTGCCACAATTTGCATTGTAAAAAGCGCTATATAAATAAAGATGACTTGACTTGACTTGACATCTCTTAACAGACTCCACCCCGTCCCCTCTGTTTTGTGTGTCAGATGCAGTGGATGGAGAAACAAAAGCGCAAGTGCAAGGGGGGTGCAGAGAAGTTGCGGGCAAAAAAAAAAAAAAATTTAGAGATTGATGCCTCAACATGTGCAAAAATTACTGACATGTTTAGTGCGGTTACTGTAGCTTCAGTTTCCAAACCTACAGTACCTGACGACGTGCAAAAACAGGTGAACATAGAAGAACATGGAGGAGACACCTGTCAGGCAGAAGAGCAGCAGGTGTCTGACTGTGAAACCAATGAGGGGCAGAGTAAACCTGTCACATGATTAACAGGCAGGGAGGGAGCGAGGGACTCACGATGCGACGACGATGATGATGCTTTACCTAAATTAATGAATATTATAAGAAAACTTAATCATCATCGTTATTATAAAGTCAGACTGTCACCTACTGCACTGGTCAGCTAAAGTCAAATAGCAGTTTTAAGTTTTATAGCTATCAAAGTTCACTTTACAGTAACGGCCGTTCTCATTAACTAGAAAAACCTGAAATGATGCAATTTGATTTTTTTTTTTTTTTTTTAAATTCAGGTTTATTATAATGTAATATTACTGATGATGTGTTTATTTCACAACGAGACTATAAATGTCTATTTATAGCACATTGTCCATCTAGAAATCCTACTCTTCAAGAATACAGGACTATAACCAAAATGGATCCTTACTAAGTGTACTTTTAATAACTCTACCAATTAATTGTAATCCTCCCTCTCTGTTCTTATGTCTAGTCAAGCCAGGTTAAGTTAGCAGTGGAGGAGAGACACAGGGAGGAACAGGCTGTAGACTACTTTGCCCATCCTGAGCCTGCTATGATGCAGGTGTTTTTAAATCATCAGCCAAACAGGATGCTAAAAACCCTGTGGTGAAGAAGGTGTTCACCAGTAGAGATGGCAAAAGCAGAAAGTGGCTGACATATTGTAATGAACGTCATGCTTTATTTTGTTTTCACTTGACAAGATTTCTTGAATTAAGATTATAATGCAAAGAAAAACACTTAAAATAAGAATTTTTTTCTGATCTTTGGTGTCCACTGGTGTGTAGGCCCTACTCCACTATGACTTTTGATCACCAGGGCCCGGTTTTTCAAAAGGTTTAATCCGGATAAAATTGATCCGGATTTAGTAATCCTTTTTTTGCGATCCGTGATCACGTAATCCACCTTACTTTTGGAGCCAGTTTTTTAAAGCAACATTGGATTGGATCAATCTGATCCGGATCGGAACTTTTCAGGATCACCAAATCTGGATAACCAGTGCTGGATAACCAGTGCTCAAACAGGATAGGAAATCACAATGTAGAACTATAGATATTGTAGCGGGCTCCTAACGGAAAAGAGGAGAACGGACACAAGAAAGTGACTTCAACCCGGAGGGTGTATTTATTTACAAGTGCAGGTTTTCGTGGTCCGGGTGAGTCCAGGTGAAAGTCTCCGGGGCAGACCGGGTTCAGTCAGTGTGGAGGGCTGCTAGCGGAGAATTCGTACCGCAACCTCCTGTTAGTCACTCTCTGGTAACAAAGAAGATAAGCACAAGTGTTAGTTGTGGTTTAGAGAAGAGTCTCTGACTTCTCTGTCTCTACAGGCGTTTATATCCCTGTCTTGTAGATTGGCTGAATGCCATCAGCTGGGCTTGGTGATTGTTCCCCAGCTGATTTGTGTGTGTTGCCAGGGGCGATGCTTGATGAGCTGCTGGCAACTCGTCACAATATGTAAAGAGCAACAAGTAGAATAGCCATTGTGGGGTCAATATAAGTTTATTTTTATTTGAAATGAAAACACACACATTTAAAAAAAACTAAAAACAAGAAAAACCCCACCCCATCCTCTTCCAGCAGTCCGCTCATCTGAGACCTACAACACAAACACTGTACATTGAGGAGTTAGACACTATTTCTGATTTGGATTTGTTTTGGATTTCAAAAATCAGTGATTGCCATTCATTGCCATGCATCACTAATAAATATTCTAAAAACAAAAATATTTTCGATTGTGATGAATATATATATCAATTAGTGACAGAATAAAATTTATTGTTTTTGCTCAATTTTGACAGCTGTTTGGGGGATTATTTTATGAGGCCAAACTCTTTCTATTTTGCTGTAGGCCTATACTGAAAGACTGAATACGTTAAAGCCTACCTAATCACAGTAGCCTGACAGATGAACACATAAAATTAAAACCTTATGAATAAATAGGATATCTTGTAAGATACTGCATGATCCAAATATAGTATTATTTGATACATTTTTAAAGTTTTCATTACATTTTGCCCATGAAATCCACACTGAATCCACCCTTCTGATGGGATCAGTTTAATCCAGATTTTTTGGATCAAAGTGATCCAAATCCTACAAAAAAGTTCTGAAAAACCCAAACTAAAGGTTTGATCCGGATCAAAACCAAGATTGGATTGCGTGATCTAATCCGATTATGTAATCCGTTTTTTCTTTTGAAAAACACATTTTCAAGATTTGATCCAATCCGTTATCCAAAATCCTAGTGGATTACTTTTGAAAAACTGGGCCCAGGGAGTCAGTCTTTCTGTGATGCAAAGCTGAATTTTCAGCATCATTACTCCAGTCTTCATGATCCAGTCACATGATCCTTAGGAAATTATTCTAATATGCTGATAAGCAGCTCATTGGCATTTAAAGGGACACACAATAAAACAGCACTTTTTTAGTCACCCCCAAAAGGGGCAATTTTAACATGCTATTAAACATTTTCTGTGGGGTATTTTGAGATAAAGCTTCATATACACACTCTGGGGACATCAGAGACTTATTTTAAATCTTGTAAAAAAAGAGGCAGAATCGGTGCCTTTAAAGAACAAAACTGACTGTCATGGAGATTTTGCAAAGGAGCAAAACTGACCGTCATTGAAATCTCATAACAAAATGAAACCAACCGTCATTGAAATCATATAATGGAACAAAGCTGATTGACATTGAAATCTCGTAACAGAAAAAAATGGACTGTCATTGAAATCTTGTAAAAGTGACACTGAAAACTAAACATCATTAAAATCTTGTAAAGGAGCAAAACTGACAGTCATTGAGATCTTCTAAAGGAACAAACACCTCCAATACCTCTTTCCGCTGCTACCCTGTCTCTCGTGCTGATAGAAACCAGAATCAACCCTGTTTAGCTTCAGTGGGTGTGTGAGCGAAAGCCTCAGATTGACCACAGCAGGACTTCACAAACGTGTTTCAACCATATATATAAACACCTATGCAGAAATATATACCTCAACAATGGTGAGATGCTTCATGCCACATTCTATAAGTTAGCACTAACTGCATTGCATCTACATGATAAAAAAAACAAGTGTAAGATTAGACCACTAGATGATGACAACCTCCTCATCAAGTTGCTTCTGGAGCCTGAAGAACTCTGAGCCAAGTCAAAATGAAACATAAAAACGTTCTCCAATAAGGTGATATTTTCTAAATTTACTAAACTGTTAATGAAGCCATGTAATTTAGTATTTAATGTAATTTAGTTTTCTATGTAGCCAAGAGGAAGAAGGCTGAGGCCGTAAAACAGGTGGGGGTCCAAAAATTTGAGAGAACATCACATAAGCTGACTTTATAAATTGACATTGATTTTCCTAAAATGTTTTATTTTGACCTTAGCATTACTGTGGATGGCGTTTCCTTTGCTTGGGCACGTCATTTCTGTTATTGTATTTCTGATTTGATGCAGTGATGTAACAAGACATCACAGTTCATATATTCATATATAAAATTATGTATATGAATAACATAACCATCTTATTTTATGCTGAATAATGATATTTGTAAAGTTGATGGTAGCATGTATAAACACACATAAACAGTTGGTGAAACTTTTAAGTGGGTTAATACAATTCTTCTATATTTGTGACAATATTTTGTAATTGTCAGACTGTCAGTTTTGCTCCTTTACAAGATTTTAATGATGGTTAGTTTTCAGTGTCAGTTTTACAAGATTTCAATGACAGTCCAATTATTTTCTGTTACGAGATTTCAATGTCAATCAGCTTTGCTCCATTATATGATTTCAATGACGGTTGGTTTCATTTCGTTACGAGATTTAAATGACGGTCAGTTTCATAGATTTTGACCTTAGCATTACGGTGGATGGTGTTTCCTTTGCTTGGGCACTTCATTTCTATTATTGTATTTCTGATTTGATGCAGTGATGCAACAAGAGATCCCAGTTTGTATATTCATATATAAAATTATGTATATGAATAACATAACCATCTTATTTTATGCTGAATAATGATATTTATATAATTAGAATATCATGAAAGAGTTCATTTATTTCACTACATCCATTCAAAAAGTGAAACTTGTATATTATATTCATTCATTACACACAGACTGATATATTTCAAATGTTTATTTCTTTTAATTTTGATGATTATAACAGAAAACTAAGGAAAATCCCAAATATAGTATCTCAGAAAATTTGAATATTGTGAAAAGGTTCAATATTGAAGACACCTGCTGCCACACTCTAATCAGCTAATTAACTCAAAACAACTGCAAAGATCTTTAAATGGTCACTCAGTCTAGTTCTGTAGGCTACACAATCATGGGGAAGACTGCTGACTTGACAGTTGTCCAAAAGACGACCATTGACACCTTGCACAAGGAGGGCAAGACTCAAAAGGTCATTGCAAAAGAGGCTGGCTGTTCACAGAGTTCTGTGTCCAAGCACATTAATAGAGAGGCGAAGGGAAGGAAAAGATGTGATAGAAAAAAGTACACAAGCAATAGGGATAACCGCACCCTGGAGAGGATTGTGTAACAAAACCCATTCAAAAATGTGGGGGAAATTCACACAGAGTGGACTGCAGCTGACGTCAGTGCTTCAAGAACCACTACACACAGACGTATGCAAGATATGAGTTTCAGCTGTAGCATTACTTGTGTCAAGCCACTCTTGAACAACAGACAGTGTCAGAAGCGTCTCGTCTGGGCTAAAGACAAAAAGGACTGGACTGCTGCTGAGTGGTCCAAAGTTATGTTCTTTGATGAAAGTAAATTTTGCATTTCCTTTGGAAATCAGGGTCCCAGAGTCTGGAGGAAGAGAGGAGAGGCACCCAATCCACGTTGCTTGAGGTCCAGTGTAAAGTTTCCACAGTCAGTGATGGTTTGGGGTACCATGTCATCTGCTGGTGTTGGTCCACTGTGTTTTCTGAGGTCCAAGGTCATCTCAGCCGTATACCAGGAAGTTTTAGAGCACTTCATGCTTCCTGCTGCTGACCAACTTTATGGAGATGCAGATTTCATTTTCCAACAGGACTTGGCACCTGCACACAGTGCCATAGCAACCAGTACCTGGTTTAAGGACCATGGTATCTCTGTTCTTAATTGGCCAGCAAACTCGCCTGACCTTAACCCCATAGAAAATCTATAGGGTATTGTGAAGAGGAAGATGCAATATGCCAGACCCAACAATGTAGAAGAGCTGAAGGCCTCTATCAGAGCAGCCTGGGCTCTCATAACACCTGAGCAGTGCCACAGACTGATGGACTCCATGCCACACCGCATTGCTGCAGTAATTCAGGCAAAAGGAGGCCCAACTAAGTATTGAGTGCTGTACACGCTCATACTTTTCATGTCCATACATTTCAGTTGGCCAAGATTTATAAAAATCCTTTCTTTGCATTGCTCTTAAGTAATATTCTAATTTTCTGAGATACTGAATTTGGGATTTTCCTTAGTTGTCAGTTATAATCATCAGAATTAAAAGAAATAAACATTTGAAATATATCAGTCTGTGTGTAATGAATGAATATAATATACAAGTTTCACTTTTTGAATGGAATTAGTGAAATAAATCAACTTTTTGATGATGTTCTAATTATATGACCAGCACCTGAATAAAGTTAATGGTAGCATGTATAAACACACATAAACAGTTGGTGAAACCTTTAAGTGGGTTAATACACTTCTTCTAAATTTGTGACAATATTTTGTAATTGTCAGACTATCAGGTTTGCTCCTTTACAAGATTTTAATGATGGTTAGTTTTCAGTGTCAGTTTTACAAGATTTCAATGTCAATCATCTTTGCTCCATTATATGATTTCAATGACGGTTGGTTTCATTTCGTTACGAGATTTAAATGGCGGTCAGTTTTGCTCCTTTGCAAAATCTCAATGACAGTCAGTTTTGTTCCTTAAAGGGCACCAATTATGCCTCTTTTTACAAGATTTAAAATAAGTCTCTGATGTCCCCAGAGTGTGTATATGAAGCTTTATCTCAAAATACCCCACAGAAAATTTTTAATAGCATGTTAAAATTGCCCCTCTTGGGGTGACTAAAAAAGTGCTGTTTTATTGTGTGTCCCTTTAAATGCAAATGAGCTGCTTATCAGCATATTAGAATAATTTCCGAAGGATCATGTGACACTGAAGACTGGAGTAATGATGCTGAAAATTCAGCTTTGCATCACAGAAAACAGAAACCATTATTTTAAATTGTAAAAATATTTCATAACATTACTGCTTTAGTTGCTAAACATTTCTGTATTTTTGATTAAAAAAAAAATGAAGTCTTGTTGAGCATATGAAACTTCTTTCAATTACACTTAGAATAGTAATGAAAAAAACATAGTGATTCATAATGTGAAACTAACTAACTATCGGCATGCCATGTAGGGAATATTTTTGCCCTAGAGTTATACTCCTTATTTTCTGGAGTTTATTGCAACTCTTTATTCAGTACAGTTTATGATGACTGTACTGGGGTTTTGTGCAGTATGTGATAGACTATTTTACACCGGGGGTTAACCCTTTATACAGTACAGCTTATTGCAACTGTACTGGAGCGTTAGGACCCACTCAGACCACAGGCTGATCAGACCTGCTGGCCTCTCCAACGCCTCTTCCCTCTGCTACCCAGTCTCTCGTGCTGAAACAGACCAGACTCAACCTTGTTTAGCTTCAGTGGGTGTGTAAGCGAAAGCCTCAGGTTGACCACAGCAGGACATCACAACTGATTTTCCTCCATGTATATAAACAGCCATGCTGAAATACATACCTCAACAATGGTGAGATGCTTCAGGCCACGTTCTATAAGTTAGCATTAACTGCATTGCATCTACATGATAAAAAAAACAAGTGTAAGATTAGACCACTAGATGATGACAATCTCCTCATGAAGTTGCTTCTGGAGCCTGAAGAACTCTGAGCCAAGTCAAAATGAAACATAAAAACGTTCTCCAAAAAGGTGATATTTTCTAAATTTACTAAACTGTTAATGAAGCCATGTAATTTAGTATTTAATGTAATTTAGTTTTCTATGTAGCCAAGAGGAAGAAGGCTGAGGCCGTAAAACAGGTGGGGGTCTAAAAATTTGAGAGAACATCACATAAGCTGACTTCATAAATTGACATTGATTTTCCTAAAATGTTTTATTTTGACCTTAGCATTACGGTGGATGGTGTTTCCTTTGCTTGGGCACTTCATTTCTGTTATTGTATTTCTGATTTGATGCAGTGATGCAACAAGACATCACAGTTCATATATTCATATATAAAATTATGTATATGAATAACATAACCATCTTATTTTATGCTGAATAATGATATTTGTAAAGTTAATGGTAGCATGTATAAACACACATAAACAGTTGGTGAAACTTTTAAGTGGGTTAATACAATTCTTCTATATTTGTGACAATATTTTGTAATTGTCAGACTGTCAGTTTTGCTCCTTTACAAGATTTTAATGATGGTTAGTTTTCAGTGTCAGTTTTACAAGATTTCAATGACAGTCCATTTTTTTTCTGTTACGAGATTTCAATGTCAATCAGCTTTGCTCCATTATATGATTTCAATGACGGTTGGTTTCATTTCGTTACGAGATTTAAATGACGGTCAGTTTTGCTCCTTTGCAAAATCTCAATGACAGTGCGCTACCATTAACTTTATAAATAATCGTTGTTCAGCATAAAATAAGATGATCATGTTATGCATATGCATTATTTTATATATGAATTATGAAATTCAGTCACTTATGAATATATGAACTGTGATTTCTTGTTACATTACTCCATCAAATCAGAAATATAATAATTTTGTATTATGCCCAAGCAAAGGAAACACCATCCACCGTAATGTCAAAAGGTCAAAATAAAACATTTTAGGAAAATCAATGTCAATTTATCAAGTCAGCTTATTGTGATGTTCTCTCAAATTTTTGGACCTCCACCTGTTTTACGGCCTCAGCCTTCTTCCTCTTGGCTACATAGAAAACTAAATGACATTATATACTAAATTACATGGCTTCATTAACAGTTTAGTAAATTTAGAAAATATCACCTTATTGGAGAACGTATTTATTTTTCATTTTGACTTGGCTCAGAGTTCTTCAGGCTCCAGAAGCAACTTCATGAGGAGATTGTCATCATCTAGTGGTCTAATCTTACACTTGTTTTTTTTTATCATGTAGATGCAATGCAGTTAGTGCTAACTTATAGAACGTGGCCTGAAGCATCTCACCATTGTTGAGGTATGTATTTCAGCATGGCTGTTTATATACATGGAGGAAAATCAGTTGTGATGTCCTGCTGTGGTCAACCTGAGGCTTTCGCTTACACACCCACTGAAGCTAAACAGGGTTGAGTCTGGTCTCTTTCAGCACGAGAGACTGGGTAGCAGCGGGAAGAGGCGTTGGAGAGGCCAGCAGGTCTGATCAGCCTGTGGTCTGAGTGGGTCCTAACGCTCCAGTACAGTTGCAATAAGCTGTACTGTATAAAGGGTTAACCCCCGGTGTAAAATAGTCTATCACATACTGCACAAAACCCCAGTACAGTCACCATAAACTGTACTGAATAAAGAGTTACAATAAACTCCAGAAAATAAGGAGTATAACTCTGGGGCAAAAATATTCCCTACATTACATGCCGATAGTTAGTTAGTTTCACATTATGAATCACTATGTCTTTTTCATTACTATTTTAAGTGTAATTGAAAGAAGTTTCATATGCTCAACAAGACTTCATTTTTTTTATCAAAAATACAGTAATGTTTAGCAACTACAGCAGTAATGTTATGAAATATTTTTACAATTTAAAATAATGGTTTCTGTTTTCTGTGATGCAAAGCTGAATTTTCAGCATCATTACTCCAGTCTTCAGTGTCACATGATCCTTCGGAAATTATTCTAATATGCTGATAAGCAGCTCATTTGCATTTAAAGGGACACACAATAAAACAGCACTTTTTTTAGTCACCCCCAAAAGGGGCAATTTTAACATGCTATTAAAAATTTTCTGTGGGGTATTTTGAGATAAAGCTTCATATACACACTCTGGGGACATCAGAGACTTACTTTAAATCTTGTAAAAAGAGGCAGAATCGGTGCCTTTAAGGAACAAAACTGACTGTCATGGAGATTTTGCAAAGGAGCAAAACTGAAAGTCATTGAAATCTCATAACGAAATGAAACCAACCGTCATTGAAATCAAATAATGGAACAAAGCTGATTGACATTGAAATCTCATAACAGAAAAAAGTGGACTGACATTTAATTCTTGTAAAACTGACACTGAAAACTAAACATCATTAAAATCTTGTAAAGGAGCAAAACTGACAGTCATTGAGATCTTCTAAAGGAACAAACACCTCCAATACCTCTTTCCGCTGCTACCCTGTCTCTCGTGCTGATAGAAACCAGAATCAACCCTGTTTAGCTTCAGTGGGTGTGTGAGCGAAAGCCTCAGATTGACCACAGCAGGACTTCACAAACGTGTTTCAACCATATATATAAACACCTATGCAGAAATATATACCTCAACAATGGTGAGATGCTTCATGCCACATTCTATAAGTTAGCACTAACTGCATTGCATCTACATGATAAAAAAACAAGTGTAAGATTAGACCACTAGATGATGACAACCTCCTCATCAAGTTGCTTCTGGAGCCTGAAGAACTCTGAGCCAAGTCAAAATGAAACATAAAAAGGTTCTCCAACAAGGTGATATTTTCTAAATTTACTAAACTGTCAATGAAGCCATGTAATTTAGTATATAATGTAATTTAATTTTCTATGTAGCCAAGAGGAAGAAGGCTGAGGCCGTAAAACAGGTGGGGGTCCAAATTTTTGAGAGAACATCACATAAGCTGACTTTATAAATTGACATTGATTTTCCTAAAATGTTTTATTTTGACCTTAGCATTATACGGTGGATGGCGTTTCCTTAGCTTGGGCACTTCATTTCTATTATTGTATTTCTGATTTGATGCAGTGATGCAACAAGAGATCACAGTTTGTATATTCATATACAAAATTATGTATATGAATAACATAACCATCTTATTTTATGCTGAATAATGATATTTACAGGTGCTGGTCATATAGTTAGAATGTCATTAAAAAGTTGATTTATTTTACTAATTCCATTCAAAAAGTGAAATTTGTATATTATATTCATTCATTACACACAGACTGATATATTTCAAAGGTTTATTTCTTTTAATTTTGATGATTATAACTGACAACTAAGGAAAATCCCAAATATAGTATCTCAGAAAATTAGAATATTGTGAAAAGGTTCAATATTGAAGACACCTGCTGCCACACTCTAATCAGCTAATTAACTCAAAACACCTGCAAAGACCTTTAAATGGTCTCTCAGTCTAGTTCTGTAGGCTACACAATCATGGGGAAGACTGCTGACAGTTGACAGTTGTCCAAAAGACGACCATTGACACCTTTGCACAAGGAGGGCAAGACTCAAAAGGTCTTTGCAAAAGAGGCTGGCTGTGCACAGAGTTCTGTGTCTAAGCACATTAATAGAGAGGCGAAGGGAAGGAAAAGATGTGGTAGAAAAAAAGTGCACAAGCAATAGGGATTTCCGCACCCTGGAGAGGATTGTGTAGCAAAACCCATTCAAAAATGTGGGGGAGATTCACACAGAGTGGACTGCAGATGGAGTCAGTGCTTCAAGAACCACTACACACAGACGTATGCAAGACATGAGTTTCAGCTGTCGCTTTCCTTGTGTCAAGCCACTCTTGAACAACAGACAGTGTCAGAAGCGTCTCGTCTGCGCTAAAGACAAAAAGGACTGGACTGCTGCTGAGTGGTCCAAAGTTATGTTCTCTGATGAAAGTAAATTTTGCATTTCCTTTGGAAATCAGGGTCCCAGAGTCTGGATGATGAGAGTAGAGGCACACAATCCACGTTGCTTGAGGTCCAGTGTAAAGTTTCCACTGTCAGTGATGGTTTAGGGTACCATGTCACCTGCTGGTGTTGGTCCACTGTGTTTTCTGAGGTCCAAGGTCAACGCAGCCATATACCAGGAAGTTTTAGAGCACTTCATGCTTCCTGCTGCTGACCAACTTTATGGAGATGCAGATTTCATTTTCCAACAGGACTTGGCACCTGCACACAGTGCCAAAGCAACCAGTACCTGGTTTAACCCTTTGACGCGTACGATCACACCGGTGTGATCAGTCTTGGCTGGTCCCTGGAGCGTACGATCACACCGGTGTGATTAGAACGTTCAGCGCATCACGTGATCAACTGTCAAATTCAAATGTCCTTGCGCGCGTTCTCTGGTGCAGAGTCAGTGACAGACGCACTCAGCGCTGTCAATATATCACAAATATGCAGTGTTTTCAACCACATAATGTTTATTTTAGGTTTCAGACATTTAAATGCACATAAGTACTAACAAATCAATACATTTAGAGTTTGTAAAATACATACTGACGTCTATGGGAGCGGCAATAACAGTAATTTCCATAATAATTAGACGACACGCTCTATTCATATCAGATACGCATTGTGTAAGTAACTTTAAAGTTTACTCTCTTCTTCTATCAGTTCACCGGCTCACTTACATTCATGTATTTCGGGATAAGTGGATGAATTCACGTGTTTTAAAACCAACAGACGCGATTCTCTGTACTGCGGGGCAAACTAACATGGCGGCGCCCATCGCGCGTATATCTCAACTAACGCGATCATTATAAAAGTGTTTAAACAGCAAAACACATCCACTTGCACATATTTGACAATCGGAATATCAGATATTTCATGCTATAGTGATCAAATTTGTTAATATTTTGAATAAAAAAAGAAAAATGAAATACAAGCAGATCATCAGTCATACAGCGCTATTGTGGCTACCGTCTGTCACGTGACAAGCAATGACGTGTCACCATGGAAACAATAAAGTGACACGTTCTAAATAACGGTCGCCTTGAAAAACTCACGCTGGGGGCTCAGCCAGAATATTTTAAACTTACGTGCGAAAGGGTTAAGGACCATGGTATCCCTGTTCTTAATTGGCCAGCAAACTCGCCTGACCTTAACCCCATAGAAAATCTATAGGTTATTGTGAAGAGGAAGATGGGATATGCCAGACCCAACAATGTAGAAGAGCTGAAGGCCACTATCAGAGCAACCTGGGCTCTCATAACACCTGAGCAGTGCCACAGACTGATCGACTCCATGCCACGCTGCATTGCTGCAGTAATTCAGGCAAAAAGAGCCCCAACTAAGTATTGAGTGCTGTACATGCTCATACTTTTCAGTTGGCCAAGACTTATAAAAATCCTTACTTTGCATTGCTCTTAAGTAATATTCTAATTACTTAGAATTACTTAGGATTTTCCTTAGTTGTCAGTTATAATCATCAGAATGAAAAGAAATAAACATTTGAAATATATCAGTCTGTGTGTAATGAATGAATATAATATACAAGTTTCACTTTTTGAATGGAATTAGTGAAATAAATCAACTTTTTGATGATATTCTAATTATATGACCAGCACCTGAATAAAGTTAATGGTAGCATGTATAAACACACATAAACAGTTGGTGAAACTTTTAAGTGGGTTAATACAATTCTTCTATATTTGTGACAATATTTTGTAATTGTCAGACTGTCAGTTTTGCTCCTTTACAAGATTTTAATGATGGTTAGTTTTCAGTGTCAGTTTTACAAGATTTCAATGACAGTCCTTTTTTTTCTGTTACGAGATTTCAATGTCAATCAGCTTTGCTCCATTATATGATTTCAATGACGGTTGGTTTCATTTCGTTACGAGATTTAAATGACGGTCAGTTTTGCTCCTTTGCAAAATCTCAATGACAGTGCGCTACCATTAACTTTATAAATAATCGTTGTTCAGCATAAAATAAGATGATCATGTTATACATATGCATTATTTTATACATGAATTGTGAAATTCAGTCACTTATGAATATATGAACTGTGATTTCTTGTTACATCACTGCATCGAATGAGAAATATAATAATTTTGTATTATGCCCAAGCAAAGGACACACCATCCGCTGTAGCAAATTTAGCTCAAAAGAAATATGAATAATTAATTATAACTTATTATAATTAATTATAAATATTTGGATCAGTTAATAGAATTAACTTAACGTAGTAAAATCAATTTTACAGTCAATTAACCTGTTTGTCCAGTGGACACTTGGTTAATTGTTTATTAATTCTAAGAAATGTTCATTTCCTGGTTATGGGAAATTACATTCTTACTCTACAGTACTACTTAGAGCATGTAGTCAAAATCTGCATGATTAGGGACTCCCGTATATGAGCATGAAACACAGACAACTTCGCATGTGACATGCACAAGACTTTATTAACCAGACTGAACACTTAAACTACTCTAACATTCACACACATACATACATGCATACAGTGTACCAAGAGAAAAAGAGAGCTGATGCAGAATACAGGAAAGCAAGTTATAGCATTGTTTGAAAGTCAACAGATCAACAGTCTTGAGCAAACCATCAGTTTAGTTCTAACATGCCATTCTTTAAAAGAGGCAAGGATACTTGATGTATCAAATAATGAGACTAAGTGTGATACTTGCATGTCTCGCCCATTTGAATTAAACTGTCCTGATGCAATTTGTGGAGGCTCGGTTGAACTTGTTGATGTTGTCTTGATGAGAGAGAACCAGTTGGATTCAGAGGATCTTTGGTGAATGGAAAGACAAGGCCACAGCCTGGCACAAACTTGAGGATCTTCAGAACTTCTAGCTCAGCGTCATCTTCACAACAGCTTTTCCTCAGTACCAGAAGAAGAAGAGGGACATGATCTTGTGATCTGTGATTTTTAAAGTGTGAAGATGTCACACCCTCTGGAGGTGACTGAGCCAATAAGGATTTGTTCTTTCGGAGGGAACTTTTACGACCCTTTGTTCTCTAGCAAGATATTTGCATAAGACATCATATTGGATGGATGAGAGAAGAACCTTCTAGATTCTTATTATACTTGATGTGTCAGAGTTAACAAAATGTAATGTAAATTAACAGATTGGGAGCGAAGATTGGAGTCCAGAGAGACCAAACGTGCTACCCATGTGATTATAATACATAATTATAATATGCAACTCTGAAACATTAATACAAAAAGTTCAACAGAGAGAATTAATACATAGGTCAAACCCTATAAAAGGAAAATTATGAGAGGGAAAAATTGGATACACGTTTATACATCTCTGGAGTGGTTATATATAGAATATATAAGATTAAAATGGTTTATTTGTCCTTCTCAACAAGAATGAAGTCAGAGTCACATTCTCTGCACATTCTTTATGGTCGTAAAACCCTATCAGATGGTGTCCATGGGGGAGGGTTCCCCAGACCTCAGAGTGAGTTTTTAGAGATTATTTGTTAAGTATGACAAATAATTGTGTCTGATTTGTCTCAGTCGTTACACACCATCCGCCGTAATGTCAAAAGGTCAAAATAAAACATTTTAGGAAAATCAATGACAATTTATGAAGTCAGCTTATTGTGATGTTCTCTCAAATTTTTGGACCCCCACCTGAATTTACGGCCTCAGCCTTCTTCCTATTGGCTACATAGAAAACTAAATGACATTATATACTAAATTACATGGCTTCATTAACAGTTTAGTAAATTTAGAAAATATCACCTTATTGGAGAACGTATTTATTTTTCATTTTGACTTGGCTCAGAGTTCTTCAGGCTCCAGAAGCAACTTGATGAGGAGGTTGTCATCATCTAGTGGTCTAATTTTACGCTTGTTTTTTTTATCATGTTGATGCAATGCAGTTAGAACGTGGCCTGAAGCATCTCACCATTGTTGAGGTATGTATTTCAGCATGGCTGTTTATATACATGGAGGAAAATCAGTTGTGATGTCCTGCTGTGGTCAACCTGAAGCTTTCGCTTACACACCCACTGAAGCTAAACAGGGTTGAGTCTGGTCTCTTTCAGCACGAGAGACTGGGTAGCAGCGGGAAGAGGCGTTGGAGAGGCCAGCAGGTCTGATCAGCCTGTGGTCTGAGTGGATCCTAACGCCCCAGTACGGTTTCAATAAGCTGTACTGTATAAAGGGTTAATCCCCGGTGTAAAATAGTCTATCACATACTGCACAAAACCCCAGTACGGTCATCATAAACTGTACTGAATAAAGAGTTGCAATAAACTCCAGAAAATAAGGAGTATAACTCTGGGGCAAAAATATTCCCTACAGTACATGCCGATAGTTAGTTAGTTTCACATTATGAATCACTATGTCTTTTTCATTACTATTCTAAGTGTAATTGAAAGAAGTTTCATATGCTCAACAAGACATCATTTTTTTTTTTTTTATCAAAAATACAGTAATGTTTAGCAACTAAAGCAGTAATGTTATGAAATATTTTTACAATTTAAAATAATGGTTTCTGTTTTCTGTGATGCAAAGCTGAATTTTCAGCATCATTACTCCAGTCTTCAGTGTCACATGATCCTTCGGAAATTATTCTAATATGCTGATAAGCAACTCATTTGCATTCAAAGGGACACACAATAAAACAGCACTTTTTTAGTCACCCCCAAAAGGGGCAATTTTAACATGCTATTAAAAATTTTCTGTGGGGTATTTTGAGATAAAGCTTCATATACACACTCTGGGGACATCAGAGACTTATTTTAAATCTTGTAAAAAGAGGCAGAATTTTGCCTTTAAGAAACAAAACTGACTGTCATGGAGATTTTACAAAGGAGCAAAATTGAAAGTCATTGAAATCTCGTAACGAAATGAAACCAACTGTCATTGAAATCAAATAATGGAACAAAGCTGATTGACATTGAAATCTCGTAACAGAAAAAAATGGACTGTCATTGAAATCTTGTAAAAGTGACACTGAAAACTAACCATCATTAAAATCTTGTAAAGGAGCAAAACTGACAGTCATTGAGATCTTCTAAAAAAACAAACACTTCCAACACCTCTTCCTGCTGCTACCCTGTCTCTCGTGCTGATAGAGACCAGAATCAACCCTGTTTAGCTTCAGTGGGTGTGTGAGCGAAAGCCTCAGATTGACCACAGCAGGACTTCACAAACGTGTTTCAACCGTATATATAAACACCTATGCAGAAATAAACACCTCAACAATGGTAAGATGCTTCATGCCACGTTCTATAAGTTAGCACTAACTGCATTGCATCTACATGATAAAAAAAACAAGTGTAAGATTAGACCACTAGATGATGACAACCTCCTCATCAAGTTGCTTCTGGAGCCTGAAGAACTCTGAGCCAAGTCAAAATGAAACATAAAAAGGTTCTCCAACAAGGTGATATTTTCTACATTTACTAAACTGTTAATGAAGCCATGTAATTTAGTATTTAATGTAATTTAATTTTCTATGTAGCCAAGAGGAAGAAGGCTGAGGCCGTAAAACAGGTGGGGGTCCAAATTTTTGAGAGAACATCACATAAGCTGACTTTATAAATTGACATTGATTTTCCTAAAATGTTTTATTTTGACCTTAGCATTACGGTGGATGGCGTTTCCTTAGCTTGGGCACTTCATTTCTATTATTGTATTTCTGATTTGATGCAGTGATGCAACAAGAGATCACAGTTTGTATATTCATATATAAAATTATGTATATGAAAAACATAACCATCTTATTTTATGCTGAATAATGATATTTACAGGTGCCGGTCATATAATTAGAATATCATCAAAAAGTAGATTTATTTTAGTAATTCCGTTCAAAAAGTGAAACTTGTATATTATATTCATTCATTACACACAGACTGATATATTTCAAAGGTTTATTTCTTTTAATTTTGATGATTATAACGGAAAACTAAGGAAAATCCCAAATTCAGTATCTCAGAAAATTAGAATATTGTGAAAAGGTTCAATATTGAAGACACCTGCTGCCACACTCTAATCAGCTAATTAACTCAAAACACCTGCAAAGACCTTTAAATGGTCTCTCAGTCTAGTTCTGTAGGCTACACAATCATGGGGAAGACTGCTGACAGTTGACAGTTGTCCAAAAGACGACCATTGACACCTTTGCACAAGGAGGGCAAGACTCAAAAGGTCATTGCAAAAGAGGCTGGCTGTGCACAGAGTTCTGTGTCCAAGCACATTAATAGAGAGGCGAAGGGAAGGAAAAGATGTGGTAGAAAAAAAGTGCACAAGCAATAGGGATAACCGCACCCTGGAGAGGATTGTGTAACAAAACCCATTCAAAAATGTGGGGGAGATTCACAAAGAGTGGACTGCAGCTGGAGTCAGTGCTTCAAGAATCACTACACACAGACCTATGCAAGATATGAGTTTCAGCTGTTGCTTTCCTTGTGTCAAGCCACTCTTGAACAACAGACAGTGTCAGAAGCGTCTCGCCTGGGCTAAAGACAAAAAAGACTGGACTGCTGCTGAGTGGTCCAAAGTTATGTTCTCTGATGAAAGTAAATTTTGCATTTCCTTAGGAAATCAGGGTACCAGAGTCTGGATGATGAGAGGAGAGGCACACAATCCACGTTGCTTGAGGTCCAGTGTAAAGTTTCCACTGTCAGTGATGGTTTAGGGTACCATGTCACCTGCTGATGTTGGTCCACTGTGTTTTCTGAGGTCCAAGGTCATCGCAGTCGTATACCAGGACGTTTTAGAGCACTTCATGCTTCCTGCTGCTGACCAACTTTATGGAGATGCAGATTTCATTTTCCAACAGGACTTGGCACCTGCACACAGTGCCAAAGCAACCAGTACCTGGTTTAAGGACCATGGTATCCCTGTTCTTAATTGGCCAGCAAACTCGCCTGACCTTAACCCCATAGAAAATCTATAGGTTATTGTGAAGAGGAAGATGGGATATGCCAGACCCAACAATGTAGAAGAGCTGAAGGCCACTATCAGAGCAACCTGGGCTCTCATAACACCTGAGCAGTGCCACAGACTGATGGACTCCATGCCACACCGCATTGCTGCAGTAATTCAGGCAAAAAGAGCCCCAACTAAGTATTGAGTGCTGTACATGCTCATACTTTTCAGTTGGCCAAGACTTATAAAAATCCTTTCTTTGCATTGCTCTTAAGTAATATTCTAATTACTTAGAATTACTTAGGATTTTCCTTAGTTGTCAGTTATAATCATCAGAATTAAAAGAAATAAACATTTGAAATATATCAGTCTGTGTGTAATGAATGAATATAATATACAAGTTTCACTTTTTGAATGGAATTAGTGAAATTAATCAACTTTTTGATGATATTCTAATTATATTCAATTCAATTCAATTCAATTCAAATTTATTTGTATAGCGCTTTTCACGATACATATCGTTTCAAAGCAGCTTTACAGAGAACGGATGTCAACATTACAATTTAAAGAATACAGTTAGCAAATAACATAATTTAGTTAATTAATTTACAATCAGAGTTAGCAGTTTAACTGAAGTAGGAAGCAAAGAGCTCCCGGAAAATAAATTACATTAACAATAATTGGGACATAAAATTGGGCAATGTGCATGTTGATCCAGATGATTGCGTCTTCTGAAGTCCTCGCAGGAACTGGCGCCGTCTCTTCACAGGTGATGATCATCTGAGGTCTTCTGAAGAGGCTGGATCCGGACTGAATCCGGTGTCCCGAGGTCAAACAGAAAAGCAAAGGAGAATAATTAGCGTAGCTGCTGTTCATAACTTTAAGCAAAGACAGTCATAATGAGCAATTGATCTGATATGAGATGCATTTATGTGAATGCTTGGCTAAAGAGATGTGTCTTTAATCTAGATTTAAACTGGGTGAGCGAGTCTGAGCCTCTAACATTATGAGGAAGGCTATTCCAGAGTTTCGGAGCCAAATGTGAAAACGCTCTCCCTCCTTTAGTGGACTTAGCTATCCTAGGTACAACCAGAAGTCCAGAGTTTTGTGATCTTAAGGAGCGTGACGGATTGTAGGGCAAGAGAAGATCGGTTAAGTACACGGGAGCTAAACCATTTAGAGCCTTATAGGTCATTAGCAATACTTTATAATCGATACGGAACTTAATGGGTAACCAGTGTAAAGATGATATAATTGGTGTTATATGATCATATTTTCTTGACCTGGTAAGAACTCTAGCAGCTGCATTTTGTACTAATTGTAGTTTGTTTATAGAGGAAGCAGGACAACCAGCTAATAATGCATTACAGTAATCTAGCCGAGACGTCATGAAAGCATGAACTAACTTTTCTGCATCAGAAATAGATAACATATTCCGTATCTTGGCAATGTTTCTGAGGTGAAAGAAGGCTGTTTTTGTAACATATGAAATATGATTTTCAAAGGACAAGTTGCTGTCTAATATAACGCCCAGATCTTTAACTGTCGAGGATGGAGTAACAGTACATCCTTCTAAATGCAGACTGTAGTCTGAGAGATTCTGTGTACAGGTCTTTGGTCCAATAAGTAATACTTCAGTCTTATCAGAATTTAATAGAAGAAAGTTACTGGTCATCCAATGTTTTACTTCTTTAACACACTCTGTCAGTTGGGATAATTTAGAGATTTCATCAGGTCGTGATGAAATATATAACTGAGTATCATCGGCATAGCAGTGGAAACTAATTCCATGTTTTCTTATAATATTGCCGAGTGGCAGCATGTATATTGAAAACAGTAGAGGGCCTAACACAGATCCTTGCGGCACTCCATAGTTTACTATTGTTATCTTAGATTTTTCCCCGTTTAAATAGACAAAATTGTGTCGGTCTGATAGGTATGACCTAAACCACCGTAATGCCTGTCCCTGAATACCAGTGTAATTTTGTAGTCGGTCTAGGAGTATTTTATGATCTATAGTGTCGAACGCAGCACTGAGATCAAGTAACACTAGTATTGAGACATAGCCTTGGTCAGAAGCTAGAAGTAAGTCGTTTGTAATTTTAACGAGCGCAGTTTCTGTGCTATGATGAGACCTGAATCCTGACTGAAATTTTTCGTAGATAGCGTTTTTTTGCAAGAAGGAGCACAGTTGGGCCGAAACCACTTTTTCTAGTATTTTAGACATAAATGGAAGATTTGAAATGGGTCTGTAATTTGCCAATACATTAGGATCTAATTGTGGTTTCTTAATGAGAGGCTTAATAACTGCTAGCTTGAACGGTCGTGGGACGTGTCCTAGAGATAAAAATGAGTTGATAATATTGAGAAGAGGTTCTTCTGCTACAGGTAACAGTTCTTTCAGTAGTTTAGTGGGTATTGGATCTAATAAACATGTTGTTGGTTTAGACACAGTAATAAGTTTATTTAGCTCATCCTGTCCTATAGTTGTAAAGCACTGCAACTGTTCTTGAGGGGCGATAATTGAGGCTGAATCATAAAACTCTGTTAAAGGTTGTACATTTACAATTGTATTTCTGATACTTTCGATTTTCTCAGTAAAGAAATTCATAAAGTCATCACTGCTGAACTGTAATGAAATATTTTGTTCAGGTGATGTCTGTTTATTTGTTAGTCTAGCTACTGTATTAAACAAGAACTGTGGATTGTTTTGGTTATTTTCTATAAGTTTGCGGAGATGCTCGGCCCTGGCTGCTTTTAGAGTCTTTCTATAGCGGGACGAACTGTCTTTCCACGCGATTCTAAAAACTTCTAAACGGCTTTGTCTCCATTTGCGTTCTAGATTACGAGTTTCTCTCTTCATTGAGTGAGTGATACTGTTGTACCATGGTACAGTATTTTTATCTCTAACCTTTTTAAATCTCATCGGTGCAACAGTATCTAATGTACTAGTGAAAATGGTGCACATGCTGCTAGTCATTTTCTCGAGGTCATTTACGTGTTCGGGTACGATGAGCAGCTGAGACAGATCAGGCAGGTTATTTGTGAATTTATCTATAGTTGTCGGGAGAATTGTTCTGCCTAGTCGATATCGCGGCACAATCTGACAAATATCATCAGTATGCAGTACGCAAGTTAAAAGATAGTGATCAGAGACATCATCACTTTGCGGTAGAATTTCTATATCAGTAGGATTTATTCCATGTGATATAATTAAATCTAGAGTATGATTAAGACGGTGGGTGGGTCCAGTGACGTTTTGTTTGACCCCAAAGGAGTTTAGTAAATTTGTAAACGCAGCCCCTAACGCATCGTTTGTATTGTCTACATGAATGTTAAAATCTCCAACAATCAGAGCTTTATCGACGCTGACCAGTAGGTCTGAGAGAAAGTCTGCAAACTCTTTTAGGAAATCAACGTAAGGCCCTGGAGGTCTATAAACAGTAGCCAAAGCAAGAGATAGTAGCGACTTTTTACTTATATCTGAGAGTGTAACATTAAGTACGAGAATTTCAAATGAATTGAAGCTGTAGTTTGTTTTCTGAGTAGCATTCAGAATATCACTATGGATTGTTGCTACACCACCGCCACGGCCAATCAGACGGCATTTATTTTTATAACAGTAGCCAGGTGGACAAGACTCATTTAGACCGAAATAATCATTTGGTTTAAGCCATGTTTCAGTAAGGCAAATTATATCAAGACTATTATCTGTGATTATTTCATTTATGATAACTGCCTTAGGTGTCAACGATCTAATGTTTAGTAGCCCTAGCTTTAGAAATTGTTTTTGTTCAGTAATTTTATAATATTCTGGTTTGATCACGATCAGGTTTTTTCTAGATTTTTTATTTTTATTGTTATTGCTAAACCTCACTATTCGTGGAATAGACACAGTTTCTATAGACTGCATTACACTCACATTTCTATCAGTTAAGTGGGCAAAACACATACTGTGATTTGAGGTTTGACTTACTAGTCATACGGTGCGAAGCGTCCTGGAGATGTCATTATATGACCAGCACCTGAATAAAGTTAATGGTA
Source organism: Zacco platypus (assembly GCA_038088235.1). Lineage (NCBI taxonomy): Eukaryota > Metazoa > Chordata > Actinopteri > Cypriniformes > Xenocyprididae > Zacco > Zacco platypus. The sequence continues at coordinate 10,228,351 of CM076085.1, read as the reverse complement.
GCATGTATAAACACACATACACAGTTGGTGAAACTTTTAAGTGGGTTAATACAATTCTTCTATATTTGTGACAATATTTTGTAATTGTCAGACTGTCAGTTTTGCTCCTTTACAAGATTTTAATGATGGTTAGTTTTCAGTGTCAGTTTTACAAGATTTCAATGACAGTCCATTTTTTCTGCTACGAGATTTCAATGTCAATCAGCTTTGCTCCATTATATGATTTCAATGACGGTTGGTTTCATTTCGTTACGAGATTTAAACGATGGTCAGTTTTGCTCCTTTGCAAAAGAAATGTTAAAATAGTAATGAAAAAAACATAGTTTCACATTACAGATGATATAATGCTTTATTCAGTTCTTACAGCTTACATGGAATCACTAACTAACTATCGGCATGTAATGTAGGGAATATTTTTTCTCCAGGGTTACACCCCCTTATTTTCTGGGGTTTATTGTAAGTCTTTATTCAATACAGTTTATGATGACTGTACTGGGGTTTTGTGCAGTATGTGATGGACTATTTTACAGCAGGTTTAACCCTTTATGCACTACAGCTTATTGCTACTGCACTGGGGCATTAGGACCCACTCAGACCACAGGCTGATCAGACCTGGGGGGTATTCCAGAAAGGAAGGTTAACTTACCGTCACATATACCCTGAACTCTTTGGTTGTTTAATCCAGAACTTGCTTACTCTGGGTATGTTGGTTCCAAAACACCGGTGAGGAGGTGGTTCAATCAACCTCCTTTTGGTAACCGAGAGTTAATGCGCATGGACGGCGAGTACATGAAGGCATTTTCAATAGATAGCCGATTTCAGGAGTCACCATGGAAACGCGTGGAGAAAAAAGTGTGCTACATACTTCAGTGAGACGGAGGTTTTAATGCTTGCTCATGAAGAATATAAGCCCATTATAAAAAAATAAAAAAAAAACACTGCAGCATCAGCCAAAGAAAGAGAGTTGGCTTGGCAAAAAGAGTAAATGTTTATAAAATGTATAATAGTTTATAAAATTATAGATTATAAATTTACATATTTCAGGCGGGGCTATTCTTAACAGACTATTCCCTCTTTTCACTCTGTTTGCATTCACTGATTTGCCAAAGTCATCTTAAATGTTTAATTGTTAATTCAACTGAAAAATTTGAGAGAATATCACATGTTCTGACTTAATAAATTGACATTGATTTTCCTAAAATGTTTTATTTTGGACTAACCATTACAGTGGAGGGTGTTTCCTTTGCTTGGGCACTTCATTTATTTTTTTCTTAATGCTAATTTAATTCAGTGATGCAATAATAAATCACAATTCATATATGACTGAATTTCATGTATCATATATAAAATTTTACATTTGATTATCATGACTATCTTGTTTTATGCTAAATAACAACTATTTATGAAGTTAGTGGTAGCATGCATAAACACAGAAAAACAGTTGGTGAAACTTCAAATACAAGATACAATTATTCTAAATTTGTGACAATACTATCTGACTGGCTATACTTGAGTCACAGACTTCAACATTCAGCATGCTAAACACAACAGTGGTAACAATTAAATTTTGTTTAAAGTAAATTATCAAGTACTCTCTTTTTTAGTCACTAAAACTCATGTGTAAGTCAACTATACTTACTACGCTTTTGTCAGTACAACATACTATTCCTATTTCACTTTACTAAATCTAACTAATTAGATTTTACAGTGTAGTGGGGACCAGTAATGAGGGCGATTTAATGGTTTAAACACCTAAAGATTTTGCACCCAAAAATATATCGTTACCTGCACATGGATTGATTTCCTATTAACATAATCTCCTTCATTGACTGAAGGAGCTTTAATAGGAATGTGAGTTCCATCAATGCACCCAATCACATTTGGGAAACCTGAAATTGAAAGTTATATAAGATACATTTTAAAATGACTGTGGCTGTATACAGTATTGATATATGGATTAAGTAGTGCTATATAACTAAAATGGTCTCTCATAGAATATCATAGAAAGGATAAACCCGCCACTCTGTGGAATTCCTCTTTAATGACTCTCGTGGTTTATAGCCAGGGAACTGAACCAAAGTGTGTAGAAACTGTTTGAGTGCAAGACATACTGTACGAACAGCCCTACACACAGTTGCCTTTCCCCTTTGCTCTGCATCGCCAAAGTTATACAAAAAACTCCCTGTCGCAAAAAAACGAAGGGCAATGCACAAAATGTGCTTTGTGTTCAGCGCTGATCCCCGATGTGTCACGTTTGATGTGTACAGTTTTCAAAAGATTTGTTAAATAAATTAACGAATCTTTTGAAAAACGGTAACACTCCCGCAAATATCCATTTGGATACGAAAACACACCGATACGTGGTACCCTCTGACGGCGGAAAAGATTCCGTATAATCTGTGCTTCCACATCCACTGGATCGTCTTCAAAAGGGCATGCCATACTCCGTCACCTCTCTGAAACAAACTAACCCTGAAACTAAACCAGCCGCGGAGCAGAGTATAAGTTTCTATGGCTACTTACATACCTTGAAACTTACCTCCGTTTTTGGAACCGAAAGCTGAGGTTATCCGCCTACTTACCCTTAAACTTACCCAGGTATGTCACATAAATTGCTTTTTGGAATACCCCCCAGATTAAATAAATACATTTACATTTACTCATTTATCAGATGCTTTTATCCAACGTGACTATTAATCAAGTAAATTAGAGCATTAAATTCAAGTTTATTTGTAAATTACCCTTGGTTTTACCACATTTGCAGTAAAACATAGTAACTAACAAAATGAACCATTGTTTGTTGTTGTAAAATCATAACTACAAAATTAACCATGGTTTCAAAACCTATGGTTATAGTGATGATTACCATAATTTTACTTTAGTACTACTGCAATTTTACAATAGTAGAACCATGATTTGAAAAAAAACAAAAAAAAACAGTTGCTTTGTTTTATCATACTAAAACCATATAGTGCTTTTTTACAATTTATAGTTTTAAAGAAACAGAAAATGCATGTTCAAGATTATAATCTCAAACTATCCTTTAATTATCCAGAGGAGACTCACTGAGGTGCTTCTTCTGGAACAAAGTACCAGTGATGTCCACATGACAATAACTCTAAGATAAAGTCAATTAAAGTCATGTGTTTAAAGTCGTGTTCAGATAAACAGACTAAATTATGCTATCTTCAACATTTTTAAAGGGCAAGTTTGCAGATTTTCAACTCACTTTGTTTTGTGACAATGTTGGCAATATATGTAAATGACGAATGCTTACTCTTTCTCTGATTTACATGTACTGAGATATATGGAAGCTTATTTCTGCAATGAAATGAAAAATAAAAAAGGTAATTGTGACGTTTTATCTCACAATTCTGACTTTTTCACAGAATTGAGACATAAATATCATAATTGCGAGTTATGAAGTCAGAATTTCTTGACATAAAGAGGTAAAAAGTCGCAATTATCTTTTTTATTTTTTTATTCAGTGGCGGAAACAAGCTTCCATAGAGATATCCGTGTTTATTTGTCAGCAAAACGGTCACGCAAACCTTCCCTTTAAGACACTTGCCTGGTTTCACAGATAAGGCTTAAAGGGTTAGTACACCCAAAAATTCTGTGATTAAAGGGTTTATTCTGTCATTAATTCCTCACCCTCATGTCGTTCTACACCCGTGAGACTTTCATTCATCTTCAGAACACAAATGAAGATATTTATGATGAAATCCGATGGTTCAGTGAGTCTATTGACAGCAAGATAATGAACACTTTCAGATGCACAGAAAGATACTAAAACATATTTAAAACAGTTCATGTGACTACAGTGGTTCTACCTTAATATTATAAAGCAACGAGAATACTTTTTATGCACCAAAACAACAACATTTCAACAATATGGACGATTTCAAAACACTGATTCATGAAGCTTTACGAATCTTTTGTTTCGAATCAGTGGTTCAGATTGCGTATCAAACTGCCAAAGTCACGTGAACTATTGAAATTTCGAATCACTTATGACGTAACAAAGCCTCGTGTGACGAGCAGGGCGGGCGAGAGCTGTGAGGGAACGGCGCGAGGCCGGTGACGCGAGAGATAACGAGCTTCAGCTGCTCGGCGCACCGGTCTCGGATCTCTCACGGAGGAGCTCCGGAAGCATAAAAGAGGAGAGACAACAGTGAAGGACGAGAGAGGACCAGGCCTGGGGGGTATTCCAAAAAGCAGGTTATGTGACATACCTGGGTAAGTTTAAGGGTAAATAGGCGGATAACCTCAGCTTTCGGTTCCAAAAACGGGGGTAAGTTTCAAGGTATGTAAGTAGCCATAGCAACTTAAGCTCTGAACATAACCTGCTCCTGGGCAGGTTTAGTTTCAGGGTTAGTTTGTTTCAGAGAGGTGACGGAGCATGTTATGCCCTTTTAAAGACGATCCAGTGGATGTGGAAGCACAGATTATACGGAATCTTTTCCGCCGTCAGAGGGTACCACGTATCAGTGTGTTTTCGTATCCAAATGGATATTTGCGGGAGCGTTACCATTTTTCAATAGATTCGTTAATTTATTTAACAAATCTTTTGAAACTGTACACATCAAACGCGACACATCGGGGATCAGCGCTGAACACAAAGCACATTTTGTGCATTGCCCTTCGGTTTTTTGTATAACGTTGGCGATGCAGAGCATGTGGGAAAGGCAACTGTGTGTAGGGCTGTTCGTACAGTATGTCTTGCACTCAAACGGTTCCTACACACTTTGGTTCAGTTCCCTGGCCATAAAGCACAGAGAGTCATTAAAGAGGAATTCCACAGAGTGGCAGGTTTATCCTTTCTATGATATTCTATGAGAGACCATTTTAGTTATATAGCACTACTTAATCCATATTTCAATACTGTATACAGCCACAATCATTTTAAAATGTTTCTTACATAACTTTCAATTTCAGGTTTCCCAAATGTGATTGGGTGCATTGATGGAACTCACATTCCTATTAAAGCTCCCTCAGTCAATGAAGGAGATTATGTTAATTGCAAGTCAATCCATGTGCAGGTAACGATATATTTTTGGGTGCAAAATCTTTAGGTGTTTAAACCATTAAATCGCCCTCATTACTGGTCCCCACTACACTGTAAAATCTAATTAGTTAGATTTACTTAAAAAAAAAGGATGCAAACCGATTGCCTTTGGAAAAAAAACTAAGTAAAGTTAAATAGGAATAGTATGTTGTACTGACAAAACCTTAGTAAGTATAGTTGACTTACACATGAGTTTTAGTGACTAAAAAAGAGAGTACTTGATAATTTACTTTAAATAAAATTTAATTGTTACCACTGTTGTGTTTAGCATGCTGAATGTTGAAGTCTGTGACTCAAGTATAGCCAGTTAGATAGTATTGTCACAAATTTAGAATAGTAGCTACCCATTTGAAGTTTAACCAACTGTTTTTCAGTGTTTATGCATGCTACCACTAACTTAGCATAAAACACGATAGTCATGATAATCAAATGTTAAATTTTATATATGATTCACGAAATTCAGTCGCATATGAATTGTGATTTATTATTGCATCACTGAATTAAATTAGCATTACGGTAAAAATAAATTAAGTGCCCAAGCAAAGGAAACACCCTCCACCGTAATGGTTAGTCCAAAATAAAACATTTTAGGAAAATCAATGTCAATTTGATATTCTCTCAAATTTTTCAGTTGAATTGACAATTAAACATTTAAGATGACTTTGGCAAATCAGTGAATGCAAACAGAGTGAAAAGAGGGAATAGTCTGTTAAGAATAGCTCCGCCTGAAATATGTAAATTTATAATCTATAATTTTATAAACTATTATACATTTTATAAACATTTACTCTTTTTGCCAAGCCAACTCTCTTTCTTTGGTTGATGCTGCAGTGTTGTTTTTTTGTTTTTTTTATAATGGGCTTATATTCTTCATAAGCAAGCATTAAAACCTCCATCTCACTGAAGTATGTAGCACACCTTTTTTCTCCACGCGTTTCCATGGTGACTCCTGAAATCGGCTATCCATTGAAAATGCCTTCATGTACTCGCCGTCCATGCGCATTAACTCTCGGTTACCAAAAGGAGGTTGATTGAACCACCTCCTCACCGGTGTTTTGGAACCAACATACCCAGAGTAAGCAAGTTCTGGGTTAAACAACCAAGAGTTCAGGGTATATGTGACGGTAAGTTAACCTTCCTTTCTGGAATACCGCCCTGGAATACCTCCCAGGCCTGGAAGTTATGTTGTGTTTTATTTTGTTTGTGTGGGCGGCAGTCGCCGTGAGGAACTGTCGCCCTTTTACTTTCGGTTTGTTTATTTGTTTATTAAACTTTGTTGAATGTTCGCCGGTTCCCGCCTCCTTCTTCCCGTTCTTAAGAACTTTGTTACACCTCGTTTACTGAAATCACGTGACTGATGGTCCGAACCACTGATTAGAAACAAAAGATTCATAAAGCTTCATGAAGCAGTGTTTTGAAATCGTCCATCTCTAGATATTGTTGAAAAGGCATTACTTTGTTTTTTTTGGCGCACAAGTATTCTCGTCGCTTTATAATATTAAGGTTGAACCACTGTACTCACATGAACTGTTTTAATTATGTTTTAGTACCTCTCTGGGCATCTGAAAGTGTTAATTATCTTTCTGTCAATAGAGACTCACTGAGCCATCAGATTTCATCAAAAATATCTTGTGTTCTGAAGAAACGAGAACAAAGGTCTTACGGGTGTAGAACAACATGAAGGTGAGGAATTAATGACAGAAATGTAATTTTTGGAGTGAACAAACCCTTTAACTGAAAGCACATCTTAAAATATGTCAGTGACATTGTTTTGTGTCAAGATGCTCAACGGTAATGTTTTTTTTTTTTTCTAAAGCACGTTTTAAAAAGCTACTTAAATCTCCTAATTTAACTAAGAACTAATCCTGATTTAATCTAAGCCTTGTCTGTGAAACCGGAATAATGATTACAATATAAAGATAATATCTGTCAGTTTTGTATGTCCATCTATAGTTTCCATCATCTGAAGTCTTTGAAAGTGAGGCTGGATACAAACTGGAGCTGCCGTAATCTCTAGAAACCTTGCTGAGCATCCTGAGATAGAAACAGCAACAGGAGAAAGATTAACTAACTTCCTCCTTTACTGGACTTTGATTTGATGATTTGCTATTTATGAAACATTTCTAATTATTAACGTTGAAAATGGTTGTGCTAATTAATATTTATGTGGAAACCGTTTTAACAGTTAAACCAGTTTATTTTTATAGAGTATACTCTATTGGGGTCAATAAGATTTTTTTTTTTTTTAAGAAATTCATATTTTTATTTAGCGAGCATGCATTAAATTGACCAAAAGTGAGAGTAAAGATTTCTGTTTCAAATAAAATGTTGTTCTTTTTTAACTTTCTAGTCATTAAAGAATTAAGTAGAGAAGCTGTTTTCAACATTGATAATAATCATAAATGTTTCTTGAGCATCAAATCATCATATCAGAATGATTTCTGAAGGATCATGTGACACTGAAGACTGGAGGAATGATGCTGAAAGTACAGCTTTGATCACAGGAATAAATTACACTTTACAACATTCACATAATTAAAAAGCATTTTAAATTTTAATAATGTTTCAGAAATGCATAGAATCCATATATATATATATATATATATATATATATATATATATATTTATTATGTTACCATGTAATGCCCATGTACACTACCGGTCAAAAGTTTTAGAATGCCTCCATTTTTCCGGTTTTTATAGAAATTTACGCAGTTTAATGTCTCAATGTACTCTGAAATTAAAGCATAGAACACATAGACAATTGGAGATAAAAAAGAAATCATGGAATCGTTTTGTTTAACAAAATGTAATCAAAATTTTTGACTCATCAAAGTAGCCAACTTTTGCAGATATAACAGCCGAACACACTCGTGGCATTCTTTCTACAATGGAAATCAAATATTGTTCGGAAAGTTCTTCCCAACACTGTTGCAGAAGTTCCCACAAATGTGTTGCACTTGTAGGTTGCTTTGCTTTCACCCTTCTGTCCAGTTCATCCCAAACCAGCTCGATGGGGTTTAAGTCTGGAGACTGTGCTGGCCATTCCATGATTTGAAGCCTACCGTCTTGTTCTTTTCTTCTAAGGTAGTTCTGACATAACCTGGAGGTATGTTTTGGGTCATTATCTTGCTGTAGGATGAACCCCTGACCAACTAGGCGTATACCAGAGGGTATTGCATGGCGCTGCAAAATGCTGTGGTAGCAGTTTTGGTTCAGGGTGCCACTCACTCTGTGCAAGTCGCCGACTCTAGATCCAGCAAAAGAGCCCCAGACCATCACGCTTCCTCCTCCATGTTTGACAGTTGGTGTCACACACCGAGGAACCATCCTTTCGCCTACTTGACGGCGTACAAAAACCCTGCGTGATGAACTGAAGATTTCAAGTCCAGTGTAGTTCACTGGCGGTGCTTCATGGCCCAGGCAAGCCTCTTTTTCTTATTTGCCATCTTAGCAATGGCTTTCTTACTGCCACTCGACCTGTCAAACCTGCAGCTCTAAGTCTTCTCTTCACAGTTGAAACTGAGACTTGCTTACTTCGACCAGTGTTAAGCTGTGCTTGAAGCTGTTGTCCTGTGAGCCGCCTATCACGCAAGCTGTTGACTCTCAGAAACTTGTCTTCTGATTCTGTTGTGGCTTTGGGTCTGCCAGACCTCTTCCTGTCAGAGTTTCCTCCAGTTTCCAAATGCCTTTTGATGGTATAGGAAACTGTACTCACTGACACCTTGGCTTTCTTTGCAATTTCTCTAAAGGAAAGACCTACACTTTTAAGGGTTATAATGGTCTGTCTGTCTTCCTTTGTTAATTGCCTTTTTCTCGCCATTATGAGAGCAATATACTACTTCCTGCGTTACAATACTGTCCAAATAATGCTTAAGAGGGTGTAGTAACACAGTCTGTTCCAACACTGCTTTTATACAGACAGAGGGTTTGTAAGTAATCAACAAAAGTTGGGACACCTGTAGGAATTGTTAGCATCAACTTTCAAGGCTTAATTTACTTCCATTGCTGCAGAACAGCTGTAAGTTGTTAACCCATTACTTGTTCCCTGAAAAAGGCCTTTTTGTATATCTCTGAAATGTACATTATTTTTCAGTTTTTGGTAACCTAAACGTTTTTTTTAACCTCTGGCAGTTTACCACTTACCTTTGTACCATTTCAGGTTATTCACTGGACTTGAACTGCTTAAATTTCAATAAAAACTGGAAAAATTGGGGTGTTCTAAAACTTTTGACCGGTAGTGTATATATATATATATATATATTACTTTTTAAAGTGTCTCATGATCATACCTTGTTGCTGTTGCACAAACTCTCTCTGCTTTAGCTACTGAAAATAAAAAGTAGATTTTTTTTACAGTAATAAATGAGCATCTTTTATTACAAACGACTTATCACTGGCTCAGCTGGTTCATCGAATACAGCTTATTCAGCAGAAAAGTGAACAAAAACTACAGTATTATATAGTAACCTAAGCTATATTTAAAAAAAAAAATCTATATACAGTGAGGAAAATAAGTATTTGAACACTCTGCTATTTTGCAAGTTCTCCCACTTAGAAATCATGGAGGGGTCTGAAATTGTCATCGTAGGTGCATGTCCACTGTGAGAGACAACACAATGTATGATTTTTTTTAACTATTTATTTGTATGATACAGCTGCAAATAAGTATTTGAACACCTGAGAAAATCAATGTTAATATTTGGTACTGTAGCCTTTGTTTGCAATTACAGAGGTCAAACGTTTCCTGTAGTTTTTCACCAGGTTTGTACACACTGCAGGAGGGATTTTGGCCCACTCCTCCACACAGATCTTCTCTAGATCAGTCAGGTTTCTGTCCTGTCGCTGAGAAACACAGAGTTTGAGCTCCCTCCAAAGATTCTCTATTGGTTTAGGTCTGGAGACTGGCTAGGCCACGCCAGAACCTTGATATGCTTCTTACAGAGCCACTCCTTGGTTACCCTGGCTGTGTGCTTCGGGTCATTGTCATGTTGGAAGACCCAGCCTCGACCCATCTTCAATGCTCTAACTGAGGGAAGGAGGTTGTTCCCCAAAATCTCGCAATACATGGCCCCTGTCATCCTCTCCTTAATACAGTGCAGTCGTCCTGTCCCATGTGCAGAAAAACACCCCCAAAGCATGATGCTACCACCCCCATGCTTCACAGTAGGGATGGTGTTCTTGGGATGGTACTCATCATTTTCTTCCTCCAAACATGTTTAGTGAAATTATGACCAAAAAGTTCTATTTTGGTCTCATCTGACCATATGACTTTCTCCCATGACTCCTCTGGATCATCCAAATGGTCATTGGCAAACTTAAGACGGGCCTGGACATGTGGTGGTTTAAGCAGGGGAACCTTCCGTGCCATGCATGATTTCAAACCATGACGTCTTAGTGTATTACCAACAGTAACCTTGGAAACGGTGGTCCCAGCTCTTTTCAGGTCATTGGCCAGCTCCTCCCGTGTAGTTTTGGGCTGATTTCTCACCTTTCTTAGGATCATTGAGACCCCACGAGATCCATCTTACATGGAGCCCCAGTCACCAAGCTGCTTGGCAATATCCCCGTAGCCCTTTCCAGCCTTGTGGAGGTGTACAATTTTGTCTCTAGTGTCTTTGGACAGCTCTTTGGTCTTGGCCATGTTAGTAGTTGGATTCTTACTGATTGTACGGGGTGGACAGGTGTCTTTATGCAGCTAACGACCTCAAACAGGTGCATCTAATTTAGGATAATAAATGGAGTGGAGGTGGACATTTTAAAGGCAGACTAACAGGTCTTTGAGGGTCAGAATTCTAGCTGATAGACAGGTGTTCAAATACGTATTTGCAGCTGTATCATACAAATAAATATTTAAAAAATCATACATTGTGATTTCTGGATTTTTTTTTTTTTAGATTATGTCTCTCAGAGTGGACATGCACCTACGATGACAATTTCAGACCCCTCCATGATTTCTAAGTGGGAGAACTTGCAAAATAGCAGGGTGTTCAATTACTTATTTTCCTCACTGTAAAATCTGAGAGAATGAAATACCATTAATGCCAAATATGCCTGAACTATAGGCATGCGCGAATAACGTGTGCCGAGTTAACAAGTTAATATTTAACGTTTAAATTCAGCAAAACTTACAGGCCCATCAGCGACAGGGTCACGAACACCACCGATAAACAACAGCAAGAGGAACGGTGTTGTGCCGAAATCGGTGACCTATCGAAAACTGTCGCTGTCGCTGTTGAGCAAATCTTCGCGCAAGAGCGCATTCACGTGCAGAGAGCGAACACTGAAGCGGAATGATACTGCAAAAACGTCCAATGCTTGTATACAGAAGAAATTAAACATTAATGCTGTGCTGTTATTGACTGATGCTGGACGTTATACAAAGAATGGACTCGTTTTGTATTGTCATTGTCTGATACACGTAGACTTTGTTCTTATTATATCAATTACAATTACTCAAACTAAAATTACAGTTTGTTAGTTTGATATATATATATATATATATATATATATATATATATATGTATTTATAAAATGTGGTATATATATATATATATATATATATATATATATATATGTATAATAAATACCATAGCGTTTTTGAGCCATACTATAGTAAAGTACTTGAATTACTTTATTGTGGTAATTGTATAGTTGCTGTGGTAATTTAACAACTATAGTAATATAAACTTACTTGATCCAATACAGTACTAAGTTTTCTACTATTATAGGGTATATTATACTGCAACAAACTATATACAGCATACTACAATTTACTATATCATTCAAAAACACTATAATATTTACTATAAATTACTATAGTATTTTTCATATACCTACCGAAATATGTGGCTGCTCTTTTTTTCACTACAACTGACTGCAACGTTCTATAAAGTGACTCATGTGATGTGTGACCATCTCCCCTTTCTGTTTTATTAAGCATACTGATCAGATATCGATCATTCTATAGGGTCACGGAATCTGACGGGTCAAATTCGGGTCGTTTTCAATGAAGTTTTTGATTACATTTCCAAAAATGAATTTCCAGCATCAGCAACTAAGCATGAAAGATTTGTCATCAAACGAAGGGCAGCTAATTACATTATTCGAGGTGAGTTGCTAATCATGTGGCTTAATGAAGATCTTGATATCCAAAAAGGCGAAAATCTGTATATACTTTATTAATAAAGCATTCTATGTACTGATACACTTACAAAAAATAAGTATACTAATTAATTTTATTAAGTATACTAAAGTAAAGTTCAAGTATGTTTTTAAGCATTCTAATAGTAGCATGCTTAAGTGTACTATTTCAATACTTCTTGGGACTAAATTGTCCCACATTTTGGTAAATACTTATGGTATACTTTATTAATTGTCACTGTTTGCCATTATATTCTTAAATCAATAATATCTTTGTCTATATTCTTTTAGGTTTAGACTAACTATATAATTTGAAAGCTTCCAAATAGTAGTTTTCATATTTGTAGTTTTCTGATTTTCAAGACAAATGACAGAGGAACAATAATTTATTAATTCGCAACAAGAATATTTTCAGACTTATAAGGAATTTTTAGACATTTATTTTGAAATAGCAATGAAAATAAAAAATATTGTTCTTTTTGCATGTGTTTTATGTGTTTGTTAAAGGTTGAATTCAAACCAAATACTGCCATTCTGCCCATACTACTTCTGAATAGGATATCAGTTTCAAAAATTATATGAAAATTACGGATGGTTCAGGTCACTCAACTCATTAGAAAAATGGAAGAGCTCTTATTTGGTATTTTTATCAAAGACTAACATTTGTTTCTAAATTACACACATGCAGTTTAAAGGAATAGATCACATAAAAATTAAAATTTGCTGATGATGTATTAATCAAAAAGTGATTAATCAAAAAATCATAGGGTGTCATAATCATATCAAAATAATTATACCTTAATTAAAAAAAAATGAAATACATTTATTTTATGCCAAGTACACTACAAATACATTTACATATTACATACTTAATATAAATACCCTGCAACTGTACTTAAATGCTAATACTAGCAATACTAAAATGGTATACTTAAAGTCTGCAAAATTGATAACTAATTTTGTACTTAATGTTTTTTAAATTTTTCTGTAAATAGTACTGAGATCCAATATATATAAGTATATTTGATTGTTTTAAAGTGGAACTATTGCAAGTATACTTCAGGTATAATAGTGATATTAAAACATTAAGAAAATTATTGATAGTATACTTAGAGTATGAAAAATGTATTTTAAATAGATTTTGGTAGAGGTTTTTTTCACCTATGATAAAAATAATTTATCTTACAAATGTATGGATTCACTTCCAAAATTTATTTCTGGTTCACTGGACTTTTTGATACTACAGTCGTGGCCAAAAGTTTTGAGAATTACATAAATATTGGAAATTGGAAAAGTTGCTGCTTAAGTTTTTATAATAGCAATTTGCATATACTCCAGAATGTTATGAAGAGTGATCAGATGAATTGCATAGTCCTTCTTTGCCATGAAAATTAACTTAATCTCAAAAAAACCTTTTCACTGCATTTCATTGCTGTCATTAAAGGACCTGCTGAGATCATTTCAGTAATCGTCTTGTTAACTCAGGTGAGAATGTTGATGAGCACAAGGCTGGAGATCATTATGTCAGGCTGATTGGGTTAGAATGGCAGACTTGAAATCATTGTTCTTCCATTGTTAACCATGGTGACCTGCAAAGAAACGCGTGCAGCCATCATTGCGTTGCATAAAAATGGCTTCACAGGCAAGGATATTGTGGCTACTAAGATTGCACGTAAATCAACAATTTATAGGATCATCAGCAACTTCAAGGAAAGAGATTCAATTCTTGTAAAGAAGGCTTCAGGGCGTCCAAGAAAGTCCAGCAAGTGCCAGGATCGTCTCCTAAAGAGGATTCAGCTGCGGGATCGGAGTGCCACCAGTGCAGAGCTTGCTCAGGAATTGCAGCAGGCAGGTGTGGGCGCATCTGCACGCACAGTGAGTCAAAGACTTTTGGACGATGGCCTGGTGTCAAGAAGGGCAGCAAAGAAGCCACTTCTCTCCAAAAAAAACAGCAGGGACAGATTGATCTTCTGCAGAAAGTATCGTGAATGGACTGCTGAGGACTGGGGCAAAGTCATATTCTCCGATGAAGCCCCCTTCCGATTGTTTGGGGCATCTGGAAAAAGGCTTGTCAGGAGAAGAAAAGGTGAGTGCTACCATCAGTCCTGTGTCATGCCAACAGTAAAGCATCCTGAGACCATTCATGTGTGGGGTTGCTTCTCATCCAAGGGAGTGGGCTCACTCACAATTCTGCCCAAAAACACAGCCATGAATAAAGAATGGTACCAAAACACCCTCCAACAGCAACTTCCAACAATCCAACAACAGTTTGGTGAAGAACAATGCATTGCTTTATTTATGCATGCTTTACTGCATGCAAATTTAGCACATTTTTATTTTTGGGTGAACTTGGATTAATTTTTTGGATGAACTATCACTTGAAACACTGTAATAACTGAATAATCTTTGTTATTCTGAAGGTTGCCAGTTGTGTAGTATGTCAGTCAAAAGGCTGTGAAAAAAAGAAGCCTGTGGAATACACCCCTATAAAGGTATTGCAAATTGGACAAAGATTTGGTTTTAAGTTGATTGTTAAAGACTGGGTACACAAGTAAATAGGGTCTTCAATTGTTTATAAATATTGTTCATAAATATTTGAGTAATAACAATTTTACAAATCTAAATATCAATATAAATGACTGTCAGATATATAAAATGCTACACTTTTCTATTATTTTGTAATAAAATAATTTATTTTACTAAATTACCATCTTAAATCCTTCTCCTACAGTTTATTTAAACATTTTATGATGCTGTTGTAGTATATATTCACAATCTTTCTATTTTTGTATGTTCAAATAAATATAAATATAATTTCTTACATACTTCTTCAGGTCAGCAGCCCTTTTGTGCTTCTGGGAATGGACCTTATAGGGAAGTTGACCCCTACTGATGATGGACATCAGTACATTTGTGTTTTAATTGACTACTTTACAAAGTGGCCCCAGGCTTACCCTCTCAGATCCAAGTCAGCCAGCGAGGTTACAAACTGTATCGTCAAATTCTTCTATCAGTTCGAGGCACCAAAAAGAATTCTGATGGACCAGGGAAAAGAATTCGTAAATGCTGTATGTACCATCACATATGTTGTTGTTAATACAAATATAACTTTCAATAGTGAAATGCAGGGCTCTACAGTGCGACCATTTCACTCACATTTGTGACAGAAAATTACTGCAGGCGACTATGAAAAAGTATTTAGGAGCACCAGTGCATGTCACACCGTCATCATCACCAGCACATCAAGCTCCACCTACACGATCCCAATCCCCTGAATACTGATTACCCGCACCTGCATTCACTCACGTTCACGCCTTAAAAAGCCTTCACACACTCACTCTGGTGTCTGATCTCGTCGTTAATGGACCCCAGACTTACCCGTTGCAACTTGCCTTCTTCCTTGTCTTCGTTGGATATCTCTGCTACCTTCTGCTCAGGCGTGGGCGCGAACCACCGGACTGGCATCTTCTACTCTGCAATACACACGGACATCGGATATATTCACAAGCTAAGTCACTTCCTGGTTACCGGACTCAGAGACTCTCTATATCATACCGCTTCCCTGTTGTCATTCTCACTCTGTTCAATAAAACCTTTATCATTACTAATACCTTCTCGTCCGTGTCTGACAGTGCAACTGTTACATCAGGTCCGGTTCTATGGGAGTACTAGAGGTCATTGATCAGAGGGTGCTCCTAAAAATAAATGTAAGCGTAGAGCCCTGATATGTTTTTTTTCATGGTATAGAGTCTTAAATGCAAATAATACATATATATTTTTATAATGCACTAAAATGTTTTATTGGACTTTTTTTTTCATTTACACCTCATTATTAAATATTTAATTAATTATTTAATTTGTACTATAATAAGTGAATTTTGTACTTTCAGATAAACAGAGATGTGTGCGGAATTTTGGGGATTAAAAGGAGCTTATGTGCACCTTATCATCCCCAAACCAACGGATTGGTGGAAAAAATGAATGGCACAATACAGAGGTAATATTTTTATTAATTACTGTTAATTGAATTGTTACTAGGGGTCAAAACGCCAGAGGTGCTGTCTATAACCTCATGTACCTGTACTGATTTAGTTTTTCTCAGTATTATTCTTTCTTTGCACTGAAACGTTTTGGGCAGCCATAAAGAACCATGAATTCTAAAGACAAAACACTGATTCATTGACTATCAATACCTTGTTAACTCAAATTAAAGCCAGGGACACACTTAATGACTAAGGCTGATTATGATTGTAACTGGATAATAATGACTGATCATGCCCAAACGCATCGAGTCAGACCTAGTTGTATTCAGTCGGTGTTTATAGTCAGTGCTTAGTGTGCTGTGTTCTCTGACTGTCAAAGATTAAAATCTGCTCCAGTCGAAGGAAACAGTCTGTATGTGTTTTCAGTTCAATATTAGAATGTTTCAGCTAGTCGTTAAGTGTGTCCCCGGCATAACACAAATAGTTGACCCAAAAATTAAAATGCTGTAATTTACTCACCCTCAAGTTGTTCCAAACTTGTATGAGTTTATTTGTTCTGCGGAACACAAAGGAAAATATTTTAAAGAATGTTTGTAACAAACAATTGTGGAGAACTATTGTCTCTATTATCTCACATTTGATGACATCTTTTGTGGAGTGTTGAAGTGTTTTACTATTTGGGTACCAATGAGTTTTTTCCACTCTATTGAATTGAAAATGTTGTATATTTATTAAATTACATATTATATTGTGGCGAGGGGTGCGTGGTTCAGCGAGGTCTGCAGCGGGAGAGCGAATCGGGAGAAATGCAGTGAGTAAGTGGGTTAAGCACAAATAACGAACACCTGTGTCTAATTCCAGTGATTGGCGTGGAGAGACCAGATAAAAGGGGAGCGGAAGCAGGAGACGAGCGAGAGAGAGACGAACTGCTGACTGCTGGGGCTCGAACGCTGTGATTTCACGGAGAATAATTCTATTGACATTGTTAAAATATAGCGCAGCAAGCGCAGGCTTATGTTGAGTGATTTTTACATTTACATTTACATTTAGTCATTTAGCAGACTAAATGTTTCTGGAGAAATTTTTGGAGAAATAAAGCAGCAGCAGCAGTCTTACCCGACCCTGTCCTCTTCCTTCCTACACCTCACACGTCCTGTTCTTACGAACTTCATTACATATATATATTCTTTTCAAAGAAACAGACCACAACGAAACACTCTCCGTTTTTCCTAATGTTTGGCAGAGGCACGCTACCCTTCAGAAATACCAGAGGAATACCAGGTTTGTGAAAATAATTAAGTTCATTATCTCTGCCAGTTTTGAGTCCAGATTTATGATCCAATATTTGAATAGTTAAACTTTTTGATTATTATGTGTAGGTTGACAGTGCAATGGAGGGAGTGGTTGCAGAAGAGGAGGTCTTTTCTGGGATAAAGCAGCAGGAACAAATTTACCGGGTTTTACGGAAACAAAATCTAGATACAGTAGGAAAAAAACAAACAAGAAAGAAGTGAAAAAATGCCAGGCACAATGTACAACACTGGTGATCTTGTATGGAGACAAAATATTCGATCACAGCAGCGTAAAGGAGGAAAGCTTGATCCTGACTTCCTTGGTCCTTTTACAGTGACCAGAGTTGAGGGGAAGTCACTGTAGATCATCGTGAACCCAGTCAAGTCTCCGTTGATTTTCATGAATCAAGCCAGGTCACCATGGAGCATCCCCAGCCACGACGTAAGCGTAAGCCGCACCGTAAGAAGGCCGCTCCAGGTCTCCACGAGGCCGCTCCAGCGCTCCATGAGGCCGCTCCAGAACTCCATGAACCTGCTCAAGAGCTCCAGAAAACTGCTCCAGAGTACCATGCATCCGCTTCAGAGCTCACTGGATCCGTTCCGGAATCAACGCCCGAGCCACATTACGTCTCTAAAGACACTCCTGAGGCTCGTCACATCCCAACAGAGCGTCGTCACGTCTCAGCAGACCTTTCAGGGTCTCACCCCGTCATGGCACCACACCTGAGAACCCAATGTTCAGGGACAACATGCCAGAGTCTTCAGCCACCACGGACGCCACATCTGTGTTTCCGGTCGTCGTGAGTGCTGCACCTGAGGATATTAAGGCTTTCCCTAACCCCTGGAGACTGGTCGCAAGCCTGAGGGAAACACCACTGACATCCGTTCGAGCAGCTTTTGTCTCAGCAGCTTGTCTGTGAAACCGGACCAATGATTACAATATAAGGATACTATCTGTCAGTTTTGTATGTCCATCTATAGTTTCCATCATCTGCAGTCTTCACAAGTGAGGCTGGATACAAACTGGAGCTGCCGTAATCTCTAGTAACCTTGCTGAGCATCCTGAGATAGAAACAGCAACAGGAGAAAGATTAGCAAACTTCCTCCTTTAATGGACTTTGATTTGATGATTTGCTAGCAGCTAATTATGAAACATTTCTGATTATTAACGTTGAAAATAGTTGTGCTCATTAATATTTTTTTAACAGTTAAACCAATTTATTTTTATAGAGTGTACTCTACTGGGGTCAATAAGATTTTTTTTTAAGAAATTCATATTTTTATTCAGCAAGCATGCATGTTCTTTTTTAAATTTCTAGTCATCAAAGAATGAAGTAGAGAAGCTGTTTTCAACATTGATAATAATCGTAAATGTTTTTTCAGCATCAAATGATTTCTGAAGGATCATGTGACACTGAAGACTGGAGTAATGATGCTGAAAATTCAGCTTTGATCACAGGAATAAATTATACTTTACAATATTCACATAATAAAAAAAGTATTTTAAATTGTAATATTTCAGAATGTTACTGTTTTCACTGTATGCTGATCCAATCAATGCAGCTTTTGTGATCAGAAGAGACTTCTGTTAAAACATTAAAAAATCTTATCGACCCCAGGTTATTAATATAGGTGAAAAAATGTGGAAAAAATGGATATGAAGTTGTTTGGTGATTTTCCTCAGCTCACCTGTTTGCTTGTCAGCAGCTTCATACAGAAATGATGAAATCTCTGGAGCTTCCCCTCTGTTGTAGAGGAGTTTTTATTTTGCTGCTGAAAGCACGGAACCGTTTTTATCACATGATTTGTTTACCATGAGAGATTAAAATGCTTTTGAAAACTTGTGCTCCGTACAAGTTCCGTCACAGTACATCTAACAGTAGACTATACGTTTATGTTAAATTAGCCAACTTCTAATCACCCATTGACAAATTACCATCAAAACCTTTACAAAACTATCAAAACTTCTCATCTACACATAAAGAAGTGATTAAAAGCAGGGCTCCAGACTACCTTTTCCACTGGTTGCACTGGTGCTACCAATTTTATCAGTTGGTAGCACCAGCACAAGATTTGGTCGCACCTTTTTCTTTTTTTTTTGCTACAACAATTTTAATCAATGCATGCTTGATGAATAGTCGTCTTAATCTTAAATATATTAAATCACAGTGGCTGATGGCCGATATAAATCTGGTATATATGTATAATTTATATTTATTTTAATTCATATTTAATAAATTATATATTATTTAATAAATTAATATACATATTGATCGCGTTTCCAGTGAACCTGAACTGAAGTCTGAATTCACTTCACTTGGATCGACTGTCACGCACAGAATACACGTTCACGCGGGTTACAAACACTTCAGAGATTTGTTTTAATTATATAGATGTGTATTTGCTGAATGTTTAAGGTAAATGAGAAAATATATAGCCTTTAGTTTGCCTTTCTGTAACTAATAATATAAAAGCAAACACTGTACTTTACTTTCTTTTTTTGTTGTGGTTAGTCAGACAAAATAACCTAAACATTTTCAGTCCATTCACATTTGAGTCTATTTTGCCCAGTCAGTTTTTGAGTCGCTGACAGACTAACTGCGCGTGACCACTGGCGTGGAGCGCGAGCAATTTCAACGCACCAGTGGTTACGCAACGTAAGCAATGATGCTGCGTTTGAATTTTCACGACAGAGACTTGCTTATATACATTACCTTGACAACACTATTTGACATTAGCGCAGGCCAAACATTCTCTCGCGGCCTATTGAGGAACCCTGGTCTAAGCCATTGCTGTTGAAGTAGATTAATGCCTTTCTACCTGTGCTCTCATCATCAGTTGTGTCTGTATGCTGACTCGTCCTTTCCACCAGCATGAACTCCAAACTTTGTTTTTTTATGATTATTATTCAGCTATTAACCTTTCCATTTTTATATGGCCTAATTCCTAAATTTCCTGAATTCCTGATTGGCGCGTTTCATCGTCAGTGACCAATGCGCGTGTAAGTTCGCTCTCTAGCGGTTAATAAGTAGAACTGCATGTGTCTTGCGGAAGAACATATTGTAGCCGGAGCTACTTCTCTCATTTTGTCTATGACTAGTCATACAGGTACTGTGATACTCCGCAGCCGAGCCGAGCCCGGTCTGAAATAGTCCGAATATAAACACTTATTATAGGCGTACCGTTGTGATTCAGGATAAGACAAAAACACGGTTTGGAAAATGGATTCTTGATGTACTCGTTCATTATATAAAATTTGTTCATTTTGAAAACAAAACAGTTACGGAGTTACAGCAGCTGCTGATACCTTGTTCTGTTACACACGCGCGAATAACATAACACGATCATGCACTCGCACAAATGCGACCACATAAAATTTTAACTCGCACATCCTCAAAAAAAGGTCGTAATCTGGAACCCTGAAAAGTCTAAACTATCATAAACATGAGCTCAATCGATAGCCTAACCTCTTCTGAAAACGGCTGAGATGCTAATAATGATGATAATTTCTCTGAAGTAAATATTCAACAGAAGTCTGTCAATTACAAGAAGTGTCAAGAACAGTTGTGTGTATTATTCATGTAGTTTTAGCGACTAAACTCACCTGAAAGAAGAGAAAACATCTGCCAGAGACGGAGTTTTTGCTGCTCGTCAGTTTGCTGTTTCTCCGTTTCCATGGCAACTCTGCCGCTCCAGTTCGAATGTTCTACGTGCACGCGCATTAAAACGCGTCAAAGTCATGCATCATTTTATGGTGGCAGAGAGAGCTCAAAGCGCTGCAAATAATAAAACACATGAAAATAAAAAAAAAACACATGCAAATAATAAAATAATCATCAGTTTGACAACACATATGCTGCAAATCCTCACAACACATGCAAACTCAAAAACGCGCTACATTTACAAAAAGCACTGCAAATAGCACAAACCACAACGGAAATGTTTCAAGGGGGACCCCAAAAAGTGACGGACCCTACTTGACAACAGCATAAACTAAAAAATATTAAAATATATTATGTAGGCATTAACTCAATGTAATGTGTTTCACTAACAGAAAGGTGTTTTAATATGTGGTATTGTTGTTAACTCATTCAACTTTAAGAGATGATAATTTAGTGGATGATTTAAAAATATTCGTTAATCATCTGTAGCATACTAATGTGACGTAATCGTAACGGCCGCCTGAGGGCGCACGACGACCACGTCATCTGTGAGCGTGAGTTTCTAGCAAACTGAAAAACAAATGAAATAATGTACAGTTGTTTATTTTTGTTTGCATTTTTTATAGTATTTAATGATTGTGAACACTTTGTGCACTCAAATGCCGTACACTATATAGGGATTAGTGAATAAGTGAAGGGTGAGTTGAACTGGTTTTGGACGCTCTTCCTAGTAGGGTCCGTTACTTTTTGGGGTCCCCCTTGAAACATTTCCGTTGTGGTTTGTGCTATTTGCAGCGCTTTTTGTAAATGTAGCGTGTTTTTGTAAATGTAGCGCGTTTTTGTATAGCGCGTTTTTGAGTTTGCATGTGTTGTGAGGATTTGCAGCACATGTGTTGTCAAACTGATGATCACGTTTTTTTTTTATTTGCATGTGTTTTTTTTATTTGCATGTGCTTTTTTTAATTTGCATGTGTTTTTTTATTTGCAGCGCTTTGAGCTCTCTCGGCCACCGTATCATTTATATAAATCAACATCCAGAATTAAAACATAACATAAATAAAAATGTCAATATTAAATCATGAATTTAAAACTCATTTTGTAGTTCTACGACCCGTTCATATAAGCAAAATACCAACTCTGCACGTGATACTGGGATACCTAAATTAAATTATTATTATTAAAATATTAAAATAATAATAATATACATATAAAAAATGAATATATATATATATTTAAAAAATATATATATTTTAAATGTTTCCTGTAAGCGCTCTGTAGAAACTGGGCCGACTATCGTCTTGACACTGGTGTATCAATGGTGGCCCAGCAGCGGCAAATCACTGGTGACGTGCCGCCCAAAAAACGCTGGCAGACCGACAGCATTTTCAGATCAGTCGGCTTGCCGATGGTGTGCCCACTGTGCCAATGCTGGTCCAACCATGTTTAGCCGCTTACTTTGTGCCGCCCAAAAAAATGCTGGCGGACCGCCAGTTAGCTCGTACATGTAGCCATTTTATTCATTTATTTTTATTTGATGTGTATTAAAACGCTATATTATACTGACATTAATTTACAAATGAATAAATAAATAAATTATTTAATAATAGATTAAAATACACAATTGTAAGGGATAACCCAGTTGACAATTTTTCCTGCCATGATCACTATTTTTTTGGGAAGATCATGTGAACAAACGTCGTCAATGTAGAAAATATGTGGAAATTCATGTGTTTTTTAGGCCTACAAGTGTTAAAAATTCTCCTAACATTTAATGGAATGCAGTTTTGATCACAAGGCATTTGCATTGTCGACTGTATATTGGAAATGTATTTTCTTGCACCCTGAAATACATTTTTAAATATAAATGTATTTTTTTGCCCCTGAAATATATTTTTAAATATATTTTAAGCATGAGGGTCGAAACAAAATTCTCGACGAGAATTGTGCGCCAAAAAAACTAAATAATGCCATAATGTTCATTATCTTGCTGTCAATAGACTCACTGAACCATCGGATTTCATCATAAATATCTTAATTTGTGTTCTGAAGATGAATGAAGGTCTCACGGGTGTAGAACGACATGAGGGTGAGGAATTAATGACAGAATAAACCCTTTAATCACAGAATTTTTGGGTGTACTAACCCTTTAAGCCTTATCTGTGAAACCAGGCAAGTGTCTTAAAGGGAAGGTTTGCGTGACCGTTTTGTTGACAAATAAACACGGATATCTCTATGGAAGCTTGTTTCCGCCACTGAATAAAAAAATTAAAAAGATAATTGCGACTTTTTACCTCTTAATTCGGACTTTATGTCAAGAAATTCTGACTTTATAACTCGCAATTATGATATTTATGTCTCACAATTCTGAGAAAAAGTCAGAATTGTGAGATAAAAAGTCATAATTACCTTTTTTTATTTTTCATTTCATGGCAGAAATAAGCTTCCATATATCTCAGTACATGTAAATCAGAGAAAGAGTAAGCATTCGTCATTTACATATATTACCAACATTGTCACAAAACAAAGTGAGTTGAAAATCTGCAAACTTGCCCTTTAAAAATGTTGAGGATAGCATAATTTAGTCTGTTTATCTGAACACGACTTTAAACACATGACTTTAATTGACTTTATCTTAGAGTTATTGTCATGTGGACATCACTGGTACTTTGTTCCAGAAGAAGCACCTCAGTGAGTCTCCTTAATTAATAACTGTTCACTGAAAGGTTCAATTGAGAACCAAAAATGGTTCTTTTATGGCATCACTGGAACCTTTATTTTTAAGAGTGTATAGTACAGATTTGAGGTATTTATGACACTGCAATAAATCAATAGCAGGGGGAAATCCTGTCTAAAAAATTATTAAGGTATATGATGTTCATTTACTGAAGTGGTTTTCCTTTTCTTTCATTTTACTATAGTAAGAGTATGTTAGGCTAGTGTATAATTAAATTACTGAACAAATTTCTACAAAAAAAAAGAAAACACATGATAGCATCTCCAACAAAAAAAAAGAAAAATACATTACCTTAGTTAATATGGACATATATAAAATAAAATAGACAAATTTTAATAACAGATGTTAAATATAAAGGTAATAAATAATATTGTTCTACAGTGGGGGGCCTCCTACATAAATTTGGCCTCCAAATGTCTAGAACCGATGTCTAGCGAAGACTTTTACACTGCAAAGACTGAATTGTTGTGAACATGGAACAAGACGCAACTGACAAATGCTTTGACTAGAGCTGTCAGTCATGGGAAAACCCATTAAGTGTTAAAAGGACAAGATATTGTAGTGGACATTTAAACATATTTTTTATTATGAACGGAGGACTGACCTGAAGGAAAATGCTAAATCTGAATGCAGGTAATAAACTCGCTCATGATACTCTTCTACATAATACAGTAAGCTTCAATGGACAATATCAATTAAAAAACAAACACTAGTTTATTGTGTAGTGTAGGGATACACATAACCGTTGGCTTTATCGTGAATAAAACACAGCTATTGACCAATCAGAATCAAGGACTGGAACTAACCGATTTACAATTACAGTTATTTTTATATATTTATATATAAAAAATATTCATGACAGACATTCTTTTGAAAGGTTTGTGTGAAACAAGCATATATTACATGAGAGTTAGGGGATTTATGGAGAGGTGGACAGGAGTTGGTTTGAGAGGCACTCAAACACAGGTGGCCTCTATCATTATATTGAGTCTGTTCATCGATCAAACCACTTTTATGAATCAACTCTGAGGAACAATAATCTCATGAATTCACATGTTCTCGATATAGCCCCCGAAAACGGTATAAAAAGCTGACCATTTACAGTATGCATCGATAAAGTTACACATAAAAAATGATATCAGTGCATTTGTCTAATGCAGTTGTTTTCCTTTTTAAAAGTAGTTTTAAAAGTTTGCACCCATCTAAAAAATGCTGAATAATGAAAAAGAAAACAATATAAATACTCTTATCTTTTCCATTGCTTAACATTTATTTATTTATTTTTTAATGTAGCTTTTTGGCTTGTGATGCTCAAACAAACAGATCAATGTTTCGGAGTGTCACAGTGTTTTACTCTTCAGCGGAATGAACCTATTGGAAATACAAATGACTTTTGACAGTGTCTCTGAAGATGAGATACAAGCAAATCACACATTTCATTTTAAACTGTGTGCTTTTGAACAAAAATAATGTCTTTCCAGAAACTAAACTATCACACTTTCTGCTGTAAAATAAATCACCTGTGTTTTGAATATCCAAGCAAAACAAGATGACTCATGCCAGTGCTTGAGAACACTGCAAATGCTGCCATTTCCCTCCAAAACTGTCAAGTAATCAATCAAGGTCACTTATGTTGACAGCTCTGTCCATGACACTGAGGGTAAAACCTCCAAGCAGTTAGTCCCAGATCACTCGCAACCTGAGTCCTGCCTCACATCATCATCCATAAAACCCTCCAAATGACTGTTAGATGTCACCTGGAAGGACATTTGATTGGAGGCATGCCATTTTTCTGACAAATGCTGCCGTATCAGCCAGTAACGAATGAAAGATGCAGGAGAGAGAGGGGGAAAGCATGAAGCAAAACTCTACAAATCAATGATAAACTGATGGCAGCTCAATATAGATCAAGAAGAAGAACTACGACATTCATAAATGTTTAACAGTTTTATTTTATTAATATCTGTGAAGAAAAAAAAGGAAATGTATAAAGTAAAAAAAAAAAAAAAAAACATTTAGAAAAGTCATTTAATTTAATAATTGACGATTGGATGAGTGGAAAGTTGGCCCCGCCCCAACGCCCATGGAGCCGCGAGAGATAAGGCAATTCTCCTAACGAGAGAGAAGCTGCTAATGCGATCCTGGAAAGGAAGAGAAAAAGAAATAGATTTAAAACGAACAAGCTAACACTTGTATTTGATAAAAAAATGATAAATAAGAATTTGATATGTGTTTGAATTGAACGGCAAAAGTTAATGACCACGAGCGAATGTTAGCGCGAATTCTACGTGATGATACAGGCCTGAAGTTGAAGTTTTCCCTTTCTGGAAACTTCCTTAACCGAACAAAATGAATTCTCTTGGTAAGTGAAGTCTACAAATCCTCAGTTACTGAGGTTATTTTATGTGAATATCTAGCAAATTGTGTTCAGCCAATGAATGCTTTTCTTTGTCCAGTTGTATGTTAAAAGATGTATAAAAGTTAAATTTTCTGAATTAAAATGGGAAGAATATGGTATGAATGTATTAGATAACTAATGTTTCAGCAGTTTATACATGTTATTTTAATGGTTTTGTCGTGCTTACGCGCTGAGTTAACGGTTGATTGTGACGCACGTGGGCAGATGAGGCCTCAGCGCATCATTTGAAAAACGCTCTTCCAATGTGCCAGTATTGGATGAACATGAAGTTAATCATGTTGAATGTTTAATAAAGGAAAATGAAAAAACGAAAAGACCCAACCTTTTTCAAAAATACATCATTATAGCAAATCTCTATTTACTGTAATGATGTATTTTTGAAAAAGGTTGGGTCTTTTCTTTTCCGTTTATTTTTGCCCCTTCTCATTTTCTTTCTATTTTTTTTTTCATCATTTCCTGAGTCAGATGCTGCACGTTTCCTGGACACTGGAGGACTTCTGTGGAGGATTTTTAATTTGAATTGTCCCTGCTTCATGTTAAAGCCGTCATTGCGTGAACTGGCAAGCCATGCCCGTATAAGGACCGAGCTTTGTGAATCAAGGATTCAACAGAGTGGTAGGAGTGTGCATACATTAATTTGAATTGACCCTTCGCAAAACCCACCCCCTGTTGCTATGCCCGACAACCCATGCACTCTCACACCATACATCATCTTCTCCTGCAGTGAAAAATAAATCTCTAAAATTTAACCCTTGTGCGTTCAAAAAAAAAGTTACACATAGATGCAAAATGGACAAAAATGTCCATGCCAAAAAACTGTCATAGAAATATGATTTATTAATATTTTTTTTCCACTTTCACTGATGTCAATTTTTTAACCAGCATCTGTTCTAGATATCAAACATTCATTAATTTTAAGAACTGTAACCCTTTAAATGCTGGTTTGTTTACATAAAAAGGTATTTTTTATGAAAAAATTAAAAAAAATTGAAAAAATTATTTTTATAAACTAAATGCTAAGCAGAATTTTTTTCTTTGTGTATTAGATTCTTGGGTGTGTCAATGAAAACCAACAAATTTAATTTTGAGGCATTTATATTTTTTATGTAGTGTCATATTTTTAACACTTAGGTCCATAATGGACAAAAATGTCCATGCCAAAAAACTGTCATAGAAATATGATTTATTAATATTTTTTTCCACTTTGACTCACTCTTTTTTTTATCAACATCTCTTCTATTCATAATTACCAAACATTCATTCATTTTCAGAATTTTAACGCTTTAGAGCAATTCCACGCAAATGTCAACCTTGCTATGAAAAATTTAAGTTATCATAAAAAAATCAAAACCCTTTCTAAGTTGTCCATTTGGATCTGTATTTTATTGTATTGATGTGCTGTCATGTAAATTTTAAGTACATTTCTGTTAATTCACCTCAGATAAGGTGTGCACAGATACTAAAATTTCTTTTTTTTTATACAAACCAATTTCATGCTTTAAAAAGAGGGATCAAAGACTCATTTAATTATACTTTTTGTTGATAGTATGGATGTTGCAGAAAGATGGGGGCATGACTGAGATATAAATACACTCACTTTGTTATAACTGCATTTCCCTTTAAATTTATGAAGGCTATATTTAGGAAATCACTCGACGCTAAAGTGCTGTGTCACGTCCGTAACGATTTAAAGAATAAGTTTATATTGTATAATCATTATTATTACAATTAATTTGGAACTTTATGTACAAAGCCAAAAAATGTCCATTCTAGTTATGATTGACAAATCATCTCACTTAATTGGTCTAAACAACCTAATTATGCGTTACGGACGTGACCGTTACGGACGCTTCATATTAAATCATGCATGATTTGACCAGCGCATATTTGTTTAATTAATTAATTAATTTATTTATTTCAAGCAATATAATGACACATAACAAAGGCAATCAAGAAGTATTCTGATTAAATCAATACGAAAAGATAAATTCATCAACTTTACAATATAAATCGATCTATTGCTTGAATCTATATGCTTGAAATGGAGTGGAAAGAAGTCAAACTTATTTAAACTCACCTTGGTCTTTCATCATTTTACTGTTAAAAAACCCCCACACATATATTAAATTGATCTCTATTACTGTACATCAGAACTTTTTAGAAATCAATTAATACTACCATATAGTACCATAGAGTGTGCGTGTGCGTGTGTGAGAGAGAGAAAGAGAGAGTGAAATATGAGACGCGCCTTCTGTGATGACTCACTTACTTTCCCGCGCATGCCCTCTGTGGTCAAAGACAGTTATTTCTGTGGTGATTTGTAGATCTGCGATTTCTGGACAAAATCTCTACTTTATTTGCAGTAATTGGTAAGTAATTTGATATCTAAATGTACATTTTAATTTAGAGTATAATTTTTTTGTATAAATTACATATATAAATACGAACACACTGGCCATGGAATGGCTAATGAAAAAATCAGCTTAGTTAGCTTTAATGATTTTTTTTATTACAAAATAACAATGTGAATAGCAGAAATTAATACAACAACCAATAATAACATGTAGCCTACATACAATAACAAATAAAATGTATACACATCTCATCCTACAGCGCAATGGCAAAAACTAATACTGAAAGACAATGTACATTCAGAGAGAAAAAGAGGAATAATGAAAATTTCAAGGAAAAGGAAAGGATGAGGAAAAAAGCAGAAAGACAAAGAAAGAAAGAAACACAATCAAACCAAGAGGCAGAAAGAGTCAGGGAGCTTGCGAGACAAAGACAGAGGAAAAGGCGTCTTCTAAAGAAGTCACAGGTGTCTGCTTTGCAGGAGTCTCCACAAAATTCACCTTTTAAAACAAGACAGTCACTAGGCAAGGCTGTAAAACGAGCACTCCAAGCTTTACCTAGCAGCCCTCGAAAAAAATGTGTAGTTATAAAAAAAATTGCAACATCACTGTGCCTTCTTCAGGAGAAAAAGAAAAACAATAATACCACAACTACTACATATGGTGAAGTCAAGGAGTTCTATGAGAGAGATGACATCTCAAGGCAAGCACCAGGGATGAGGGATGTGCTCACAGTCAGAGAGGGAGGAGTAAAAAAGAAAATCCAGAAACGACATTTAACAATGTCTATTCTAGAGGCCTACCGCGGCTTCAAGAGTGAACATCCAGAGTTTATAATTGGGAAATCTAAATTTGCTGAGCTTCGACCATCTCATGTACTCCGGTGTTCAGATACTCCGAGAAATGTTTGTCTGTGCCGTTACCATGAGAATCTTAAATTAGCCCTGGACTGTGTGCAACGTGTCATCCCAAGGCAAGCATTCCAGAGCACACAGGATTTTATTAAAGCTGTGGCCTGCAATCCAGACAGTCCTCACTGCATGTTAGGCCGGTGTGCTGAATGCAGGAGTGGAAAGCTGCTGGAAACCAGTGTTCTTAGTCACATTCCAGAGGAAGACAAAAAAATTAAGGTGACCTGGTACACATGGGAAGCTACCGGAGGGCTGCCAAATAAGGTCCAGAAGAGTGGCACACTAGGTGATGTCCTAGATTCCCTGAAGACAGCAGCTACACATTTTCTGAATCACTGTTTTGTGAAGAGAAAGCAAAGCACATTTTTTCAGGCCAAAAGAAAACAGTCAAAAACAGACAAGGAAACTGTGGTGCTGCAGGTAGATTTTGCAGAAAACTATACAGCTGCTTACCAAGATCAGATCCAGTCAGCATACTGGCATCAGAAACAGATCACGGTGTTCCCCTCTGTTCTGTGGTCTGATGGAGATCCAGAGTCATCTGCCATAGTTAGCGACAGCTTGGAACATGACAAGAGGTCCGTGGCAACGTTCCTCACCAAGATTGTCCTGGACGTTCAAGAAAAACATCCTGCAATGAGAGTGATGCACATTTTTAGCGATGGAGCTGCCTCTCAGTTCAAAAACAAATTCATCTGGTGTTTCATGTCAACCACCTTCAAGGAGCTGTTTCCAACTTTAAAAGTGCAGTGGCACTTCTTTGCCACAAGCCATGGCAAAGGTGCAGTGGATGGTGTGGGAGCAACAGTGAAGCGTGCGGTTAACACTGATGTCCTCAGCAGACAGGCTATCGTTGTGACAGATGCTGCTTCGTTTGCTGATTCTGCAAAGAAGAGTTGCCCAAACATTAAAATCAAGATGATTACATCCACCGAAATCTCTGATTTTATAGAGCATCATAGGCTGGCTGATAGATGGGCCATTACCACAGCTCTTTCAGGCACTCAGTCAGTTCATCATTTTGAGCCACTCACCTGGGGAGAAGTGCGTCACAAAATCTACTCAGAGGCAGAACAGTCAAGTGTCCATAGATTTCTGCCCTCAGAAATCACATCAGCTGAAGGTCCCGCACAGCAGTCCTCTGAGCTCCACCCAGCAGCTGCAAGGAACATCAAAACTGGAGACTGTGTCTTGGTCCAATTCAGGGCAAACAAATCTGTCAGACAGTTTGTTGGACTTGTTAACAACCAAGACCAGGTGGCACTGGAAATAAGGTTTTTAAGAAGAAATGACAGTACTGGATTTGTCTACATCTTACCTGTGATGGAAGATAAGGCTTGGGTGACACCTGACCAAGTGATTGAGACTTTCAACCCAAAAATAGACAACAGAGGGAGGTATCACTTTGGAGAGGCAGTCGCTGCAGAATAAAAAAAGAAATCTTATTAATCAACATTTGTCCTCGTTTGGGACATATTTTTCATTGTTTGTTGTTTTCCCTTGATTGATGCTTTAAATGATTTTAAATTAGATGATTAGAACATATTTTCAATATTTAATGAGTTGTAAAAAGTTAAGATTCTGTCTGGAATTAATTAAATTAAATTATTTATTTTATTATCTTAAATGTAAATGATTCATGTTCATAAGGGATCAATATATAATGTATTCTTACCTCTTGAATGTTTATGCTTACAGAATGTTGAGCAATAATCAGTTAGATGTTGACCTGTAAAAACAAAAAAGCAATTATTTATGTTCACAGTTAACAACAATAAATAAAAATACTGTGTATTCACTTTAAATGCTTACCTTTTTTTGACGTCTCTTTCACACAGATCGTCTTGATCCTCCTGACATCCAAACTATTATAAATTAACGTGGCAAAAACCCATCGGGCCTAATGAAATGAAGTAACGTTAATCATTGTGATTTTGATAACATTTCAATTATTATTTCAATGCATTGGCTAATTTTGCAATAATGTGGCTATTTTAAAGTACGATTGCGCATTCAACAACGCAAAACGGGTATAAACATTGTGATTAGTTTGACACAAAACATAATATATTGCGATCATTGTGACACGATTGCTTTTTTGCATGCAAAAAAAAACAAAAACCGCTCTCCAGACTGTTACAATCAGACAGCGTTTCAATTCACTGACGGGACTGAGGGGAAACTGAGGGGAAACCGGTGCTCTTGACTCCGGAGAATATCGATATGATAAAATGCATATATAATGATTATGTATCTAAGCATTAGCAATTCCGTATCTTTCGGGGTCTAAAGTAAACACCACATTATCAAGCATATCATGCCCGAATTGAGTTTTGAACATGCTCACGTGCCGGTTACAGTTTAGCAGCATGAGAGATATGCGTGAACTAATCTATAACACGGTGATTTCAGTTTAAATTTGATTAATTGTGCAGACTTACCTACTGATGTCTCAGATGTTTGTTGTTTCAAATAAAAAGAGAGACACAAAAAGGTCTCTGTTCAAGTTTTCCGGCGTCAGCCAAGTGATGGTTTCGGAACGGTCACGTCCATAACGGAAAGACGTCACGTCCGTAACGTCCGTTTTTCCTCATAAATGGAAAAAATTTAACTAAAATAAAATAAATAATTTATGTTCTGTAGAGAGCCGACACTCATCCATTCGGTTGGTATTATTTCTTTTGGCTTGTGCATTTTAATTCACAGAATTTCAACAAAGTATATTGTCTCCCACAAACTCGCGTCTTTTTTTGTCACGTCCATAACGCATGTTTATTTCCCTCATTTTAAATATAAAACGTATGTGTAGACTGATATTTTTCTGATGTCTGTACTCCTTTATTAAGGGAGTATGGACATATAAACAGACATTTAAATATATTGGTATTAAATGCATTTTCTGAGAATTTATATTTTATGTTTTGACTGCAAATGTCACGTCCATAACGCTGGAATTGCCCTTTACAAATCTGTTACTTTACATAATGCCACTGTTGTTTTCTATACAAATAATTATCATGAGTAACTGCTGAGTTATCTTGCAATCCTCTCTTCATCTTGCGAACAATGAAATGATCAACCCCTCAAGCACCACTTATTTATAGGTTTGGCTGTGAGAACACCTGTGAGAACACCTGTGTGAACTCAAACTTTGTATAAAATCTACCACACTAAACAATCAGCATTTTCTTGTGGTGAAAACTAAAATAATGTGTTTAGGGGCTTCTGAACGTCTGCTTCAAATTCAAATTCATTATCGCCGTACAAAAACAATAACAAGTGAAAAAGGGCAATCAAGGGTTAAGATGCATTTTTGGGTGAAAAAGAAAAACCTTAAAGCTAACCTTTAACCTTCTTTGACCTTTTTCATAGTTTTCACATGGCCCTATGACCCTGCCAAAGGTGTGACTCATACATGGAGTGGGATTTTTGTTCTCCTCTGGCCAACAGTGAACACTTGCCTGATATTCAGGCAGATTTACAGGTCATAAGTCCGATTTGGGATTGCAACAGTCAAAATATTTAATCCAGTTCCATCTAGTTTAAGATCTTTTTGATCACGCCGGTATGGGATGGTTTGCTGGGGATGTGTCGGTAAGGCCCTCACAAGGGATTTGGCCCTCACAGTAGGGCTGTGTATTACCAACAATGTCATGATACGATACGCATCACGATATGGTTCAATTTGGAATTTAAATTTCTTTTGCGCAGAGTTTAGTAACAATAATATGTGTTTATTGAATAACCAGTGTTATAACAGTTGTGATAACTGAAAAACAATTTTGTTTTTGTCATTAAAAAAGCAATGTTTTAAATGACATAAAAAATTGTCACAAAAAAGCTTAGAATGACTCTTCCTTTTGCTTATAAAGTCACTGTCTTAGTAACTGAAATGACCATTAGAGTGACACTGAAGCATATCAACAAAGCTCAGTGATTAAACAAAATTTAAAACATATTCCATAAAAGCAAAAACTGTAGCAACTTAAATTTAACTTGGTTTCCTCAAACTCTTTTAAACGCCTAGTATTTAACAATTTGGTTGTAAGTGCTGGAATGCGCACCAAACAAAGTCATAACGGTTACATCTTCAGATTTTTATGCAGAAACAACAATTGATCGACATGCTCAGGGTTAAGAGCGCTCCTCTTTGCTGTAATTATATCTCCAGCAGTGGAGAACACCCTGTCTGCTGCTACGCTTGTACCAGGAATGCATCTTGCCAAGATGAGAAAGGACACAAGAAAGACAGAAAAAACAGTAAAGCACTTTTTTCAGATGCCCAATTACAGTAAATAACAACAGAGACTGTAGAAAAGTACATATAAATCAATGCCAGCAAGAATGCAAGCCGTTATCAAAGCCAAAGGAGGCCAAACAAAATATAAAGTGTTTTGGACATTATGTGTGAATAATGACTTTTTGTCAGATGCCTAAAATATTTGTGTTCTCTTTTTTGTGACAGGTGGTCTTAGAAATTAAGCACTGCGTGTTTTCATAGCATTCAATCGGCACATTTGTTTGAAGGACATTGGGCAGGATGTGCAATAATGTGTTTTTTGTCAATAAAATAAAAAAAGAAAGAAAATCAGCCATAGGATTTTTATCTGATTAATCGAAAAAATAACCGGCCAACTAATCGATTATTAATATAATCTTTAGTTGCAGCCCTAATTTAAGATTAAGTCAAGTCATCTTTATTTATATAGCGTGCAAATTGTGGCAAAGCAGCTTTACATTAATAAGAAAATGGTGTCATTGTGCAGCTTATTCTATATATTATTGATTCATTCCGTTGAAAATATCAGTAGTTATTAGTCTGGCTAATTTAGGTATATCAGCACTGCAGAAAACAGTGACGTAATCGTCCGGCTCAGCTCAGTTCGCATACAACGGCGCCAATGCAGGCATATCAAAAACACTGCTGAATATCAAGCAAGTGTCCCCAACTTAAGCAAGCCAAAGGCAACAGCGGCAAGGAACCAAAACTCCAACAAATGGAGAAAAAAACCTTGGGAGAAACCAGGCTTAGTCGGGGGGCCAGTTCTCCTCTGACCAACAGTGAACACTTGTCCATACTCAGGCAGTTACAGGTCATTAAACCGATTTGGAATCGCAACAGTCAAAATATTTAATCTAGTTCCATCTAGTTTAAGATCTTTTTGATCACGCCGGTATGGGACGGTTTGTTAGGATATGTGCCACTGGCTGATGAGTCGGTAAGGTCTTCACAAAGGATGAGCTAGTTAACACAGTCTCCGCCGACACCCCAGGGCCACATTGCTGCCGCACACAGGCACAGGTTCCCCGTCCGACCCGGACACGGCCCGGATCCAGCCAATCACGTTAATTGGTAAACCTCGGGATAAGCAGAGAGACAAAAATTAGCGTAGACGCCATTCTTCTTCTGATGTAACGAGTACATCTGGTGTTATAGGAAGTGTTCCCGGTTCCGGCTGACCTGATCTATGCAGCCTAACAATCCTTTAATGGATATGAAGACAAAAGTTTATAGTGCGTCATGTGTATGCCAGGTTAAATAGATGCGTTTTTAGTCTAGATTTAAACTGACAGAGTGTGTCTGCTTCTAAGACGACTATTCATTAAACATGCATTGATTAAAATTGTTTTAGCAAAAAAAAAAAAAAAGTGCGACCAAATCATGTGCTGGTGCGACCAACCAGTGGAAAAGTTAGTCTGGAGCTCTGCAGTGGTAAGTTGTGAAATGAGCAAATGAAAAAGTTTGTTCTATTCTACAAGCTTTCCATAATAATTAAAAATTTTAAAATTTTAATGACGTTTATTTAGCAGCTAAAATAATAGACCATGTAGTAATATGCATACTGTAATATCAAAGATAAAATAAATAGAGTAATTTAATTTTGAATAAAAAATTACCTTTGTTTATATGTGTCTCTTATCTGACACACTCAGTTCAGTTCATGAAGCATTTCTTAACGAGTTGGGATTAGGGATAGGATTGAAGGATGGATAGGATGGAGGTTCTCTGCGTTCTGCTTTCTCACGGGATAGCTGTTTTGGACGGTGCTGGGTGGTTTTGGGAGGTGTCCCACCACACCATATCTATGGGAATGACCCACGGCGTCAGGTGGTGTGGCACCCTCACTCCCTCAGCACCTTTTGACCAGGTGAAGCACTCTTACTCTTACAGCGAATCCCTGCTTTATATCTCTCACAGCAGTGAAGATCAATAGTGTACGCTTCGCTAGGTGGGTGTCGAACAGGGTCCACTTCAGCTTCCCGTGAGTTGTAGACGCGAGTCCGGGTGGGGGCAGGTCAAGGCCCTGATAAAGTAATAGAAACAAAATGTTATAGAAACAAAATTGGTAAATCTCAAAACTGACCAGTGCGTGATGAAAGTAATATTGTCTGTCCAGTTTTTTAATAAGCTATCTGGTATAGCTTACTAAACTCGCCACTGGAAAGGTTTCAGGACGAGCACGGTGGATACAATTCGAGTCTTTATTGTGTACAAATGCACAATAATCATCCACAAGCTTTTCGGTTAATGGATCCTCCATTAACCGAAACCAGAGCATGTGAGCGGAGCGGTGTGGCGCTCCACTCATTTTTCCGCTCCGCTCATTTTTCCGCTCTATGTCAGCTCGCTCCACTCAATCGCTCGCGGCCAAAGCGATCGCTCCACTCATGAGTCGCTCACGCTCACCGGTAAAATGACGTTTGCTCAAATTCGCTCCGACATGAAATTTCCATGTATTGTATAGCCCTTGTTGATGCTTTTTAACGCATTGTTGGGGACGTTTACCATTTTGCACAGATGGCCTCAGCGAATTATGAATATAAGTATATTATGAGTATATTATGTATTATGAATATCGTGCTCTGCGCGAGGGTGTGATCACATTAATGATAAGGCAAACTGTGCATCTTTAATTTCATACAGATTAGTATATTGCAGGAAATATTTGTTTTAAATATTTGCTTTTTTATTTCTTTAGACATATATTTCCTGATTGTGTAAGGCTATTCCCTTCAGTTAATTTTTGTGTTTTAGAAAGGTTCTGGTTGAGACACAGTTGAAAGCGCACCGTTTATTTGCTTTATTTTACAAAAACACAAGGTTTTGATGTTATTATGAGTTTACACAAGTAAAAGTAGACCCTTTATAGTTGTTTTTCACTAATCTTTATGGCAAAAAATGAAGGAGTTGCTTCCGCTTTCATTAAGGAAAAATCCATCAGAACGCGTCGCGCATTCATTGAACAGGATTAAAGAAAACATAGCCTATTTAGATTCATATTTATGTTTAAATATTATAATATATATATTTTTTAATTTCATCTGTTGATTATGAAAAGTGAACATCACGAGCTAGACACAAGATGCGCGATCTATTGCGAGACATGCAGCAGGTCAAACATGATTTTGACCACTTCATTAAGTTTTGTTTTGTAGAAAGTTTTTTCTTTAAAGTGAATTTCGTTTTGTATGAATCGTATCTTAATTTTAATCAATGTTTCATCAACCAGTTGCCTGGATTTAATAGGCCTACGTGAGAAGAAAACAATAAAACGTTGCGTGCGGATTGAAGTGCGTAACAAATGAACGGTCTTTCAGGCCGAAACAATGTCTTTCTGTTTTAATAAAGTTCTTGAATACATAACTCTATAGTTGTAATATTTGTGGCTTTAAAGCAATAAGCTATATAATAGGTAGGTGGTAGACTATTAATAAACGTGACGTGACTGGAGAGTGCTGAATTGCAGAGCTGGTGCAAACATCTCCACATCGCGATGATCAAATCAGACGCTTTTTTCATATTTGTTGTGTGTTTTTGTTGCTGAGAGGAAAGCGGGCATTGCATTATTAATCATCTAAACGGCGCTCACGGCAGCATGGACGCGTCGCGATGTTCATTAACACTATGATGCTGTGAAGGTTTTTCAAAGTTCTTTTTACCCCAAAACAAAGTACGAATAAGAACTTCGTTGTGATTACATCACAAAATTAATATTTGCTAACTCAAGTTTCTCCACACCTCCTTTCAATTAGGTCTAGGGCTGCTTCTTCCTTCTTAACTTTGATGTTAAGGGAATTCTGGGTTGAGCGAGCGATCCTGAGCGACTGAGCGAGCAGAGCGGAATCTACAGAAAGGCGCTCACACTGAAAAAACTAACATGTAAAATTTACTTAATAAAATCCTCGTAACAGTTTGCACACAATTTTTAAGTAAAATATTCTGCTTTATTTTTAGGTAAAACACTTTCCAGAATCAAGTAAAATCTATGTATTAATTGACTTAACATTTGTGAAAATATTAAGTAAAAATTACTAAATTCTTTTTAAGGTAGTATTTATATTTATTCTAAGCATTTAGATAAAGTCTATATATTTCTTTAAGTACTAACATACAGCTGTCCTTAAAATATTAAGTAAATTTTATTAACTGTTATAAGGTAGGTTTAATTTAATATTTCAATTAATTTATTAAACTTATGTAATTAAATATTACTAAAAACATAATAATTTTGTCTGCATTTTAATAAAACACACAGCGTAGATACAATCAACATTTATTTTATTCCAACATTAAACTTTCAGTTACATTTAAAATAGTCTAAAACAATTCAGTTTAAAACAATTAACATGGCACTCTAGACAAGTGCTCTAAAAATGACAAAGAAAAAAAAGACAAGATGCTTCAGTTGGCACAAAGCTGAAAACAAGTCTTCCCACCACTGTTCACAATGGTGGAACTAAATTCAAAAGCAAAACTGCTAATTATGTAGAAAAGTGAAATGAAAAACATGTCTGTAAAAAAAAAAATAGTCCAACAGAACCTGGAAGACTTTAAACTTAGTTGGGGAGTACTGGCATCCAAAAATGTGCAGTACTTGCAATGGCAAAAACATTTAATAAAACAACTTTGCCTTTAAAGCTTGTACTTTTGGAGACAGCTTAATCGCATCTAATTCAAGAAACAGTTTCTGAAACACCTCGAAACTGTAACGCAGTGCTCTGGGGTATGCAAGGTTGAGGGCGTAAATGAGTCCCATAAGCAGGGCACAAGCTTCTGCAGTATTATGGCATCCCGGCAAGATCTCTTTGCCTTCTAAAATAATGGATACATCCACTGGATCCTTTCCATCATGTACAACCAGAATCTTGAGGGTGTGCTCTGTTGTGTCACTGTGGTTGACCTCCTGCAAAATTTAGACAAACTAAATTACTTGGATTTTACTGAAAAAGCTAAACTGAGTCAAGCCGATTTTACAGCGAGTCAGGTTTAGTAAAACATTAGTCAAACATAGCATAACAGCCAAATAATGTTACCATTAGCCATAAATTTACTACTTGACTATGGTTCTTTTGGTCCTAAGGGGCAACACTCCTAAAGAGTCCGTCTCCAACCTAACACCTGATTCTGCTAATTAATATTCTACTAGACGGACTAGAAACTTTTAGGCAGGTGCATTGAGGCCAGTTGGAGCTCTGCATGACAGTGGCCCTCCAGAACAGAATTTGGACACCCCTGCTTTAAGGTTATACATAAGGGGTGGGTCCTGAAGTCAGTGTCCTGCAGAGTTTAGCCCCGACCAGCTCCAACAAACATGCTTTGAAGTTTCTAGTATACCTTGATTTCCTGGATCAGGTGTATTTGATTAAAGGAACACTCCACCTTTTGGAAATAGGCTCATTCTCCAACTCCCCCAGAGTTAAAAAGTCGAGTTTTACCGTTTTCGAATCCATTCAGCCGATCTCTGGGTCTGTTGATAGCACTTTTAGCATAGCTTAAGATAGATCACTGAATTCAATTAGACCAGTAGCATCGTGTTCAAAAATGACCAAAGAGTTTCAATATTTTTCCTATTTAAAACTTGCCTCTTCAGTACTTACATTGTGTACTAAGACCGGCGGAAAATGAAAAGTTACGATTTTCTAGACCAAAATGGCTAGGAACTATACTCCCATTCCGACATAGTAATCCAGGACATGAGCGCAGCAGGCGCAGTGATATCATGCAGCACCTGAAAACAGCCAGACCCTCTTGCTTGCACAGGGAGAGTGTCTTTCAAGCTGGGAACTATTTCCACACGCACTGCGTGATATCACTGCGCCTGCTGCGCTCATGTTACGGCAGCAAAGTTCCTGGATTATTACGTTGGAAAGAGTGTATAGTTCCTAATCATATTGGCCTAGAAAATCATAACTTCCCATTTTCTGCCGATCTTAGTACACAATATAACTACAGAAGCGTCAAGTTTTAAATAAAATGCTAAAAGTGCTATCAACTGAAGGCATTCAGAAACGGTACAGAAACTTTTTAACTCGGGGGAAGTTGAAGAATGAGCAGGCCCTCCAGGAGCATTGGTTCCCCACCATTGGTGTACGTTA
Organism: Zacco platypus; assembly: GCA_038088235.1. Lineage (NCBI taxonomy): Eukaryota > Metazoa > Chordata > Actinopteri > Cypriniformes > Xenocyprididae > Zacco > Zacco platypus. Next base: position 10,188,411 of record CM076085.1, on the reverse strand, counting down.
CGGTAATACAATTTTAACATTTTTAACATGATATTGAATAAAAAAACGCTTTACTTGGCAATCTTCAAATAGTTCCTCTTCTTTCTCGCCAAGGTACATAATGAGGCTCCGGATAACAGCATCACGCCTCATCTCAATGTTTTGGTTCTGTGAATAGATAATTATTTTCAATAGATAACCAATATCCATAGAAAACAAACTACCAAGTGATAATACAATGGCATACACATGCAAGGAGCAGAGATTTGAGCGAAGACTACAAGAGAAAAGCCTGGAAAGTTGGAGTCTGTCTGGTGGTTGCTTTTGTAACGTGTTAAGCTTTTTTTCAAAATATTTACTTTGTTGCCATTCTTTGCTGTTTAGACTGCTAAATATATCTACACTACATATATTACATATTGTGTAGCAATTAAGGTATGTCTGGATATTTCACATCACTAGGTTTAAATCTAAGACTTAAATAGTGTTTTCAGCAAACAGACAGAAGTAACATTTTTATGCTGCAATAATTTAACAGACTGTAATGGAAACTGCATAATGACACATCCCAAATACTTTAAACTTAGTTACATCTAAAGGTGATTGGTGTCAACATTTAAAGTTGCCTTTTAACTGTTTCGCTTTCTTATCTTTACGTTTAACCCAAGGTTTCTGATCTAATCAGTCTTATCAAGTCTGGATCCATGCCCAATTTTTGACTGCTGATGATATTTTGCAGACAGCTAAGACCCAATGATTGGCCTCTACAATCATTTAAGACCTCATCTGTGCTGTGTAAAGTACTATATAAATAAAAGTGATTAAAACTGTATGTGTGTACTGTGTGAGAGGCAGACCACATTCCTGAAAAAAAGTGAAAAAGCACAATTTAACAAATACACCTGACTCAGTATGTCCATGTACGGCCTCAACTTGGTGCCCACTACACCTCCCTTGAGCTTCATTAGGGTAATCATTTTTGGTGTGTAGGCGTCAAGCCTGTTCATGAAGCTCTGTTCCAGGGAAATGGTAGTTAGTCTCATAAATTCTTCTTTTATCTGAAATGACAAGAGATCAATATTTAAATAATACTTTTAAATGATTGTTTCTGGCCAAACAAGAGGGCTTCATAAAGGGAATACATTTACATACCTCAGCTGCACAAAATAAGGCAGGCCATCTCTCCTTGAAGTCTTCAACAGCTGGACTACCACTCATAACCTCAAGACTACGATAGGAGAATGTTTTTGCCATTTTCTCTTTTATCACTTTATGATTGTTCTTCTTTTTTACCTCTTCGAGAAGCTCCTGCCTCTCCATTTCAAGGTTATCAACATTTTCTCCATTTGGATGTGGAGGTAGGAAGTTGACTTCCGCTCTCTTCGGTCTTTTGCAGTTCTTTGAAACTGTTTGCTCACTGGGCAATTTGCTTTTTAAGGAGTTGATGGCAAGCTCGGGACAAGGTTCTTCACGCTTTCTCAATTTAGAACGATAATTGGCCATCTTATACTTAAGACGCTGCTGCCACCCGTACATACCTGAAAATGAGGTACCAGGCTCCCTCAGAAAAGGATGTTTCTTCAACAGAGCTTCTACAACAACCTCAATTTGAAGCCCAGTGGGATAGGCAGTGTAACGGAATATTTCTTCTGCAAGCTTCTCAAGCACACCAGAGGTAACGCTTGGATTATTAAGAAGTGTTCCATCACTTCTAAAAACCTCATTTGCTTTCTGAAGGAGAATTTCAACATCATACAAAAAGATGGGTATCACAAAAGTAGTGGGCCAACCTTCTGATCGATACTCTGGAGGCTGTAAAATAATGGTGTCAGATGAACTAGCTGAGGAACTGTCATCCTGGAAAGACGGACTGAGTGGCACTGAAGGGGATGAATCAGTAGCTTCATTGACAGGAGTCAACGTGAGAATAACAGAAGGTTCTGTTGTAACTAGTTTGATTGTGTCTTTGTCCTTTAACTGCTCTGTTGATGTAAGAGTGAAGAACTGATTATCAAAATCTTGGTCAATATACATAACAGTGAAATTTCCCTGGAGTTGAAAACAATCCTGTGCAGCTGCCAAAAGTTCATTTACAGTTCCAGGGAATCCATGTGGAAGGGTTAATTTTTGAACTGTAGTCTCATCAATGATAACACGTAGTGTGATGGCAGACATTATCAGAAACTTGGACGAGCAGAACTGCAAGAAAAATTAAGAAAAAGACCTGATTAAATAAGACAAGATCAAATACAATTTCGGCTCAAAATCACATTTAAATGTATGGAAATTAATACACATTTAAAACAAATTAGAAATAAGGCTGCAAGAAATTTAAACAATCAAAATCAAAGGTTTGCAATAATTATATGAAATAAGTACTTCAAAAAGTTAGGTGTTTAACTTTTAAATGGATAGATATGTATGCATCTTTTTGCATATTGTATTGTTTGGCAAGTTATTACAGATCACATTTTTCTTTAATGTCAGGCAGTCTTCAAATACACAAATATGTTTTGAAAAGGTGTCACACAACAAAGCACAAGCCCTTCTGAAATTACCTAGTTTGATCAGCAGATGTAGTGTTTCATAGAAACCATTCGATCACCTTGTACTGCATAAGAAGACAGTGGGTATGTGTCATTAAGTTGTGACTGCTCAATTACCTTGACTATACCTGTGGACTCTAACTTGAAACATCGAAAATGCTCACAGTACCATGCACTTTGCAGTTTCACAACAAACACTAAATGGTCCTGAACAACAACAATTTGTAGTATTTCGGCAAAGTCAGGCAACCCACTGGTAGAGCCATACACCAACATCATGCCTACAGCATAGCTCGTGCCTTGAAATTCTGCAGTTTTAGTCAAATTAACAACAGTCTCCTTGGGAAATTTCTGTGCTAGAAAATCTTGCACACTCTCATTTACAACCTCAACTGGAAGTGTTGTCATTTTCGACACAGTGACAGCTGGTTTCTTGACATTTGAACTGTGCAGATGGTATGCGATCATCGACTGGTGTTTTTTTGCCATGGACAATAAAATGTTACAGAAACTGCTGGTTTGTCTCACTATCTTCTTAAAGAAATGGTGTTTAGCCTCAAACCTCATTGTCCATAAAGACACTAGAGGGCCAAAAGCTTTGATGAGCTGTGGATAATGCTCCACAAAATGGTGTTTCGGAATCAATTTCTCATGTTGAAAAACGTCTCAGGTTACGTCTGTAACCCAAGTTCCCTGAGAGAGGGAACGAGACGCTGCGTCATATGACGCTTTGGGAATCCCCTCTGCGTCAGCGCGTCTGAGTCTGAATGTCAACTAGCCATTGGCAGAAGTGAGCGTCGCGGGCGGGTGACGTCACTACCAGGAAGGATATAAGCACTTCCGGAAAGATCGCTCGCTAGCTTCGAATAGCCGAAGCAAACGATCACAGGAATGGAGGGAGTATGGCAAGTCGACGCAGCGTCTCGTTCCCTCTCTCAGGGAACTAGGGTTACAGACGTAACCTGAGACGTTCCCTTTCGAGGGAACTTCAACGCTGCGTCATATGACGCTTTGGGAACGATATGCCAAAACGCCATACTTCCAAGTGCCTGTCTGTGTGAACTGCTGGCACATCAAGACGAGAGCACCGAGGAGCCTGGCGCTGAGACCAGGTCAAGGCTATAATATTTCACAAACGTGTGCGGCGAGGACCAGCCTGCCGCATCACAGATTTCGCCGAGGGAAACTACCCGAGAATAAGGCCTTCGAGGCCGCCATACCCCGAGTAGAATGAGCTCTGACAGCCAAAGGAGACTGCTGTCCAGAAGACTCGTAAGCAGCTGAAATAGCCTCGACTATCCACCTGCTTACTGTCTGCTTACTGGAGGAACTCAGATCAGCTGTTTGTCTGCTTTGGACCACACAACAGGGGTCTACCAGCGTCAAAGCAGACAAACAGCTGATCTGACTTCCTCCACAGGGCAGATCTGTGGACGTAGGTGTCCAGTGCACGAACTGGACATAATAAGTTCAGCTTTTCCTGGTCTGGATCCGTAAACGGAGGAGGACAAAAAGCCTGCAGCACTACAGGCCGCGGTACATGGGTCGGAACCTTAGGAACGTAGCCTTGTTTCGGGTAGAGGAACGCTTTTGCCATGCCCGGTGCAAACTCTAAGCACGTGGGAGAAACCGAAAGGGCCTGAAGGTCTCCTACTCTCTTAAGGGACGAAATAGCTAGAAGGAAGGCAGTCTGGATGGTGAGAAATCTTTCAGAGACAGACTCAAGTGGCTCGAGAGGAGCGGAAGATAAACCCTCTAAAACCACAGCTAAATCCCAAGCAGGAACCCTGGAGCGTGCTGCTGGCCTCAGCCTCAAAGTGCCACGAAGGAAACGAATTATTAATGTGTTTTTCCCCAACGAAGTACCATCCAAAGGGGCATGGTATGCTGCAATAGCTGCCACGTATACCTTTAGAGTGGAAGGGGTTAACCCTGCTGAGAAACGGTCTTGTAAGAACTCTAGCACTGGACCAACTGGGCAGTTAACTGGATCTTGGTGTCTCGCGGCGCACCACGAGACAAACAGTTTCCACTTCAGCGCATATAGTTTCCTCGTGGAAGGAGCTCTGGACTGGAGAATAGTCTCAACAACCTCAGCTGAAAGACCCATCCCTATGAGTTGGGCCCCCTCAGAGGCCAAACCCATAGGCTCCACATCTCTGGACGGGGGTGAAAAATCGTGCCCCGCGCCTGAGACAGAAGGTCTCTCCTGAGCGGGATCTCCGAGGGAGGTCCGTCGAGGAGAGTCACCAAGTCCGAAAACCAGATTCGGCTCGGCCAGTAAGGCGCTACTAGCAGTAGACTTATTCCTTCCCGGCGAACTTTCTCCAGAACTCCTGGGAGCAGAACGATTGGGGGAAAAGCATACAGACGCAGCCTCGGCCATGTCTGTGCCATGGCATCCAGTCCGAGAGGAGCTGGATGTGTGAGGGAGAACCAAAGTGGACAGTGCGTCGTATCCTGAGACGCGAACAGATCCACCTCTGCTTGGCCATACATCTCCCAAATAAACTTCACCGCCTCGGGGTGAAGTCTCCACTCCACTCCCCTGGCCTCAGCCCCTGTCTCGACAGGACGTCCGCCCCTAAATTCTGAGCCCCTGGAATAAAGACCGCCCTCACGGAGAGCATCTTCCCCAGGGACCACAGGAGGATCTGGTGCGCCAGTTTGCAAAGTGGTCGCGAGCGCAGACCCCCCTGTCGATTTATGTAGGCGACCACTGATGTGTTGTCTGTACAAGCACATGATGGCCCCACAGGTCTGGGAGGAAGAACTTCAACGCATTGAAGACAGCCATCATCTCCAGGCAATTTATGTGCCACGAGAGCTGATGACCCCTCCACAGTCCTTGAGCTGAACGGCCTTCCATTACCGCTCCCCAGCCTGTGCGGGAGGCGTCTGTGGTCAGTGCGACTCGTCGCACCCGTGCACCCAACACAGGACCCTGGGACAGGAACCATTTCTCTTTCCATATCGCCAAGGCGCGAAGCGCTCGCCGCGTGATCTTGGTCGTACGGAACGGGTTCCCTTTCAGGGAAAACCCTCTGGTTCTGAGCCACCACTGAAAAGGTCTCATGAACAGCAGGCCAAAAGGAATCACGTTGGACGCTGCTGCCATCAGCCCCAGCAATCTCTGGGACTGCTTTACAGTGAGAGACTGGCCTAGCTTTACTTCCTTCAAGGCTGAAAGAACTGCAGCGATGCGAGCGGGCGACAAGGCAGCCTGCATTGACGCTGAGTCCCAAATCACACCCAAAAAAGTGGTCCTCTGTGCTGGAGAAAGCACACTCTTTTTGGCATTCAACCTCAACCCCAATTTCTGTATGTGCGTGAGAATAACATCTCGATGTTGAACCACCAACTGTTCCGACTGTGCTAATATTAACCAGTCGTCCAAATAGTTCAAAATGCGTATGCCCTGCAGCCTGAGCGGGGCCAGTGCTGCATCTACGCATTTCGTGAACGTGCGGGGTGATAGAGCTAGGGCGAACGGAAGAACCCGATACTGGTACGCTTCGCCCCCGAAAGCAAACCTTAGGAACTTCCTGTGTTGTGGAAGGATGGAGACATGGAAGTATGCGTCTTTTAGATCTATCGTGACAAACCAGTCCTCGGACCTGATTTGAGTCACGATCTGCCTGAGCGTTAACATTTTGAACTTCAGTCTCTTTACTGAGAGGTTCAGACGACGAAGATCTAAAATGGGCCGCAGCCCTCCATCCTTCTTTGGAACAATAAAGTAACGGCTGTAAAAGCCCGACATTCTGTCGGCTGCAGGAACCTTTTCTATAGCTTCTTTTGCTAATAGGGTTTTTACTTCTTGCTCCAAGACCAGAGCCTGCTCGGGATGAACTAGTGTTAGCATCACCCCGTTGAATAAAGGCGGGCGTACAACAAACTGAATTCTGTACCCCAGTTCTATTGTTTGCAGGACCCATTGAGATATATTTGGAAGACGTTTCCACTCTTCCAAAAATTCTACTAAGGGAACCAGCCTCTCGAGGCTGGTCTCTGGTGAAGTTAATACAGCCGTGTCGGTGATCTGGAACGCACTGGCAGGAAGCAACCGACACGACTGTATTTTTAACCTCCTCAGAGGTTGAAACTGCAGTGCAGCTTCGCTGGATGCCGCTGCGCCCCGAAGCACCGAGGGTGGCGGGGTTAGCAGAACGGCCCCTAGAGGGCCACGAGATGATGCGGGCACCGTATGCTGAGGTGTACACCGCACCACCCCGTGTGGGGCTGCCCTCACAGGTCTGACGCCAGGGACGTCAGGACCTTTTTCCCGAAGTCTTCCTCGCCTGAAGGACGGCCCTCAGGTCCGTCTTCGGTTTGGAAGGCTTGGGCTGAGAGTGCCGCTTCTGCCCCCCGTGTCTCTGAGGTGGGGCTCGAGAAGCGACACTCTCCTTTTGTTGATCTCTATAAGAGGAGCTCGATGGCTGGGACTGCCCACGCCCAGCAGTCCCAGAGGATTGATGGTGGCGTGGGAGAAACTTTTTAAATGCCTCCGCCTGCTTCTTGGACTCCTGAAACCTCTCGACGACTGAGTTGACAGCGTCGCCGAAGAGGCCAGGGGGCGCAAGCGGGGCATCGAGGAGAAAAGCTCTGTCTTTGTCCTTCATCTCAGACAAATTGAGCCACAAATGTCTCTCCGTCGCCACCAAGGCTGCCATAGACCGCCCAATAGCTCTGGCGGTCTCCTTGGTGGCTCAGAGAGAAAGATCCGTGGCCCGACGTAATTCTGTAACCTCATCAGGGCCAATCCCCTCACCGCCATCCATATCCTTAAGCAGGTCAGCCTGGTAAGCCTGTAAGATGCTCATGGTATGTAAACAAGCACCAGCCTGACCCGCTGCCGTGTACGCTTTGCTCACCAGACTAGAAGTAGTTTTTAGTGGTCTGGAGGGCAGCGTGGGGGCCTTCAGGGACGATGCTGACCCGGGCGACAGATAACTCGCGATCGTCTGTTCAGCCCGAGGCATCGCCCCATAGCTGTATTCCTTCAGCCCCCTTATATCGGAATAGACTTTCACCTGAGGGCTGAAAAGTCTGGACGAATACGGCTTGCAGCTTAATCTCGACAGCTCGCTGTGCAGATCGGGGAAGAAAGGAAGGCCCCTCGGTGAAGATGCTGACTTTGAGGACAGGAAACGCTCGTCTAATCTGCTTTTGGGACGAGCGCCCTGCTTCTCGGCTGGCTAGTCGATGTTTAGTTTGGTTACAGCGCGAGTCAACACCTCCACCAGCTCCTCATAAGCAGGGGAAGAAGATGGCGAGTCACCTTCCCCCGCGCCGCCACCCAGCGTGTCCAACTCCTCAGAGCTAGACAGCTGAAGTGACGGGCTCTCTCCCCGGGCGGAAGAGGCCGCAGAGCGGGCTTCCGAACCCAGGGATTGAGCGATGGATCTCTCAGGTGAAGGCAGAGAAAGAGCGCTCACGCCCGTCTCAAACCCCTCCGAGAGATCCATTTGCGAACCCCATGACCGCATTCTCTGCTCTGCCTCGGCAGAAGCGGGTCCTGAGCCATGAGGAACGCTATCCTGAGCACTTCTCTCAAAAAGCGCCAGGCGGGAGCGGAGCGAACGCAACTGTAACCTTTCGCAATGCTCGCACTCAGCCCCCTCGAAGGCTGAGAGAGCATGCTCTGCTCCCAAACACATCACACAGAGATCGTGTGTATCCGCACCCGAGAGAAAACGAGGGCACGGAGGAACACACTTCCTGAATGATTGAGACATATCTAACAGTGCTTTGTGACAAACAACAGTAAATAGACAAAACAGTTCACAGAGAGCGCTTTGCTGAGGCAGAAAAGCTAGCGAGCGATCTTTCCGGAAGTGCTTATATCCTTCCTGGTCGTGACGTCACCCGCCCGCGATGCTCACTTCTGCCAATGGCTAGTTGACATTCAGACTCAGACACGCTGACGCAGAGGGGATTCCCAAAGCGTCATATGACGCAGCGTTGAAGTTCCCTCGAAAGGGAACAATTTTAAATCTCTGTCTATGCTCTGCAATCAGGCTGTCCAGGTAACCAGTGCTTTCCTCAGTGAAGGTAGGTGACATAATCAACTCAACAACATCTTTGAGTGTCATCAGTAACTGCCATGCTGGTTCCTCTTCTGGAACTTTGTCTGCAATCATAAGTGGAAGCAGCCTCAGTAAGCACCAATTTTCGTGGGCGTTACCACCAATGGTTTTACGGGAAGCAAATGTTTGTGGTACTCCTTGGGGACAATTAGTCTTGTCTTTCCACTTGTAAGGGAAGTTTTTGATGATTCTGTTGAGCTCTTCTAGAGAGAAATATTTTTTCTTTATTAAGAGAGAAAAACACAATGCCAATTCTCTGGGTACAATACCTTCGAGTAAATAGTGCAGTACATCAGGTGGGTAACCGGTTGTCACATGAAAATGATGTAAACTTTGAGTAAGTACACAATGTTTTTTAACTCCATAGCTGTGGGTGTTACTAGCCAATGCCGCTTCAACATCCAACTGATATTGCTGTTTTGTTCTGCTAGGGGAACGCTCCTGTCCTTACTTCAAGTTCTTGAAACTGCGATCGTTCTCCAACACAAAATCTGCAAGGGTGTGACCCACTGAAACTTTCAATAAAACCTCCAAGTGAGTGAGCACCAAGATTATCAGCAATCACAGAAAATACTGTCCCTTTTACAACTCTTCCCAAATGAGGCACAAAAATGCCATCCTCTTCAAGGCTTTTCAAATCCTTTAACAATGGCCCCAGCACTGCAGAATAGCCAAATTTTTTAACATCATCAGCCTTGGCCAAAACTGCTAAGTAAATTGATGATAATGCAGACCTTAATACAGAAGGAATATCAGCCAACAACCAGTAAACTCCAGTTATCTTATGTTTTTTGCGCGAGGTTCCTAAAGGATTGCAAATTTCAAAATCGTCACAGTACAGTAAAAGTGAAAGTCTTAACTCCTCTTCAGATAGAAATTTGTTCTGCTTGAAGCTGGAACCATCAAGAAAACTTGCATACTGACATGGTCCATGGTGTCTTACACTCTGGAACACCTTATCCTGAATGTCCGTTTTGTTGATCTGAAATTACAGCTTTTGTCCCCGTATAGTTGAATCACAGGACCGAACACCAAGTTGCCTTGCCAAGGAAAACTTTTATTGTGTGTCAGGAGAGAAGTTTATTCTATATCTTCAATGTGTCTCTCGTCTCTGCCCTTCTCTTCTCTGCCCTTCTCTTCTCTGGGGGGGCAGTGTTACATCGATCTTATATACCATGACTAGAGATCTTAAAATTCCATTTAAGGTAAAGAAACAAGTTGGTTTCTTTAAAATGGAACGTATACTTCATGCTTACACATTCTACTTCCTTATAGGGAATACTGTACATCATTAGATGTTTACATCATGGAGCCCCTGCTTCAACTGAAGCGTGCAGCCTACAGTAGACATTCCTGTGAAGCCAAAAATGATCTCTTCTCCCCTGCATAACATGCAAACTCAACTCTCATGCATTACACTCTTTAAAATAGAATATACATTTGATTATAATGATACATATAGATTATAGTAATATTAAAACAGTGAAATTTTAATCTTCAGTTTTCTTTAGAATTTCTGACAAGGACCGCAAAATTGGTACATACTGGAACGTCCTTCCGTCTTTTTCATCAAGTATATACTCCAATGGCTCAACAATAGAGAAATGTTTCTTTAGGTATGTATTCCGCTGGAATGCTGGGGCAAGAGGACCTTTCTCATTGTGGTACTATAGTCACAGTCTTTAAAAACACAATGAACGGTTTCATGCTTTTTCAGATGAACTCCAATGTGTTCCAAAAATTGCCTCTCTGTTTGACAATTGAATGAATTGCACACAAGGCATGAAAAGGACACAGTTTGACTTAACTGTTGTAGTTGTGCATGGTCTCTAGACAAATGCGCTCTAAGAGCCCCCCAACCTTTAAACGAACAAGGACAATTTAAGTGCAAGCAAGGCACCGACCAGCCCTGACCGGTATGTGGATGTTTCAATCTGTAATGCTTTAACAGCTCTAAACGTTTTGATGTCTTAAATTTGCAGTATTTGCATGGCCAAGACATAAGATAAAAGTGTACTGTATATACTTGATGACACACCGAGGTTGAAAACCATGTCCGCCGGAAACTGGACAACTTCGACATGTCGCCACTTTCACATCTCGTACTACCTTGTATCAGGACACACCTCCACGACTCGACCCAGCCTGAACTGACCCCTCTGTGTGTTCTGATCAGCTAACCATACCAGATCACGCACTGCAACATTTCTAGCAGGCGTGTGCCACTTCTGGCGGATGTAGAGGTTTGGACCTGCCAGCTGGCTCCACCGCTTCCAGAACTTATCAACCTCAATCTGGATTGTTCTCAGATGCACGACGGGGTAAGTTGGATACCCAAACCCTCAGGAGTCCCCATTGGGTCCTGCGCAACCGGGCAGAAGTGAATTGGGAGTGATTACTTCCACAGTCTCATCTTGTACCTGAGCTCTGGCACCGATAGGTCTCTCATTTGACAGATAAGCAGCCAGGTACGGAAGGGTCTTGAACTCCAGTGTTGTTCGATAACACCCCTTACCAACACTACCTAAAGCTCTCTTAAGTGCACCAACTGCTGCCTCAGCTGCTCCATTTCGAGGGGGAGAGTCCGCCGGGTGAAACACCCACGTCCAGTCGGTTCCCTTAACTACTGCTTCCTTCTGGATTTGATCCTTGTCGATGTTGCTTATGAACACATAAAGCTCCTGTAATACAGGTCTGGCGCCCACAAAGTTGGTCCCTTGGTCCGACCAGAGCTTTCTTTGGTGACCCCTGAGAGCTGTGAAGCACTGGTTTGCTTTCAGGAATCCTTCCGTCGACAGATCTTCCATGATGTCAGCATGTACTGCTCTCGAAGTCATACAGCTGAACATCACGCCCCAGACTTTCATCTCCGTTTTTCATCTTACAGTATCTTTAACAACATAAGGACTGAAAAGGTCTAATATCGTAAACTCAAATGGAGTGGCTGGTTTAGTTCGTTCAAGGGGAACTACACGGACCAACCACTTCTTTACAGCTCTGCGGACATAACCATTTCCTCAACAAAGTCTAGTAAGAGAACTGCACCTTGTTGGATCCACTTGATCTACGAGCGCGGCTCCCCACAGTCTCCTTCTCAGTTAAGGTCAATTTCTTCCCATTTTCTGGATCTGTGACTATTGGATCTTCACCACCAGGACTGCTAGGATTTAACAATTTCTTGGCTTGAATTCTGGTAAGGACTGCTGAAAAGACCTTTTCTGGAGTCTATTCATTACCTCGCTAGCATCAGCTGCCACTTCTGAGGCGGACTTCATGGGCCAAACCTTTACTGGATTAGACAGAAACGTGGGACATTTCTGCCACACAGAATTTTCACCCAGCAGTTCAGGAGAGGACCCTCTTGTGACTAGATCAGCGACGTTGACCTCGCCTGGTATCCACCAGCAGTCAGTTAGAGCTCCAGCCTTCTGAATCTCTCCGATTCGGTTCGCAAAGAATGTCTGGAATCCGTAGCTCTCTCTCTGGATGGCTCCAATCACTGTCTGACTGTCAATGAAATGATACCACTTCTCCACATCCAATTGTCCATGTTTCAACACGTATCCCTTCAGACGTGTGGCAAAGACAGCTCCACATACCTCAGCCTTCACAGCATCACCTTTCTGGTTGAGAGGAGTTAACTTGGCCTTTGACTCTACCAGCCGAGGGAATGTCCAGCGTTCTCTGAATGTCCAGCGATCTCTGAATCTCCAGTGTTCTCTTAATCTCTGCAAGAGCTCTCTGAATCTCCGCCAACGCCCTCTGAATCTCCACCAGCGCTCTCTGAATCATCGCCAGCACTCTCTGAATCTCCGCCAGCTCTCTCTGAATCATCCCCAGTACTCTCTGAATCATAGCCAGAGCTCTCTGAATGTCCAGAACTCTGAATATCCGGGCTCTTTGAATGTTCAGCAGCTTTCTGAATGTCCAGCGCTCTCTGAATCATCGCCAGAGCTCTCTGAATGTCCAGCACTCTGAATATCCAGCGTTCTCTGAATGTTCAGCAGCTTTCTGAATGTCCAGCACTCTCTGAATCATCGCCAGAGCTCTCAATCTCCAGCGCTCTCTCAATCTCCAGCGCTCTTTGAATCTCCAGCGCTCTCTGAATCTCCGCCAGAGCTCTCTGAATCTCCAGCGATCTCTGAATCATTGACAGAAATCTGAATTTCCGCCAGAGCTCTCTGAATGTCCAGCGCTCTCTGAATCTCCGCCAGAGCTCTCTGAATCTCAGGCGCTCTATGAATCATAACCAGAGCTCTCTGAATGTCCGGCAGCTTTCTGAATGTCCAGCTCTCTCTGAATCTCTAACGCTCTCTGAATCAACGACAGAGCTCTCTGACTGTCCAGCGCTTTCTGAATGTCCAGCGCTCTCTGAATCATTGCCAGCGCTCTCTGAATCTCCATCGTTCTCTGAATCATCGCCAGAGCTCTCTGAATGTGCAGCGTTCTCTGAATGTCCAGCAGCTTTCTGAATGTCCAGCTCTCTGTGAATCAACGACAGAGCTCTCTGAATGTCCAGCGCTCTCTGAATCAACGATAGAGCTCTCTGAATGTCCAGTGCTCTCTGAATCTCCAGCTCTCTCTGTATCTGCACCGCTCTCTGAATCTCCAGAGATCTTTGAATCATCGCTAGCACTCTCTGAATCATCGCCAGAGCTCTCTGAATCATCGGCAGCGCTCTCTTGAATCATCGCCAGAGCTCTTTGAATGTCCAGCGCTTTCTGAATCATCGCCAGCGCTCTCTGAATCTCCGCCATCGTTCTCTGAATCATCGCCAGAGCTCTCTGAATGTGCAGCATTCTCTGAATGTCCAGCAGCTTTCTGAATGTCCAGCTCTCTCTGAATCTCCAATGCTCTCTGAATCCACAACAGAGCTCTCTGAATATCCAGCGCTCTCTGAATCAACGACAAAGCTCTCTGAATGTCCAACGCTCTCTGAATCTCCAGCGCTGTCTGAATCATCTCCAGCAGCTTTCTAAATGTCCAGCGCTGTCTGAATCATCGCCAGAGCTCTTTCAATCTCCAGCACTCTCTGAATCTTCAGAGCTTTCTGAATGTCCAGCAACTTTCTGAATGTCCAGCGCTCTCTGAATCTCCAGCGCTCTGAATCATCGACAGAGCTCTCTGAATGTCCAACGGTCTCTGAATCAATGACAGAGCTCTCTGAATGTCCAACACTCTCTGAATTTTCAATGCTTTCTGAATCTCCAGCGCTCTCTGAATCATCGCCAAAGCTCTCTGAATCTCCGCCAGCGCTGGCTGAATCATCTGCAGCGCTCTCTGAATCTCCAGCGCTCTCTGAAACATCGCCAAAGCTCTTTCAATCTCCAGTGCTCTCTGAATCATCTCCAGCAGCTTTCTGAATGTCCAGCGCTGTCTGAATCATCGCCAGAGCTCTTTCAATCTCCAGCACTCTCTGAATCTTCAGAGCTTTCTGAATTTCCAGCAACTTTCTGAATGTCCAGCGCTCTCTGAATCTCCGCCAGAGCTCTCTGAATCTCCAGCGATCTTTGAATCATCGCTAGCGCTCTATGAATCACTATCAGCGCTCTCTGAATCTCCACCGCTCTCTGTATCTGCACCGCTCTCTGAATCTCCAGAGATCTTTGAATCATCGCTAGCACTCTCTGAATCATCGCCAGAGCTGTCTGAATCATCGGCAGCGCTCTCTTGAAACATCGCCAGAGCTCTTTGAATGTCCAGCGCTCTCTGATTCATCGCCAGCGCTCTCTGAATCTCCACCACCGTTCTCTGAATCATCGCTAGAGCTCTCTGAATGTGCAGCATTCTCTGAATGTCCAGCAGCTTTCTGAATGTCCAGCTCTCTCTGAATCTCCAATGCTCTCTGAATCAAGAACAGAGCTCTCTGAATCTCCAGCGCTCTGAATCATCGCCACAGCTCTCTGAATCTCCTCCAGCGCTGTCTGAATCATCGCCAGCGCTCTCTGAATCTCCAGCGCTCTCTGAAACATCGCCAAAGCTCTTTCAATCTCCAGTGCTCTCAGAATCATCTCCAGCAGCTTTCTGAATGTCCAGCGCTGTCTGAATCATCGCCAGAGCTCTTTCAATCTCCAGCACTCTCTGAATCTTCAGAGCTTTCTGAATGTCCAGCAACTTTCTGAAAGTCCAGCGCTCTCTGAATCTCCACCAGAGCTCTCTGAATGTCCAACGCTCTCTGAATCTCCAGCGCTCTGAATCATCGCCACAGCTCTCTCAATCTCCAGCGCTCTCTGAATCTCCGCCAGAGCTTTCTGAATCTCCAGCGATCTTTGAATCATCGCTAGCGCTCTCTGAATCTGAACCGCTCTCTGAATCTTTGCCAGAGCTCTTTTATTCTCCAGCTCTCTCTGAATCTCAGCACTCTCTGAATCTCCAGCGCTCTATGAATGTCCAGCACTCTCTGAATCTCCGGCCCTCTCTGAATCAACGCCAGCGCTCTCTGAATCTACAGTGCTCTCTTAATCTCTGCCAGAGCTCTATGAATCTCCAACCCTCTCTGAGTCAACGCCAGCGCTCTCTGAATCTCCAGTGCTCTCTGAATCTCCAGCTCTCTCTAAATCTCCAGTGCTCTCTTAATCTCTGCCAGAGCTCTCTGAATCTCCAGCCCTCTCTGAATCAACGACAGCGCTCTCTGAATCACCAGTGCTCTCTTAATCTCTACCAGAGCTCTCTGAATCTCCAGCCCTCTCTGAATCAACGCCAGTGCTCTCTGAATCTCCAGTGCTCTCTGAATCTCCGGCGATCTTCGAATCATCGCTAGCGCTCTCTGAATCTCCAGTGCTCTCTTAATCTCTGCCAGAGCTTTCTGAATCTCCAGCCCTCTCTGAATCAACGCAAGCGCTCTCTGAATTAAAGCTAGCTCTGTCTGATTAGACGCCAGCGCTCTGAATTTCCAGTGCTCTATGTATATCCAGCGCTCTCTGAATCTGCACTGCTCTCTGAATCATTGCCAGAACTCTCTGAATCTCTAGCGCTCTCTGAATGTCCAGCAGCTCTCTCTGAATCTCCAGTGCTCTCTTAATCTCTGCCAGAGCTTTCTGAATCTCCAGCGCTCTCTGAATCTGCACCGCTCTCTGAATCATCGCCAGCGCTCTCTGAATCTCTAGCGCTCTCTGAATATCCAGCAGCTTTCTGAATCTCCAGCCCTCTCTGAATCAACGCCAGCGCTCTCTGAATCAACGCTAGCGCTCTCTGAATCAACGCCAGCGCTCACTGAATCTCCAGTGCTCTCTGAATCTCCAGCGATCTTTGAATCATCGCTAGCACTCTCTGAATCATCGCCAGAGCTGTCTGAATCATCGGCAGCGCTCTCTTGAAACATCGCCAGAGCTCTTTGAATGTCCAGCGCTCTCTGATTCATCGCCAGCGCTCTGTGAATCTCCGCCACCGTTCTCTGAATCATCGCTAGAGCTCTCTGAATGTGCAGCATTCTCTGAATGTCCAGCAGCTTTCTGAATGTCCAGCTCTCTCTGAATCTCCAATGCTCTCTGAATCTCCCCCAGAGCTCTCTGAATGTCCAGCGCTCTCTGAATCAACGACAGAGCTCTCTGAATGTACAACGCTCTCTGAATCTCCAGCGCTCTGAATCATCGCCACAGCTCTCTGAATCTCCTCCAGCGCTGTCTGAATCATCGCCAGCGCTCTGAATCTCCAGCGCTCTCTGAAACATCGCCAAAGCTCTTTCAATCTCCAGTGCTCTCAGAATCATCTCCAGCAGCTTTCTGAATGTCCAGCGCTGTCTGAATCATCGCCAGAGCTCTTTCAATCTCCAGCACTCTCTGAATCTTCAGAGCTTTCTGAATGTCCAGCAACTTTCTGAAAGTCCAGCGCTCTCTGAATCTCCACCAGAGCTCTCTGAATGTCCAACGCTCTCTGAATCTCCAGCGCTCTGAATCATCGCCACAGCTCTCTCAATCTCCAGTGCTCTCTGAATCTCCACCAGAGCTCTGTGAATCTCCAGCGCTCTCTGAATCTCCGCCAGAGCTTTCTGAATCTCCAGCGATCTTTGAATCATCGCTAGCGCTCTCTGAATCTGAACCGCTTTCTGAATCTTTGCCAGAGCTCTTTTATTCTCCAGCTCTCTCTGAATCTCAGCACTCTCTGAATCTCCAGCGCTCTATGAATGTCCAGCACTCTCTGAATCTCCGGCCCTCTCTGAATCAACGCCAGCGCTCTCTAAATCAACGCCAGCGCTCTCTGAATCTACAGTGCTCTCTTAATCTCTGCCAGAGCTCTATGAATCTCCAGCCCTCTCTGAGTCAACGCCAGCGCTCTCTGAATCTCCAGTGCTCTCTGAATCTCCAGCTCTCTCTAAATCTCCAGTGCTCTCTTAATCTCTGCCAGAGCTCTCTGAATCTCCAGCCCTCTCTGAATCAACGACAGCGCTCTCTGAATCACCAGTGCTCTCTTAATCTCTACCAGAGCTCTCTGAATCTCCAGCCCTCTCTGAATCAACGCCAGTGCTCTCTGAATCTCCAGTGCTCTCTGAATCTCTGCCAGAGCTTTCTGAATCTCCAGCCCTCTCTGAATCAACGCAAGCGCTCTCTGAATTAAAGCTAGCTCTGTCTGATTAGACGCCAGCGCTCTGAATTTCCAGTGCTCTATGTATATCCAGCGCTCTCTGAATCATTGCCAGAACTCTCTGAATCTCTAGCGCTCTCTGAATGTCCAGCAGCTCTCTCTGAATCTCCAGTGCTCTCTTAATCTCTGCCAGAGCTTTCTGAATCTCCAGCGCTCTCTGAATCTGCACCGCTCTCTGAATCATCGCCAGCGCTCTCTGAATCTCTAGCGCTCTCTGAATATCCAGCAGCTTTCTGAATCTCCAGCCCTCTCTGAATCAACGCCAGCGCTCTCTGAATCAACGCTAGCGCTCTCTGAATCAACGCCAGCGCTCACTGAATCTCCAGTGCTCTCTGAATCTCCAGCGATCTTTGAATCATCGCTAAAGCTCTCTGAATCATTGCCAGCTCTCTCTGGATCTGCACAGCTCTCTTAATCATTGACAGTGCTTTCTGAATCTCTACCACTCTCTGAATGGCCAGCAGCTTTCCTAATGTCCAGCGCTCTCTGAATCTCCATCACTCTCTGAATCATCGCATGAGCTCTCTGAATGTTCAGCACTCTATGAATGTCCAACGCTTTATGAATGTCCAACACTCTCTGAATCTCCAGTGCTCTCTCTGAATCTCCGCCAGTGTTCTCTGAATCTCCAGCTTTCTCTGAATCTCCCCCAGAGCTCTCTGAATCTCCGCCAGCGCTCTCTGAATCTCCGTCAGCGCTCTCTGAATGTCCTACAGCTTTCTGAATGTTCAGCGCTCTCTGTATCATCGCCAGCGCTCTCTCAATCTCCAGCGCTCTCTGAATGTCCAGCAGCTTTCTAAATGTCCAGCGCTCTCTGAATCATCGACAGAGCTCTCTGAATGTCCAACGGTCTCTGAATCTCCAGCGCTCTCTGAATCTCCAGCGCTCTATGAATGTCCAGAGCTCTCTGAATGTCCAGCAGCTTTCTGAATGTTCAGCAGCTTTCTAAATGTCCAGCGCTCTCTGAATCATCGCCAGAGCTCTCTCAATCTCCAGCGCTCTCTGAATCTCCGCCAGTGCTCTCTGAATCATCGCCAGAGCTCTCTGAATCTCCAGTGGTGTCTGAATCTCCGCCAGCGCTCTCTGAAACATCGCCAAAGCTCTTTCAATCTCCAGTGCTCTCTGAATCATCTCCAGCAGCTTTCTGAATGTCCAGCACTCTCTGAATCTCCAGAGCTTTCTGAATGTCCAGCAGCTTTCTGAAAGTCCAGCGCTTTCTGAATCTCCACCAGCGCTCTCTGAATCTCCAGTGCTCTCTGAATCTCCAGCGATCTTTGAGTCATCGCTAGCGCTCTCTGAATCACTGCCAGCGCTCTCTGAATCTGCACCGCTGTCTGAATCTCCAGAGATCTTTGAATCATCGCTAGCGCTCTCTGAATCATCACCAGAGCTCTCTGAATAATCAGCAGCGCTCTCTTGAATCATCGCCAGCGCTCTCTTGAATCATCACCAGAGCTCTTTGAATGTCCAATGCTCTCTGAATGTCCAGCAGCTTTCTGAATGTCCAGCGCTCTCTGAATCATTGCCAGCGCTCTCTGAATCTCCATCGTTCTCTGAATCATCGCCAGAGCTCTCTGAATGTGCAGCGTTCTCTGAATGTCCAGCAGCTTTATGAATGTCCAGCTCTCTGTGAATCAACGACAGAGCTCTCTGAATGTCCAGCGCTCTCTGAATCAACGATAGAGCTCTCTGAATGTCCAGTGCTCTCTGAATCTCCAGCTCTCTCTGAATCTCCAGCGCTCTCTGAATCTCTGCCAGAGCTCTCTAAATATCCAGGGCTCTCTGAATCTGCAACGCTCTCTGAATCTTTGCCAGAGCTCTCTGAATATCCAGCAGCTTTCTAAATGTCAGCGCTCTCTGAATCCCCGCCAGAGCTCTCTGAATGTCCAGCGCTCTCTGAATCAACGACAGAGCTCTCTGAATGTCCAACGCTCTCTGAATCTCCAGCGCTCTGAATCATCGACAGAGCTCTCTGAATCACTGTCAAACACTCTCTGAATTTTCAATGCTTTCTGAATCTCCAGTGCTCTCTGAATCATCGCCAGAGCTCTCTGAATCTCCCCCAGCGCTGTCTGAATCATCGCCAGTGCTCTCTGAATGTCCAGCGCTCTCTAAATGTCCAGCGCTCTCTGAATCATCGCCAGCGCTCTCTGAATCTCCGCAATCGTTCTCTGAATCATCGCCAGAGCTCTCTGAATGTGCAGCATTCTCTGAATGTCCAGCAGCTTTCTGAATGTCCAGCTCTCTCTGAATCTCCAATGCTCTCTGAATCAACGACAGAGCTCTCTGAATGTCCAGCGCTCTCTGAATCAACGAAAGACCTCTCTGAATGTCAATTGCTCTCTGAATCTCCAGCGCTCTGAATCATCAACAGAGCTCTCTGAATGTCCAACGGTCTCTGAATCAACGACAGAGCTCTCTGAATGTCCAACACTCTCTGAATTTTCTATGCTTACTGAATCTCTAGCGCTCTCTGAATCATCGCCAGAGCTCTCTGAATCTGCACCGCTCTCTGAATCATCGCCAGAGGTCTCTGAATCATTGGCAGCGCTCTCTTGAATCATCGCCAGAGCTCTCTGAATCATCGCCGGCGCTCTCTTGAATCATCGCCAGAGCTCTTTGAATGTCCAGCGCTTTCTGAATCATCGCCAGCGCTCTCTGAATCTCCGCCATCGTTCTCTGAATCATCGCCAGAGCTCTCTGAATGTGCAGCATTCTCTGAATGTCCAGCAGCTTTCTGAATGTCCAGCTCTCTCTGAATCTCCAATGCTCTCTGAATCCACAACAGAGCTCTCTGAATATCCAGCGCTCTCTGAATCAACGACAGAGCTCTCTGAATGTCCAACGCTCTCTGAATCTCCAGCGCTGTCTGAATCATCTCCAGCAGCTTTCTAAATGTCCAGCGCTGTCTGAATCATCGCCAGAGCTCTTTCAATCTCCAGCACTCTCTGAATCTTCAGAGCTTTCTGAATGTCCAGCAACTTTCTGAATGTCCAGCGCTCTCTGAATCTCCAGCGCTCTGAATCATCGACAGAGCTCTCTGAATGTCCAACGGTCTCTGAATCAATGACAGAGCTCTCTGAATGTCCAACACTCTCTGAATTTTCAATGCTTTCTGAATCTCCAGCGCTCTCTGAATCATCGCCAGAGCTCTCTGAATCTCCGCCAGCGCTGGCTGAATCATCTGCAGCGCTCTCTGAATCTCCAGCGCTCTCTGAAACATCGCCAAAGCTCTTTCAATCTCCAGTGCTCTCTGAATCATCTGCAGCGCTCTCTGAATCTCCAGCGCTCTCTGAAACATCGCCAGAGCTCTTTCAATCTCCAGCACTCTCTGAATCTTCAGAGCTTTCTGAATGTCCAGCAACTTTCTGAATGTCCAGCGCTCTCTGAATCTCCGCCAGAGCTCTCTGAATCTCCAGCGATCTTTGAATCATTGCTAGCGCTCTATGAATCACTATCAGCGCTCTCTGAATCTCCACCGCTCTCTGTATCTGCACCGCTCTCTGAATCTCCAGAGATCTTTGAATCATCGCTAGCACTCTCTGAATCATCGCCAGAGCTCTCTGAATCATCGGCAGCGCTCTCTTGAATCATCGCCAGAGCTCTTTGAATGTCCAGCGCTCTCTGATTCATCGCCAGCGCTCTTTGAATCTCCGCCACCGTTCTCTGAATCATCGCTAGAGCTCTCTGAATGTGCAGCATTCTCTGAATGTCCAGCTCTCTCTGAATCTCCATCGCTCTGAATCATCGCCACAGCTCTCTGAATCTCCTCCAGCGCTGTCTGAATCATCGCCAGCGCTCTCTGAATCTCCAGCGCTCTCTGAAACATCGCCAAAGCTCTTTCAATCTCCAGTGCTCTCAGAATCATCTCCAGCACTCTCTGAATCTCCAGCGCTCTGAATCATCGCCACAGCTCTCTGAATCTCCAGTGCTCTCTGAATCTCCACCAGAGCTCTGTGAATCTCCAGCGCTCTCTGAATCTCCGCCAGAGCTTTCTGAATCTCAAGCGATCTTTGAATCATCGCTAGCGCTCTCTGAATCTGAACCGCTCTCTGAATCTTTGCCAGAGCTCTTTTATTCTCCAGCTCTCTCTGAATCTCAGCACTCTCTGAATCTCCAGCGCTCTCTGAATCTCCAGCGCTCTATGAATGTCCAGCACTCTCTGAATCTCCGGCCCTCTCTGAATCAATGCCAGCGCTCTCTAAATCAACGCCAGCGCTCTTTGAATCTACAGTGCTCTCTTAATCTCTGCCAGAGCTCTATGAATCTCCAGCCCTCTCTGAGTCAACGCCAGCGCTCTCTGAATCTCCAGCTCTCTCTTAATCTCCAGTGCTCTCTTAATCTCTGCCAGAGCTCTCTGAATCTCCAGCCCTCTCTGAATCAACGACTGCGCTCTCTGAATCACCAGTGCTCTCTTAATCTCTACCAGAGCTCTCTGAATCTCCAGCCCTCTCTGAATCAACGCCAGTGCTCTCTGAATCTCCAGTGCTCTCTGAATCTCCGGCGATCTTCGAATCATCGCTAGCGCTCTCTGAATCTCCAGTGCTCTCTTAATCTCTGCCAGGGCTTTCTGAATCTCCAGCCCTCTCTAAATCAACGCAAGCGCTCTCTGAATTAAATATAGCTCTGTCTGATTAGACGCCAGCGCTCTGAATTTCCAGTGCTCTATGTATATCCAGCGCTCTCTGAATCTGCACTGCTCTCTGAATCATTGCCAGAACTCTCTGAATCTCTAGCGCTCTCTGAATGTCCAGCAGCTCTCTCTGAATCTCCAGTGCTCTCTTAATCTCTGCCAGAGCTTTCTGAATCTCCAGCGCTCTCTGAATCTGCACCGCTCTCTGAATCATCGCCAGCGCTCTCTGAATCTCTAGCGCTCTCTGAATATCCAGCAGCTTTCTGAATCTCCAGCCCTCTCTGAATCAACGCCAGCGCTCTCTGAATCAACGCCAGCGCTCACTGAATCTCCAGTGCTCTCTGAATCTCCAGCGATCTTTGAATCATCGCTAAAGCTCTCTGAATCATTGCCAGCTCTCTCTGGATCTGCACAGCTCTCTTAATCATTGACAGTGCTTTCTGAATCTCTACCACTCTCTGAATGGCCAGCAGCTTTCCTAATGTCCAGCGCTCTCTGAATCTCCATCACTCTCTGAATCATCGCATGAGCTCTCTGAATGTTCAGCACTCTATGAATGTCCAACGCTTTATGAATGTCCAACACTCTCTGAATCTCCAGTGCTCTCTCTGAATCTCCGCCAGTTTTCTCTGAATCTCCAGCTTTCTCTGAATCTCCCCCAGAGCTCTCTGAATCTCCGCCAGCGCTCTCTGAATCTCCGTCAGCGCTCTCTGAATGTCCAGCTCTCCCTGAATGTCCTACAGCTTTCTGAATGTTCAGCGCTCTCTGTATCATCGCCAGCGCTCTCTCAATCTCAGCGCTCTCTGAATGTCCAGCAGCTTTCTAAATGTCCAGCGCTCTCTGAATCATCGACAGAGCTCTCTGAATGTCCAACGGTCTCTGAATCTCCAGCGCTCTCTGAATCTCCAGCGCTCTATGAATGTCCAGAGCTCTCTGAATCTCCAGCACTCTCTGAATCTCCAGCGCTCTCTGAATCTCCAGCGCTCTATGAATGTCCAGAGCTCTCTGAATCTCCAGCACTCTCTGAATCTCCAGCGCTCTCTGAATCTCCGGCCCTCTCTGAATCAACGCCAGCGCTCTCTGAATCTACAGTGCTCTCTTAATCTCTGCCAGAGCTCTATGAATCTCCAGCCCTCTCTGAGTCAACGCCAGTGCTCTCTGAATCTCCAGCTCTCTCTAAATCTCCAGTGCTCTCTAAATCTCTGCCAGAGCTCTCTGAATCTCCAGCCCTCTCTGAATCAACGACAGCGCTCTCTGAATCGCCAGTGCTCTCTTAATCTCTGCCAGAGCTCTCTGAATCTCCAGCCCTCTCTGAATCAACGCCAGTGCTCTCTGAATCTCCAGTACTCTCTGAATCTCCAGCGAAAATCGAATCATCGCTAGCGCTCTCTGAATCTCCAGCTCTCTCTGAATCTCCAGTGCTCTCTTAATCTCTGCCAGAGCTTTCTGAATCTCCAGCCCTCTCTGAATCAACGCAAGCGCTCTCTGAATTAAAGCTAGCTCTGTCTGATTAGACGCCAGCGCTCTGAATTTCCAGTGCTCTCTGAATCTCCAGTGCTCTTTGTATATCCAGCGCTCTCTGAATCTGCACTGCTCTCTGAATCATTGCCAGAACTCTCTGAATCTCTAGCGCTCTCTGAATGTACAGCAGCTCTCTGAATCTTCAGCTCTCTCTGAATCTCCAGTGTTCTCTTAATCTTTGCCAGAACTCTCTCAATCTCCAGCGCTCTCTGAATCTCCACCAGCGCTCTCTGAATCATCGCCAAAGCTCTCTGAATGTCCAGCAATCTCTGAATCTCCAGCTCTCTCTGAATCTCCAGTGTTCTCTGAATCTCCGCCAGAGCTCTCTGAATCTCCAGCGATCTTTGAATCATCGCTAGCGCTCTATGAATCACTATCAGCGCTCTCTGAATCTCCAGCGCTCTCTGTATCTGCACCGCTCTCTGAATCTCCAGAGATCTTTGAATCATCGCTAGCACTCTCTGAATCATCGCCAGAGCTCTCTGAATCATCGGCAGCGCTCTCTTGAATCATCGCCAGAGCTCTTTGAATGTCCAGCGCTCTCTGATTCATCGCCAGCGCTCTCTGAATCTCCGCCACCGTTCTCTGAATCATCGCTAGAGCTCTCTGAATGTGCAGCATTCTCTGAATGTCCAGCAGCTTTCCGAATGTCCAGCTCTCTCTGAATCTCCAATGCTCTCTGAATCAAGAACAGAGCTCTCTGAATGTCCAGCGCTCTCTGAATCAACGACAGAGCTCTCTGAATCTCCTCCAGCGCTGTCTGAATCATCGCCAGCGCTCTCTGAATCTCCAGCGCTCTCTGAAACATCGCCAAAGCTCTTTCAATCTCCAGTGCTCTCAGAATCATCTCCAGCAGCTTTCTGAATGTCCAGCGCTGTCTGAATCATCGCCAGAGCTCTTTCAATCTCCAGCACTCTCTGAATCTTCAGAGCTTTCTGAATGTCCAGCAACTTTCTGAAAGTCCAGCGCTCTCTGAATCTCCACCAGAGCTCTCTGAATGTCCAACGCTCTCTGAATCTCCAGCGCTCTGAATCATCGCCACAGCTCTCTCAATCTCCAGCGCTCTCTGAATCATCGCCAGACCTCTCTCAATGTCCAGCACTCCGAATATCCAGCGTTCTCTGAATGTTCAGCAGCTTTCTGAATGTCCAGCGCTCTCTGAATCATCGCCAGAGCTCTCTCAATCTCCAGCGCTCTCTGAATCTCCGCCAGCGCTCTCTGAATCATCGCCAGAGCTCTCTGAATCTCTAGTGGTGTCTGAATCTCCGCCAGCGCTCTCTGAAACATCGCCAAAGCTCTTTCAATCTCCAGTGCTCTCTGAATCATCTCCAGCAGCTTTCTGAATGTCCAGCACTCTCTGAATCTCCAGAGCTTTCTGAATGTCCAGCAGCTTTCTGAAAGTCCAGCGCTTTCTGAATCTCCACCAGCGCTCTCTGAATCTCCAGCGATCTTTGAATCATCGCTAGCGCTCTCTGAATCTCCAGTGCTCTCTGAATCTCCAGCGATCTTTGAGTCATCGCTAGCGCTCTCTGAATCACTGCCAGCGCTCTCTGAATCTGCACCGCTGTCTGAATCTCCAGAGATCTTTGAATCATCGCTAGCGCTCTCTGAATCATCACCAGAGCTCTCTGAATAATCAGCAGCGCTCTCTTGAATCATCGCCAGCGCTCTCTTGAATCATCACCAGAGCTCTTTGAATGTCCAATGCTCTCTGAATGTCCAGCAGCTTTCTGAATGTCCAGCGCTCTCTGAATCATTGCCAGCGCTCTCTGAATCTCCATCGTTCTCTGAATCATCGCCAGAGCTCTCTGAATGTGCAGCGTTCTCTGAATGTCCAGCAGCTTTCTGAATGTCCAGCTCTCTGTGAATCAACGACAAAGCTCTCTGAATGTCCAGCGCTCTCTGAATCAACGATAGAGCTCTCTGAATGTCCAGTGCTCTCTGAATCTCCAGCTCTCTCTGAATCTCCAGCGCTCTCTGAATCTCCGCCAGAGCTCTCTAAATATCCAGGGCTCTCTGAATCTGCAACGCTCTCTGAATCTTTGCCAGAGCTCTCTGAATATCCAGCAGCTGTCTAAATGTCAGCGCTCTCTGAATCCCCGCCAGAGCTCTCTGAATGTCCAGCGCTCTCTGAATCAACGACAGAGCTCTCTGAATGTCCAACGCTCTCTGAATCTCCAGCGCTCTGAATCATCGACAGAGCTCTCTGAATCACTGTCAAACACTCTCTGAATTTTCAATGCTTTTTGAATCTCCAGTGCTCTCTGAATCATCGCCAGAGCTATCTGAATCTCCCCCAGCGCTGTCTGAATCATCGCCAGTGCTCTCTGAATGTCCAGCGCTCTCTAAATGTCCAGCGCTCTCTGAATCATCGCCAGCGCTCTCTGAATCTCCGCCACCGTTCTCTGAATCATCGCTAGAGCTCTCTGAATGTCCAGCTCTCTCTGAATCTCCAATGATCTCTGAATCAACGACAGAGCTCTCTGAATGTCCAGCGCTCTCTGAATCAACGAAAGACCTCTCTGAATGTCAATTGCTCTCTGAATCTCCAGCGCTCTGAATCATCAACAGAGCTCTCTGAATGTCCAACACTCTCTGAATTTTCAATGCTTACTGAATCTCCAGCGCTCTCTGAATCATCGCCAGAGCTCTCTGAATCTGCACCGCTCTCTGAATCATCGCCAGAGGTCTCTGAATCATCGGCAGCGCTCTCTTGAATCATCGCCAGAGCTCTCTGAATGTCCAACGCTCTCTGAATCTCCAGCGCTCTGAATCATCGCCACAGCTCTCTCAATCTCCAGCGCTCTCTGAATCATCGCCAGACCTCTCTGAATCATCGCCAGACCTCTCTCAATGTCCAGCACTCCGAATATCCAGCGTTCTCTGAATGTTCAGCAGCTTTCTGAATGTCCAGCGCTCTCTGAATCATCGCCAGAGCTCTCTCAATCTCCAGCGCTCTCTGAATCTCCGCCAGCGCTCTCTGAATCATCGCCAGAGCTCTCTGAATCTCCAGTGGTGTCTGAATCTCCGCCAGCGCTCTCTGAAACATCGCCAAAGCTCTTTCAATCTCCAGTGCTCTCTGAATCATCTCCAGCAGCTTTCTGAATGTCCAGCACTCTCTGAATCTCCAGAGCTTTCTGAATGTCCAGCAGCTTTCTGAATCTCCACCAGCGCTCTCTGAATCTCCAGCGATCTTTGAATCATCGCTAGCGCTCTCTGAATCTCCAGTGCTCTCTGAATCTCCAGCGATCTTTGAGTCATCGCTAGCGCTCTCTGAATCACTGCCAGCGCTCTCTGAATCTGCACCGCTGTCTGAATCTCCAGAGACCTTTGAATCATCGCTAGCGCTCTCTGAATCATCACCAGAGCTCTCTGAATAATCAGCAGCGCTCTCTTGAATCATCGCCAGCGCTCTCTTGAATCATCACCAGAGCTCTTTGAATGTCCAATGCTCTCTGAATGTCCAGCAGCTTTCTGAATGTCCAGCGCTCTCTGAATCATTGCCAGCGCTCTTTGAATCTCCATCGTTCTCTGAATCATCGCCAGAGCTCTCTGAATGTGCAGCGTTCTCTGAATGTCCAGCAGCTTTCTGAATGTCCAGCTCTCTGTGAATCAACGACAGAGCTCTCTGAATGTCCAGCGCTCTCTGAATCAACGATAGAGCTCTCTGAATGTCCAGTGCTCTCTGAATCTCCAGCTCTCTCTGAATCTCCAGCGCTCTCTGAATCTCCGCCAGAGCTCTCTAAATATCCAGGGCTCTCTGAATCTGCAACGCTCTCTGAATCTTTGCCAGAGCTCTCTGAATATCCAGCAGCTTTCTAAATGTCAGCGCTCTCTGAATCCCCGCCAGAGCTCTCTGAATGTCCAGCGCTCTCTGAATCAACGACAGAGCTCTCTGAATGTCCAACGCTCTCTGAATCTCCAGCGCTCTGAATCATCGACAGAGCTCTCTGAATCACTGTCAAACACTCTCTGAATTTTCAATGCTTTCTGAATCTCCAGCGCTCTCTGAATCATCGCCAGAGCTCTCTGAATCTCCGCCAGCGCTGGCTGAATCATCTGCAGCGCTCTCTGAATCTCCAGCGCTCTCTGAAACATCGCCAAAGCTCTTTCAATCTCCAGTGCTCTCTGAATCATCTGCAGCGCTCTCTGAATCTCCAGCGCTCTCTGAAACATCGCCAGAGCTCTTTCAATCTCCAGCACTCTCTGAATCTTCAGAGCTTTCTGAATGTCCAGCAACTTTCTGAATGTCCAGCGCTCTCTGAATCTCCGCCAGAGCTTTCTGAATCTCCAGCGATCTTTGAATCATTGCTAGCGCTCTATGAATCACTATCAGCGCTCTCTGAATCTCCACCGCTCTCTGTATCTGCACCGCTCTCTGAATCTCCAGAGATCTTTGAATCATCGCTAGCACTCTCTGAATCATCGCCAGAGCTCTCTGAATCATCGGCAGCGCTCTCTTGAATCATCGCCAGAGCTCTTTGAATGTCCAGCGCTCTCTGATTCATCGCCAGCGCTCTTTGAATCTCCGCCACCGTTCTCTGAATCATCGCTAGAGCTCTCTGAATGTGCAGCATTCTCTGAATGTCCAGCTCTCTCTGAATCTCCATCGCTCTGAATCATCGCCACAGCTCTCTGAATCTCCTCCAGCGCTGTCTGAATCATCGCCAGCGCTCTCTGAATCTCCAGCGCTCTCTGAAACATCGCCAAAGCTCTTTCAATCTCCAGTGCTCTCAGAATCATCTCCAGCAGCTTTCTGAATGTCCAGCGCTGTCTGAATCATCGCCAGAGCTCTTTCAATCTCCAGCACTCTCTGAATCTTCAGAGCTTTCTGAATGTCCAGCAACTTTCTGAAAGTCCAGCGCTCTCTGAATCTCCACCAGAGCTCTCTGAATGTCCAACGCTCTCTGAATCTCCAGCGCTCTGAATCATCGCCACAGCTCTCTCAATCTCCAGTGCTCTCTGAATCTCCACCAGAGCTCTGTGAATCTCCAGCGCTCTCTGAATCTCCGCCAGAGCTTTCTGAATCTCCAGCGATCTTTGAATCATCGCTAGCGCTCTCTGAATCTGAACCGCTCTCTGAATCTTTGCCAGAGCTCTTTTATTCTCCAGCTCTCTCTGAATCTCAGCACTCTCTGAATCTCCAGCGCTCTCTGAATCTCCAGCGCTCTATGAATGTCCAGCACTCTCTGAATCTCCGGCCCTCTCTGAATCAACGCCAGCGCTCTCTAAATCAACGCCAGCGCTCTTTGAATCTACAGTGCTCTCTTAATCTCTGCCAGAGCTCTATGAATCTCCAGCCCTCTCTGAGTCAACGCCAGCGCTCTCTGAATCTCCAGTGCTCTCTGAATCTCCAGCTCTCTCTTAATCTCCAGTGCTCTCTTAATCTCTGCCAGAGCTCTCTGAATCTCCAGCCCTCTCTGAATCAACGACTGCGCTCTCTGAATCACCAGTGCTCTCTTAATCTCTACCAGAGCTCTCTGAATCTCCAGCCCTCTCTGAATCAACGCCAGTGCTCTCTGAATCTCCAGTGCTCTCTGAATCTCCGGCGATCTTCGAATCATCGCTAGCGCTCTCTGAATCTCCAGTGCTCTCTTAATCTCTGCCAGGGCTTTCTGAATCTCCAGCCCTCTCTAAATCAACGCAAGCGCTCTCTGAATTAAATATAGCTCTGTCTGATTAGACGCCAGCGCTCTGAATTTCCAGTGCTCTATGTATATCCAGCGCTCTCTGAATCTGCACTGCTCTCTGAATCATTGCCAGAACTCTCTGAATCTCTAGCGCTCTCTGAATGTCCAGCAGCTCTCTCTGAATCTCCAGTGCTCTCTTAATCTCTGCCAGAGCTTTCTGAATCTCCAGCGCTCTCTGAATCTGCACCGCTCTCTGAATCATCGCCAGCGCTCTCTGAATCTCTAGCGCTCTCTGAATATCCAGCAGCTTTCTGAATCTCCAGCCCTCTCTGAATCAACGCCAGCGCTCTCTGAATCAACGCCAGCGCTCACTGAATCTCCAGTGCTCTCTGAATCTCCAGCGATCTTTGAATCATCGCTAAAGCTCTCTGAATCATTGCCAGCTCTCTCTGGATCTGCACAGCTCTCTTAATCATTGACAGTGCTTTCTGAATCTCTACCACTCTCTGAATGGCCAGCAGCTTTCCTAATGTCCAGCGCTCTCTGAATCTCCATCACTCTCTGAATCATCGCATGAGCTCTCTGAATGTTCAGCACTCTATGAATGTCCAACGCTTTATGAATGTCCAACACTCTCTGAATCTCCAGTGCTCTCTCTGAATCTCCGCCAGTTTTCTCTGAATCTCCAGCTTTCTCTGAATCTCCCCCAGAGCTCTCTGAATCTCCGCCAGCGCTCTCTGAATCTCCGTCAGCGCTCTCTGAATGTCCAGCTCTCCCTGAATGTCCTACAGCTTTCTGAATGTTCAGCGCTCTCTGTATCATCGCCAGCGCTCTCTCAATCTCAGCGCTCTCTGAATGTCCAGCAGCTTTCTAAATGTCCAGCGCTCTCTGAATCATCGACAGAGCTCTCTGAATGTCCAACGGTCTCTGAATCTCCAGCGCTCTCTGAATCTCCAGCGCTCTATGAATGTCCAGAGCTCTCTGAATCTCCAGCACTCTCTGAATCTCCAGCGCTCTCTGAATCTCCAGCGCTCTATGAATGTCCAGAGCTCTCTGAATCTCCAGCACTCTCTGAATCTCCAGCGCTCTCTGAATCTCCGGCCCTCTCTGAATCAACGCCAGCGCTCTCTGAATCTACAGTGCTCTCTTAATCTCTGCCAGAGCTCTATGAATCTCCAGCCCTCTCTGAGTCAACGCCAGTGCTCTCTGAATCTCCAGCTCTCTCTAAATCTCCAGTGCTCTCTAAATCTCTGCCAGAGCTCTCTGAATCTCCAGCCCTCTCTGAATCAACGATAGCGCTCTCTGAATCGCCAGTACTCTCTGAATCTCCAGCGAAAATCGAATCATCGCTAGCGCTCTCTGAATCTCCAGCTCTCTCTGAATCTCCAGTGCTCTCTTAATCTCTGCCAGAGCTTTCTGAATCTCCAGCCCTCTCTGAATCAACGCAAGCGCTCTCTGAATTAAAGCTAGCTCTGTCTGATTAGACGCCAGCGCTCTGAATTTCCAGTGCTCTCTGAATCTCCAGTGCTCTTTGTATATCCAGCGCTCTCTGAATCTGCACTGCTCTCTGAATCATTGCCAGAACTCTCTGAATCTCTAGCGCTCTCTGAATGTACAGCAGCTCTCTGAATCTTCAGCTCTCTCTGAATCTCCAGTGTTCTCTTAATCTTTGCCAGAACTCTCTCAATCTCCAGCGCTCTCTGAATCTCCACCAGCGCTCTCTGAATCATCGCCAAAGCTCTCTGAATGTCCAGCAATCTCTGAATCTCCAGCTCTCTCTGAATCTCCAGTGTTCTCTGAATCTCCGCCAGAGCTCTCTGAATCTCCAGCGATCTTTGAATCATCGCTAGCGCTCTATGAATCACTATCAGCGCTCTCTGAATCTCCAGCGCTCTCTGTATCTGCACCGCTCTCTGAATCTCCAGAGATCTTTGAATCATCGCTAGCACTCTCTGAATCATCGCCAGAGCTCTCTGAATCATCGGCAGCGCTCTCTTGAATCATCGCCAGAGCTCTTTGAATGTCCAGCGCTCTCTGATTCATCGCCAGCGCTCTCTGAATCTCCGCCACCGTTCTCTGAATCATCGCTAGAGCTCTCTGAATGTGCAGCATTCTCTGAATGTCCAGCAGCTTTCTGAATGTCCAGCGCTCTCTGAATCAACGACAGAGCTCTCTGAATCTCCAGCGCTCTCTGAATCTCCAGCGCTCTATGAATGTCCAGCGAAAATCGAATCAACGCAAGCGCTCTCTGAATTAAAGCTAGCTCTGTCTGATTAGACGCCAGCGCTCTGAATTTCCAGTGCTCTCTGAATCTCCAGTGCTCTTTGTATATCCAGCGCTCTCTGAATCTGCACTGCTCTCTGAATCATTGCCAGAACTCTCTGAATCTCTAGCGCTCTCTGAATGTACAGCAGCTCTCTGAATCTTCAGCTCTCTCTGAATCTCCAGTGTTCTCTTAATCTTTGCCAGAACTCTCTCAATCTCCAGCGCTCTCTGAATCTCCACCAGCGCTCTCTGAATCATCGCCAAAGCTCTCTGAATGTCCAGCAATCTCTGAATCTCCAGCTCTCTCTGAATCTCCAGTGTTCTCTGAATCTCCGCCAGAGCTCTCTGAATCTCCAGCGATCTTTGAATCATCGCTAGCACTCTCTGAATCATCGCCAGAGCTCTCTGAATCATCGGCAGCGCTCTCTTGAATCATCGCCAGAGCTCTTTGAATGTCCAGCGCTCTCTGATTCATCGCCAGCGCTCTCTGAATCTCCGCCACCGTTCTCTGAATCATCGCTAGAGCTCTCTGAATGTCCAGCAGCTTTCTGAATGTCCAGCTCTCTCTGAATCTCCAATGCTCTCTGAATCAAGAACAGAGCTCTCTGAATGTCCAGCGCTCTCTGAATCAACGACAGAGCTCTCTGAATGTCCAACGCTCTCTGAATCTCCAGCGCTCTGAATCATCGCCACAGCTCTCTGAATCTCCTCCAGCGCTGTCTGAATCATCGCCAGCGCTCTCTGAATCTCCAGCGCTCTCTGAAACATCGCCAAAGCTCTTTCAATCTCCAGTGCTCTCAGAATCATCTCCAGCAGCTTTCTGAATGTCCAGCGCTGTCTGAATCATCGCCAGAGCTCTTTCAATCTCCAGCACTCTCTGAATCTCCAGCGCTCTGAATCATCGCCACAGCTCTCTCAATCTCCAGTGCTCTCTGAATCTCCACCAGAGCTCTGTGAATCTCCAGCGCTCTCTGAATCTCCGCCAGAGCTTTCTGAATCTCCAGCGATCTTTGAATCATCGCTAGCGCTCTCTGAATCTGAACCGCTCTCTGAATCTTTGCCAGAGCTCTTTTATTCTCCAGCTCTCTCTGAATCTCAGCACTCTCTGAATCTCCAGCGCTCTCTGAATCTCCAGCGCTCTATGAATGTCCAGCACTCTCTGAATCTCCGGCCCTCTCTGAATCAACGCCAGCGCTCTCTAAATCAACGCCAGCGCTCTCTGAATCTACAGTGCTCTCTTAATCTCTGCCAGAGCTCTATGAATCTCCAGCCCTCTCTGAGTCAACGCCAGCGCTCTCTGAATCTCCAGTGCTCTCTGAATCTCCAGCTCTCTCTAAATCTCCAGTGCTCTCTTAATCTCTGCCAGAGCTCTCTGAATCTCCAGCCCTCTCTGAATCAACGACAGCGCTCTCTGAATCACCAGTGCTCTCTTAATCTCTACCAGAGCTCTCTGAATCTCCAGCCCTCTCTGAATCAACGCCAGTGCTCTCTGAATCTCCAATGCTCTCTGAATCTCCGGCGATCTTCGAATCATCGCTAGCGCTCTCTGAATCTCCAGCTCTCTCTGAATCTCCAGTGCTCTCTTAATCTCTGCCAGAGCGTTCTGAATCTCCAGCCCTCTCTGAATCAACGCAAGTGCTCTCTGAATTAAAGCTAGCTCTGTCTGATTAGACGCCAGCGCTCTGAATTTCCAGTGCTCTATGTATATCCAGCGCTCTCTGAATCTGCACTGCTCTCTGAATCATTGCCAGAACTCTCTGAATCTCTAGCGCTCTCTGAATGTCCAGCAGCTCTCTCTGAATCTCCAGTGCTCTCTTAATCTCTGCCAGAGCTTTCTGAATCTCCAGCGCTCTCTGAATCTGCACCGCTCTCTGAATCATCGCCAGCGCTCTCTGAATCTCTAGCGCTCTCTGAATATCCAGCAGCTTTCTGAATCTCCAGCCCTCTCTGAATCAACGCCAGCGCTCTCTGAATCAACGCTAGCGCTCTCTGAATCAACGCCAGCGCTCACTGAATCTCCAGTGCTCTCTGAATCTCCAGCGATCTTTGAATCATCGCTAAAGCTCTCTGAATCATTGCCAGCTCTCTCTGGATCTGCTCAGCTCTCTTAATCATTGACAGTGCTTTCTGAATCTCTACCACTCTCTGAATGGCCAGCAGCTTTCCTAATGTCCAGCGCTCTCTGAATCTCCATCACTCTGAATCATCGCATGAGCTCTCTGAATGTTCAGCACTCTATGAATGTCCAACGCTTTATGAATGTCCAACACTCTCTGAATCTCCAGTGCTCTCTCTGAATCTCCGCCAGTGTTCTCTGAATCTCCAGCTTTCTCTGAATCTCCCCCAGAGCTCTCTGAATCTCCGCCAGCGCTCTCTGAATCTCCGTCAGCGCTCTCTGAATGTCCAGCGCTCCCTGAATGTCCTACAGCTTTCTGAAAGTTCAGCGCTCTCTGTATAATCGCCAGCGCTCTCTCAATCTCCAGCGCTCTCTGAATGTCCAGCAGCTTTCTAAATGTCCAGCGCTCTCTGAATCATCGACAGAGCTCTCTGAATGTCCAACGGTCTCTGAATCTCCAGTGCTCTTTGTATATCCAGCGCTCTCTGAATCTGCACTGCTCTCTGAATCATTGCCAGAACTCTCTGAATCTCTAGCGCTCTCTGAATGTACAGCAGCTCTCTGAATCTTCAGCTCTCTCTGAATCTCCAGTGTTCTCTTAATCTTTGCCAGAACTCTCTCAATCTCCAGCGCTCTCTGAATCTCCACCAGCGCTCTCTGAATCATCGCCAAAGCTCTCTGAATGTCCAGCAATCTCTGAATCTCCAGCTCTCTCTGAATCTCCAGTGTTCTCTGAATCTCCGCCAGAGCTCTCTGAATCTCCAGCGATCTTTGAATCATCGCTAGCGCTCTATGAATCACTATCAGCGCTCTCTGTATCTGCACCGCTCTCTGAATCTCCAGAGATCTTTGAATCATCGCTAGCACTCTCTGAATCATCGCCAGAGCTCTCTGAATCATCGGCAGCGCTCTCTTGAATCATCGCCAGAGCTCTTTGAATGTCCAGCGCTCTCTGATTCATCGCCAGCGCTCTGAATCTCCGCCACCGTTCTCTGAATCATCGCTAGAGCTCTCTGAATGTGCAGCATTCTCTGAATGTCCAGCAGCTTTCTGAATCAACGACAGAGCTCTCTGAATGTCCAACGCTCTCTGAATCAAGAACAGAGCTCTCTGAATGTCCAGCGCTCTCTGAATCAACGACAGAGCTCTCTGAATGTCCAACGCTCTCTGAATCTCCATCGCTCTGAATCATCGCCACAGCTCTCTGAATCTCCTCCAGCGCTGTCTGAATCATCGCCAGCGCTCTCTGAATCTCCAGCGCTCTCTGAAACATCGCCAAAGCTCTTTCAATCTTCAGTGCTCTCAGAATCATCTCCAGCAGCTTTCTGAATGTCCAGCGCTGTCTGAATCATCGCCAGAGCTCTTTCAATCTCCAGCACTCTCTGAATCTTCAGAGCTTTCTGAATGTCCAGCAACTTTCTGAAAGTCCAGCGCTCTCTGAATCTCCACCAGAGCTCTCTGAATGTCCAACGCTCTCTGAATCTCCAGCGCTCTGAATCATCGCCACAGCTCTCTCAATCTCCAGCGCTCTCTGAATCATCGCCAGACCTCTCTCAATGTCCAGCACTCTGAATATCCAGCGTTCTATGAATGTTTAGCAGCTTTCTGAATGTCCAGCGCTCTCTGAATCATCGCCAGAGCTCTCTCAATCTCCAGCGCTCTCTGAATCTCCGCCAGCGCTCTCTGAATCATCACCAGAGCTCTCTGAATCTCCAGTAGTGTCTGAATCTCCGCCAGCGCTCTCTGAAACATCGCCAAAGCTCTTTCAATCTCCAGTGCTCTCTGAATCATCTCCAGCAGCTTTCTGAATGTCCAGCACTCTCTGAATCTCCAGAGCTTTCTGAATGTCCAGCAGCTTTCTGAAAGTCCAGCGCTTTCTGAATCTCCACCAGCGCTCTCTGAATCTCCAGCGATCTTTGAATCATCGCTAGCGCTCTCTGAATCTCCAGTGCTCTCTGAATCTCCAGCGATCTTTGAGTCATCGCTAGCGCTCTCTGAATCACTGCCAGCGCTCTCTGAATCTGCACCGCTGTCTGAATCTCCAGAGATCTTTGAATCATCGCTAGCGCTCTCTGAATCATCACCAGAGCTCTCTAAATAATCAGCAGCGCTCTCTTGAATCATCGCCAGCGCTCTCTTGAATCATCGCCAGAGCTCTCTGAATGTGCAGCGTTCTCTGAATGTCCAGCAGCTTTCTGAATGTCCAGCTCTCTGTGAATCAACGACAGAGCTCTCTGAATGTCCAGCGCTCTCTGAATCAACGATAGAGCTCTCTGAATGTCCAGTGCTCTCTGAATCTCCAGCTCTCTCTGAATCTCCAGCGCTCTCTGAATCTCCGCCAGAGCTCTCTAAATATCCAGGGCTCTCTGAATCTGCAACGCTCTCTGAATCTTTGCCAGAGCTCTCTGAATATCCAGCAGCTTTCTAAATGTCAGCGCTCTCTGAATCCCCGCCAGAGCTCTCTGAATGTCCAGCGCTCTCTGAATCAATGACAGAGCTCTCTGAATGTCCAACGCTCTCTGAATCTCCAGCGCTCTGAATCATCGACAGAGCTCTCTGAATCACTGTCAAACACTCTCTGAATTTTCAATGCTTTTTGAATCTCCAGTGCTCTCTGAATCATCGCCAGAGCTCTCTGAATCTCCCCCAGCGCTGTCTGAATCATCGCCAGTGCTCTCTGAATGTCCAGCGCTCTCTAAATGTCCAGCGCTCTCTGAATCATCGCCAGCGCTCTCTGAATCTCCGCCACCGTTCTCTGAATCATCGCTAGAGCTCTCTGAATGTCCAGCTCTCTCTGAATCTCCAATGCTCTCTGAATCAACGACAGAGCTCTCTGAATGTCCAGCGCGCTCTGAATCAACGAAAGACCTCTCTGAATGTCAATTGCTCTCTGAATCTCCAGCGCTCTGAATCATCAACAGAGCTCTCTGAATGTCCAACGGTCTCTGAATCAACGACAGAGCTCTCTGAATGTCCAACACTCTCTGAATTTTCAATGCTTACTGAATCTCCAGCGCTCTCTGAATCATCGCCAGAGCTCTCTGAATCTGCACCGCTCTCTGAATCATCGCCAGAGGTCTCTGAATCATCGGCAGCGCTCTCTTGAATCATCGCCAGAGCTCTCTGAATGTCCAACGCTCTCTGAATCTCCAGCGCTCTGAATCATCGCCACAGCTCTCTCAATCTCCAGCGCTCTCTGAATCATCGCCAGACCTCTCTGAATCATCGCCAGACCTCTCTCAATGTCCAGCACTCCGAATATCCAGCGTTATCTGAATGTTCAGCAGCTTTCTGAATGTCCAGCGCTCTCTGAATCATCGCCAGAGCTCTCTCAATCTCCAGCGCTCTCTGAATCTCCGCCAGCGCTCTCTGAATCATCGCCAGAGCTCTCTGAATCTCCAGTGGTGTCTGAATCTCCGCCAGCGCTCTCTGAAACATCGCCAAAGCTCTTTCAATCTCCAGTGCTCTCTGAATCATCTCCAGCAGCTTTCTGAATGTCCAGCACTCTCTGAATCTCCAGAGCTTTCTGAATGTCCAGCAGCTTTCTGAAAGTCCAGCGCTTTCTGAATCTCCACCAGCGCTCTCTGAATCTCCAGCGATCTTTGAATCATCGCTAGCGCTCTCTGAATCTCCAGTGCTCTGAATCTCCAGCGATCTTTGAGTCATCGCTAGCGCTCTCTGAATCACTGCCAGCGCTCTCTGAATCTGCACCGCTGTCTGAATCTCCAGAGATCTTTGAATCATCGCTAGCGCTCTCTGAATCATCACCAGAGCTCTCTGAATCATCGCCAGCGCTCTCTTGAATCATCACCAGAGCTCTTTGAATGTCCAATGCTCTCTGAATGTCCAGCAGCTTTCTGAATGTCCAGCGCTCTCTGAATCATTGCCAGCGCTCTCTGAATCTCCATCGTTCTCTGAATCATCGCCAGAGCTCTCTGAATGTGCAGCGTTCTCTGAATGTCCAGCAGCTTTCTGAATGTCCAGCTCTCTGTGAATCAACGACAGAGCTCTCTGAATGTCCAGCGCTCTCTGAATCAACGATAGAGCTCTCTGAATGTCCAGTGCTCTCTGAATCTCCAGCTCTCTCTGAATCTCCAGCGCTCTCTGAATCTCCGCCAGAGCTCTCTAAATATCCAGGGCTCTCTGAATCTGCAACGCTCTCTGAATCTTTGCCAGAGCTCTCTGAATATCCAGCAGCTTTCTAAATGTCAGCGCTCTCTGAATCCTCGCCAGAGCTCTCTGAATGTCCAGTGCTCTCTGAATCAACGACAGAGCTCTCTGAATGTCCAACGCTCTCTGAATCTCCAACGCTCTGAATCATCGACAGAGCTCTCTGAATCACTGTCAAACACTCTCTGAATTTTCAATGCTTTTTGAATCTCCAGTGCTCTCTGAATCATCGCCAGTGCTCTCTGAATGTCCAGCGCTCTCTAAATATCCAGCGCTCTCTGAATCATCGCCAGCGCTCTCTGAATCTCCGCCACCGTTCTCTGAATCATCGCTAGAGCTCTCTGAATGTGCAGCATTCTCTGAATGTCCAGCAGCTTTCTGAATGTCCAGCTCTCTCTGAATCTCCAATGCTCTCTGAATCAACGACAGAGCTCTCTGAATGTCCAGCGCTCTCTGAATCAACGAAAGACCTCTCTGAATGTCAATTGCTCTCTGAATCTCCAACGCTCTGAATCATCAACAGAGCTCTCTGAATGTCCAACGGTCTCTGAATCAACGACAGAGCTCTCTGAATGTCCAACACTCTCTGAATTTTCAATGCTTACTGAATCTCCAGCGCTCTCTGAATCATCGCCAGAGCTCTCTGAATCTGCACCGCTCTCTGAATCATTGCCAGAGGTCTCTGAATCATCGGCAGCGCTCTCTTGAATCATCGCCAGAGCTCTCTGAATCATCGCCAGCGCTCTCTTGAATCATCGCCAGAGCTCTTTGAATGTCCAGCGCTTTCTGAATCATCGCCAGCGCTCTCTGAATCTCCGCCATCGTTCTCTGAATCATCGCCAGAGCTCTCTGAATGTGCAGCATTCTCTGAATGTCCAGCTCTCTCTGAATCTCCAATGCTCTCTGAATCCACAACAGAGCTCTCTGAATATCCAGCGCTCTCTGAATCAACGACAGAGCTCTCTGAATGTCCAACGCTCTCTGAATCTCCAGCGCTGTCTGAATCATCTCCAGCAGCTTTCTAAATGTCCAGCGCTGTCTGAATCATCGCCAGAGCTCTTTCAATCTCCAGCACTCTCTGAATCTTCAGAGCTTTCTGAATGTCCAGCAACTTTCTGAATGTCCAGCGCTCTCTGAATCTCCAGCGCTCTGAATCATCGACAGAGCTCTCTGAATGTGCAGCATTCTCTGAATGTCCAGCAGCTTTCTGAATGTCCAGCTCTCTCTGAATCTCCAATGCTCTCTGAATCCACAACAGAGCTCTCTGAATATCCAGCGCTCTCTGAATCAACGACAGAGCTCTCTGAATGTCCAACGCTCTCTGAATCTCCAGCGCTGTCTGAATCATCTCCAGCAGCTTTCTAAATGTCCAGCGCTGTCTGAATCATCGCCAGAGCTCTTTCAATCTCCAGCACTCTCTGAATCTTCAGAGCTTTCTGAATGTCCAGCAACTTTCTGAATGTCCAGCGCTCTCTGAATCTCCAGCGCTCTGAATCATCGACAGAGCTCTCTGAATGTCCAACGGTCTCTGAATCAATGACAGAGCTCTCTGAATGTCCAACACTCTCTGAATTTTCAATGCTTTCTGAATCTCCAGCGCTCTCTGAAACATCGCCAAAGCTCTTTCAATCTCCAGTGCTCTCTGAATCATCTGCAGCGCTCTCTGAATCTCCAGCGTTCTTTGAAACATCGCCAGAGCTCTTTCAATCTCCAGCACTCTCTGAATCTTCAGAGCTTTCTGAATGTCCAGCAACTTTCTGAATGTCCAGCGCTCTCTGAATCTCCGCCAGAGCTCTCTGAATCTCCAGCGATCTTTGAATCATTGCTAGCGCTCTATGAATCACTATCAGTGCTCTCTGAATCTCCACCGCTCTCTGTATCTGCACCACTCTCTGAATCATCGCCAGAGCTCTCTGAATCATCGGCAGCGCTCTCTTGAATCATCGCCAGAGCTCTTTGAATGTCCAGCGCTCTCTGATTCATCGCCAGCGCTCTCTGAATCTCTGCCACCGTTCTCTGAATCATCGCTAGAGCTCTCTGAATGTGCAGCATTCTCTGAATGTCCTGCAGCTTTCTGAATGTCCAGCTCTCTCTGAATCTCCAATGCTCTCTGAATCAAGAACAGAGCTCTCTGAATGTCCAGCGCTCTCTGAATCAACGACAGAGCTCTCTGAATGTCCAACGCTCTCTGAATCTCCAGCGCTCTGAATCATCGCCACAGCTCTCTGAATCTCCTCCAGCGCTGTCTGAATCATCGCCAGCGCTCTCTGAATCTCCAGCGCTCTCTGAAACATCGCCAAAGCTCTTTCAATCTCCAGTGCTCTCAGAATCATCTCCAGCACTCTCTGAATCTCCAGCGCTCTGAATCATCGCCACAGCTCTCTGAATCTCCAGTGCTCTCTGAATCTCCACCAGAGCTCTGTGAATCTCCAGCGCTCTCTGAATCTCCGCCAGAGCTTTCTGAATCTCAAGCGATCTTTGAATCATCGCTAGCGCTCTCTGAATCTGAACCGCTCTCTGAATCTTTGCCAGAGCTCTTTTATTCTCCAGCTCTCTCTGAATCTCAGCACTCTCTGAATCTCCAGCGCTCTCTGAATCTCCAGCGCTCTATGAATGTCCAGCACTCTCTGAATCTCCGGCCCTCTCTGAATCAACGCCAGCGCTCTCTAAATCAACGCCAGCGCTCTCTGAATCTACAGTGCTCTCTTTATCTCTGCCAGAGCTCTATGAATCTCCAGCCCTCTCTGAGTCAACGCCAGCGCTCTCTGAATCTCCAGCTCTCTCTAAATCTCCAGTGCTCTCTTAATCTCTGCCAGAGCTCTCTGAATCTCCAGCCCTCTCTGAATCAACGACAGCGCTCTCTGAATCACCAGTGCTCTCTTAATCTCTACCAGAGCTCTCTGAATCTCCAGCCCTCTCTGAATCAACGCCAGTGCTCTCTGAATCTCCAATGCTCTCTGAATCTCCGGCGATCTTCGAATCATCGCTAGCGCTCTCTGAATCTCCAGCTCTCTCTGAATCTCCAGTGCTCTCTTAATCTCTGCCAGAGCGTTCTGAATCTCCAGCCCTCTCTGAATCAACGCAAGCGCTCTCTGAATTAAAGCTAGCTCTGTCTGATTAGACGCCAGCGCTCTGAATTTCCAGTGCTCTATGTATATCCAGCGCTCTCTGAATCTGCACTGCTCTCTGAATCATTGCCAGAACTCTCTGAATCTCTAGCACTCTCTGAATGTCCAGCAGCTCTCTCTGAATCTCCAGTGCTCTCTTAATCTCTGCCAGAGCTTTCTGAATCTCCAGCGCTCTCTGAATCTGCACCGCTCTCTGAATCATCGCCAGCGCTCTCTGAATCTCTAGCGCTCTCTGAATATCCAGCAGCTTTCTGAATCTCCAGCCCTCTCTGAATCAACGCCAGCGCTCTCTGAATCAACGCTAGCGCTCTCTGAATCAACGCCAGCGCTCACTGAATCTCCAGTGCTCTCTGAATCTCCAGCGATCTTTGAATCATCGCTAAAGCTCTCTGAATCATTGCCAGCTCTCTCTGGATCTGCACAGCTCTCTTAATCATTGACAGTGCTTTCTGAATCTCTACCACTCTCTGAATGGCCAGCAGCTTTCCTAATGTCCAGCGCTCTCTGAATCTCCATCACTCTCTGAATCATCGCATGAGCTCTCTGAATGTTCAGCACTCTATGAATGTCCAACGCTTTATGAATGTCCAACACTCTCTGAATCTCCAGTGCTCTCTCTGAATCTCCGCCAGTGTTCTCTGAATCTCCAGCTTTCTCTGAATCTCCCCCAGAGCTCTCTGAATCTCCGCCAGCGCTCTCTGAATCTCCGTCAGCGCTCTCTGAATGTGCAGCGCTCCCTGAATGTCCTACAGCTTTCTGAATGTTCAGCGCTCTCTGTATCATCGCCAGCGCTCTCTCAATCTCCAGCGCTCTCTGAATGTCCAGCAGCTTTCTAAATGTCCAGTGCTCTCTGAATCATCGACAGAGCTCTCTGAATGTCCAACGGTCTCTGAATCTCCAGCGCTCTCTGAATCTCCAGCGCTCTATGAATGTCCAGCGAAAATCGAATCAACGCAAGCGCTCTCTGAATTAAAGCTAGCTCTGTCTGATTAGACGCCAGCGCTCTGAATTTCCAGTGCTCTCTGAATCTCCAGTGCTCTTTGTATATCCAGCGCTCTCTGAATCTGCACTGCTCTCTGAATCATTGCCAGAACTCTCTGAATCTCTAGCGCTCTCTGAATGTACAGCAGCTCTCTGAATCTTCAGCTCTCTCTG
Organism: Zacco platypus; assembly: GCA_038088235.1. Lineage (NCBI taxonomy): Eukaryota > Metazoa > Chordata > Actinopteri > Cypriniformes > Xenocyprididae > Zacco > Zacco platypus. The sequence goes on along the minus strand of CM076085.1, from coordinate 10,146,599 downwards.
AATCTCCAGTGTTCTCTTAATCTTTGCCAGAACTCTCTCAATCTCCAGCGCTCTCTGAATCTCCACCAGCGTTCTCTGAATCATCGCCAAAGCTCTCTGAATGTCCAGCAATCTCTGAATCTCCAGCTCTCTCTGAATCTCCAGTGTTCTCTGAATCTCCGCCAGAGCTCTCTGAATCTCCAGCGATCTTTGAATCATCGCTAGCGCTCTATGAATCACTATCAGCGCTCTCTGAATCTCCAGCGCTCTCTGTATCTGCACCGCTCTCTGAATCTCCAGAGATCTTTGAATCATCGCTAGCACTCTCTGAATCATCGCCAGAGCTCTCTGAATCATCGGCAGCGCTCTCTTGAATCATCGCCAGAGCTCTTTGAATGTCCAGCGCTCTCTGATTCATCGCCAGCGCTCTCTGAATCTCCGCCACCGTTCTCTGAATCATCGCTAGAGCTCTCTGAATGTGCAGCATTCTCTGAATGTCCAGCAGCTTTCTGAATGTCCAGCTCTCTCTGAATCTCCAATGCTCTCTGAATCAAGAACAGAGCTCTCTGAATGTCCAGCGCTCTCTGAATCAACGACAGAGCTCTCTGAAAATCAGACGCTCTCTGAATCTCCAGCGCTCTGAATCATCGCCACAGCTCTCTGAATCTCCTCCAGCGCTGTCTGAATCATCGCCAGCGCTCTCTGAATCTCCAGCGCTCTCTGAAACATCGCCAAAGCTCTTTCAATCTCCAGTGCTCTCAGAATCATCTCCAGCAGCTTTCTGAATGTCCAGCGCTGTCTGAATCATCGCCAGAGCTCTTTCAATCTCCAGCACTCTCTGAATCTTCAGAGCTTTCTGAATGTCCAGCAACTTTCTGAAAGTCCAGCGCTCTCTGAATCTCCACCAGAGCTCTCTGAATGTCCAACGCTCTCTGAATCTCCAGCGCTCTGAATCATCGCCACAGCTCTCTCAATCTCCAGCGCTCTCTGAATCATCGCCAGACCTCTCTCAATGTCCAGCACTCTGAATATCCAGCTTTCTCTGAATGTTCAGCAGCTTTCTGAAAGTCCAGCGCTTTCTGAATCTCCACCAGCGCTCTCTGAATCTCCAGCGATCTTTGAATCATCGCTAGCGCTCTCTGAATCTCCAGTGCTCTCTGAATCTCCAGCGATCTTTGAGTCATCGCTAGCGCTCTCTGAATCACTGCCAGCGCTCTCTGAATCTGCACCGCTGTCTGAATCTCCAGAGATCTTTGAATCATCGCTAGCGCTCTCTGAATCATCACCAGAGCTCTCTGAATAATCAGCAGCGCTCTCTTGAATCATCGCCAGCGCTCTCTTGAATCACCAGAGCTCTTTGAATGTCCAATGCTCTCTGAATGTCCAGCAGCTTTCTGAATGTCCAGCGCTCTCTGAATCATTGCCAGCGCTCTCTGAATCTCCATCGTTCTCTGAATCATCGCCAGAGCTCTCTGAATGTGCAGCGTTCTCTGAATGTCCAGCAGCTTTTTGAATGTCCAGCTCTCTGTGAATCAACGACAGAGCTCTCTGAATGTCCAGCGCTCTCTGAATCAACGATAGAGCTCTCTGAATGTCCAGTGCTCTCTGAATCTCCAGCTCTCTCTGAATCTCCAGCGCTCTCTGAATCTCCGCCAGAGATCTCTAAATATCCAGGGCTCTCTGAATCTGCAACGCTCTCTGAATCTTTGCCAGAGCTCTCTGAATATCCAGCAGCTTTCTAAATGTCAGCGCTCTCTGAATCCCCGCCAGAGCTCTCTGAATGTCCAGCGCTCTCTGAATCAACGACAGAGCTCTCTGAATGTCCAACGCTCTCTGAATCTCCAACGCTCTGAATCATCGACAGAGCTCTCTGAATGTGCAGCATTCTCTGAATGTCCAGCAGCTTTCTGAATGTCCAGCTCTCTCTGAATCTCCAATGCTCTCTGAATCAACGACAGAGCTCTCTGAATGTCCAGCGCTCTCTGGATCAACGAAAGACCTCTCTGAATGTCAATTGCTCTCTGAATCTCCAACGCTCTGAATCATCAACAGAGCTCTCTGAATGTCCAACGGTCTCTGAATCAACGACAGAGCTCTCTGAATGTCCAACACTCTCTGAATTTTCAATGCTTACTGAATCTCCAGCGCTCTCTGAATCATCGCCAGAGCTCTCTGAATCTGCACCGCTCTCTGAATCATCGCCAGAGCTCTCTGAATCTGCACCGCTCTCTGAATCATTGCCAGAGGTCTCTGAATCATCGGCAGCGCTCTCTTGAATCATCGCCAGAGCTCTCTGAATCATCGCCAGCGCTCTCTTGAATCATCGCCAGAGCTCTTTGAATGTCCAGCGCTTTCTGAATCATCGCCAACGCTCTCTGAATCTCCGCCATCGTTCTCTGAATCATCGCCAGAGCTCTCTGAATGTGCAGCATTCTCTGAATTTTCAATGCTTACTGAATCTCCAGCGCTCTCTGAATCATCGCCAGAGCTCTCTGAATCTGCACCGCTCTCTGAATCATCGCCAGAGGTCTCTGAATCATCGGCAGCGCTCTCTTGAATCATCGCCAGAGCTCTCTGAATCATCGCCAGCGCTCTCTTGAATCATCGCCAGAGCTCTTTGAATGTCCAGCGCTTTCTGAATCATCGCCAGCGCTCTCTGAATCTCCGCTATCGTTCTCTGAATCATCGCCAGCGCTCTCTGAATGTCCAGCAGCTTTCTAAATGTCCAGCGCTCTCTGAATCATCGACAGAGCTCTCTGAATGTCCAACGGTCTCTGAATCTCCAGCACTCTCTGAATCTCCAGCGCTCTATGAATGTCCAGCGAAAATCGAATCAACGCAAGCGCTCTCTGAATTAAAGCTAGCTCTGTCTGATTAGACGCCAGCGCTCTGAATTTCCAGTGCTCTCTGAATCTCCAGTGCTCTTTGTATATCCAGCGCTCTCTGAATCTGCACTGCTCTCTGAATCATTGCCAGAACTCTCTGAATCTCTAGCGCTCTCTGAATGTACAGCAGCTCTCTGAATCTTCAGCTCTCTCTGAATCTCCAGTGTTCTCTTAATCTTTGCCAGAACTCTCTCAATCTCCAGCGCTCTCTGAATCTCCACCAGCGCTCTCTGAATCATCGCCAAAGCTCTCTGAATGTCCAACACTCTCTGAATTTTCAATGCTTACTGAATCTCCAGCTCTCTCTGAATCTCCAGTGTTCTCTGAATCTCCGCCAGAGCTCTCTGAATCTCCAGCGATCTTTGAATCATCGCTAGCGCTCTATGAATCACTATCAGCGCTCTCTGAATCTCCAGCGCTCTCTGTATCTGCACCGCTCTCTGAATCTCCAGAGATCTTTGAATCATCGCTAGCACTCTCTGAATCATCGCCAGAGCTCTCTGAATCATCGGCAGCGCTCTCTTGAATCATCGGCAGAGCTCTTTGAATGTCCAGCGCTCTCTGATTCATCGCCAGCACTCTGAATCTCCGCCACCGTTCTCTGAATCATCGCTAGAGCTCTCTGAATGTGCAGCATTCTCTGAATGTCCAGCAGCTTTCTGAATGTCCAGCTCTCTCTGAATCTCCAATGCTCTCTGAATCAAGAACAGAGCTCTCTGAATGTCCAGCGCTCTCTGAATCAACGACAGAGCTCTCTGAATGTCCAACGCTCTCTGAATCTCCAGCTCTCTGAATCTCCTTCAGCGCTGTCTGAATCATCGCCAGCGCTCTCTGAATCTCCAGCGCTCTCTGAAACATCGCCAAAGCTCTTTCAATCTCCAGTGCTCTCAGAATCATCTCCAGCAGCTTTCTGAATGTCCAGCGCTGTCTGAATCATCGCCAGAGCTCTTTCAATCTCCAGCACTCTCTGAATCTTCAGAGCTTTCTGAATGTCCAGCAACTTTCTGAAAGTCCAGCGCTCTCTGAATCTCCACCAGAGCTCTCTGAATGTCCAACGCTCTCTGAATCTCCAGCGCTCTGAATCATCGCCACAGCTCTCTCAATCTCCAGCGCTCTCTGAATCATCGCCAGACCTCTCTCAATGTCCAGCACTCTGAATATCCAGCGTTCTCTGAATGTTCAGCAGCTTTCTGAATGTCCAGCGCTCTCTTAATCATCGCCAGAGCTCTCTCAATCTCCAGCGCTCTCTGAATCTCCGCCAGCGCTCTCTGAATCATCGCCAGAGCTCTCTGTATCTCCAGTAGTGTTTGAATCTCCGCCAGTGCTCTCTGAAACATCGCCAAAGCTCTTTCAATCTCCAGTGCTCTCTGAATCATCTCCAGCAGCTTTCTGAATGTCCAGCACTCTCTGAATCTCCAGAGCTTTCTGAATGTCCAGCAGCTTTCTGAAAGTCCAGCGCTTTCTGAATCTCCACCAGCGCTCTCTGAATCTCCAGCGATCTTTGAATCATTGCTAGCGCTCTCTGAATCTCCAGTGCTCTCTGAATCTCCAGCGATCTTTGAGTCATCGCTAGCGCTCTCTGAATCACTGCCAGCGCTCTCTGAATCTGCACCGCTGTCTGAATCTCCAGAGATCTTTGAATCATCGCTAGCGCTCTCTGAATCATCACCAGAGCTCTCTGAATAATCAGCAGCGCTCTCTTGAATCATCGCCAGCGCTCTCTTGAATCATCACCAGAGCTCTTTGAATGTCCAATGCTCTCTGAATGTCCAGCAGCTTTCTGAATGTCCAGCGCTCTCTGAATCATTGCCAGCGCTCTCTGAATCTCCATCGTTCTCTGAATCATCGCCAGAGCTCTCTGAATGTGCAGCGTTCTCTGAATGTCCAGCAGCTTTATGAATGTCCAGCTCTCTGTGAATCAACGACAGAGCTCTCTGAATGTCCAGCGCTCTCTGAATCAACGATAGAGCTCTCTGAATGTCCAGTGCTCTCTGAATCTCCAGCTCTCTCTGAATCTCCAGCGCTCTCTGAATCTCCGCCAGAGCTCTCTAAATATCCAGGGCTCTCTGAATCTGCAACGCTCTCTGAATCTTTGCCAGAGCTCTCTGAATATCCAGCAGCTTTCTAAATGTCAGCGCTCTCTGAATCCCCGCCAGAGCTCTCTGAATGTCCAGCGCTCTCTGAATCAACGACAGAGCTCTCTGAATGTCCAACGCTCTCTGAATCTCCAGCGCTCTGAATCATCGACAGAGCTCTCTGAATCACTGTCAAACACTCTCTGAATTTTCAATGCTTTCTGAATCTCCAGTGCTCTCTGAATCATTGCCAGAGCTCTCTGAATCTCCCCCAGCGCTGTCTGAATCATCGCCAGTGCTCTCTGAATGTCCAGCGCTCTCTAAATGTCCAGCGCTCTCTGAATCATCGCCAGCGCTCTCTGAATCTCCGCAATCGTTCTCTGAATCATCGCCAGAGCTCTCTGAATGTGCAGCATTCTCTGAATGTCCAGCAGCTTTCTGAATGTCCAGCTCTCTCTGAATCTCCAATGCTCTCTGAATCAACGACAGAGCTCTCTGAATGTCCAGCGCTCTCTGGATCAACGAAAGACCTCTCTGAATGTCAATTGCTCTCTGAATCTCCAACGCTCTGAATCATCAACAGAGCTCTCTGAATGTCCAACGGTCTCTGAATCAACGACAGAGCTCTCTGAATGTCCAACACTCTCTGAATTTTCAATGCTTACTGAATCTCCAGCGCTCTCTGAATCATCGCCAGAGCTCTCTGAATCTGCACCGCTCTCTGAATCATCGCCAGAGGTCTCTGAATCATCGGCAGCGCTCTCTTGAATCATCGCCAGAGCTCTCTGAATCATCGCCAGCGCTCTCTGAATGTGCAGCATTCTCTGAATGTCCAATGCTCTCTGAATCCACAACAGAGCTCTCTGAATATCCAGCGCTCTCTGAATCAACGACAGAGCTCTCTGAATGTCCAACGCTCTCTGAATCTCCAGCGCTGTCTGAATCATCTCCAGCAGCTTTCTAAATGTCCAGCGCTGTCTGAATCATCGCCAGAGCTCTTTCAATCTCCAGCACTCTCTGAATCTTCAGAGCTTTCTGAATGTCCAGCAACTTTCTGAATGTCCAGCGCTCTCTGAATCTCCAGCGCTCTGAATCATCGACAGAGCTCTCTGAATGTCCAACGGTTTCTGAATCAATGACAGAGCTCTCTGAATGTCCATCACTCTCTGAATTTTCAATGCTTTCTGAATCTCCAGCGCTCTCTGAATCTCCAGCGCTCTCTGAAACATCACCAAAGCTCTTTCAATCTCCAGTGCTCTCTGAATCATCTCCAGCAGCTTTCTGAATGTCCAGCGCTGTCTGAATCATCGCCAAAGCTCTTTCAATCTCCAGCACTCTCTGAATCTTCAGAGCTTTCTGAATGTCCAGCAACTTTCTGAATGTCCAGCGCTCTCTGAATCTCCGCCAGAGCTCTCTGAATCTCCAGCGATCTTTGAATCATCGCTAGCGCTCTATGAATCACTATCAGCGCTCTCTGAATCTCCAGCGCTCTCTGTATCTGCACCGCTCTCTGAATCTCCAGAGATCTTTGAATCATCGCCAGAGCTCTCTGAATCATTGGCAGCGCTCTCTTGAATCATCGCCAGCGCTCTCTGAATTTCCACCACCGTTCTCTGAATCATCGCTAGAGCTCTCTGAATGTGCAGCATTCTCTGAATGTCCAGCAGCTTTCTGAATGTCCAGCTCTCTCTGAATCTCCAATACTCTCTGAATCAAGAACAGAGCTCTCTGAATGTCCAGCGCTCTCTGAATCAACGACAGAGCTCTCTGAATGTCCAACGCTCTCTGAATCTCCAGCGCTCTGAATCATCGCCACAGCTCTCTGAATCTCCTCCAGCGCTGTCTGAATCATCGCCAGCGCTCTCTGAATCTCCAGCGCTCTCTGAAACATCGCCAAAGCTCTTTCAATCTCCAGTGCTCTCAGAATCATCTCCAGCAGCTTTCTGAATGTCCAGCGCTGTCTGAATCATCGCCAGAGCTCTTTCAATCTCCAGCACTCTCTGAATCTTCAGAGCTTTCTGAATGTCCAGCAACTTTCTGAAAGTCCAGCGCTCTCTGAATCTCCACCAGAGCTCTCTGAATGTCCAACGCTCTCTGAATCTCCAGCGCTCTGAATCATCGCCACAGCTCTCTCAATCTCCAGTGCTCTCTGAATCTCCACCAGAGCTCTGTGAATCTCCAGCGCTCTCTGAATCTCCGCCAAAGCTTTCTGAATCTCCAGCGATCTTTGAATCATCGCTAGCGCTCTCTGAATCTAAACCGCTCTCTGAATCTTTGCCAGAGCTCTTTTATTCTCCAGCTCTCTCTGAATCTCAGCACTGTATGAATGTCCAGAGCTCTCTGAATCTCCAGCACTCTCTGAATCTCCAGGTCTCTCTGAATCTCCAGCGCTCTATGAATGTCCAGAGCTCTCTGAATCTCCAGCACTCTCTGAATATCCAGCGCCCTCTGAATCTCCAGCGCTCTATGAATGTCCAGAGCTCTCTGAATCTTCAGCGCTCTCTGAATCAACGCCAGAGCTCTCTGAATCTCCAGCACTCTCTGAATCTTCAGCGCTCTCTGAATCTCCGCCAGCTCTCTCTGAATCATCCCCGGCTCTCTCTGAATGTCCAGCAGCTTTCTAAATGTCCAGCGCTCTCTGAATAATCTACAGAGCTCTCTGAATGTCCAACGGTCTCTGAATCTCCAGCACTCTCTGAATCTCCAGTGCTCTCTGAATCTCCAGCGCTCTATGAATGTCCAGAGCTCTCTGAATCTCCACCGCTCTCTGAATCTCCAGCGCTCTCTGAATCTCCGCCAGCTCTCTCTGAATCATCCCCGGCTCTCTCTGAATGTCCAGCAGCTTTCTAAATGTCCAGCGCTCTCTGAATAATCTACAGAGCTCTCTGAATGTCCAACGGTCTCTGAATCTCCAGCGCTCTCTGAATCTCCAGCGCTCTATGAATGTCCAGAGCTCTCTGAATCTCCAGCGCTCTCTGAATCTCCAGCGCTCTCTGAATCATATCCAGCAGCTTTCTGAATGTCCGGCACTCTCTGAATCGTTGGCAGAGCTCTCTCAATCTCCAGCGCTCTCTCAATCTCCAGCACTCTCTAAATCTCCGCCAGCTCTCTCTGAATCATCCCCGGCTCTCTCTGAATGTCCAGCAGCTTTCTAAATGTCCAGCGCTCTCTGAATAATCTACAGAGCTCTCTGAATGTCCAACGGTCTCTGAATCTCCAGCGCTCTATGAATGTCCAGAGCTCTCTGAATCTCCAGCACTCTCTGAATCTCCAGCGCTCTCTGAATCATCTCCAGCAGCTTTCTGAATGTCCGGCACTCTCTGAATCGTTGGCAGAGCTCTCTCAATCTCCAGCGCTCTCTGAATCTCCAGCACTCTCTGAATCTCCACCAGAGCTCTCTCAATCTCCAGCGCTCTCTGATTCTCGAGTGCTCTCTGAATCATCACCAGAACTCTCTGAATGTCCAGCACTCCCTGAATCTTCAGAGCTCTCTGAATCTCCGCAAGCTCTCTCTGAATCATCGCCAGCGCTCTCTGAATAGCGCTCTCTGGATCATCTCTAGAGCTCTCTCAATCTCCAGCGCTCTCTGAATCTCCGCCAGCTCTCTCTGAATCATCCCCGGCTCTCTCTGAAAGTCCAGCAGCTTTCTAAATGTCCAGCGCTCTCTGAATCATCGACAGCGCTCTCTGAATAGCGCTCTCTGGATCATCTCTAGCGCTCTCTGAATCTCCACCAGCGCTCTCTGAATCATCGCCAGCGCTCTCTGAATAGCGCTCTCTGGATCATCTCTAGAGCTCTCTCAATCTCCAGCGCTCTCTGAATCTCCACCAGCGCTCTCTGAATCATCGCCAGCGCTCTCTGAATAGCGCTCTCTGGATCATCTCTAGAGCTCTCTCAATCTCCAGCGCTCTCTGAATCTCCACCAGCGCTCTCTGAATCATCGCCAAAGCTCTCTGAATGTCCAGCGTTCTCTGACTCTCCAGCGCTCTCTGAATCTGCAGCGCTTTCTGAGTCTTCGCCAGAGCTCTCTCAATCTCCACCAGAGCTCTCTGAATCTCCACCAGAGTTCTCTGAATCTCCAGCTTTCTCTAAATCTCTGCCAGAGCTCTCTGAATCTACAGTGCTCTCTGAAAATCTGCCAGAGCTCTCTGAATATCCAGCGCCCTCTGAATCTCCACCGCCCTCTGAATCTCCAGCATTCTCTGAATCGTTGGCAGACCTCTCTCAATCTCTAGCGCTCTCTGAATCTCCAGCATTCTCTGTATCTTCAGCACTCTCTGAATCTCCAGCGCTCTCTTAATGTCCAGCACTCTCTGAATCTCTATGTATATCCAGCGCTCTCTGAATCTGCACTGCTCTCTGAATCATTGCCAGAACTCTCTGAATCTCTAGCGCTCTCTGAATGTCCAGCAGCTCTCTGAATCTTCAGATCTCTCTGAATCTCCAGTGTTCTCTTAGTCTTTGCCAGAACTCTCTCAATCTCCAGCGCTCTCTAAATCTCCGCCAGCTCTCTCTGAATCATCCCCGGCTCTCTCTGAATGTCCAGCAGCTTTCTAAATGTCCAGCGCTCTCTGAATCATCGACAGAGCTCTCTGAATGTCCAACGGTCTCTGAATCTCCAGCGCTCTCTGAATCTCCAGCGCTCTATGATTGTCCAGAGCTCTCTGAATCTCCAGCACTCTCTGAATCTCCAGGGCTCTCTGAATCTCCAGCGCTCTATGAATGTCCAGAGCTCTCTGAATCTCCAGCACTCTCTGAATATCCAGCGCCCTCTGAATCTCCAGCGCTCTATGAATGTCCAGAGCTCTCTGAATCTCCAGCACTCTCTGACTCTCCAGCGCTCTCTGAATCTTCAGCGCTCTCTGAATCAACGCCAGAGCTCTCTGAATCTCCAGCACTCTCTGAATCTTCAGCGCTCTCTGAATCTCCGCCAGCTCTCTCTGAATCATCCCCGGCTCTCTCTGAATGTCCAGCAGCTTTCTAAATGTCCAGCGCTCTCTGAATAATCTACAGAGCTCTCTGAATGTCCAACGGTCTCTGAATCTCCAGCACTCTCTGAATCTCCAGTGCTCTCTGAATCTCCAGCGCTCTATGAATGTCCAGAGCTCTCTGAATCTCCACCGCTCTCTGAATCTCCAGCGCTCTCTGAATCTCCGCCAGCTCTCTCTGAATCATCCCCGGCTCTCTCTGAATGTCCAGCAGCTTTCTAAATGTCCAGCGCTCTCTGAATAATCTACAGAGCTCTCTGAATGTCCAACGGTCTCTGAATCTCCAGCGCTCTCTGAATCTCCAGCGCTCTATGAATGTCCAGAGCTCTCTGAATCTCCAGCGCTCTCTGAATCATATCCAGCAGCTTTCTGAATGTCCGGCACTCTCTGAATCGTTGGCAGAGCTCTCTCAATCTCCAGCGCTCTCTCAATCTCCAGCACTCTCTAAATCTCCGCCAGCTCTCTCTGAATCATCCCCGGCTCTCTCTGAATGTCCAGCGCTCTCTGAATCTCCACCAGTGCTCTCTGAATCTCCAGCGCTCTCTGATTCTCGAGTGCTCTCTGAATCATCGCCAGAACTCTCTGAATGTCCAGCACTCCCTGAATCTTCAGAGCTCTCTGAATCTCCGCCAGCTCTCTCTGAATCATCGCCAGCGCTCTCTGAATAGCGCTCTCTGGATCATCTCTAGAGCTCTCTCAATCTCCAGCGCTCTCTCAATCTCCACCAGCGCTCTCTGAATCATCGCCAGCGCTCTCTGAATAGCGCTCTCTGGATCATCTCTAGAGCTCTCTCAATCTCCAGCGCTCTCTGAATCTCCACCAGCGCTCTCTGAATCATCGCCAAAGCTCTCTGAATGTCCAGCGTTCTCTGAATGTCCAGCGCTCTCTGAATCATATCCAGCAGCTTTCTGAATGTCCGGCACTCTCTGAATCGTTGGCAGAGCTCTCTCAATCTCCAGCGCTCTCTCAATCTCCAGCACTCTCTAAATCTCCGCCAGCTCTCTCTGAATCATCCCCGGCTCTCTCTGAATGTCCAGCAGCTTTCTAAATGTCCAGCGCTCTCTGAATAATCTACAGAGCTCTCTGAATGTCCAACGGTCTCTGAATCTCCAGCGCTCTCTGAATCTCCAGCGCTCTCTGAATCATCTCCAGCAAGCTTTCTGAATGTCCGGCACTCTCTGAATCGTTGGCAGAGCTCTCTGAATCTCCAGCGCTCTCTGAATCTCCAGCACTCTCTGAATCTCCAGCACTCTCTGAATCTCCACCAGAGCTCTCTGAATCTCCAGCGCTCTCTGATTCTCGAGTGCTCTCTGAATCATTGCCAGAACTCTCTGAATGTCCAGCACTCTCTGAATCTTCAGAGCTCTCTGAATCTCCGCCAGCTCTCTCTGAATCATCGCCAGCGCTCTCTGGATCATCTCTAGAGCTCTCTCAATCTCCAGCGCTCTCTGAATCTCCACCAGCGCTCTCTGAATCAATGCCAGCGCTCTCTGAATAGCGTTCTCTGGATCATCTCTAGAGCTCTCTCAATCTCCAGCGCTCTCTGAATCTCCACCAGAGTTCTCTGAATCTATAGTGCTCTCTGAAAATCTGCCAGAGCTCTCTGAATATCCAGCGCCCTCTGAATCTCCAGCATTCTCTGAATTGTTGGCAGACCTCTCTCAATCTCTAGCGCTCTCTCAATCTCCAGCATTCTCTGTATCTTCAGCACTCTCTGAATCTCCAGCGCTCTCTGAATCTGCACTGCTCTCACATACACATAAATGCAAGCTAATGTTATATATCAATTTTTAAATTTTAATTTACAATTCATGAGCTGCATTAATACCAATATTGGCATACCAGTATGCCAAACCTTGATCTCATTTTTTTAACTTCTGTTTTGCAGGAATGTGCACTGCAGCTAGACTTGCAAAAGCTTCTCTCTGTTTCTATGGATGGACCGAATGTCAATTGGAAATTTTTAGAACTGCTGCAGCAAGAGCATCCTGAGCAGTTTGGTGGCACAGAGCTCATTGTGGTGGGGAGCTGTGGTCTCCACACCCTACATAACGCCTGCAAACATGGTTTCTCTTTGTGGAGGCTGGAGAAGGTTCTGAGGGCCTTGCACGTACTCTTCCACAATGCTTCAGCTAGGAGAGAGGATTTCACTTCTCTAACCAAAAGCACAAAATTTCCACTTCCGTTCTGTGGACACAGGTGGCTCGAAAATCTACCAGTTGTGGAGAGAGCTTTGGAATTCTGGCCATCGGTGACCATGTACATGGATGCAGTCAGAAAAAAGGAGCTACCAAATCCGGGATCGGCATCTTATGACACTTGAAGTTGCCAAAAAAGACCCTCTTATTCTGGCAAAGCTACATTTCTACATGGCTATCACATGGACCTTCAGTCCTTTCCTTGCCTTCTTTCAAACTGATGCTCCAGTGATTGCGTTCCTTGCCAAAGACTTGATTGAGCTGATGAAGGTAATTCTAGTACAGCACTCTAATAATGGTAATAATTAATCTGATAATTTTAATTTCAATCTTATGAGAGTTTGCATATTTTAAGGGACAAGGGGATGAAGTAAACAAAAAGAACAATACTTCTTACAGTAGCATTCTACAATAGTATTTTTTGTTGATTGTCGATTAATTAAATTGAAATAAATTAAGTATTTGGTTAACATTCTTTGTGTGTCTTTTGGCAGGGTTTGCTGAGACGTTTTGTGAAGAAAGAGGTGCTCAAGGATATCAGTCCACTGCAGCTGGTCAGGCTGGATGTCAGTGACAAGCAGAGCTGGGTCAACCTAAAGGAAGTAAATGTAGGCTTGGGTGCAGAATCACTCCTTAAGGTATTCTTTTTGATGTATTCAGCTCAACTTGATTTTATAATAGTTAATAATAGGGTATAATAGGTTGTTTACATCCTCCTATCAGGAGCTACAGAAACAGAAAAAGATAGGGGAACTCACAGTCCTGGAATTTAGAAATGACTGTGTCAAGGTCATGTGTACCATCATCCAGAAAGTACAGGACAAGAGCCCATTGAAGTATCCTGTAGTGAGGCAGGTGGCCTGTTTGGACCCTAGCATGATGATATCTGACCCTGATTGGAGCAAGAGCAGTATGACGAAACTGGTGCAGAGGTTTTTAAAAGCCCATCAGTTGTCAGGAGGTGTCTCTGCGGGTAGGAAAGAATAGTTAAATTCTATCAAAGTGTATTTTAAATCAAGTTATGAAATATGCTTCTAAAACTATTAGTATTAGTTTATATGCATATTTTTTATATATATATATATATATATATATTTTTTTTTTTTTTTTTTTTTTCTGCAGGTGATGTTATAATTCAGCAGTTTAATGACTTTTTATCTGTTGAGAATGAGAGCTTTCTCTCATACCGACCAACAGAAACCAGACTAGATGTATTCCTGCATGGAGTTCTTGGGCAACGCAATAGTGAGTTATGGAGTTTTTGCAAGAAACTGCTTCTCCTCTCCCATGGGCAGGCAACAGTGGAGAGAGGATTCTCCATTAACAAAGAAGTGGAGACCTGCAATATGCAGGAGGAGACAATGGTCAGCCATCGACTAATTTGCGATTATGTCAGCATCTGTGGGGGGCTCCTCAATGTCCCTATCACTAAGGAGTTACTCGCCTCTGCTGCATCTGCTAGATCAAGATATAGAATGCACCTTGATCAGCAGAAGAAAATGAAAATCACTGATGACCAGGCAAAGAAGCGCAAAGCTTTGGAAGACGACATCGAGGACCTGAAAAAAAAGAAGAGAATTCTGGTCCAGGTATCTACGAGCCTGCTGAAGGATGCGGACCAGCTTGCAGAAGAAGCTGAGGGAAAAGCTGGCACCTTGATGGCACATCTCATTACAAAATCCAACACACTGAGGAAACAATATAAAGAGAAAACAAATGAATTACAGCAAATCGAGACAGAGTTGGATACAAAGGGCAAAGAACTGAAATCTATACAGTAAAAACCCAATGTTCAGGTTATTGGCGTGCGGTGTACATGCCTCTTGTTACTGCTGTGCAGTGTTTGTTTGAAATTTTATTAGATTGTCAATGTTGTACATAATAAGTCAGTACAAAGACTGTTTTGCAATTTATTGTTCTTTCATTCTTTCAGTATGTCAATAAACAATGTGTGTTAAGTATCGTAATTGGTGGTATTGTTTGCTGTTCGCAAATTTGTTGCTATGAAATTGGTCTTAAATTTCATTCTGGATGGTATTAAAAAGGTCTTAAAAAGTCTTAAATCTAGCTCTCAGAAACCTGCAGATACCCTGAAATGTAGTGAGACGACTCGAATGCCAGTATTCAAATACTGGAAGTAAGGTAAGCCTTTTTTGATTTCATTTTAAGGTCTGTCCTATCAGTTCATGAACTTACTTATTATTATTTAGTTTTTTTCAATTCAATGCAACCATTTTAGATGATGCGAGCCTTGCTGGTTGCAGAAGGATTGGGGTTTTCCCGGCATAGGATTCGTGAGATGTTGGTCCTTATCAATCCAGCGACTGCTGCAAGGAGATGGAGTAGCACAGTGGCTACAAGAGTTTATCATGTGCTCTGTCCCAACAGTCTCTGGCACATTGTTGGCAACATGCGCCTCATAAGGTTAGTTTAATTGTTCTGCTAATGCAGCATGAAAATGGTATGACAGTTTGTTTCTGCGATGCTTAAATTATAGCCTAGTGTAGACTTGCATTATCCAATTCTGATTTATAGAATCTACAGCCAAAATATGTTTAGACAACTGCAATTACCACAACCCAAGCAGGCATTGTAAATCATAATACTACGATAACATTATTGTCCTGGCCTAAAATGACAAAATGTTAAATCATTAAGACATTTTAGATCCAATGACGTTTTTACGTTTTGGTTTGAAAGAGTATGAACTGTGAAACTGTGCAAATGTTTCACCTGATGCATTTATTATATGAATTGTTAATACATTACATACAATTATTCTAAGTATAACACAGTGTAGTTTGTATTTTACTCCTATAGTCCCTAATTTTCCAGTTGCCCTATACGTCCTCATTTCTTGACTATTAGACCCTGCTTTTTTCGTCATTTATTCATGTTAAAATTAAAAAATTGTCCAAACAGTTCTTGAGTATTTGTGAGCCCTGTTGTAAAGGTTGTTTTGTTCAGTCAACTGTGCCGGTACTGTGCTTTCTCAGTTTATTCAAGCAACATGCCTTTACAGTCTGCCCTCTAGGGTAAGGTCAGATCACGGTGGTGAGAACTTACAAGTGGCCTTGTTTATGAACCTTGTACAAGGACTTCAGCGCCGGAGTCACATTACTGGGGAATCAGTCCACAACCAACGGATAGAACGTTTGTGGAGAGATGTATTTTTACTTGTGCTACAATCATTCTACTGCATGATCTACAGTCTTGAAGATTCTGAACTGCTTGATCCCAGTAATGACCTTCACAAAGATTCGTTCAGCATAGTTTTTCTTTCACAGATGGAAGCTAGACTACAGCACTTCAAAGAGGCATGGAATCACCATGCTTTGCGGACAGAAAACAATAAAACACCAACACAGATATAGACAGAAGGAATGCTGTGAAGGATAGGAAGTGACAGCACAGCCATCAACAATGTGTTTGGAGACAATCTCTACAGGCCAGAAAATTTTAATGAACTCCTGGCTCAACATGGTATTGAGTCTTTGCCCATAGCTGAAAATGAAGAAATCCCAGCTGTAACTGTTGAACAGCCTCAAATTAACCTTACTCCTCAGCAAATGGAAACGGTTTCCCATGCTATTGACCATATTACAGATTTGAAGATTAAACCAATCATAAAATTGTCCATAATTCATAAAAATAGGGAAAAAATATTATAGATATTAAGTGGTTATTGTCCAGCAGTGTATTTGATTTCTTAATTAAATGCAAAAAAAAAAAGGTAAATTAAACCAACGTCAGATAACTAACTGATTTTCTGTAAATCAAAATGTGGATGGTGATAGTGAGCGCTAGTTAATGAGATTGCTGATTGCGAATTAGTTTGACAGGAAAAAACCCACATGGTTTTTCTGTGTTATACTCAAAGATGAGATTTGACTGTTGTTTCTTTATTTGTGCATAAATTCATTTTAAAGATAAACACCTTAGCCTTGAGGGGAGGCACAACAACAAAAGAAAGTGTTTAGTGGATTCTCAGCTTCCTTCTTACAAACGACTTTGCCCGTCAGATGAACTGGAGAGGAATCAATGGCAAGGCTGCATTTAAAGACACCTCTTTAAACACTGTAATTAATGGTAGGGATTTCTGAAAATAACTACTGTGATTTATTCATGCTGTTTGGTGCCAGCTAAAAATTTGACCCTATAAATGTTAGATTGATAATAAATAATAATTACTACTGTTGGTCACTGTTTGTCATTGTAGCTGCTGTCAGAAGAAACTGAAGTTGAACATTGGGTTAAAAGATGGCTGCAGCTTGCCACAGACAGGGACGGAGGCCGTCGGGCAAGAGAAAAAAATTAAGATCTTGTCTTCCCCTGGTTCTGACACTGGCCCTTGACGTTATTTCTAATATTTAGTCTTTGGACTAATGATTTCTTTGGACTGCCTTCTGGTTCGACCCTTGCCTGTTCAACAGACTCCCCTTTTGTCCTGCTAGTTATCAAACAGCTAATTTGAATTCTCCACTTTAAGAATCCATTGTTTCAGGTTTAACAATGTTTTCAATTCAATGAGAATATTTGATTGTATATTGGAATTCATTTAAGATCTTGTTTTCTGGTTCTCACAGTTGCTTGGCCTTATTTTACCTTGTTCCTAATGTTTAGACCTTGGACTATTTTTTATTTGGACTGCCTTCTGGTTCGACCCCTGCCTGTTCAACAGACTCCCCTTTTCTCCTGCTAGTTTTAAACTGTTGATCTAAATTCTCCACTTCAAGAATCGTCTGTTAGAGATTAAACACTGTATTCAGTTCTGTGAGAATAGCTGAATGTGTAATGAAATTCTGTACGCATTTATTTATATTTATCAGTTTTGTCTTGTTTTTGTTTTATATTTCTCTATTTGCTTCGTTTCTTGTTTTTGTTTCATATTTTTAAATATTTATCTAATTTTTATATTTAATAAAGCAATTTAGACTATGAGTATTTTCTTTATTATAGGATAATTAGATGTGGGCCACATCTGGCCCAGATGTCAGTCACTGTCTCAGACATTGGCCCAGATGTGACCCACGTCTGGTCTGGTTCCGGCAGCCACACTCAGGTTGAGTCATCGCCGTCATTCCATGCAGTATGTGAACCAAAAGAATTAAGGAGACGTGGGCCACATCTGGGCCAGATGTCATTTGCTATCTGGGCTGTTCCAAGATGGTGGCGGTTTTGACGCATGCTGAGAACCCCTAAGCGACATCTAGTGTATATGTCTATGAGTGACTGGGTATGGGACTTGTGGGAAATGTAATCTGCTTGAAATGAATGAGTGAGTGTGTAGTGCATTGTGGGAAGTGAAGTCACGGAGTGAAAGTGCATGTGTGTGCGTGTGTGTGAAAGTCGAGGGTGAAGTGCTCTAGTGAGCTCTAGTGGTTGTGACGAGCACTACAGCTGACGATCACACCACCCAAGCAAAGTATTAGACTGAAGAGCAAGTTCAGCAACTGCTGTTAACATATTCAAAAGCTATGGAAATACACACCTGAAGTTTACATGTTATATAGTTAGATTATATTATATTCATATAACACTGCAGAAGCCAACACTATAGTACTGTACAGAACATTTTACATTAATATATGAATATTATTAATAGAATAGAATTAATAATATATGAATTACAACCGAGCTAAATATTTTGGGATACTGATCCATTCATAGTTTTAGCAAAAACATAAATTACTTAATTTAATAAATTATTTAACTTAATTTACTGTATATGAAAAGGTCACCAGTATTATGAAACACATTAACAGAATGTAGATACAGATTAACACTAACCATTCTGAGACGTGTCTTGGATACAAATTCCAATGGAAATACATCCAGAGATGCATGGAATGGACATTCTATACAAATGTAAAAATCGTTTAGAAATGTATCAATTACTTAACTTAAATAGAGAATGTTTAAAAGTTAAAATGCAAATTAAATTTTTAAACATCTAAAAATCTAAACAGCACTTAATGTTAGCTGTCACCCCGTTTTTGAAAAATCCCAAGAAATGACATACCCAAACTAAAACATATGCAGTTCATGAACTCTTTGCACTAAAAGCATAAGTATGGTCTCATTTCAAAGCAGACACTTTGCAGTTTATTGTAAAGTCATAATTAATTATTGTCATAATGAAAAAAATAGTTATAAATAGCTTCAAAATTTTGTATAGCTATTAGAAATTTATTTTTATGGAAAATCTTTATGAAAATAAAATTGATGTCAGCCCCTCTGTTATCTGGAAATGCACTCCAGCTAAAGCCACATGTCTGACCATGTTATATTTCAAATCTGAAGATGATGCGTTTAAAACTCTGAGTTTTATTGAATTTTTTATAAGATCATGTCATGTGATTTTATTTTGAGAAAACTGTAAAATGCTAAATAATGTTTATAGCCTTCTTCCAAGCACCCATTCAGTGTATTGTCCATTGTTTTGTGTTGCAAAACTGCCCTATTCCATTTCAATGCACCATTTGCACAATTCACACCTCTCCGGCCTGGTTATGGCTCTAATTATTCATTTCTTTTGTCTCTATTATAATTACTGACGATGTTCTATTCAAGAAGACTTAATCCCATCATTTCTTTCATCAAACTTCTCACTTCACCTTCTCTGAAACTGTATCAAATGCCCTTCATGGAAAAAAAGAATCATTTCAGTGAGCTTTACTTTTGAAAATTATTCGTTATAACAGATAGATGGCAGCATGACAGGTGCATCTATTAGCATGTAGCTTAGCACACCATCAAAACATGACAATTTATGAGATTACAACCAAGTTTTTGCTCCAAATTTACTTTATATCACAAGTCGAGTGTTTTAAATAAACTTCTGTGATGTGATGTCGTTTTGGATCTAAAAATCGGACTGAAAATACATTATTTTATGGTATTCTGCACAATGAGAAAAGCTATCGCGATTAGCATTGCATTATGAATATAAAGTATTATGAAAATACCTGACATGGCATGAAGGACACATAGACCATACATCGTCACAATCGTGTATTTATTGTCTTCAAAAGTGTCTATAGTATACGTTATCTACATGTTATAGCGATCTCTGGAAGACTGTTAGTTTCTGATCACATGGTGTGCCTGTTCTTCACGTGTGACATTTGTGGACTAAGTGTGCAACGCAGCGCCCTCCTGCTGCAAGTATGAATCAGAAACACAGTACATCAGAGTGTCCAGCGCTCGTAATGATTACAACGGCGCTTTTTGGGTAAAAAATGAATAAATATTACTCCTCTGTATAAAAATTTGACATAAACATATGATAATCCATCAATATTTCTCCAAATGTGCATGCTTTTGAGCTAAAAGCGCAGAGGGATGTTGTTTTGTCAAGAGTTCTGATGACGATCTCACAGGAGTTTTTTTCTCAATGGATGTGGCTGACGCTCATATTTCAAAGAAAAGGTATCGACTCCGTTTTTCACATTCATAACTCCATAACGCATATTAACAAATTACGTTCACTATACGATATTGAGAGTAAAGCAGCGATTAAAAATTGAATCTTGAGTTTTAGATCTTTTTAATGATGTATAGTTTGTCAAGGTAATTACATTGCATGTAACAGTAAATTTGAGTTAATTTAAACAAAGAAGCTGCGGTGCGTCGACGGGAGGTTGTCGACTAACAGGTTACAATAAATTTAAAAATCAATATCATGAGAACTTTTCAAATGAATGGCAAAGTGTAGTTAGAAAACTAGCAATGCAAAGAGCTAAAACACTGGTCTGAAGGTCAGTTCTTAAAGGGCCACAGTCTGTACTTGAAGCTTCCAAGCAGGTGCGAGTTGGAACTGGTTGTAGCTAAACGGTGCAAGGCTGTGGTCCTTTCAGTTTGAGACAATTGTATTGTATAACATTTCATACCTGTGTCTGCCTTCATTTTTTTAATCAAAAATACAGAAAAGCAGTAATGTCATGAAATATTTTTACAATTTAAAATAATGGTTTCTGTTTTCTGTGATGCAAAGCTCAATTTTCAGCATCATTACTCCAGTCTTCAGTGTCACATGATCCTTCGGAAATTATTCTAATATGCTGATAAGCAGCTCATTTGCTTTTAAAGGATTTTTTTGCATTTACACAATAAAGCAGCACTTTTTTTCTCACCCCCAAAAGTGGCCATTTTAACAAGCTTTCTGTGGATAATTTTGAGATAAAGCTTCATATACACACTCTGGGGACATCAGAGACTTATTTTCAATCTTGTAAAAAGAGGCATAATTGGTGCCCTTTAAAGGAGCAAAACTGACCGTCATTGAAATCATATAATGGAGCAAAGCTGATTGACATTGAATCTCATAACAGAAAAAAATGGACTTATTGAAATCTTGTAAAACATACACTGAAAACTAACCATCATTAAAGGAGCAAAACTGACAGTCATTGAGATCTTCTAAAGGTACAAATCAAAAATCATATAAATCTCGTAACCGAACAAACCCATTGTCAGACACAGACAGGGATAGATATTAGTTTCAACGTCTTTATTTGCAAACAACACAAAAGTAAGTTCACAGGCTGGGTATGCTAAATTATAATTAGTGATGTTACGTCTGACGCCGAAGCTCCGAAACTTGCTTCAAACCCGAACGGTCCTTGCAATGAACCACTGCTTCGGAGCTTGTATCATCATGTCACTAGTCACGTGAAAATGACTTCTGAAGCAAACACACTGTAGTGAACCACCTGAGTGCTTTGACAGCCCAATCCAGTGTTGACAGATTTGAAACCTGGCGGCTGTATTTCTTATAAAAGTGAAGCCAAACCATGGCAACACCGTGGGTTGTAGAAGTCGGTGTTTGGATTGGTGTTTTGGTATATTTATTTTTATTATTAATCAGAGAACATATGAACTTTGCATCAAACACAGAAAGTTAAAAAAAACCCTCTGCTGCATTATAAAAGGACAACCAGTTACACAAGCACATCCTTTTCAACATACAAAAATATCAGTCCCACCAGTTAACAAGTTATAGAGTTCTTCTTCACACATGATACTGCCCTGCTAAAAAAAAACTATAGAAACCATTACAGAAATTCTATTGGATTTAATGGTTTTCATGGACATTTTACTGGTTGTAATGGGAAATATAGTGGTCTCTGTGGGTCTCTACTGATATGTGCTGGGTTCTATTGGTGGGGGCATTAAATCATAATGGAATATGTCCCAAACACTGAAAAAAGATTTCTGTAGTGGTTTAAATGGTAAAAGCCAATGATTCATATTGGTATTTTAATAGAAACCATTAGATTTTCTGTGATGGTTTCCAACTTTTTTAAAGCTGGTCTGATCTTCTGTCCTTGTCTAAAGGAATAATTACACACACACATCATGCTTAATGTTTTATTATCAAGGTGAACACATAGAGTTTCACAGCACTAACGCTGTTTCAGCTTTGATCGCCTCAGTAAACACGTAATAAATGGGGCGTTAACATATAAGCCTACTTGCTTTTTATGGTTGTCAGCTTTGTTGCATTATATTTACTTCACCAGGAGATGGTGCTGCAATTTCTATGAATGAAGCTTCGAGTAATGAACCATTTTCGACACAATTGTATCAGAAAGCAATAATGCTTTGAAACGCTTCATTTGGCCATCACTAGTTATAATAGTCTTTGAATCAAACAGGTGACTTAGCTGATGGATAACAGTCTTCATCCCTGTCTTGTAGGTGAATGGATAGAAGCAAGGGTAATCCAGAAAGGATGAGCTGACGAGGAACATGCAGGTAACCAGACGAAGAACGTGGAACTGACAAGTAACACACTCCGGGTGAGTCTGTGTGGTCTTGTAATGATGAGACCAGACGCTGAACTGAAGGTGAGGTGAGTATAAGTAGGGTTGAGTGTGATTGCTGACAGGTGAAGGTGATTAGTATTCTGAGTTTTTATTTTCTATATCTCTGCAAGAAATTAATTTCATCATTCAGTATTCCAGGTATTCCTCAATGAACTTGTTTTTGATCACAAATCCTTATTTTCATTTTTATTTTCTTACTTTTTGAATAAAAATCATTTTTGCATCACTACGCTTCTAATGCGCAGCATGGGTCTAAAATGACCCGCATTCATTTCCTATGTAATTTCAATGATGGCGGAGTGATTCTTTGCTGAATCTTTGAAAGAAATATATTTTATTTTTTATTTATTCCAGGTATTCATAAAATTTCTTGTTTTAATGTCCACAAATCATGATTTTTATTTTTCCTTTATTAATTTCATAAACAAATACAGTTTTTGTACTTCTACATCAATTTTACACACATGGGTCTAAAATGACCCGTATTCATTTCCTGTTATTTTAATCATGGCTTTGCTGAATATTTGAAAAAAAAAATATTTTATCATTTATTTATTCCAGCTATTCATTAAACATCTTTTTTGATTCCCACAAATCATTATTTTTCCTTTCTTACTTACTTATAGTTTTTATATTTCTCCATCAATTTTGCATAAATGGGTCAAAAATGACCCATATAGAAACCTTTGATGTTTGCACATTTTTGCAAGTAGGAACAAATTTACTGCAGAAAACTATTCACCTGCCACACATTTTACAACTCAACACAGCGGCTTTTGTATATTTAATGAATATAACTCTTTTGTTTTTGTTTTCTTTTACCACAGAAAATTTGTGATATTTTGTAAAAGATAACTGGACATAATATTTGAATGTTAGGCCAAGGTTCAACCTTGAAATCCATTATTAGTGAGAAGGAGAAACGTGTCCAATACTATTAGCTAGCTTGCTGTTGACTTATTCTATTCTAGCTAGCTAATGTTAGCTAGGGCAACAAAATAAAAGTTGAAATATTACATATATTTATATTACAATATTGTATATATCGTCGCTGTCGGGTGGAAACCTTCTGTCTCCATATAGCCACACATTTCCCAACTCAACATGGCTGCTTTTGTATTTGATGCATGTAAGTATTATTATTTTTCATACAATAAGCTTAATATTATATTTCATCATTTATATTTTTTTCCATAAATCAATGCTCTTGGTCACCTTTTACATCTGTCAGTGTTCCTAAAAAGTAATAGTTTTGGACATACACAACATTGGTCTAAAGTGACCCTTTTATATATATATATATATATATATATATATTGCATATATCGCAAGAAATTAATTTCATTATTCACTATTCCAGGTATTCCTCAAAGAACAAATACTTATTTTCTTTTTTCCTTTCTTACTTTTTGAATAAAAATAATTTTTGTATCACTACCCTTCAAATGCCCAACCCAGGCAATGTCCAGGCACCTGTGGAAGGAATAGCTTTTGCAGGTGCAGGTCCTGCAGCTCCTCAGGATGCTTCTTGTTCTGGCCTCACTGAAATCTCCTAACTGAATAAAAATGACTGTCATTGAAATCTCGTAATGGAACAAAACCGAACTTCATTAAAAACTTGTAACAAAACAAAGCAGATGGTCTTTGAAATCTAATAAAGAAACAAATCTTTGAAATTTCGTAATGAAACCAAACCGACAGTCCTTAAAATCACATAAAGCAGCAAAATATTAAAAAATACCGCTAATATTTGAAATCTCCTAATGGAACAAAATTGGCCATCTTTGAAATCTCACAAAAGAACAAAACCGACCATTGTTGAAATCTCATAATGGAGCAACGCTAATCACCATTGAAACCTCATAACAGGGAAAGATTAACTGTTACTGAAATCTTGTAACTGAATAAATACAACACAAAAATCTATACACGATAAGAAAAGATCATTGACATCTTGTTGCCTTGGAAAACCTTTCTTCATTGAGAGCTGGCAGTAAACAATAATCCAACAATGCATCTCAGATATTGGCTGAATAGACTTAAAATTTCAAAATATTCATCACATATCATATATAGTTACTAGTAATGTCAAACAGATATGAGCAATCAGCGTATGAATCTCAACAATGGTGACAAAAAAAAAAAAACTAGTAATCAGATCCTGACATCACAAAAAGCTACTAAAACACAGAACAAAAACCACAGGAAAAAAAAGCAAATAGTTATAATAGGGCAATTCAGCTGCATAATTTACTCATGCTTGATTGCATGCTGGGAGTTTTGTACTTAATTGTTCCCAGCATGCATTGTGGCATGACACTTTTGATTGTCACCATTGTTGAGATTCATGTGCTGATTCGTGATCTCTTTGTGTGTCATAATAGAGTTTTTCTTGTTTTTCTTTTTTTTTTTTAAAGTGTGACTGTAATACAAACTTCTGCAGCTATTAACTTATTATTGCAAGACAGTTGAATCCCATGTTTCAGTATCACAGGGCTCGTAATATATTATACATATATTGATTGACATTGAGGTTTGCAAAAAAAATAAATTAAGATTATTCAATTAATTTACAAGATAGGGCGAAAACTTTACAGACAGTGACACAAGGCAAAGGCGCCCTCAAAGTTGCTCAGAGAAATGAAAGAGTTCTTCACATAATGGCAGATTGTCATTGTTTTTCACTATCATTTCATATTACTGTATTTAAATTTACAGTAACATGTCGTAAACTACATTGGAAGAGTATAACTTACACAGTGTAACACAGTTCTTAAATATGGGAAGAAGGAGGCGGAACATTCAACATAACTTTAATATCAAAATAAACGAACAGGGGTGTATTCCAGAAAGGAAGGTTAACTCACATTTACCCTGAACTTGCTTACTCTGGGTATGTTGGTTCCAAAACACCTGTGAGGAGGTGGTTCAATCAACCTCCTGTTGGTAACCGAGAGTTAATGAGCACAGAAGGCATTTTCAATGGATCGCCGATTTCAGGCGTCACCATGGAAACGCGTGGAGAAAAAAGGCGTGCGACGTATTTCAGTGAGATGGAGTTGGAGGTTTTAATGCTTGCTTATGAAGAATATAAGCCCATTATAACTAAAAAAAAAAACAATACTGCAGCATCAGCAAAAGAGAGAGAGAGAGTTGGCTTGGCAAAAAAAATAACAGAGTATATGTGTTTATAAAATTATAGATATGTTATTTGTCCCCTTTCATTGTGATGCAAAATTCTTTTGGGCATGTTGTAAAAATAGACAAGCATTTACTTTTTGGCCTTCATAAATTTCTTAATATCACTGTAGTAATGTACATAATTGGCTGGTAATATCTTGGCAAAAAAAAAGTGTAATTGATTGGCTTCTTCTTTTATCAGGTGTAATCCTTCTGGAACCTGAAGAACTCTGAGCTAGTCAAAATGAAACATAAAAAGGTTCTCCAACAAGGTGATATTTTCTGAATTTACTAAACTGTTAATGAAGCCATGTAATTTAGTATTTCATGTAATTTAGTTTTCTATGTAGCCAAGAGGAAGAAGGCTGGGGCCGTAAAACAGGTGGGGGTCTAAAAATTTGAGTGAACATCACATAAGCTGACTTCATAAATTGACATTGATTTTCCTAAAATGTTTTATTTTGACCTTAGCATTATGGTGGATGGCTCTACATTTATATTACTTTATTTCTGATTTGATGCAGTGATGTAATAAGAAATCACAGTTCATATATATTTATGTATGATTGAGTTTCCCAATTCATATATAAAATTATGTATATGAATAACCTAACTATCTTATGCTGAATAATTATATTTTAAGAAGTTAATGGTAGCATGTATAAACACATAAACAGTTGGTGAAACTTTTAAGTAGGTTGATACAATTCTTCTAAATTTGTGACAACATTTGGGAAGTAATTATATTTGAGTCACATAGACTTCAATATTCAGCATGGTAAACACAACAGTGGTAACAATTAAATTTTATTTAAAATGAATTATCAAGTACACTCTTTTTTAGTCACTAGAACTCATGTGTAAGTCAACTATACTTACTAAGCTTTTGTCAGTACTACATACTATTCCTATTTCACTTTACTTAGTGCATTGCACAAAATGTGCTCTGTGTCAAGTGCTGATCCGCGATGTGTCACGTTTGATATGTAAGGTTTCAAAATATTTGTTAAATAAATTACGAATAAATTTCCAAATACGAAAACACACCGATACGTGGTCTTATCACCCTCTCACGGCGGAAAAGATTCCATATAATCTGTGCTTCCACATCCACTGGATCGTCTTCAAAAGGGCATGCCATGCTCCGTCACCTCTCTGAAACAAACTAACCCTGAAACTAAACCTGCACCGGAGCAGGTTATGTTCAGAGCTTAAGTTGCTATGGCTACTTACATACCTTCAAACTTACCTCCGTTTTTGGAACCGAAAGCTGAGGTTATCCGCCTACTTACCCTTAAACTTACCCAGGTATGTCACATAACCTGCTTTTTGGAATACCCCCCAGTGTTGGTTGTGTTATTTAAACCCAAGAGTTTTATAGTGTATATGTTTTGTCAGTACAAACATAACAAGATGTTTGTCATGATCGTTGATGTTCCAAGTCCATCTTTGATGACAGTTTGACAAAAACTTGTCTAAAAGTTTTTTTCTGAATGGTTTATTGGATCAGGTGCTGTTATGACTTCCAAGTTTTAGTCTAGGGTCAGAAGAAACAACTCAAGATTGTGATTGCTATGAGTGGCGTTGATGGTGGCAAGAGACAACACGCTACACGCTAAACGGCCAGTTCGTGGTTGTTTATTTTACATTCAAGATTGGGAAAACAAGTGACAATAGCCGTAATAATAAAGATGATGGAATAACAACATAAGAAAAAATATTTCTATATTTATGTAAATATTGTATATAAAGTCAAAGATGATAAACTGTGGAGTACACGAGTGGCACCAAATTAAAGAAAACAAAACCCATCTAACTCAAGCACTCTCGAGGTCTTGTTCTCTTTCTTGATTTTTACAAAGCCTTTTGCACAATTGAACACCATTTTCTTTTAAAATCACTTAAGTTGTTTGGTTTTGGGGACTCCTTTATTTCCACTATTTCTATGTTTTATAGGAATAAATAGTTGTTATTCATTTTGACACTTCTCACAGATTTGATGTGCAGCGTGGTGTTAGGCAGGGTTGCCCTATTACTCCTTTTTTATTTTTATTTGTTACTGAGTTGTTATCTGTGAGCATTGTTCAGAATAAAGAATTGAAAGGAATTTCTGTTTTTGGGAGGTGTCACAGTGTAAGGGTGGATTGCCTACAGGGGTTCAAGCTGCAGGGTTGCTGAATGACTTAAGAAATATTATCAGCAAGATGGTAGAAAACTGTACATTTCTTGTCTATTACCACCCTCTGCAACTTATACCAATGACGGACATAAGCGCAGTTATTATAGCTAAATATGTGGGAGAGCGTTGTTATAATGTGACAATATAGTAATAAGTAGCACATCAAAGTTAATACCAAATCAAACTATTTAGCACATTATTTGTAGTGAAAGAGTTTAATAACAATATATTGGTTTATGGTTACACTTAAAATGGTTAGAAATAGATGTATGAGATGATAAAAACTTATATCATTAATCACACCCAGCATGTATGTAAAAAGTTACCTGAGAGATAGAAAGAAAGAGAAAGACAGAGAGAGAGGGAGAGAGAGAGAGAAAGATAAGAACAGAGAGTACCCAAGTAAGAGAAAGCAGAGTGTAAAAAGGAGAGCCAATGTAGCGCGGTGTCTTAGATCATGAGCTGGTCGATAAGCTTGAGATAAGCTCTGACCTTTCTCTTGCTCCTTCAACAGACTTGAAGAATCTTGAAGCTCGCCTGGCGATTTCTTCTGATCCAGATGATGACCTACTCTCAGCCACCTCTGAGGAGATGGGTGGCAGTTTGGATGCCTCGGGAACCTCTTTTCAGCTTTTGCAGTCATACGTTATCAAAGAGCTGCTTGAGATGGCTACTTGTTGTTGTTTGTAGAAAAGCTTAGTCTAGAATTACCAGATGAGAAGAGTGAAGCTCAAAAAAGGAAGCTTTATGAGAGGTTTCTCACAAGCGTGCAATGTTGTCCTTGTAAAGTTGCATCTGGCCTCGTGGGTAAGTCTTAGAAGCACCGGCTCAGGCTGGTACATCACTGCATAAGATGGATATCTTGCAGACACACCAGGCTGACCTGCTAAAAGACCTAGACTCTGGTGATGGAGTATATGCTGAGTCAATGAGGGAACTCTGCCGAGCCACAGATTAACTCCATGTTACAAAGCAGATGGCCCGTTCCAATGGCCATGTGATGGCTGCTATGGGTGCCACAGAGAGAAATCTGTGGCTCAAACTTTCTGGCATCAAAGAAAACAAAAAGATTTTCTGCTGGACCCCCCATTCTTGCCATCTGGTCTATTCAGTGACACAGTCCCCAGTGAGCTAGCCCTGGTTAGGCCATGGCTTCTCTGCAGCAAAAAGAGAGGAGTAAAGGGTCAGTGTGGTCAACAAAAGGCAACACATGCTCCCCCTCAGCACAAAGATTGTGGGTCTCCTGCCAGCATGTTATTTCAGGGTAAAGAGCAAATAAAACATGAAACTGATTCCTCTTTAATGACATTTGGTGCTGTGGGAACTTCTGCCAAATGTTTCTCAGTGAGTTCTGAGAACAACAGAAAAAGGTTACATGACTGAGTTTGACTTTCTTCCTCCTCATTTTAATGACGTGATCCCCACTATCATGCGGCGAGCACTATCGAGCAGGCACCATTACCAAGACCACGACTTTTACCGAAACATCAGCTCCCACACTGGGGGCAATTCGTCAAAATGATGACTACAGAGCCCTCCCTCACAGTTTGGATGCCATTCTAGATGGTCTCTCAGCACAAGGGGATTGGGAAGCCTGGCATCACCTCTAACACATAAATTGGCTAGAGATGACGGCTGTATTTCTGGCTCTTACGTATTTTCTCCTGAGAGGTGACCATGTGTTGGTGCAGACAGACAACATATCAGTAGTTTCTTACATACATCACCAGGATGGACTGCATTTGTTTCCCCTTTTTAGGTTGGTACAACAGATCCTGCTCTGGGTTCCTCTCCCTGAGAGCAGTAGACATTCCAGAGCATTCACATATGTGAGCAAACATCCTGTTGAGGCCAGGGCTGAGAGCCAGGAAATGGAGATCCTGAGGTGGTGGAGTTAATTTGACAGAGGTTTTACAGAACTGAAGTGGACCTGTTCACCTCAGAGGTGGTGGTTTGGAGAATGGATGGATGCTTCATGGTTTGGGTGATAATGTAAAAAAAAAAATAAATAAATCCAGCAAAACTATTTTTGAAAAAAATCTGAGGTCAGCCACCAAACTGTGGGTAAACATTTATGCTATACTCATGCACACTTCTAGACCATCTCATTGTAGCTTTTAAAGCTAAGGAGGACTCTAGGTGGACTATTTTCTGTGAGTATATTGTAAAGTGTAATTGTCGGGTTTCTGTCACTTCAGTCTGTTTATTCTTGGTTTGGTGACAGAGCTCTGACACTCCTCTTGTCATGGAGAGCATGCAGTTCTGAGTTCTCTTGGGCCATGCGCCCCTCTGTCCACGTGAGTGTGGTATTCGGATCACGGCACTTTGGTCTAGTTTGGTTTCAGTTCTGTGCTGGGATTTGGACATTTATGCTCAGCTTGTTTGTCTTCTGTCTCTGTGCGCTCTGTCTTGTGTGAGTATGCAGTTTTGAGTACGCTCAGGCTGTCCCCTTTTCTATCTGCTTGAGTTGTGTTCTATGTAACACGCTGTTCATATTTTCTTCAGCTGTGTTCTTTCTCGTTGTCTTGTGTTGTCGAATGTGGCTTGTGTTTTCATCAGCCACGTGTTTTCATGTTATGTTTTGTGTGAACACATGGCTTATAAGTTCTCATTAGCTGCATGTTTGTGTCTTGTTTTGTTTGAGCACATGGCTTGTGGTTGTTTTCACTGGCCATGTGTTTGTTTTTGTTTTGCTTAGTATGAGCAAACAGCTTTTCATGACTGTTTCTTTGTGCCCTATCGCCGATAGATGTCTCTGTGATGTGCATGTGCTATTTGATTTGCAAGATGTGCATGCAAGATGTAGCCAATTATTTTAGATGAGTGTTTGCTCATCTGCAACATGTCTCTTATGCCGAGTTCACACTGGAACATTTTCAAAGTCATCAGATCACTGTTCTTTTCACACTGCACGGAGATCTGGGGTAGCATTCAGTCGCTGCTATGTGCACATTGCACTATGGATTGACGACAGGTGTTAACACATTGAATGACTTTACAATAGGCAGAATCACCGACAATTCTGTTTGGTCCGCAACATTTCACAACCAAACATACATGAGAAGTGATAAGGAAATAAGTGAAAAGGAGTTCTCGCGTGAGACTGGAATTGTGATTTAAAATTTTACAAGTTTGCGTTCTAAATTGTGCTAAATTGCTCTAATTCGTAGTGAAAAGGAGAAAGAGAAAAAGAAAAAAAAAGATAATTGAGGAAATGTTTGGGGAGATGCAGGTCTATAATTCCTCCCCAAACTTCCCACTTCCCTGTATCTTGCACTCTAATTGGCTGTAGGTCATCGCCGATGTCATTTTCAGTCAAAACACATTTCACACATGATGTTTAATTAACAAAGTTCGGGAGGAGCAGGTGCAGATAATTAACCTTATTAGCAGAAGTGCGGAGCTCAGAGCCCTCTCCCTGGACAGCACGCCAAATACGCCTAAACCTTTACACTACTTAATTATATGTAAGTGCAAACTCATGAAAGCAGGATTTTGAATCGCAGACAGGTCTAGATATGTAGCATGTAGGGGTGTGACGAGATCTCGTACCACGAGTTGTCTCGTCGTGCTATCAGTGTGAGGGTGAAATTATTATTGAAGATGCCCCCGCCACTTTCAAATCGTTTCAGATCATTTTGGTTTTCCAGTAGAAATAATAAACGGAGAAAGAAAAACACACAAGACACAAACAATATGTAAACATTGTAAGAAAACTAAGCCGTACACCTCAGCCAAGGTTGTACAGACTCTTAGGGGTCGTTCACATATCATGCGCATTTTCATTTGCGCAAAATGGAAGCGACGCGGTCGCGAAGCGCATGCGGTGCGGCGCGCCTGTGCCGCGGTGAGATGAACGCTTGCAAAAGAAGGAGGAAGCGACGCGGCCGTGCTTTACACGCTTTTTTAGGCGCGATATGTGAACGGCCCCTAAAGAGGCAGAAAGCATCGCTATTACTGCTAACGGTTGGACTTCTCGGTGTACGCAGAGCTATATCACAGTTACAGCCACACAATCAATAGTGACTGGGAAATGGTCAACTTTGTACTGCAGTTAAAGTGACACTTAAAGTGTTATTTGAATTTTTTATTTATAGTGTTTAATTTATGTTCAATCTGTAGAAAGAAGTTCAGTGAGATTTCTCATGTGAAATTAAACAGGGCAGAAAACAATTGGTTGTTTTTGTGGCAAAACATTTAGCAGGGTTTGCTTGTTGTTTTACTGCAAATAATTCATTAAAATAGAAGTAAAATGACATGCATTGCAAGTTGATTTCAAAATGCACCAACATTTTTGCATTTTATGATTTTCAGATGAATAAAAGACTATTTTCCCTTCATACGTTTCATTATTGAGGATTTCTTAAAAATACTATAAAAATCTCGTCTCGTGAACCCAATCTCGTGTCTCGTCTCGTGGGATAGGGGTCTCGTCACACCCCTAGTAGCATGTCAAATATCTCATGGGTGTCAGCAACGCATCGTCGATTCTCTCAGATCTTTTATAATTCACACTGCGTGTTTGTCACTCGCATAAATAAGCACTGATTTGCCTCGGGCACACAGATTTCTGGAATTTGCCAACGATTTTGCAAAATCTGTCGGCGATTGAAAATCTGTTGTGAAATCGTGCAGTGTGAACTCGGCATAAGACGTTTCCTGTCACACATAAACATTTAAAAAATGTCTTTATCAGATGTTTGTACGCAACAGATGTTTTCCAGTTGTCCATTCTTTGTACCTCGCTTAATACATATTAAATGATTTGACAGATGTCACATCAAACGAATTTGCGAATTTGATCAATTATCAGCAATGCAGCAATTGGCTGGTGGCAAGACAGCAACGTAATGACATCATGTTAAAAAAAAACATCACACCTGACGAAAAACATGACAAATTTCTGGACCTTTAAGGAAACAGCCAAGCGACCAAAATTACATAATAGTAATAATAGACAAATGAAATATGTTCTGTTTCCTACATGATTCTGGATTATTTCCATTATCTCAAATGGAGTGAGAATGCAATGTTTCTCGGTGGAAATCAAAACATTTGCCTCCCGAATATTCTTCCTTCCATCTCATTTTTCCCCCCACCACCATGTCCCATTAGTGTTATGAGGAGGCAGCAGGTTGAGATCCAAATCCAGTTTATTAGTATACGTAGTCAAACAGGCAATGGTCAAAGATCAGCAAACAGGTACATAGGAGATGTATCAGGTCAAAACACAGGCGTAAAATGTCAGGACAGGTAGCAAGGATCAGGCAACGGAAAACAGGCAGAATCAAAACAGGAACTCAAACACGGGAAAATAACACTCAGGATTGACAGTGAACAAATCAATACTTTGCAGTTAATGGAAGTGTGAACAGTCCTTATATGGTGTTGGTGATGAATTACAGCTGGTGATAGTAATTGGTGACTGTGGGATGAGATGCAGCTGGTGCGGTAATCAGTGACCGGGCTTATGGGAAGTGTAGTCCGTGTGAATCAATGTCAGTGTGAGTGTGTGAAAGACCAAAGTGAAGTGCCCTCTAGTGGTTTTCTCTGGCACTTCAGCTGAAAATTGTGACAATTAGGCACTGTAGCCATCTGTGCTCATGGGCATTACATGGTAATATATATATATGAATTCTATGCATTTGTGATGTTTTTTTTTTTTTACATTATCTGAACATTCTGCTATGGCAAAAACTTTTCATTGTGAACTTTGAGTATGGCAAATAACTTGCAAGAACAGATCTGTAGGTTAGCAAATATATTTTAATAATATAATATTTATATATTCATTTAAGCACAATGACAAAACGGCATCATTTTGGTTTAGCCAAATTTACTCCAATAGAGAAGCCACATTTGTAGGTATATTTAACAACATATTTCCATACTGTCCATCACTTTGTTGTTTCCACTGCAATGTAGGAGAAAAGAAAGAAAGGAAAAAGAATACTGAACAAATGCTAACAGCACACCGCCCATGGAGGTTTAACGTTTAATGTCAGAAGAGAAAAATGAGATTCAAACGTCAGCGATTTGCAAAGCGTTTCAAACCAACGTGTCTTGTGAAGCGATAACTGGCTATGCTGACTTAGAAAAAGGAAAAAGAGAACAACTGCAACACATCAATAAATAAATATGCAATGACCAAAAAAATGGCAAAACAAAGAAGTCCTTCAGCAAGAGTCTAAAACCGACCAAAGTTCAGTATCTATTTTCATTTACAAGCAGCTATTCTACCCGACTTCATCACAGCATGACAATTCCACTTCAGTTTACACACCACTGCATCTCCAAAAGAACCGATCTGAGCGCCTAAACACTACACACAACTGCACAGCAAAA
This sequence comes from Zacco platypus, assembly GCA_038088235.1. Lineage (NCBI taxonomy): Eukaryota > Metazoa > Chordata > Actinopteri > Cypriniformes > Xenocyprididae > Zacco > Zacco platypus. The sequence goes on along the minus strand of CM076085.1, from coordinate 10,112,940 downwards.
CTTGTAGCAAAAGCTTCTTATCGTGAGATTCCTAAATAACTCTGCATATTAAAGTCTGTGTTTTAAGCTTCTGAGCAAACAAGTATTCAGTTGGCACTTTGTCATGGCATGAGAGCATGCTTTAGTACTCAGTGTAAACGTTACAAGAATAGCTCTAATAGCTCTTATGCGCACAATCATTTTGCATGTGCTCTATATTTTAATGTGTTTCCCTGCTACAAATGTGCATTATATTATCAATATATGACATGCCTCTCTATTTGTCTTTCTTTACACAGTTCCATTAACTCATCATCAGTTGTTCAGCTCAAACATTCTTTACAAAGTCTTTACATTTACACCCGGACATTTTAGGAATGTGAAGTCAAGAAAGAAAGAAAAAAACGAAAGAAAGCTGCAATGCTTTCACGTTTAAACCAACACCACATAATGAAGCATGTGCGGGCAAATCTCATGACAACTGCCAAGAATATGTTTTGGGCCATATTTCACCCTAAAATAATAAAAATAAATAACTATTATCATCATTATTGTTAATGTTGATTTTCTGAATCAGAAAATAAATCAATTCTGGTTACATGCATAACAATTTTACAATGTAAAACAAGTCTTAATGGTCCTAAAATACATTTTATGTTCTTTATATAAAAAATAATACATTGGATTTTTTGGGGGTAAAAAATGGCCCTAACATTTTTCCGTGAGATCCACCGTAAGTTATATCGCAATATTTTTCTTTCATCAGTTCTGTGATGATCAATGTCCCTGCATTCATTAAAGCACTGTACTACAATCCACTCCCTCAAACTACACCATAGTTTAACACCGTCAAAATCACTCACAATCTTTTGACAATCTCTTTAACAGCATCAAATAAACTAATGATTAGTGTTGCAATCTCTGCTCCTGCTCTACGCAAACCGATTCCACATTTCTTACGAGCTCTTTCTCACATTCTGATGGGGAATTTGATAAGCACGTAAATGAATGAACCTTAACGGTTTTCTTGCATTTTCAGCCAGTGGCCTCATACAAACATTTCACAACATGACAAAGGCATGGCTACTACAACACAGTCAAAATTGTCATATTATGCTGATAGGCATTACAAAGAAAGAGAACAAGCATTTGGAACAACACTACAATAAAAATACAAAAGAAAAAAAAAATTGACAAAAACACATGTAAATGATGCTGTAAAGGTATTAAAAGAGAAGATTATAAAAAAAGGATCTTGAGCCCAGTGCCCAATGTTAAAACCAACAGAACAGACCTCATCTGAGCCATCACACGTACATTTACAATTATGAATAGACATCCCAATTTTGTCCAGTTAGTAAACATACATCAGTACACTAAAACAAGATACAATTGCATTAAATAAATTAATAATAAAACACTTTTATAAATCCACAATATTTTTATATGTACAACTTAAGAACAAAACATCAGTCCAAACATAAAAAAGAAGAAAGAAAATTGTTTTGCTAAAGATAACAAAGCCTATTTTTAGGGTTTTTTTTTTTTTCTTCATTGTGGCATTATTTTCATGGTAAATAAGTACATCATTCCCCTATTGTCATAATTGTAATGGAAAATAATAATAAAAATAATCTATTACATTAATGAAAAATCGTTCTATCTATACATATTGTGTGCGTGCTTGAAGATGGCCAGGTTAAAATGAGAACTGGCTTTGTTTTTTTTGTCACAATGTCAAAAATCTTAATGGCCCTAAAAATAAGCTTTATTTTCTTATGCAAATTATTTTTTATTACATTTTTTTTGAAGAGTACTTTTCTTAAGTTCACCCAAAAGGTTTTCAGCAAGTTTTATTTTTTGTTGTTCATTTTTAGTTTGGCCTGATTCGGTGGCTTATCAGATAATTCTTGTTTTGGACACAATAACTAAAAGTAGGTTAAAACTAGAGTTTCTGTTATGCCAATAGTGATGAATCTTCAGCATTACAAAGCTTTTGCAGCATTCTCAAGGCTGATATGTTTTAATACTGTGACATCCAATTTGACAATCAAATAACATGAATTATGTGTATATGGCTATAGTGGTCTTTTAGTTCTTACAGTATTGTTTCATTTTGCCGAACACATAATACTATTGAGAACTGCATCTAGTGGTCATTAACAACATCCAAAATGTGTCTAGCATTGACGCGTGTGCACAGTGCCGAATATATTCTCTGCATAGAGGAAAGGAAGTGGCATTAAATTAGAGAAAGACGCTGCAAAGAAAAGATATTATTCCATTGAGCTCTACATCATTTCCTGCTGGCAGAGGAAATTCATCTGAATACGCCTCTATTGTTCAAAAAGGAAACATGGAAGAGCGATAAATAATATGGCTTTTCCAATGTTCTCCAGTTGAGGCGCTGTTTTAAAAAACACACTTGGTAAAATGATTTCAAGCGCAAAGCACAGTGCTTAACAGAGGCCGTTGATATAGACGAATCTACCAATCAACAAAGGCTAACCTACAGGTGCTCATAGACATGAACACAATATGTGAGCGACAGAACCACATCAAGTGTGCGACGAAAACCACTGTAAATGGTGTGAGGACATCTGAAGCCCTTGGTGCTGGTCTAGGGACGTTATAAAAGTCTATGCTCGGTTGGTAAAACTAGCATAAGCATATTGAGAGCTGATCTAGAATCAGATATCACAGAGAATTCAGTCCACAGATGACAGGAACGAGGATGCAAACAAACAAAACCAACCAACCACGACATCGCTGAACAACTGAACCAAACGAACAGAAAAACAAAGACTGATCATGGCGTGTCCAATGAGACTGATTTGAGTGTTTGGCCGTGTCTGAGACACTAGACAGGGAGCATCACCACAGTCACAATGTCACATACCACAAAATTCACAAAATGACATTTGTACACAATTGAGAAACATCAATACAACAACAACAACATAAAAAAATCTAATAAATAGAATGTACAATCGGTTTTTGACAGGATTTTTTGTGACTCAACACATTGTATCTGGACGTTACACTTTGAAAAATGACAGAAATTAACATTCTGTCATTTAGTCGCCCTCAAATCTGACTTTTATTATTTCTTGGAATGAAAAAGGAGAACTGTTGCATACAAGTTTTATAGCATTCTACTAAATATCTCTTTTTGAGTAAAACCATGGGTTTGGAACAAATATACAGAATGGGTAATTTTTTTTAGGTGGCAGTAACAGAAATAAAGTTAACATTACGCTGAGCTGAAACTTGGCAGGACATTCTTTGCAGTCCTCAGAAATGCACAGTAACCATTTCAAGTTTAAAGGGCCACAAATGTTTACGTTCTATCTTTTCAAACTGTCAAACCAGTCTTCAACAAATATGTAGTTCCAGATTGGATTTAAGGTTTTGCTGAGGTCTTAACTGGTTTTCTTCGATTCATTGAAATCACAACAGAATAATAGAGAGTTGCAGAAACAGCCTGTAAATGAACGATGCATTCTGCCCTCATGCGTGGGTGGAAATGCAGACGCATAAAAACACACATAGCATGTCCTCAATAACCATTCTGGCTTTATAATATGAAAACAACAGTCTGCAGGGGCTAAGCAACAACACAGTGATCAAGCAAATTTAGAGTCGTGTTTGAACAGTCTTTCAGCAGATGGTGTTAATAAAAGGCGTAATCTTACAACCAACACAAAGAATATCACAATCATAATCATGATATTAATATTTGTAAACGCAGCTTGATTTCAATATGCTGTGTCAGAATGATTGGCAGAGATATATGTATTTCCAATAAATGTCTTATTAAAATATAGGCTACTTTTGGGAAACAAAACAAAAGTTACATATAGAACAGCTAAAAATAATGCGCTGTTTGGATACACAATGCGATCCATACAGACTTTTGGCCACATAGAGTGCTGCAATTTATGGATATTTACTTACCATTTAATTAATATATATTTATTTATTTTTACCACATCCTTGATGTAAATATCCCTGTTTTAGTCGCAGCTGTCTATTACTCTCTATCAGTTTATAAATTATGAACAGAAAATATGTGATATCCTAATGTTTCACATAATGGTATACTGAGGCATCAGAATAAATAATTCACAGTAGAAGTAGTCAAATTTAAAGTTTTAACAAAAATATATGCCTTCTATTTCCTGATGCAAATACTGCAGGAAGTGAGCTAAAATGTTACTAAACACACATTTTTAATATATATTTTTTCATCAGTTTTGTGTTCTACCATGTTCTGTTTTGATGGACTCTTCCTGTTTTTAGGCCCGTTATACATTTATTAACATAGGACATACATGTCTAATTTTGTCTCACGTATGTACTAGAACACTCCATTTATGTTGATATATAAGACTGCTGTTGTTTGATAATAAACAATGGTTATTATATAACTGATAATTTAATAAACTAGAATTACTAGAAGTATGATATACATAAATATAAAAAGTAATATTAATTCTCTACTAGATAACTGCATACCCTGCAATAATGCATTTCATTTCTAAAGAAGGCAAATATTGGCTTTCTAAGTGGCAATCACACAAATTCAGAGATTAATTCTCTGTAACACTTTTAAATGTAGATATGAGTTTTGCTTTTAAAGGGAATGTACCAACCTCAAGTCTACCCACATTACAAACTAGGGAATAAATGTGTCTAAAGCAACAGTGATCCAGTGGCTAAACCTGTTTCACAAATAGATTCACACCTCAGGCCAGTGGCACATTAAGACATCAACTGCAAACTCCCTATTATGTTGGTCTGACCAACTTCTGACAATCCCACTTAATGTTATCAAGGGTCCAGATAAACTCTCTCACACATACAAAATTCCACACAAGCGTCAGCGAACACAGAATGATTGTTTTTCATTCTGACACACAACCTGACCTATGACCCATTCACTGTACAATTGTAACCGGACTAAAAGTCTTTTGGTCGCTGTCTTTTTGTCCATTTATTTATCTTCCGTTCTAGTTTTCTGTGTGTTCCATGCCTCCGTGGCGTGGGCGTGGCTGTAAAGCATCTTGGCAATCTGATTGGCTGCTTGGCTTCTGTTCGGTTGGAGGTAAAGTGGGCGGGATGGTGGGCGTGGTTTGGTGACAGTGATGGGCAAGATGAAGTGCCAGGGATGAGGAGCAGAGGTCATGAACTTTGACTTCATGCTTTTTTAGGGGGAGGGGCCAGTTTGATAATCTCATCTTCTGAAGGTTGGCGAATGATATCTACAACATAGAGGAGAGACACAAAGAGAACTCTGTTACAGACAACATTATGCATGACGAATTATAAGTAAAAGTAGAAACCTAATCCACATAACATTAGTTATGTTTGTTGAACCTTTAGATAAAATATTAAACCAACAACAACAAAAAAATGCACCTGTTTTAATGCCTCATATGATATGATTAATGAGAAAATAAAGAACTAGATGCTGCACCTGGTATTGACGCTATGGGAAATGCTATAAGTGTGAACGGAGTCTAAGGGGCGTGTAAACAAAAGCAAATAATCGTTGGCAGACAGCAATCCATGACATCACATCACGTTCTCTTTCGAAGTAGAATGTAAAAAAAACAACAAAAAAGAGAGGTCAATTTAGCTCAAAAGGAATTATTAATTAATTCAGCCCAGACTAGAAAATCATACCAGTGTCAACATTTTTGCAAAGTGTAAAATACGTTGCGTCATGCACGTTTCATGACAGTTTCAAAGTGAAATGCACAGTGAGTGGCGCTAAAAGTTTATTTTTTTCCGAAACAGATGAACGTGAATATGGCAACCTTTTATAACGTTTGTATGTATAACATCACTTCTTAATTGAAATGTCTGGTGAGTGGCGCTAAAAGCTTAATGCTCCATCACGTTTTAAAATAACGTCCACTTACACTAAACCCTAAGCCTACCTGATAGTGTTAACAAAAGCAAATGTGACATGAAAACCCAATCGTAACTATGGCATTTTAGCTTGTTTTTGAACTCTTTTCTTTGAGCTCTTTTACCGTGATTATACAATACAATATGATATAATTCTGTACCAGCTGAGCAACCGAGCAAGCTTATTACATCAGTGAAACTGAACATATGGAGCTGGGTAAGTGATGCAAACTCAAAAATATGTTTACAATCATGCACTATGCTAAAAAAGTGTTTCGAGGTCATAACATAATTGTGCAACAAACCGTGTGAATCCATATTAATCCATAATCTAGCCCTGTAATCATATTTGTGTGTAAAAATGATTAAAAGTGCTTGCTTTTTACTGCATCTAGAGTTCATTTCTGTTAGAAACTGCAGTGATATGTATGTACGTATTTTGCATTTTGCAAAAATGTTGACAGCTTAGTTTTTCCAATAAGCCCCTGTTGAATTAATTTTATATGCAATTTTGAAAGTCACTTATTTTACGGCTGAGCAAATGCATCATCCCAATTCACCCCATCCTCAAATGAATGAGCCATAACTATCAACTCTGTTTTGGATATTAATATACTTTCACCATAGTGAAAACACTATTTATTAGAACGGTAACAAGATCAGCAGTTTAAGACATTAAATTCTTAATCACATAACCAAAGACACTTCTCTTTATATACAAAGAAGACTTTGATTATCCCAACACATAATATTATTACCTAACACATAATCACACACACACACACACACATACATTCACACAAGTTGCAGAAAGAAAGAAAGTGAAGAAAGATTAATTTTTAAGAGAGTGAAATACTGAAATCCCAAATTTCTGGCAATATATGCACTTTATAACACCTGACCTGCATGAACCATCAATTTATTAATTTAACCCTTCTATCCTTTCTTAGACTTGGTAATTCAATTTTATATCAGTGCAGCTAGGATCTGGAGGCGTTACTTGCTTTTGTTGTTTGTGTCTTTGACGGGGATTCACTTCTGTGGCGTCCCTGCTAGAAGGTATTTTCCAGGTTCTCTGGTTCGCTGGAGGTTTGGTCTTTTCTGGAGTGACATCTTAGGATGCCAATCACGTAGGTGTATAGAGTTTCATGGTTGAAGTTTGGATTTTGCAACGAGCAAATACTATTGAGTTTCTTCATGATGGTGTTTCAGGGTCAACCTTAGTCTTAGCCCCATCCCATGTGTTGAGTTTTTAAACTCAGATGTTTGTCCAACCCTTTGGAGGAGTTCTGAACAATTAGACCAGAGCTTCCCAAACTTAAGAGGGGTAAGGCCCCCAAAAAATTGAAAAAGCTCCACGACCCCGCCGTTAAAAAATATATACCGACATTTACCTACAAATACATTTATTAGCAAGTTTGTAAGAATTTCATGTGAATTATGAGAACTATGATGTAAACATTCTTTACAAATATATTTAAATCCATAACACTAACCTTGCATACTTTAAAAAAAAATAAAATTTTAGAACAATTAAAATATTTTAATTATTTTAATATATTGATTTGGACTAGCTATGGCCCTCCTGCAATACCGCTACGGCCCACCGGGGGGCTGCGGCCCACAGTTTGGGAAGCACTGAATTAGACATTGTCCTTAGTTTGGGTGTGACATTTCTCTGCCCCTTACATAAAATGCATCTTATCTGATTAGTCACATGATCTCTTAACTTTCCAGCTCTAATCAATCACCAAGCTACTAAGCTAAAAGTACACCCCCCCCCCCCCCACACACACACACACCCACACCCACACCCTGATATTCGCACCCTGACTCTACCCTCTCATTCACTGATCCACTCCCTGCTATCTGCTCACAAGCTCTGATAATAATAGCTGTGTTGGACTATACTTTATTTTGACAATTAGTCAAAAAAATAAATCTGTTAAATCTAATTCTGTTGCATAGAACTCAATGAAGAATAAAATACTGCTATTTAATTTTCTTGTAATACTGGCCTATTTTCTGCCCAATTTTTTTACTTTAAATAAAACTGTGGTTATTTTATTTTATTGGCTTGATTTTTTTTTTTTAATTCCGATGCAGTAAAATGATTGAATTTAATTAAAAGGTGCAATAATATTTCAATTATACAATAAATAAATAAATAAAAATTAAAATAAATGATTAATTATTATATAAAAAAAAGAAGTCATTTTCGATTTCTGTTTTCAGCCAAGTGCATCCAGAATTTTCGGTTTCTGCCCAAAATTTTCATTTTGCTGCATCTCTAATAATAAGAATATGATCATTTTTGCACAGATTTGATTCATACCATAATTCAAGAAATGATAAATCATTCACACATATATTAAACAAGACATATTAAAACATTCAATAGTTATTATAATTGCAATAAATTATGAGTGATCTAAGCATAAAAATATATAAAGGCTGTAGACATGATGTTTAATTATGCAGTTTAACAATGTTTGACTATAAATCTGTCTAGCATTATTTTGGGATGATCTGATGCATTTAAATATAGTGTCTGTGATTTTTGATGAAGTATTTTATCTATCCTATAGAAAATCATTTTTCAATTAGTTACTATAAAAGCCAGAAATGTTTTGAGGCCTCATGGCCTACTGGGATTACCAGGGTCAGAGATGTCTGAGAAGGTTGAGGTTGGTAGTTTTCCACTAGACAACCGGTGGCTGTATAATGAATAAAATTATTGAAGGGTGTCACATGAAGGCCTCTTGCCTCCGGGGAGGGATGAGTGGTTTTGATACAATGTTTCAGTTCGCCTATGAGAAAGGGCTGACTATCAATTGGCAGAATTCCACCATGAGAAGTTAAGTCAGAAGATGTAGACTGGTTGGCAGTGGACCAACCTTACAAAGAGAATTATCCCTTGCATAAGCAACACCTGCAGATTAATTGGTGAAGTGACCTTGGTGAAATGTTGGGGAGTACTTGGGAGGCTCCAAGAAGAGAAAGGGAGGCGAGCGCCTGTAAATGGGACCATGGAAAAGAACTGTAGGGGTGGATCATCCCAGAGAATTACACTACTTTGTTGTGTTTTATCAGATATGAAAAATGTATAAAAACTGTGCTCTGGCTAGAGAGAGTCAGATGTGAAGCTGGCATCTCACTTTGTTGCTTGTCAATAAAGTTAAAGTTAAACTCCTGGGACCTGGAACTTTGACTCTGAGACTTTTTCTTGAGACCTGAACTGAAGAAACATCGAATTTGCCACAACATTTTCAGAGAGGATTTCAGTCCTGCATTTTAGAGGTCAAACAGAGGTCTTCAAAAAGAAGGTCTGTTCAAGATTTCTTTCTTGAGAATCAGCCCCCTTTGGCATTAATTCATAGTTTTCCTTGTGAGACTAAAGATGTGCCATCTCCAAACCCATTTGTCTTAAACTGCCTGACCATCGACATGTTAATGGTTCTCTCTCTTGTTGCTATGGAGGAGTTCATTTAGTCTGGCACCATAAATATTATGATTTATATGAGTGCTGATTTGGAATTCGGCTCTTTTCACAGTTTGATGGAGTAAATTCTGTCTGATTCGCTCTTAGTTCCTAAAGTAACTTCAATGTGCTCTTAGTATTGATGCTAAGGGGAACCAATATCCACTATGTCATACTGAGGGAATGCCTGCCTTACTAGAATGTGAATATGAACAAACAAAGTGGGCATAGCATAAATTAAATACCCAGTCAAGGTCAGAAGTATGTCAACCCCATGGGCGCATACCGTGTGACTCAGGTTAGTGACGCTACTCCCTAAGCCAATATAAAAGGAATGATCTATGCTCTACAGCAAGGGAAGTCCCAGCTGTTACACCTTCCGCTCTCCTTTGCAGGACAGGGCTTGGCATGCCAGGCATATCTCACCAGTATTTGACAACTTAGAAAGCAGCCTATCACAAGGGAGCTTCAACTCCATTTTAACAACCCCAGAGTGATTAGGGAAGAATAGCTCATACCCTAACTTAAGTAAAGGCACTTCACCAGTACGGAGTACCCCCCGGCCTGCGAGGGGCGATGGGGGTATGTGATGAGCAGGGCGGGCGAGAGCCGTGAGGGAATGGCACGAGGCCGGTGACACTAGTGATAATGAGCGTCAGCTGCGCGGTGCACCGGTCTCGTATCTCTCACGGAGGAGCTCCGGAAGCATAAAAGAGGAGCGACAACAGTGAAGGATGAGAGAGGCCTGGATTTTATGTTGTGTTTTTATTAAATTTGTGTGGGCGGCAGTCTCCGTGAGGAACTGCCGCTATTTTACTTTCGTTTTATTGTTTGTTTATTTATTTGATTAAAAGTTATGTTTAACGTTCGCCAGTTCCCGCCTCCTTCTTCCCGTAATTAAGAACTGTGTTACAATCAGCTATCCTCCTCTACTCACCAGTTTGTGACAACATCCCTATAGAGGCACCCCACCAAAGGGGAGAAAATATCTCTTCTTCCAGACAAAACAACAGTTGGGGAGGAGATAAATGAAACCAGAGGGACTCTTGTGAATTGCCCATCATAGTTCCATTCACCCTGCTCTACCCTAAGGGGTATCTGAGCAGCCTACCAAAGGGAGCATGCAAGGTGCTAAAAATATACTAAACCCTACTTAAAGACCCCAATGTAACTGGGGCAGGGCAGGCCATACCCTGCTTTGAGTCAATGCACTATACCTAATACCCACTATAGCTAGTGCTTTGTCTTTTTCTTTAGCACTAACCCATAGTAAGTGACAGATAATACAGATGCCCCATAAGCGAAATTTCTCTACTTATTAGCATTGTCGAACCAGGGCTATAAGTAAGCACCCATCCTTCTTCAAAACCCAACTGTAGTTAGTTAGGGAGGTAAGTGGAGTAGAGGGAATCTGTACTACCCTATACAACTCTGTTCACCCTTCATCAACTCTCATGGAATCCCAGAGAGGAATATATCTCCTGAAAGCTGCTGACTGACCGTGGCAACTATAGCAACTACAAAATGGCCGATGCACTGGCCATGTGCTTTATGGCATGGATGACTAGATCTGTGTGCTTAACAGTAGCTACTGTTATGTTGTAATGCTTACTATTTCAAACCTAATAATTTATAATTCATTTTACTAGTACCATGAATGTGGACGAGTACTCTGAAGTGACACAGATTGATCATTTGCGCATATACATGATGCAAAGCAGCAAAAACAGATACAGGACATATTCACTCTAGAGAGAGCACAAGAAAGATCACAAATAAATTGGAAAGAAAGACTGCTGCATCTTGAGACAGGCTTTTAAAATAACTACTTTAACATCACACGGCACATTAAAAACATGATGCTGAGTGATTAAATTCAGCCAGTTGTAACAAAAACAGTCGTGCTTATGATGATACCTACAGTGACCTGCAGGCAGTGAAAAAAGACAGGCTTTGATGTGTTTTCCAATCAGCGAATCTTCAGCGATATATGCCTGCCTTTAATTTTATTCTTAAGAAAAAAATATATATATTCTTAAGAAAATATTTGAGAATCTGAAGAAAAAAGCCAAGTAAGAGGGAGCTTCCTCACCGCGGCAACTCATCTTCGAGAGCTGAACGTGCACCATTGGCAAGGCAGCAGCCTTCAAAGAGGACGCAGCACCAGTGAGATAGCTAGCAAGCAGCTCTTCAACTGGGGCATCCACCCATATCGTTGCTCACACAAGTCAACATACAAATAATTTGAATACATGGGAGAGATTATATGAGCTGAAGATAAATTCCTACATTATATTGACACCTCAATGTGGAGATATAGAAGGAATCAAAGGCTCACAAACTTACATGCGGGACAGCGGAGGAGGCGGATTATTAATAACACCAGCCTCAACTCTCTCTCCATCTAATTCCTCAGAAATAGACGCATCACATTAATCAGTCAAGTTGAAGGCAGCTACTTAGTGGCTTCCTGAACCAGAATAAAATAGATCCCACCTTGGCAGCCACGGGACCCAAACCGTGAGGTGCAGATGCTCGACTGTCATCCTTTACGAAAGAGTCAAGCATAGGTGTAGCTTCCCACAGTGAACACATCACAATGAATGCATTCAGGTCCCTTGAGAGCCGAATGGACTCTGTGCAAGCACTAGATTCTTATCTTTCTAGAGAGAATCAAGCAATAGCAGAACCTCTAACTGCAAATGCATTGCCATGAGTGCCTTCAACTCCCTCGAGAGCCAAACGAGCTCCACGCAAGGGCTAGATTATTATTTTCAAATGAGAATAGTGCAATAACAGAGCCTCTTACTGCAAATGAATTGCCATGAGTGCCTTCAACTAAAGAGAGCCGAAAGCGCTCAGTGCAAATGCTAGATTTTTATCTCTTGGGAGAAAATCAACAAGAGCAGAGTTCTTTACCATGAATGTAACGTAATCTAGCTCCCTGGAGTGTTGAATGCTCCAACAGACTTTTACACATGCATACAAACAAGCAGCTACTGAAGACAAAAAAGTGATTGACGTGTAACTCGGGCACACTTTTATACGCAGGGGTGATCTATGTTTGACGTCATGAACACCGTCTGCCAATAATTTTCTTTTGCTTACATGTGCTTCAGACACTGGTCACGCTGATGGTGCTCCCAATAGCGCCAATACCAGACACAGCATTGAAATTCCACTTTGCCAAGGGAAATGTAATTGGTGCAGATGTTGATATTTATAAGGTCGAAGAGTAAGATCAAATTCTGAAGACATATAATGTAAATCAATGAGATCTTTATAACAGTATAGACTACTTAAATAAAATGCATATAAATATCAGTTGTCACTCTATATCTCCCCTATAGTTTTAAAACATATAATACAATGCTCTCCAGTTTTAAAACAATCAGTTGCTTCGGTCCAGTGAAGTATTTAACTTGAAATATTGCTAATATTAGTAAATTAGTAGTAATTAGTAAAGATTTCACAGCAAAAAGACACATTACAACCTGAAGGTGGAATTTGTTTATAATTAATAAGCCTTTTACTTGTTAAAAAACTATAAACTATCAATCAGACCACAGAAGACATGAAGTTGATTGTGTACAACAGGTTTTTCAACTCAAAAGTTTTGATCATTTTGATAATGCAGAGGCCTTAGAAATTTTTATATTAAATATGATACAGTAGGCTTTAAATGATTAAAGTAATGCAATCTGAGGTTCCTGTTTAGTGAATTACTGCCTACGAAGCCTATGTAGACAGCAAGACTGACAATAAGACTGTCCCTCCTTCAGAAGTAAATAGGATGAAACAGGGAAACATTGTCAGAAATAATTGTTGATTGTGTTTATTTTTATGATGCAAAAGACAGAGACTGTTAAAGGGAAGTGATTTGTACCCTTGTATTTCTTTGCAGAGGGGATTCGTGTGAGTTTGGTGTCAATTTCATCATCTTCAGAGATCTTTAGCACGGTTGTGCGATACTCAATGACCCGGGTCAAGAGGTCAGGTCGCCGTGAGATTTCAAAGATGTGCTCTATGTAGGATAGGTCATCTGTGCAAGACAGACGAAAGAAAGAAGAAAATCACAGAGATGAAATATAAAAAAAGAACAAAAGCATGAAAATATCTGTATAAGAAATACAACCACTATTTAATGTAATGGTTATCAATCACTCACCCTGATGGTGTTTCAAACACATTCAACTTCCTTTTTTTGGGGGTTTTTTTAACATGATTGAGGATATTCAAACATGGTGCCTCAAAATGTGTCACACCCTTGTGAAAAAGAAGTGCACTTAATTGTGTTGAAATTAAAGGCCAATTAAGGCCCGGTTTCACAAACGGCATAGATTAAGCCAGGATTAGGCCTTAGTTCAATTAGGACATTTAAGTAGCTTTTATAAATGTGCCTTAGAAAAAAAAAAAGTCTTGGGTTAAGACAGTGTACTGCGTCTTCTTGATAACAGTACACTGCATCATCTTGATTTGATCACTTTGGGGAATGCTTTTAGTGTGCAAGCATCTAAATAAACTAGACCAGTCCTGATTGGTGCTGTGTCATGACGTATTCAGTGACATGGCATGTGACGGCGTACGCAGAAGCTATAAAGAGATGCCGGCACACAATAGCATCAGCTTCTGATAGGTCGAAGGGATTCGCTCTCAGGCATACAAAGGAATGGCAAAGGGATGCAGCGTGTCGTTCCCTTCTCAGGGAACAAGGGTTATAGTTGTAACCCGAGACTTTCCCTTTCGAGTGCTGCATCGTCTTGACGACATTTTGAGGAACGCAATGCCCACCAATGCCCATGCCAAGTGCGTCCTGTCCTAGTGTGAAACTGTTCAGGCACAGCTTAGTGTTAATGCTTGTGCATTATTGAGTGACAAACAACACTAAATAAGATGGATGATTTCACATATAGTGCTTGCTGAAGAGCAGAAACTCTGCCAACATCTCTTTATAGCTTCCATGTTCGCCGTCACATGCCACGTCACTGAGTACGTTATGACACAGCACCAATCAGGTTTGGTCTAGTTTTCCACGTGCTTTAGATGCTAACACAACAAAGGAATTCCCCAAAATTCCATCAAGACGACACAGTGCAAGTTCCCTTTAAAGGGAACATTACTAGTGTGCATATTGAGGCAAAAAAAAAAAAAAAAGGCACTAACTTGTAAAAAGTGCACTTCGTGATAATATCGAATAAAAGGTTTTACATTAAAGTACATTTTAAATCAATATGTTTAACCATATTTAAAATAAAAAAGAATCATGAAATTACGTGTAAAGATGTACTTAAGTCCTACTTAAGTGGATCAAAACAGCACTTTAAAGTGAGCTAATTGCATTTAATATAAATCTCACCTATAATACATTTTCATTTGATTGCAATTCAATGCAATTAAGAGTCTGAAATAATTACATGCTGTTCACAAATAAGTATATTCTTTTAAAATATCTTAAATACTTTTATTACAATTATGAAAAAGTGTACTTTTTCACAAGGGCAGTTAAGTCAAACATTGATTTTTCTTCCTTTCAATCACAGTATTTGAGAGCCATGGCAGAGAGGAAGAATATCAGTGAATTTAATTATAATTTAAGCTAAATGATGAATTTTCATTTTAGATAAAACTTAAGGTTTGATTACTTCATTCAATATTTTGATTGAGACTGAAGAAGCCAGTGTTTTTTGCTCTCTGTCTCACCTTGTGCCAGTTTGTCATTCTTCTCCAGGTAGCTGAACCACTCTTTGGAGGAGGTGATGGAGTTACTCTGATCTTCAGGGATGTCCTCCTTACAGGCCGACTTCAGCTGCTCCAGGTCTTCATTAGTGATGTTCTCAGACAGATCACTCAACAACGAGCTGTATTCAGACATTCTCTGGGAAAGACAGACAGAAACAACAGATAAGCACAAAAACATATACGTAAGCTCTGCTTCATATATTTCAATTGTGTGATAAAAGAATACCCTAAGAATAACTTTCAGCAATACAAACAAGTATTTCCACAAAGAATAGAAATGCCGTTCTAGGACCAGTACTGAATGCATGTATCAATGTCCTAATATTTTGACTTTTTTGTACCTTTTAATATTTTGAATTGAGAAAAAAAAAAACAGAAGGCTACGTGCAACTGTTTAAATTTCATTTTTAATATTTAAATTGAATCTTTTTTTTTAATTAATGTGTAATCAAGGTATGAGCAGGAGAGATGGCAGGCAGAGGAGCAGATCTACATGCAAGGGGTTATCGCGGAACACAAAAACAAAACTGGGAAACATGGAACATGGTGAACAAGAACACAGACCATCTACAGTCATCCACAGCAAACATTGACTGACAGGGAACAAGGGAAACACAACAAATATATATATATACACAGGGGGCTAACCGGCTTAACATGACACAACTGGAAGCAATGAGACTAATCGATGTGACAATTACAAAGAACTACAAACATGTACTTGGGAGAGGAAATAACAGAAAACTCCTAACAACACGTAGGCAACATATAACGCAATGAGCGTGTTCATTAGCAAATTTAGTTTTGGTGTGCATTCAAAATTGCTATATATAATGAAATTTCACTGGTAATGTCATTGAACCTTTTGGAAGTGTGAACAGGGTATAAAGGATCCAGAGATAAAAAGGTCATTGAAAACGTCTCTGGTTACTGATGTAACATTGGTTCCCTGAGATGGGAATGAGATGTTGCACACAGCTTGTTGATGCTATGGTTCTCCAAGAAATACTGGAGCGTGATTTGCTTAACGCCATTGCCAATGGCACTAAAGCACATCAAGGGGTGGTGGGAACTATGTAGGGTGACACTGAGTGACACTAAGAATCTTTCGAGGGGTCTAGGGCCTCTAAGCAGTCACGGGTCACTAAGATGCACATCGAGCATGAGTACCAAGTGCGCATGGGGATGCACGCTTTCAACCATAGTTGAAGTGGCCGCATGTCAAGCGGTCCCAAGCGACATACAACATCAATACTTTGGGAGAGGTTTCAGTGGGCTCGGACTGTTAGCTTGCTGCTGAGTGGCAAGGAACTGTGTGAGACATGAGTGCGATTAAGAAAGGGAAGAGGAGAAAAACTCTTTTTGGGAGGTTGTTTGGAGTTTTTGGATGTTGCATACAGCTTGCTGGTGCTATGGGGAAACGCCTTTCTCCAAGAAATCCTGAAGCCTGACTCGCTTAACACCATTGCCAAGGGCCCTCAATCGCTCAAAGAGGTAAGAGGAGAAAGCTATTTTTGAGAGGTTGTTTGGATTTTATTACATATACATGTGGAACAATCACACAACAACATTCTTCGTTCTCCTCCTTTGCAACAGGCAGGGAGACAAGGGTAACAGGCAGAGCAGCATCCGAACATGCAGCCTTTGCTGCCGGACCGTCTCTGGTAAAGCGCTTCAGAATCCTCTTCCTTCTGGGCCCTTGAGTGAGACTGTGTATCCTGAGCCGGTTTGCATGATGGGTGCTTAGGAGTCCTTGGGCTGCACCGAAGGCACTGGCTGAGATCGAGGTTTTGGAGTGAGCATCGCCCACGGTCTAAAGGAAGAGCAAAGTGTGACAGAGGACACTCTCCGGCATGCTTCGGTATAAATTGTTTAATGGCCCATAACTGTTTCTGTGTCTTAGTGAATTGCTTTTTGAGGGATTCAACCAAGTTGCCAACTAGCCCGGTGGGCCTGACGGGCATTCAGGAGGACAGCCTTCTCCGCGTTATGTTAGTTAATGGATTAGCTAAAGATGACTAATTTAACTGTCTATAATCTGTATTTTGTATATGATTTTAATTATTGATTGGGCATATTGCACATTCGTCAACAATTGTTTTTAATGGTGCAATATAAAGAAGTTAAAAAAAAGTATATATATATAAAAAAAAGTTGACACTAACCATAATATCAAATTAATTTATCTTATTGAAAAGTTCTCCTCAATTTCGGAGCATGTGGATTCCTGAAAATGATGAATGCTGGGATAGTCTTGTGCACTTATTTCCTGAGATGCTCTCAATGATGTAATGGCAACCGAATGATGTAATTGGCAACGCCCGTTTCTGGGATATTTTGGCTTCATTTTTCTATGAGGAAGGAAGTCGAGACACGTTGTCCTTATTATTTTTTTATTACAGTCTTTGGGACATACCCTGAGAATTATAGGTCAAAGTTTCTCTTGTCACTGCTCTCTGTCTCTCTCTAGTGGAGCTCATGACCATCACAATTAACAAAAGTAAGATCTTCCCACTTCCTCAGAAATTTCTGCCTGACAAACAGCGCTGTTATCATCAGCAACTTCACGCTGTAAAAATACCAAGACGTGGTACGATATACTGTGAGCTCCATGTGGCCACATTTACTGTGATGGCAAACAAATCAATATGAACGCTTTTGCTGTTGGCAGCCCACACAAGGACAGAGGTCTGAGGAAACTGTGCAGGATTTAGAGCCAAGATGGACGCCTCTGTTATTTTACAATGTATTGTTTGTGCTGTGTGGCAGCCGGTTTAACAGTGCAGACATTCTACATTCATCACCCTCAATGTCACTGCTACAATACAATATACCCCCCCCCACCCCACACACACACTTTATACAAATTTCATATATGTACTAACACTGTTAAGATGCTGCTGTTTATCTGCTACTGTCTGTGACTGTCTGTAAACCACACTGATCTGCTGGTGACCTAAATACAGCACTGCATTTACACATTCCACCAGCAGAGTGAGATAAGACAAAGATAAGGAGATACAGAGAGAGAGAGAGAAAAATAATGTATAAAGTCCATGCAAATATAGTTTGATACCTCATGTCTCACTCATGCAGCAATCTAAATTAGAGTTGCAGTTTATGAAGGAAACAGAGCCAGGTAAAGAATAGAGTTTCAGGTAAGTGCAGGCTTTAGATTTTGCTGCTATCATAGAACTCAACACATCTCTCTCTCATCTCTAAACTGTAAAAATTAATGTGCAGCAAATAAATGGTGAAGAACAAGTACAATCACAATTCGGTGTGTAAACAGATCTAGAAAAGAAGATAGAATGCAAATATTTTGATTACCTTTACACAAAAGAAGCTTATTTAAGTGTGCAATTAGTATACTTTTAAACTAAAAATAAGTATACCTCTCATAAATCTACTTAAAATTACAAGTAAACTTGACTAATACTGACAGAAAAGTATATCTGGTCTATACATGTACTCAATCTTTTGATCAAGATGTACTTAAAAGTATAATCAAGTATTTTAAGTATGGTTTGACTTGTGTAGTTATGATTACTCTAGAGTTGCTGCGATCAGAATTTTTGCAGCTGACACGACTACAGATTTCTTGCCATCATGATCGGTCGATACCGATCCTGATCATTCAAGCTTTATATAAGTGATATGTAAGCTCTCTGTTGACTGTCATTGTTAATTTTTTTTCAGATAAATGCCACAGATGTTGGCTTAGTTGTATTATTTAAAGTAATGTTTAAGGGTGCTTTGATTGATCGGTCGATCGTTATCGGCTGATAATAGCTTTATATAGTTTAAGCAGTGGTCTCCTTGAAGGCAAATCAGGAGAGGCGTTCAGATGATGCAGTTAAATTTACTTCACAACATTCACCGGTTTGGTAGTTCTACCAGGTGTCTGAAAAGGTCAATAAATTTGCAACGTCTTTGTGGAGAGTGGAGACATTGCATCAACAGAAACTCTACAGCAATAACAGCAAGAAATTGGAGCTGTGCGATTTCAGCGCATTTCTTTTCTTCACAGCGGTGCGTTTCTTTCGTTCCTCCTTAAAAAGACAAGCTTAATGTTTAAATCAGCTAGATCAGTAATTGCAGTAAAATACAGTCTACTGTTGCTAAACTGCAGGGTGAGCTTGGTAATAAAAAGTGTTATTAAAAGTGCATTAAGCATTAAGCAGCAAAATTTATACCGTTTTCGCCAAGCAGCTTTCTGTGTGCCCGCTCCGAGACGGAGTGGAATACGGACGTCACAGTTCAGTAGTGATGGGGGAAACAAAACTCTTAAAAGCTTTGAGTCAATTGAACCAACTGATTTGCAAAATGATTCACTGTTTTGAACTGTTTGAAATGCCACAGGCTAGTGACTTCTGGTGGTCAGAACAGTGTAAATACAACAAAAAACATAACATTTCTAAACGTTTCGAAACAGTTATGTTTTAACATAGCCTCGTTTACTGAAATCACATGACCTTGGCAGTTTGAGACATGCTCCGAAACACTAATTTGAAACAAAAGATTTGAAAACGTATCAAAGCTTCATGAAGCAGTGTTTTGAAAGCGCCCATCACTATGGTTTGGTGCATACAGTCAGACAACAAATACAGTCAGTCACAGGTGATCCACACTCTAATCCAGAAGCACCGTAATGCAACACTATTTGCTAACAGGAAGAAGTGCAGAGGAAGAAGACTAGACGATCTATGCATAGATATGTTTAGGTGTAAACTCTCAACCAGTTTCAACTGTGGAAAAACATCAATAAAACAGCTTGAGAATAATATATTATATAGACTCAGGCAAGTCATTTAGTGTCCACAGCATGGTAATAAAGAAATAAAAAGTGGAGCGCAATATATGCGCTATATGCTTATACAGGTGCATCTCAATAAATTAGAATGTCGTGGAAAATTTCATTTATTTCAGTAGTTCAACTCAAATTGTGACACTTGTGTATTAAAGTCAAGTCAATTCAAGTCACCTTTACTTATATAGCGCTTTTTACAATGCAAATTGTGTCAAAGCAGCTTTACAAAAATAAAAATTTGCAAATAATTTTTGGCTGCACTGCAGCTCCCAAAGAAAATTGAGTTATTGTCCATCTTATTCTATATATTATTGATTCATTCCATTGCAAAGATCAATAGTTATTAGTTTAGTTAATTTATGTATATCAGCACTGGAGAAAACAGTGATGTAATCGTCCGGCTCAGCTCAGTTCGCAACGATGGCGCCAATGCAGGCATACCAAAATCACTGCTGAATATCAAGCAAGTGTCCCCAACTTAAGCAAGCCATTTAAATAAAGTCAATGCACACAGACTGAAGTAGTTTAAGTCTTTGGTTCTTTCAATTCAACACAATTTCAGAACTTGAATCACTGAAATAAATGAACTTTTCCACGACATTCTAATTTATTGAGATGTGCCTGTATATTCATTATTTACTTTACCTATTAGTAACGTCTTAATATTTTGATGTTTAAATAAATTTGTCAAGTAAACAAGTTATAACCTTAACTGTGTAAATTATTATATTTTAAAAATGAATTGGAGTAGAAAGAAAAAGACTGGAAGCTTCTCCGGCGAGTGAGCCTGGACCCGAGGAAGGGAGCTGAAGCAGCTTGAAGAGTCTGACCAGGAGTGTGAGCTGGTGACACTGTCCATTGCCGTGGGAGTCCTCAATTGAGTTTGAGGGATACACTTTGATCTAATCAAAAATTCTGTCTTCAGTCTTGTTAGCCCCACCAAGAGTGCCTCACCCACTACCACTTCAAACTGCCATTGTGAAAGCTCTGTTTTTCATTGGATTATGTTCAGTTACGCAATTTTCTCTCCAGCCCTCAGTCTGTCCACCCAGTCATCCTCGTCCCCCACTGGTCCCATGGTGCAACATCTACCTCCTCTCAGTGTTGTGATAACACCGCAGAGCATCTGGGAACCTCCTCCGCCTGGGCATCATGAGCCTGGGGCTTCGCCTTCAGCCTTGGAGCGTGCTGGGCCACCTCAACTGGCCATCCAGACTCCTATGCCTACGCTGCCCCCCTTCAACTCCAGAGGGGACTATCGGGCCTTCGGCCTGGCCGGGCTCCATCAGCATATCAGCTCCACCTGGGTCAGACATCACCATGCCTTCGCTGAAGAAAGCTCCGCCTTCCCTCAGGCTCCACCTCCACCCTCGGTCACTCCAACTCGTCCTCAGCTTTCAGGATCCCCACTTACATCTTGGGAGATTGTCGCTGCAGCTTTGTTGCGGCTGTCCTGGTCACCAGCATCCCAATGTTCGCTCAGACTTCCGACTGCTCTTGGTCTCCATTCAAAGGCATCGCTGCTGTTGATTGGCTCTTCCCTCCATCCACTCCACCTTGGACCATCGTCCTGCTCCTGGCTCTTTCCTTCATCCAAAGCATGGTTTCAGCCTCCATCTTCACCACCCTGGTTTAATCTGCCTGCTCTCTCCGGCCCTTCACCTGCCCCTTTCACCATCCCTCTGCCATCTCTGTGTCCGCCTCACAAAGCTCCACCTATCTCCCTCATCTCTGCGCTTCTGTCACGGTGAGAGATCACGCCTACCAAGAGAGGGCATTATGTTACACTTAGTCTGTCTATGTCATCTTAGTTTCACTTACTTCAGGCTTTTAGTTAGTATTCATTGTATCCTGTTTTCCTTTGTTCAGTTTTCCCGTTACTCCTTTGTTGTCATGGTTATTATTATGATTTGCTATCACGTTCAGCTGTGTTCACCTCATTATGGTCTGTAAATAAGTTCCTGTGTTCTCTGTGTTCATTGTCCAGTCTCATTAATGTTACGTGGTGTTTGCCTACCTGCCTGCCTTCTGTTCGAGATACCATTGGAGTTAAAGACATTTTGTAACTGTAACAAACCTGTAACAAATCATCATCTTCGTGTGTATTCCTGCTATGTACTGAGACAACATGTCAATACATATTCACATCATCAAATTGGGACCAGTTTGTGAGATTGGCCAAATTTAGTAACTACAGATTGAGTCATAGAATGTGATTAATGGCTGATACTGCTCTATGGCTGATCGATTGAAGAATCGTAGTTTAATCTTTTAATTGAGTAGCCTTTTTTTACACATAGTTTTACATAGTTATAAACTTATATTTCGACATCCAATACAATATGTTTTTGAAAATACGCATGTATGAAGCAATCAGATATGTACCTAATTCTGAGTATGGGAATTTACTTCAAATCTTCTCAAGACTTTCCCCACCATTGACAGAATTTTCCATTTATAACACAGCCTTTCACCGCCATTGATAGAAATTCTGGAAATCCATGTTTTCAATACTACACTGTAGGGGGTGCAGTAACATCTTCTGAAAGAGTGCAGAATCTCCAGATCAAAACACAGGTGAAATATCATGCTAACGCAATCATCAAACATTAAACAACATATAAATGATAACTGCCAAAATATACGAATATATGAAATGTTCAGTGACCCAGGAAGTGGTATGGGACTATGCAAGCTTTGGGGGCAGTGGTGTGCAAAAACCTCTGCTGGGATGGTGAAATCATGTTCAGGGGTACACTGCAATATGACTGAAAGGACACTTTACTATTAGCAACTAAAGGGGCAGGGGCGCAAGCTATACTTCTTTTTGTAAGGGTACATCATCACTGCCTGTTACATTTTATAATAATTTTTGAATTTTAATTATAAATTCCATTTTGTAATCTTAAATACACAAAAGTGTATACAAAGTGCAAATGAAGCTTAAAAATTCAATTGTAGAGAAGAAAAAGAAGAGGAAATTCAATACAGCCAATTATTCTGCTAAATACCATGTTTACCATATTTCAAGACATTTTTCAGGTTTTTGTTTATAATGCATCTTGTTTATATACATCTTGATAAGTAAAAACCCAAGCTGTTTTAGTTAGTGTTACTTTGCATAACTAATAACAGCATGCAATGATTGGACACAGAAGGAAAAGAAAGAATCCCTACTGTCATTACATATACCAAAAATGAGCCATACTTTTCTTCAAGGCGCATCACAACAAGTGATCTCCTCTCCTTTTATCACAAAGCATAAAACTGCCAAGAGATAAACCTTGAAAGAATCCGTCAGCAAACTCATCTAGTCTAGAAGGAAGCTCACTTATTCAGGCCTCAAAAAAAAACAAACAGAAAAAAAACCCCTAAAGACATATAAACCTAGACAATCAAACAAAATATAACTCAAGGAAAACAAAAAATCCATTATTATTGGACAGCACTCACCAAATCCAAAATCAAGCTCGAAATGTACTTCACCATAAACAGACAGCAAACTGGCAACCTCAATACAATCCAAAAGAAAACTAGAAAAATACAGACTGAGCAAGCACAGGTAGAGGTGTATTTCTCAACAGAAAGCACACGATATGAATTCAGCAGTTATATTCCTTTTAACATTGTGCCAAATTACAGAATTTGGGAATTTAGTATATTTGTTTAAAAATAATGGGGAACAAGAGACAGAAATAGAGAGACTTCCATGGAAATTATGCTGTGGTAAGATCTGTCTATCACACACACACACACACACACACACACACAATGTCTTTATAATGCTATGCTATTACTTACATGGAATTAACTATTTTTATAGTTGCCGTGGAGACAGATTAGAATCATACAAATTTCTTGAGGAATTCAAACTAATCCAATTAACAGGGATGATACTGAATTATTATTTTTAGAAAAGTCTCCAACTTCTACTGCAGGTAAATCTAAAGGTTTTGTTGCATTCATCATTTCATTTACAAACAGAAATAATCAATAATGTATGTAATATAACTTGTGGCATAATTTAGTTTTCAACTTCTATGTGCAGGCTTCACTATATGTTCTAAATTTGTTTCTTTGTTTGATATGTGTACGTGCCTGCTTTCTGCTGAAATTAGAAGCTTGGCTGTATTGTGGGAAAGGTTTAAAGGGTTATGCTTAATGATAGAGTAAACTAATGCAGTTAAACCACTCTGTCCTCCACACTGAGACTGAGTAATTGCTTTCAATAGCATCAAAACACAGCAGTGTTAATAGAAGCTACTGTTGTAAGCACTCTGAGAGTACTAATAACTACATCGCTCCCTTTCTATCCTCTGTTTGAATGAAAGACAGAAAGAAATATGACAAATTAGTATTAAACAATTTCAGGAAAAAAAAAAATTATTCTTAAGCCCAATTCAGATTAAACTAGTTTTCCATTAAGAGGACTGGGGAATGAATGTTTCAGACTTAGTTATTTAAATTCCACATCAAGCATGGATTTAGATTTCTGAAAATGTTCTGAATTAACAGTCATTAATATGAGTTGGTGTTTCAAGTTGTGCTGGCATCCCATTTTATTTATATGCATATAAAAAGTCATTGAAAAGGACAACAGCATTTGCAATCCAAGCACACTTCAAACAATATTTCACAGTATACAACAAGTCATGATTGATGTTGATTAAACATGCAAACCTCACACAGAAATGCCTCTTTTCCTTTCCAAATAAAATGTTCAGAAATAAAGACACTATGTAAACAGCTTCTAACACATTATCAGATCTCTCCACCGCAGATCCATCACTCACAGGTCGACAGAAACTCATTAATATGACCTTGTTACATATCTTGTATAGAATGGTTGCTGCAACTAGCCTATGCTGTTTATGAGCTTTTATAAAGCATTTGTCAGCATGTATGGCGTCAGAAGCTTTGATCAGATATATGTGTGTGTGCGTGTGAATTCAGCCATAAGCATTTTTTTCTCTGATGTTAGATCAGCGCTAGTGAAATGTTTTCATCCTAACCATGTGTACGAGAAAGCTTTGTGTGTGTGGCTCAAATATGAGGGGAGATATAGTGAATATATTCATGATATAGTCAAAACTTGGCTAATCATTTTCGGCCTTTATTTAGATTCATAATCCATCGCTGTCGCGACTAGTGCGTATGAGAGCATTACGTAAGAGAATCTGATTTAACCTTGAGTATTAGTTTGATTCATTTCTGTAAATCAGTTCACATGGTCTGTTTTGCAGTTAAATTATTTGTTAGTGGCATTATTTAACAAATGTACATTATTGTACATATTATTGGTTTAGTAAAAATGTAGTCAAATATTGCTGTTTATTATTATGTACTGTTATATTGGTGCATATGAAAGATTTTGTATGTTCCAAACAATGTACAAATGTTCCATCGTTCCTTAAAAAATGAATACATGTACATGAAAAATGTTATACTTATATATATATATATATATATATATACACATAAAGAAATACACATTTTGAATTTACTAATAAAAATCACTGCCACTGCCACCCAGAGGCCTTAGGAAAACAGTGAACAGTGGGAGACATGCATTTAAGCTTATAAATATACAAGAAATATGGCAAAGTTATTTTAACGTGCTACACTTCCCGGCGCTTTAACTGTAACTGAATACTGCCATGTAGACATCTTCAGGCTAAGACTATTATCAAACATGAAGTTTGGAGCATATTGCACATTGTATACCTGAGTTACAACAACTTCCTGTTTCATGGCATTAATCGCATTTATTAGCACTTAGCCAAGTGTTGCATGATTTAATGTATTTCTAGTATGTTTGGTACTTCGTGGCATATACAAATGAATTACAGTGCAAAGTATGCCATTTCCTGTTGCCAGCAGGTGGCGCTATGACTAACTGGATATTGGAATATAGATGTCTTTAGGCCATAACTCTTATCACATGTGAAGTTTGGGCCAAATCGGACACTGTATACCCAAGCTACAACAGCTTCCTCTTTCATGGCTAAATATTAAATTTCGTTAGGCTGCCACGGACACACCCTTCAACTAAAACTCAAGATCTTCGCAATTTAACGTCGCAAAGGTCTTTACATTAGACTGACCAAATATGATGTTTATCTGATAAAATCTTTAGGAGGAGTTTGTTAAATTACAATGTCAGGAAATGGCAAAAATTTTGCAGGGAAAATTCAAAATATCTCACTTCCTGTTGCATTTTCAAATTTGCACCCTCAGACTTTTTTGTAGCTACTGGGCTGTACCTGAAATGTAGAATGACAGGCGCTTAATGAAATTTTGTAAGTGGTGCTATCGAACCATTTTGCCGCACCTAATTCTGAAAACCATATCAGATGTAAATTTTCACCACTTCTGACGCGAGTGCAAAGTTTCATGATATTTCGGGCATGTTTAGGGCCTCAAAAATGTAATTGATTTTGGAGAAGAAGAATTGACTGAGCACTTACAATAGGGTCCTCACACCATTGGTGCCCAGGCCCTAAATATCATAAAAATGCTGAGCTATATTGAGATATAATAATGTAGTAGCCTATATCGTCCAGCCCTAGTGAAGGTCAGGGCCAGTGCAATGTTTGTGCGAATGTATCGACGTGTTTATAAGCAAGCATGATGTTTACCCAGAAACAGTCCCATCAAGCAGAAGAGGACGAGTTCAACAGAAAAAGAGATGAAAATAAGGAAAAGACGAATGAGAGGAAGTAAGAGTTATCTGCCTCAGTTTTAACATTAGTTCATTTGTATTCGTCTCCATCAAGCCATCTGCTACGCTCTTAACTCCGTTGGCAGCCAATTGTCATTTATGCAAAAAAGTGCTTATTAATACACACATTTCTACACAAAGCACATGCATACCTCTGAGATGTGGTCATGAGACACATACTTATAGAAGAATATCTACAAAAAATAGTGACAAAAATCACTGAAATGAAATGCCATAGACTTGCCACAATATCATAATGTCCACTTTCAAAACAGTTATACTATACTATACTTATTTGCTATGCAAATATCCAGCTAAATCCGGGGGTTTTGCATGCATTTTCCTGCAACTGCATGTGTGCTAATTGGGTCTGTACTTCATATGAAATGCATTTAACTATAAACAGCAGGAATAGTGATTGTTGGTAGAAGAAAGAGGGGAAAAGGAGTAGTTTACGTCTTGCTTCCGTATCCAGCTGCTGTCTTTTTCTGCTGCCCACTGAGCCCAGCGAGGAAGTGAAACCACAGTAACAGCAGGAAGTGAAGGTCGGCTGGCCACTCACAGCTGGGTCTCCATGGCAACCCCACTTTTTCCAGTTGCAGTGAATAGGTAGAGTGGCGGGGGATGGGAGAGTGGTGCCGTGTTTACGGACGGAGGATATCCTCCTCTTCTTCCGCCACTGCAGGAATGTGTGTATCTACAGTGTTCGTTTTCCGTATTTGACCTTTGACCTCTTTGAGTAACGCAAGCGCCGTGTGCATGCATGTGCTCAGGAGGGAGTGAATAAATTCGGCTTTGTCCAACAGCCTGGCGTCAAGCCGATGCAGAGCACAGGAATGCTATGAATGCCAGATGTGCGATGCATCACTACAACACACAAACGCTGACCGGATTCACCGCGTCCAGAGTCAGAGAGCAAGGATGAGATATGGATTTTTATGAATCATAGATTTCTGATTGTAAACTGTCTAGAACACACACCTTACATAGATGCAGTGCTTTCACACCTGTGTGATTTCCGTGAAATGTCATGGAATTTGGCAAATTTTAGATGAAATGAAGTAGGGCTGTTCATTCAATCAAATGGCGGAATGGACTAGTGTCTGTGAATATTAAAGACTGATACTGAAATCTGAAATCAGCATGTTACAAAAACTCAAGCACGTGTGACGGTTGTGGGTTTTTCAGAGTCTGCCATCTCACTATATGAGGACATGAACACATGAAATTCATCTTCAGAGCTTCACCAGCATTTCACCATTCATTCAAGAAAACCCTCATCAGACACACACAGAAACTCAAAGCTCTTCACTACAACCCACCAATATAAAAGTTCATTTTAACTTGAAGAAATAATGACAGAAAAATATTACTATTATACAGTAGAATGTACTATCAAAGTAGTATCCTGTAGTATCCTGGTCAAATTTGCCCATTGGCCTCTGTCCATCATGGCCTCCTAATCATCCCCATATATACTGATTGGCTTCATCACTCTGTCTCCTCTCCACCAAGAAGCTGGTGTGTGGTGGGTGTTCTGGTGCAATATGGCTGCTGTTGCATCATCCCCGTGGATGCTACACATTGGTAGTGGTTAAGGAGATTCCCCCTTCCATATGTAAAGCGCTTCGAGTGCCAAGAAAGCATTATATACATGTAAAGAATTATTATTATTATTAGTAGTAGTAGTAGTAGTAGTACCAATAATAATAAAAATGTAACAAAATTATTAAATCTTTAAGGAATATACTTTTTTCTTCCATGTTTTAATTTAATCAGTAAACTTAGGTGTGCAGCTCTTTTTTGCCAAAAAATGAATGAATAAATAAAAGGAATTGTTAAAAGGATAAATTAATAAAATTACTAATAAAAGTAATTCAGTTGATTACATTTTAATAGTTTTATGCCTTAATTTGATTACCAGCATTTTTGATAATAAATGTGTATTAAATCATAAATCCCAAAAAAATGTAAACAGACAACATTATCATTGCCTTATCATTGTAAACATTTGAATAAATTTAAGGTTTATGAATTAAATTAATTAGACGTGTTTGATTACCAAACTAATTAAACCATAAAAATGGAATCCATAAAATAAAAAATTAGAAGGGGAAAAAAAACGGAATTTTGGAAAAAATAAAACCATATTTGGGGAAAAAATGTCATAGGACCCTATACCAAACTAATTGAAATTTGCTAAATGATATTTAGTATATAAATGAAACTTTGGGCAAAACCTGCACGTGTATGCGCACTTTATGTTTTCCTGTGGTTTGTCTGCAGGCAAAACTCAACAAATCTTCACTATACTGGTGTGTGTGTGTGTGTGTGTGTGTGTGTGTGTGTATGCTCATTGACTAATGGAGCATTTAACTTGATGCTGACAGGAAGTGACCTGTTGACCTTTTCAGTATTTGAATCAAAAGGCTGTGTGTTTATTGCATGTGTGCAACAGGAAAATATGAGCAAAAATAGAAGCAACTGGGAAAGTTTTTTATTTTTTCAATAAAATGTAATTTTTTTCTTTGTGCGTTCAAAATTCTCTTAAATTGCGATCAGTCACCACCTAACTCCATTCTGGCTATATCCACATCATGAGTTCTTTATGTGAAAACAACACATGACTAATACAACTTCAACAGCAATTTCAGCAGTCAGTTTGTCCATAAAAAAAAAACCCTTTTCATAAGGATTCACTTACAACTGAAAACTGCTTCGCCCTGTTTTTGTTTTATTATATTATGCAATCCAAAACACTGCCATGCTGTGTATCTCTGTTCAAATCCTTTCCTGCTCTTCCTGAAAACTGCAGTCATTTACAGACAGAAAGCATGAAATTATCATAAGCAGCCATTTATTGCCGAAAAGCGCATGATGTCTACTGTCAGAGACAGTAATTATTATGATAGTGAAGACTATTGAAGAGATATGGTAACATGAATACAGCTTGGTTGGATGTGGCGGCAATGACACACATGGTTTAAAAAGGGTTAAATTGTTATATCTCTTATATTTGTGGGGGAAAAAAAATCTGAAAAAATAAAAATAAAATAAATGTGTATTTTGACAGTCTTAACAACCTTGCAAAGTTTCATCCTCATAAAATTACATTTTATATACATCTTCCGGGTTGGACCTGAATGCAATAATAATTTATTACAAATAATACAAGTACAAGTAATTTATTAAAGCTACTTCACAGGAATAAATTTCCAACAGAAATCATTCTAATAAGCAAGCAGATTGTTGAGGCAAATTTTGTGGCTTACAAGGAACATTATCTTCTTTCGCTCTTAGTCATCGGAGCCGATTCTACTAGGAGTATGACTTCCTCTAAGGGTGATACACGGGGCAACTTCTAGGTTCTATAGCCTGTATATGGAATCAACCCGAGGTTCTCAAGTGCTTGTGACTTAAGTTTTATGCTTGTTATGATTCACAACTTTTGTTCAGGAATTTGTTAAGTATGGCATAATAGGTATGAACATTCCCATAGTGTCAACATTTTGATGCAGCGTTGAGTTCCCTCGAAAGGGAACATTTTTGTTACGACTGTAACCCTGGTTACCCAAGAAGGGAAAAGACACTGTGTTACTTTGCCATACTTTCTGCATGACTGAGAGCAACTTACTTCAGTAGACGCTGATGATGTTTGGCCCGGTTGTCCTTTAAAGCTTCCGGGTGTGTCATCATCTATCAAGGGACTACGATTTTCCAATGAGATTGAAGTGAGTTTAAACGTGCTTCAGAAACATCAAAATTCTGACAAAGCGGCTCTACTTCTCAGGGAGGGTTACAGTCATAACTAATACAATTATTACCAGTGTTGAAAACAGTTGCGCTGTTCATAATGAAGCCATTTATATGGAAACTTCTTATTTTTTTTAAAGGATTCTTTGATAAATAGAAAGTTCAAAAGAACAGCATTTATTTAAAACAGAAATATTGAGTAACATTGTCACTTTTGATCTTGCTGAATAAAAGGTATTAATTTCTTCTTCTTCAAAAAAAAAGAAAATCACATGGATCCGTAACATTTGATACATATTGATTTCAAACTTTTCACATTGATTTCAGAAGAATATAATCTAAAATAATACTGAAATCCTAATCCTGCTTTCCCTTGATAATTAAATGATTTTGACTTTATCTGGGAAAATGTGTGTTTTTAATGATCTTTTAAAGGCAGTGGACCTTTTAGAATAATTCATTCATCATCCGCTGATGTTGACACTGAAAGAAATATGCAGAAAACATTATTAATATTTTTATTTTTACTTTAACAATTATAATTAATTTATCACTAAAAATACCATTATAATAACCATTATTGTTGCATTGTCTTCTGAAACTCTAAATCTGAGATTACTGGGGTCTTTTCCTTCACAAGAAAAATCTCAGAATTAGAATTGCTCTCCATTCAGTCTTGTTGGTGTCTAAGAGAAACAACTGACTTATTAAACAGATCTCATTGGTGGGAGCGTCAATGCGGTGGGGGTGGGGGTGGGGTAAAACTACTGCTTGTTGCTAGGTTACAGTCTCCAGGCTGAAAGGCAAGCGGGAACGGTTGTTATGGGGACATCAGCCATGTGGAGGGTGAATGAATTTTGGACACACACACACACACACACACGGCTCTCTGTCCTTGAAGAACACGTCATCACCGGTTGAAGGTACAGTCGCCATGACGATACGTGACAGGCGGCTGCAAACAATATGATAGAGACTGTGGGAATGTGTGAGATGAATGGGAGAGTTTGACACCAGTGTTACTTTCATGTAATTGAGATGCAATTATAGCTTTTATTAATATTTTGAATTAAATTTTATGAATCAGAATATATATATATATTCTGTTTTCATTTTAATTTTAGTTAAATTAAATGTGTTTTTGTCATTTTTACTAGTTTTTTTTTATGTCTATATAATTTTTATTCATTTTTTCCCAGTTTCAGTTATTTTAGAGAAAATGAGCAGTGTTGTACTTTTTTAACCTTGCAGGGACATTTTTTGGTCCTCATGAGGAAAACAGCTTATAAATCAAAAAATGTCTATGGAAGGTCGCCATTAAACACAGAAACAGTTTTGTGTGTGTGTCTGTGTGTGTGTGTTGGGGCCCTGTGGAGGGGGAGGGGTGTTAAAAATTTAGTCACGGGCAGAGGAGACAAAACGCATGTGAAGAAAATGTGAAGAAGCTGTCCAGACACACATGGTACCCTCACATTCTGTGCATAGACAGTCTCTGTTTTACACACACACACACACACACACACAAACAGACAAAAGCAGGCTGTGTGTTACAATGTGTGTGTCTGTGTGTGTGTGTCTGTGTGATGGTAGTGACAGGCTGTTCTAGGAGGACAGACATGAGTTCATATGTGAGTGTGTCAGACAAAAGGAAAACAAATGACTTGTAAGTTTTATAAGATGCATTCATGTCACCTCTGTAATTACAAGTTAACAACATTTGCCATCTTTGTAAAACCTGTAAATCAAGTTAAAAACTCTTAATTTTACGGACACTCCGGCTTATCTCAAACGTGACCATTTTTATGTCAGATTTGAACAGTTAGTGTAAAACTACAGTGTAAAAAATGGTAACCTGCGATTTTTACTTTAAGCTATTTCTACCTGATTTACGAATTTTGTTGCTATAATTTAATTCATTTAGGTTGATTCAGTGATGGTAAATAACATTTTGACTTAATTAAACTTAATTTAGAAATTGTCATTTGTAGGTTACTTTTCTTTTTTACACTACATATACTTCTGCTTCATTTTATTGTAGCCAGTGCTACCATTTTCAAGAGAATAGAGATATTTAGATGTTAGCTACAATAAAAATTGCTCATGAATCCACTTGAGTATTATGATCATTGTTTTAGAGTAAAATGTTTGGCCTATAAAAAAATATTTGATTCTTATTTTAAATAAAGTTTCTTTACTTATTCATTTAACCCTTGTGTGCAACACAACAGCTTTTAGTAAGGTTTTGTTTCGGTCCAGTACCAATATTTCCATTGTATGCAAGGAAAAATCCACTGGTATACACACAACAGTTGGATTTATGATTTGCATTTTGCAGCACAGTATAGTTTTTCTCTCTCAAACATTACACACACATAATTTTTTGTTAATACACACATACAAACCACACTCCAACATCCATACCAATATGCTCACACATTTTAGCTGCATAATTTATCTAATTGGCTCTATAATACAGCAGAAGCCAAAAACAAGAAAAAACGATTATTTGACTTAGGCCAAACCTGAGAAAATGGCACCATCTGGTAAAAAAATATTAAACATTTTAAATTTTGAAGTCAACAGAAGGAAATCCTATTAAGACTCATTTTTTTATGGGTTTCAATGGGGACATTTTTGTCCTTAAGGTCCTAAATGAAACTATTTTGTGTACCCATTGTAAAATAGATTTATGTAAGCAAATGAGGGTGAAATATTAAAAATTCAATAAAAATGCACACCACAATTTATGCAGGTGGCATCAACACAGATTACACAAAATTAAAAACAAAAAAAAAGAAAGACAAAAATCTAAAAAAAAATGTGTCAGGATACGACTGTAAACAAAGAAGGTTCCCTAAAAACGGGGATGAGACACTGCGTCATGGAGATGACACTATGGGAACCCTGCTCGCGAACTGGTGTCTGAAACACCTGTGCTACATGCTGATCTTGATTTGCTATCGTGGTCGAGACATCACAGGTGCACCGGTGAGCTAAGCTGTAGCCAGAGCATTACAATACACTGCACCCATGACCAAAAAAACATAATAATTCAGTGGCTTAGTAGTTATCACAGAAATGATTAACTTTATTAACTTAATAAAATCTCTGATTATCATTTACTTGATGGTTTGAGTTGAACATACAGTACTAAAACAATTGATAGGTGTGTGCATGTTTTATTTTATCTGTAAAATCATTACTGTGTTTTAAAACATTTTATTTAATGCAAAACAACATACAGGACGCAATGTGAGTCACCTAAACGAAATGACTGATGCCTTGCATAAAACAAATTAATTTATTCCTAAAAATGATAAAATTTTGAGTTTAAGTGTAGGCAATACTGTATACATGTTAAAAAAAAAGTATAAAATAGGCTGTATTGCTGTACTCATCGACAATAAAGGCCAATATCATGTATACATGTGGTTGTGTGGAGTATTTTACAGGAAAAGTTTAACAGGAAATTAAAAGTTATTATAACTCACAAATAAAAACAGTTTATATTAGTCATACATATTGTTTTTTTAAATGTTTTTCCCCAATTTTTTCTACTCAATTTTATTTGTTAATGTACCAAATGCATTTACTTAGATCTATTTTTTTTCTTACATTAACTCAACAATACTATATTAGTTCATATAGTATATGATTATAATAAATATACTTATACTTAATATAGTATATGGTATATAATTGATTTCACTGCTTTAAAATGTACTCAATATTTTTAAGTGTAAACATGCTTTACGAAAAAACTAAGTAAATCATAGTAAAAGCTTTTAGAGTGTAGATAGCGTGAGGTTATGTCTGCAGCTCAGTCTCTGACGAGTCTCAAACTTGGGTTGCCATGTGCATGACAGTAGCCACAAGGCTATTACACTAATTGCTACTCAGACCCTCGGCCATCAGTTCAAAGGGGCAACCTACTCCATTGGAGAACAACATTAAGCGTCCTGTCCACAGGACCAGGAAAGGCCTTAGGAGAGAACTGTGATCTCTCTAACTAAGAACATAGCAATGTTCTTCACACCAAAGAACTTCACCACCGAACCCCTACGGAAGTGTTCTACCAAGTATTGGGTGTCCTAGGGAGATAGTCGACATCAAATTGCCTGACTATGACCTCTAGTGTGAACCAGAGGGGCTACTTATATGGCTAAGTGCTGTGACGCTCACACACCCCATACCCACTTATAGGCTGATGGTTGCCCATTCCTACAGTTCTAGCAAATAACAGAGAGTCGCTAATTGCAAATAAGTCCACTTTTATGCTCTGTCTCAGTACTTCTCATGAACCATCTTAACATAGTCCCCCAACTATGTCCACATCAACACCTCCAGGTAGAAACTGGAGGGGCGACAAATGAAGGAGTGACACTCAAAAGCAGAAAGCCTATTCAACTGGCTATACTGCTCATCCATATAGGGATACAAATTGATGCAGCCTCCATAACCAGGAGGAGGCATCAGATAATAACTCCTTCCATTCCCAAGGGAAATGCCAAAATTCCATTTCCAATATGAATGTGATTCAAAGAAATGCAGATTGATATTTCTCCATCATAAATGGCGACAAAAGAGGAAGTGGGATTCTACTATTGTACTGCCCACACACACACATATACATATATATATATATATATATATATATATGGAGTAACGGGCAGTAACGAAACGGGGGAGTAACGAAATACAAGTAACTTAGTTATGCATTTAAAATACAAAATTTGAGTAACTGTATCTCATTACAATTACATTTTAAATGGGTGGTAATCAGATTACAGTTACATCTGAAAAGTATTTTAGATTACCAAAGTGATTATTTTGAATTTCATTGTCATTTAAACAACAATTGGCGATTCTCTGACAGTCTGAAAAAGCAGAGTTAAGTTTCATCAACATTTTAAAACTTTTAAGAGGGATCATAAAAAATTATGTTATTTTTATTTAGTACTGTCCTGAACAAGACAAAATGACTGAATTTATAAAAAAAATTGCCCAACTGTCAACTTAACTGTCCTGTCATGACTTGGATGATCTGTTTTCATGTTTTGTGATTGTTGTTTGTGAGTCATTTTATAATTCACTGGTCACTGCAACTTTTTTGTTTTTTTCCACTCACAATTGTGAGTTTGCATTTCACAATTCTGACTTCTTTTTCTCAGAATTGCGAGATTTAAACTCACAATTGCAAGTTATAAAGTCAGAATTGGGAGATATAAACTACAAATACAAACTTTTTTCCTTGCAATTGTAAATTTAGTATGTGAGTTTATTTCTCATAATTCTGACTTTTCTCAATATTGTGAGTTTATATCTCATAATTCTGACTTCTCAATATTGTCAGTTTATGTCTCATAATTCTGACTTTTCTCAATATTGTGAGTTTATATCTCATATTTTTGACTTTTCTCAATATTGTGAGTTTATATCTCATAATTCTGACTTCTCAATATTGTCAGTTTATATCTCATAATTCTGACTTTTCTCAATATTGTCAGTTTATATCTCATATTTTTGACTTTTCTCAATATTGTGAGTTTATATCTCATAATTCTGAGGGAAAAAGTCAGAATTGTGAGATAAAAACTTGCAATTATCTTTTTTGTGTTTGTTCTTTGTACTTATTAGTATTCCAAAGTATTCTAAAGCATTTAGATTAAGTTACTAAACTTGAGTGATGTAACGAAATACATTACAAATTACTTTTTAAAGCATGTATTTTGTAATCTGTAGTGAAATACATTTTAAAAGTAACCTTATATATATATATATATATATATATATATATATATATATATATATATATATATATATATAGCTAACACATCTGTACTTTTGGCACTGGAGGGTGGGAGGGTTATAAATGATATTAAATGGTATTGCCCATCTTCCACTTCTATCACAGCCACGGGACCCGATCCGCGGGGCGCAGACACCTGTCTCCCATTCACCTTAAAAAATGCCAGACGGGAGCAGAGCTCGCTCACTGTGAAGTGGTCACAATGTAAGCAACCAGCTTTGAGATGGCAGCACACTTCCTGTGTTTTTT
Source organism: Zacco platypus (assembly GCA_038088235.1). Taxonomy (NCBI): domain Eukaryota; kingdom Metazoa; phylum Chordata; class Actinopteri; order Cypriniformes; family Xenocyprididae; genus Zacco; species Zacco platypus. The sequence goes on along the minus strand of CM076085.1, from coordinate 10,076,483 downwards.
AAACATATTTTTCACTCCTAGCAACAAATAAACAGTAAGCTCACACACTCAGCTTTACAGACTAATGACTTCCTGAAAACCAAAAAGCTGATGACATCCTCTCTAGGCACCCTTATATACCCTGCAGGCACACCTGTGACATCACCCAACCACGGTTGCCAACAAGATTGGCATGTAGCACACATGCTTCAGCCACCGGTTTGTGAGGAGCATTCCCATAGTGTCAACTCCATGATGTGAATGTAAAGTTCCACATAGAAAGAGAACTTTTAATTTGCCATTATAATTTATTTATAAATATATATAAGTACACTATATAAAAGTGTGTAAAGTTTTTTAATTTTTTTTTAACAGGCAAACATCAGTTACATTGCCAGAAAAACCTAGCTTAGATCACAGGCATCTCTACCATAATTTCTGTTCTCATCCTCTGCACACATGGCTCATTCAAAGCTCTGTTTCTGATGAGTCACTGAACAGATGTCTTCTTTATTTTCCTTTTTTTTTTTTTTTCCCAGAAAAGTAAATTGTGGCAGCTGGGTTTCATAAGCAGAATTAAATATACTTACCATATAACCCTAGCTGCGGTTGTTTTATGAATGTCATTACTAATGTGATATTTTGTGAAGTAAAAATGACTCAAATTCATCAAGCCATTTCTGTCTATGTGACTCAGAGAGAGATACGCCATATTTGAGGAAAAAGCTTTTACTTCATTAACACTGAAAATATCACACTGCCCCAGGGAGAACAAGACAGACGTTTGCTGTCTGTGTGGGGGAGAGAGAAAGACAGTTCAAAAGACAAAGAAACGAGAAACGAGTGCAAGTGAATGTTTGTGTGCAGCAATTAGACACCTCAGGTGAGTGTGAACTGTCTACATGCGGGTTATAAAAAGAGTAAACGAGAGCGGATTTACATCTTAGTGTAGATAGTGAAATCATCTCTTCTCAGGTATCCATGTTACTTCAACAGAAGCAGCAATGGGCTAAGATGGTTGACTTATGCAACAACCAACTAGTCAGTTACTAGTATATTTTTGTTGCTTGTTAAAGGATCAGTTCAACCAAAAATGAATATTCTTTCATAATTTATTCACTCATGAAAAAAAAAATACTATGGAAGTCAACTGGTTACTGACATTCTTCAAAATATCTTCTTTTATTAACATACATTTTAAGTCATAATATTTTAATGGTCTTTGCTTTAAAGAAGTACACTTTTGATGTGTCGAGTTTGTAGCTCCGTCAAGTCCCCTGTTTAATTTCTTATTTTCTTCCTTTCTACAGAGGGAGAACATATCCCTGATAGTATTCTATATCTAAAACAACAAGAATGTTTTGAAATCAATAGTTTTATCTGATTTCTCAAACATCCACTACTAGCTTTAGCCAGTTAGCATCTCTAGTGTGCTACCACGTGTCCCCCCTCACCCGCCCTTGTGGCCTCATTTATAAAACTTTGCGTATAAAACTTACTAAAAGTGAACGTACAATATAAATATATGATTTATGATTTATAAATATATACATAAATATTTATAAAACCATGCATACACCAGAACCTGCACAAAAATCCCTTTATAAATCCCAGTCGGTGGAAGATTGTCCGTATGTGCATCTCCACCCTGTCTCCTCCCTGAAATCACCATATATGGAGCTTACAACGCCTAGTTTTACTATGCTTAACCTCATCTGCATATCATTTCCATGCATATTCCCATCCACGTGACACCATTGTTAACACCATCAAAAGTACAAGACATTGGGAAATATTACATACGGACTATAAATGCCATTTGTGCCATACATATTGGTAAAAATCATATATTATCCTTGTTGTTTTATAATAAATATATCAAAATATCCATAAAAACAAAATTGTAGCTATAAAATAGCTTACTTCTCAGATAAAGTTTTTAGAATAGAGTTGATTCATTAATTTCCACTGTCCAAATAGTATTTTAATTGTTTCAAACAATTCAAATGAAATCGAATTTAAGCAGTTTTGCAGGTGAACATCTTTTAGGATGTTTAGGCTATTTTAGCTATTTTAGATACAGATATAGGCCTACTTATTTATTGCAGTGTAAATACAATTGTCTGACGTGGCGCTTCACTGACAAAATATTTTAAAAAGGAAACGTATAAATCTTACAGTTTTCTTCAAGTTGTATCCTTCAAATACAGTGGTATTATTCATAATTGTTTGAGATGCCTGTACATGACATCAACCCCTCCGTGCAGCTGCGGTTGTACAGTAAGATATTATCATTAAATGTGTTCAAACCGGACAATAGACCGTTCGACCATTGAATCCAGCAGTGTCTTTCATAATTTCATAATAGCAGTGTCTTTTCATAATAATCAAAGTAAGTGTGCATCACTGATCATCGTTCTTGCTAAAAAATATTTTGTCATAACATGAGATCTGCAGTTTAGTTTAAAGAGGAATTATTGTGCACCTCACTGTCATTAAAACAGCGTGTTACAGGAAAAGTGATCAAAAGTAGCACATCCACTATCTAAATCCATATCATTTTTGGTTATGTTCTGCGTAATGACTTTATGTAATTTTAGGGCTTATCGCCATTAATAAAAGTGGAATATAAATGTGAATATGTATATCAAAACGAAAACAGAGTTTAATATCCTTCTGTTTACTTCATTACTTTTTTCACTCTAGTAAAAGTGTTCGTAGATATATTGTTTTAGCATCGCTATTGTTCTCTTGCTCTGGCTACCATGTATAGATCTCCATGGCATTTTCTAAACAAAATTTGCAGATTTTCAGTCAGACCTATTGGTCAACGTTGATAAAGTGCTTATTGTCACAGATTGTAACATTTATGTATGATACAAATGATGCATTAGGTGTTGTTTATACAGATGTTCTAAACTCATTTGGAGTCAAGCAAAACGTCACTAGACCCAATCATCGTTTTGATCATACACTAGATTTAATTATATCACATACCACAAAGTGATGATGTCATTGATTGTAACATGCATACTGCTGATATTTACCATATTGCTTTGTGTTATTGACCAAGTAGACAATTATCCCAATTTCGAACCACTAAAGTTAGGCTCTAAAAGGCTTTCAAATCTGTCAGGGGCAAACATCTCCACAAACTCATTAAAAAATAACCAAAACAATCCAAGGTTTTTATTATTTAGTACAGTGTCTCGAATAAAATATAGACAGATGTTAGCTGAACTGAAATTTGCATCACAGGTACTTCATGAATTTCTTCACTGAGAAAATCAAAAGCATCAGAAATACACTTAAATCTACAACCTTTGACAGCATTTTATGATTTAGCCTCAATTGACCCTTCGCAAAGACTCGCCTCCTTCAGTTACTGTTGCTATGTCTGACAAGCCATGTGATCTCAGACCAGACATCATGTTCTCACACAGTGAAAAATACATCGTTGAGCAAAGAGGACACTGACAACGTGTCGACAGACAAGACAGAGCAGGTTACTTTTGATATGAAACAGTTTCATATTTAAAGTATTGTAAATTTTTAAAGAAGTTTTAACAATAAATACTGTATAGTGGCTCTTTAATGTGTCGTGACGGACCGCTGTAGCTCCTTCAAGTGGATCGTGAACCAACCGTCTCTTCATACTAGTTCATTCATAGCATCAAATAAACATGAATAGACATCAGAAGGAATGTTGTTTCAAGCACAGAAAGACGCGAGTAGTTCAAGTTCACCAACGTTAATCTACTAACTCCTCTGACTGCTTTGTCAGACAAAATGGTAGATACGGGGTTATGATTGGTTAAACTGCATGTCAATCAAACTGCCAGGGAAGGGTCAATTATTGTCCCTCAAGTAAAATTGCAGTACTTCACAACTATAGGACATGAAGAGCTAAATAAATGTATTGCATCTAAACCAACAACATGTTTATTAGAGCCAAAACCCACTAAAACACTGAACAAGGTTGTTACCTGCAGCAGAAGAGCCTCTTCTCAATATTATTAACTTTTCTCTATCTCTAGGTCATGTCCCATGACCGCTCAAGCTGGCAGTTATTATGCCTCTCATTAAGAAACTACAACGAGATCCAAATGAACTGGCAAATTAAAGACCCATTTCAAATCTTCCATTCATGTTAAATATACCAGAAAAAGTTGTTTGCTTAAATATGCTTTAAAAAAAAAAAGAAAGAAAAACAAGTAAATATACCAAGGCACGTGTAAATACTTGATTATAATTTTGACTGTAGTGTTTTATTTTAGTTACATTTTAAATGTACCAAATAGAAATGACATAAAAGCGTATTTTAGTTTAGTTGCTTGTCAGTATTATTATTAGTATTGTTATATTACACACATTCACATTTATTTTTTATAGAAGACAGTATATAGTAAATAATGTGCTATACTGTGCTAGCATTTCATTCTGGACAGTCATCTTTAAAGACAAATTTCCTTATTGTCTTTTTTCACTCATCTCTGGTGTTTCTCCAGTCTGGGCCTTCAACTTCTGTTCATTTCTCAATCTCCTTCTCTCTCTGTCCCTCCTCCACAATGGCAGCAGATATTTTGGAAGCCGTTGCAGAGTTTCGCTGTATTCTCATATACACTCCCACACACACCCGCACACATACAGAAGTCAATTTTATGATTGATTTTTTTTTTCCTCGTTAGAATGCTGCTGCATTTTATCTGATGGGTTACATATTGTGTCTTCAGCCAATTACACCAACCCACAGCCTACAAAGTTAACTCACATACACAGTCACAGCTGTGTAGAAACAGTAAATAATGATGAAGTAGGCATTGTAGCCAATTCTTAAAATTCACAATTTTGCCAAACTCAATCGCATTTAATATTAGAACCATAATTTCCTTACAATTGGTATTCCTAAAATTAAAGCTTGAATTCTACACAATATCACACATAAATTAAGTATTGTACCATGGTCTAACTGAGTCAAAACTGGAGGTTTTATTTGGTGTTTTTTGTTTGAAACTTCAATAAATGCAACAAATGATGCAACTATTTAAAAAAAAAAAAAAAAAAAAGATTTTGGAACAAGAACAAATGTAGAACGGGGCTTGATTTTGTCAATGGGGAATTGACTGGATGGTCTGCTATAATCTCATTTTGACAGCTTGAGAATCAGAGAAGAGATGTCACTACAAGAGGGAGGGGAAGTTATTTTTTATATCTACACTCACCTAAAGGATTATTAGGAACACCATACTAATACTGTGTTTGACCCCCTTTCGCCTTCAGAACTGCCTTAATTCTACGTGGCATTGACTCAACAAGGTGCTGAAAGCATTCTTTGGAAATGTTGGCCCATATTGATAGGATAGCATCTTGCAGTTGATGGAGATTTGTGGGATGCACATCCAGGGCACGAAGCTCCTGTTCCACCACATCCCAAAGATGCTCTATTGGGTTGAGATGTGGTGACTGTGGAGGCCATTTTAGTACAGTGAACTCATTGTAATGTTCAAGAAACCAATTTGAAATGATTCGAGCTTTGTGACATGGTGCATTATCCTGCTGGAAGTAGCCATCAGAGGATGGGTACATGGTGGTCATAAAGGGATGGACATGGTCAGAAACAATGCTCAGGTAGGCCGTGGCATTTAAACGATGCCCAATTGGCACTAAGGGGCCTAAAGTGTGCTAAGAAAACATCCCCCATACCATTACACCACCACCACCAGCCTGCACAGTGGTAACAAGGCATGATGGATCCATGTTCTCATTCTGTTTACGCCAAATTCTGACTCTACCATCTGAATGTCTCAACAGAAATCGAGACTCATCAGACCAGGCAACATTTTTCCAGTCTTCAACTGTCCAATTTTGGTGAGCTCATCCAAATTGTATTTGTAGTGGAGATGAGTGGTACCCGGTGGGGTCTTCTGCTGTTGTAGCCCATCCGCCTCAAGGTTGTACGTGTTGTGGCTTCACAAATGCATTGCTGCATATCTCTATGTAACGAGTGGTTGTAACGTGTGGTTATTTCAGTCAAAGTTGCTCTTCTATCAGCTTGAATCAGTCGGCCCATTCTCCTCTGACCTCTAGCATCAACAAGGCATTTTCGCCCACAGGACTGCCGCATACTGGATGTTTTTCCCTTTTCACACCATTCTTTGTAAACCCTAGAAAGGTTGTGCATGAAAATCTCTGTAACTGAGCAGATTGTGAAATACTCAGACCAGCCCATCTGGCACCAACAACCATGCCACGCTCAAAATTGCTTAAATCACCTTTCTTTCCCATTCTGATATTCAGTTTGGAGTTCAGGAGATTGTCTTGACCAGGACCACACCCCTAAATGCATTGAAGCAACTGCCATGTGATTGGTTGATTAGATAATTGCATTAATGAGAAATTGAACAGGTGTTCCTAATAATCCTTCAGGTGAGTGTAAATATTGCCATATTCCATAAAAAATAAGAATTGTCCATTTTGATTTCATGGTGACTTTAAATCAAAGAACAGTATGTTGGCTTTCTCATGACATGCATGATGCATCTCCAACTGTTTATGTGTTTCAGAGAAATTCTGCCAATATGAAGTGTAAAATGTGAATGATTTCAGGCCAGATCCCGTAGAGTACACTACTGTGTGTCCTGATGGCTCTCTATCTCTGACTCAATGATGCACAGGGGATTGTGGTTAATGTAGTTTGCGTGGGAGTCAGGTGCCGTTCGGTCAGATGGTTAGTAGGCTGTCAGTTTCACACAGCTCAGGGTTCGTACTGCGATATCAAGAAGTGAGATGTCATACTGCTTTATAGGTTAGACGGGTTAGAAAGTGTGTGTCAAGCCAATGACAGTCATTACACATAACCATGAGGTATTTTAATCTACAAACACTTACAGCAGAGAATGACACAGACACACACAATGTGTCATTCATAATCTTCTAGTTCATTTTTGAATGAGTTTTTTTTTTATATAGTCCATCAGTCAAAGGCATTCTTTTCTATTTAGAGTGTAAATTTGCTCTGACAACCATTGCCATTTACCATTCTTTACTTTTGCTCAAAATTAAACTATTCTTGTATTATTCTAATACTTTACGGTAAGGTTTCATTTGTTAACATTAGTGCTATCAGTTAACATAAACTTATATGAAGCATATTTAAAAACAACCATGGGTTGACCAAAGTGCTGTTCATAAAATAGCAAAGAAGATAAATTTGACTAACAATGGAAAATACTTCTACAGCATTTATTAATAGTGTCAAATGTATAAAACATTTACATTTTTAAAACAAAAGTTGAATTTGTTACCATTAGTTATTGCACTGTGAACTAATATGAACAAGTCAAATTGTAACATTAACAAAGACGAATAAACACTTTATTTAATAAATATTTTGCCCATCATTCTTTTATGTAGATCGGTATCTTTAGTAGCATTCATTTCCAGTCAGAATTAATGAGGTTCTGTCCTTTTAAAAGTGATGCTGTGCCTTCAGACTAAAGATCAATTCATCCACACATCATCAGAACGTGACATCATCAAGGGTATAGGAAAGCCATTGCCATGACAACCCCCATCTGCTTCAGCTGAACACGGCCGTGTAGAGAAAATGAAAGCTGCTGTGAGTTATGCTACAGCTTAAAGTATCAGGTTATTTGATCAGAGTCTAAAGGCAGTTTACACATACACAAAAATAATCTGGAACACAAAGGAAGATTACAGGACCCCACTGAATTTTATAGTATGGATAAAAAAAAACAACAACAAAAAAAACATAAGACATTTTACAAAAATATCTTCTTTTGTGTTCCACAGGAAAATCATAGAACTACAAGTGTGGAATGACATGTGGGTGAGTAAATGAATGACTTTGAATCTTCGGCTGAAATATTTAAAAAAATTATTCTTTTTCAAATAAAGCTGCAATATGTAAGATTTTTGCAGCAAAAATTCTAAAAAACACTAGGCCAGTGTTACATATTTTGTTCAGTTGAGTACTTACAATATCCCAAATGTTTGTAAATTGTGAGAAAATTGCGATTTTAACCAAGAATACAGGACGTGTCTGGGAGTCACCTCTCAATGGTGTCGCTACGCTCGGTTTCCGGTTTTATTTTGTAGAAATCATGGAAACACCAAAGACGCTTTAATATATTACTGTGACGAACAGGGCGGGCAAGAGCCGTGAGGGAACGGCGCGAGGCTGGTGAAGCGAGTGATAATGAGCGTCAGCTGCACGATGCACTGGTCTCGTATCTCTCACGGAGGAGCTCATAAAAACATAAAAGAGGAGCGACGACAGTGAAGGACGAGAGAGGACCAGGCCTGGATTTTATTTTATTTTGTGTTGTATTATGTTTGCCCAATATGCCCTTTTACTTTCTTTTGATTGTTTGTTTATTTATTTGATTAAAAGTTATGTTTAACGTTCGCCGGTTCCCGCCTCCTTCTTCCCGTACTTATGAACTGTGTTACATTGGGAAGAAGGAAGCGGGAACACCGCGCACCGCTCATTATCACTCGCGTCACCGGCCTCGCGCCGTTCCATCGCAGCTCTCGCCCGCCCTGCTCGTCACAATTACATGTATTATTAGACAGGGGAATAATTAACTGTTTGGTTATATTTCTAGACAGATAATGAATTATTGTAATTATTAATTTTAAAAACAGATAATGAATTATATGTAATTAATTATTTAGGTAACACTTTACAATAAGGTTCATTAGTTAAGCATTAGTTAATGTATTAACTAACATGAACTAACCATGAGCAATACATTTGTTACTGTATTTACTAATCTTCGTTAACGTTAGTTAATGAAAATTCAGTAGTTCATTGTTTGTTCATGTTAGTTCACAGGGTATTAACTAACGTTAACAAGACTTTAATAATATATTAGTAAATGTTGAAATTAACTTTAACAAAGATAAATAAATGCTTTATAAGTGCAGTTCATTATTAGTTCATGTTAGCTAATGTTGTTAACTAATGTTAACTAATGAACCTTATTGTAAAGTGTTACCATTATTTACATTAATTATTGTTGCAACAAGTGTCTCACAGCAACCGGTGAGTGAACGCGCAGAGTAATGTTATTATTACATTTTCAACACACAAATGTAACTAATATGATAAACAGAGCTGTGTTACCTCATTAGCTTGAACGGAATAAGCGGAAGCGGCAACTGTGATATAATAAAAGTTCCGCTCCTCTCAAGACATGTGTTGCGTTTGTCTGATTAGCAATCGCTCCAGCTCCCACAACACTTGGTCCTGTTTTGCTTCATATTACAGTAATGTTAATAATCTCATCCATAAACATAATCGATTATTTTCCACTGGCTGTGAGGTGAAGACAACATCTCCCAAGATTCTGCACTCAAAATCTGCATCATCAAGCAACGCCTTTGTTTTGAATAGGCGACCTCTATCGGTGAAAATGTACATACTGCAGAGTAGTTTGAAAAAAAAAAACCTATAACTTTATACATTTGTTCAATTCCACATTTTGTATTAACATGCCAGTGTTATTTTAGTATCAATGAGATACTATTCTAGTTTTAAAAAATATTTTAATATTTAATATTTTTTAATATTTAAAAGACAAATAATTTAATATTAATATTTATTATTAATTTTTAGCTCTTAGTACATCAAGTTAAACTATTTGTATTTGTATTTGTAAACTAAAATGTATTTCAGTTCATTTTATTTCAAGTAACAAATAAAATGTTCTTAAGCTTTGACATTACTCTCATCTTAAAATATTTTTTTAAAAAATCAATAGCAGAACTGGCACACAAAAACACCAGAACACTGTATTCCATTAACCAACAGAAAGATCAGTGCAAATTATTTTGTTAACTAACGAATGAAAGATCAGTTCACAGTGTTCTGGATACAGAAAGATTGGTTCAGTTTTCTCTTCTGTAAGTTAACAAATGGAAAGATTAGTTCACAGTGTGTTGTACATGTCAAGCTCACACCATCTATAAGCTAATAAATGGACGCTTGTATATGTATTTGTTTCCAAATAAAACAGCAGGCGGTGCATCATGTTGCCTTTACTTAATAACTCCCACTTCAACACCCACCATCGCTCAAACACACAAACACACACACACACACACAGTGCTTCGGTCCTTGGCAGATGCTTTCAGTAGCACCACAATTTGAGTGCAGAAGTCTGAACTGAATCAGGTCTTATCAAATCCAATTATTCCCAGCGAGACATTTCATTTGGCTGAAGAGGGAGTGAATTATGAGGGTGCTGTGTGCAGTGTGTTTGTGAGTGTGTACCTGTGAGCATCTCAGTATGTGAATGTGAGAGAAACTGCAGAGGGCAGATTGGTTGGCCACTCAGCAACTGCTAGTCCACAGATTTTTTTTTTTCTTCATAATCCTTTGATGAGTTTGCAGTCTAAACTGTTCCTAAAGATGTTCTACAATGCACATTTACTATAGCTATGTTTCCATTTAAAGTTGGAATTTAACTTAAGATATCTAGTTTCCACCAGCTAAATATTTTACTTTATAACTTGTTAAATATGGATATATTTCTTACACAGACACATTGCTTCACTTCAGAAGGCCTTTATTAACCCACGGAGACATGTGGAGTACAATTATAATGGATGCATGCGCTTTCTAGAGCTTTAAACATATTGGTCCCGTTCACTGCCATTATAAAGGTTGGATGCAAATGTATATTTATTAATATAACTCAGATTGTGTTCATCAGAAAGAAGAAAGTCATTTACACCTAGGATGGCTGGAGAGTGAGTAAGTCTTGGGGTAATTTTCATTTTAAAGAGAACTAAACCTTTAAAGAAAAATGGAATATTGCATTAAAAATTTGTGAATAAAGCACCATTTCCATCCCATGTTTTCAAGAGAGCAAAACTGTCACTTTCTGGAAAATTGACACAAAATATCTGTTTTAAAAAAGAAACTGTGGCTCTTTTTTTCCTCCATTATAAATGTCTTGCAGTTCAGAATGCGCAGAAAAAACCCAATGAATGTGGTCATGTTATCTTGCGTTGGATTCCCGGTGTTTGGGAAAGCAATCATGTGAGACAGTTCTGGAAAGGAATTAAACCAAATCATTTTGATGATTTCAGGCACTTCAGAATGACCAAACCAATATTTGAGATGCTGTGAGATGTGAGCGGTCTGCTGGCTAGTCAATTGTGCAATATATCAAAAGAAAAAAACACATCCACTGTTGCAAAGTCATGTGAGTTTGTTGTAAGTAACTAGTTCTCTGAGTAGTTTTTAAGAAGAGTACTTTGTACTTTTACTTGTAATTGACCCTTCGCAAAGACCCGCCCCCTTTAGTTATTGTTGCTATGTCCGACAAGCCATTCGCTCTCACCACACATCATGTTCTCACAAAGTGAAAAATACATCGCAGAGCAAAGAGGACACTGACAACGTGTCGACAAACAAGACAGAGCAGGTTACTTTTGATATGAAGCAGTTTCATATTTATAATATTGTAATTTTTTAAAGAAGTTTTAACAATAAATGCCGTATAGTGTCTCTTTAATGTGTCGTGACAGATCACTGTAGCTCCTTCAATCGGCTCGTGAACCAACCGTCTCTTCATACTAGTTCATTAAATAAACATGAATGAACATCAGAAGGAATGTTGGTTCAAACGCAGAAAGACGAGAGTAGTTCAAGTTCACCAACGTTAAATCTACTGACTCCTCTGACTGCTTTGTCAGACAAAATGGCGGATTCGAGGTTATGATTGTTTAGATTGCATGTCAATCAAACTGTTGGCGAAGGGTCAATTGACTATTATCTCAGCAATGTAACAGTACATGTACAAATTTTCAGTACTCTTTCCACCACTGACCGTTTAATATTTTAATTATCATTAAAACTGTATTTGATAACATGTGATTTGAAAGATTCACATTAAGCAAATTTAGAAACAGTCTGACACACCTGTCAGTTTAAATCTAGACTAAAAACGCATCACTTTAACCTGCCATACACATGACACATTATCAATTTATGTCTTCATAGGATTCATAAAGGATTGTTAGGCTGCATGGATCGGGTCAGCCGGAACCGGGAACACTTTCTATAACACCAGATGTACTTCTTACATCAGAAGAAGAATAATGGCGTCTACACTAATTATTGTCTCTCTGCTTATCCCGAGGTTTACCATTTAACGTGATTCACTGGATCCGGGCCGTGTACGGGTCGGATGGGGAACCTGTGCTTGACCCTGGGGTGTCAGCAGAGACTGTGTCAACTAGCTCATCCCTTGTGAGGGCCTTACTGACACATCAATCAGTGGCACAGATCCCCAGCAAACAGTCCCACATCTATCAGGCAAGTGTTCACTGTTGGCCATAGGAGAACTGGCCCCCCGACTAAGCCTGGTTTCTCCCAAGGTTTTTTTCTCCATTTTGTTGGAGTTTTGGTTCCTTGCCACTGTTGCCTTTGGCTTGCTTAGTTGGGGACACTTGCTTGACATTCAGCAGTGTTTTTGGTACGCCTGCATTGGCTCCGTTGTATGCGAACTGAACTGAGCTGGATGATTACATCACTGTTTTCTCCAGTGCTGATATATATAAATTAACTAGACTAATAACTATTGATCTTTGCAACGAAATGAATCAATATAAATATACAGAATAAGCTGGACAATGACACCATTTCAAAAATTATTTGCCAGTTATTACTGTAGAGCTGTTTTGCCACAATTGACTTGTGACACAAGGTGACTTGACTTGACTTGACACAGGCGTAGCATGCAGCATAGGTTTCGTTTTGTGAGAAAACCAGACAGATGAGAGTTAGGTTTTACAACCTATACAAATGAGTGCTAAGGGACATTATATGAATAAATGTATGAATGAATGAATGAATTACATCTGTATTTCTGATGGGAACGGCTATCAAAAAAAGTTTCAAATGACATTTTCTTTTTATCTTAACTACATCTAATGCTTTGGCTGTGTCCAAGAACTGGAAAATGCTGTCATCGGAGGATACACCTTTTAAGGTAGGAAGGCATCAAGGCATGTCTGAATCCAATGTTAGCTTCACTTCTTGTCTTCTGAGATTCCTTCATCTGATCGATTTTTGATGATTCATAGATGTATCCTTCACTCCCTTTCATATCCCATAATCCTGTGCGTTCCTTTTTGTGACAGTTAAGCTAGAAAAATAAATATGGCATCCGAAAGTTGCGTTTGATAGTCAGTTTGTGTATAAATGTACGTTACCGGCCATGTCTGACTAACATTTTCCACATTTTATGTCATTTCGTGAAATTGCTACTGTAGTAATTAAATCTCAACAAGGGTCTCAACAAACTTACGCTATTTTGCTGTAGATAATTCAACTGTTACGCTGCCTCAGAAGTCTGTCTGAAATCAGATTCGTGAGGTGCCTTCATGTACAAACGCTGCCTTACAAATCACTGCCTGATAAGGCAGCGAGGCAACAAGTCAGCTGCCCAGGTTTTCGGAAGCAGCCTTTATTACTGCAGCTGCATTGTGTTCCTGTTACCAAGGAAACAGCTCTATTTCTGCTGTTCCACAAGCGCCACCAACAGTCAGTGAGTGGATTTACCTGTCTGTTTTTTTTTTTTTTCCAGACCAATACAAAAATCTGACTGGATTTTTTTTTAATGCACTTGGTCTATTGGAGTTAGCTTAGTGAGTAACCACTCACTTCTACACACCAGAGACCGGGGTTCAATCCCCACCAAGGGAAACCTTTCACTTGTAAGTCGCTTTGGATAAAAGCGTCTGCCAACTCAATACATGTAATGTAAAATGCACTGTAGTAAATTTTAACCAGTTGATGAAAAATAAGCTAATGTTCAACCGAACAATTGAAAAAATTTGGATAACAAGGTAAAAGAAATATTCATAGAGCAAATAAAATATCTAAAATCATTCATCATTTTGACATGAAAGGATGAAATGTGAGGTTTATTTTAACTTTTTTGTGATAACATTATTTGAACATTTAGTATTGTTCATGTTAGCCGATATGTTATGTCATAAGTCACATGGTCTTATTTAATAGAAAACCTTTCAAATTTTGAAGAAAATTGATTCTGATCATGTTTGGAAGTCTTACGTTACATTGTTACAACACTGCTGAGAAAAACCCAGAAATGAGATGTAATCTGTTTATTTATTCCGTTATTATTCATGCTTGATATGATGACTATTAAAAAGTTCATATGATTGGTCAAAAAGTAATCAAAAGTTATGACATTTGGAACCAGCCTTTTCTTCAAAAGTCCAAAAACCAATCCAAACAAGTGATCTTAATGTTTTACTGAAGATAAGAAACACTTAAATGTGTAAATGCCATACAGAATAAAAATAATAATAATTACACAGAATAAGTACCAAGTAATAAGATCCTAGTTGATGAATGATCCAGCTGTTTCAGTCGTGCGTTCCTATTCTACGGTGCACGGTTCATCAAGACAAGTCAATCTGAGCGATCAATCCAATCCAAGCGTGCTCCAGCTGTAAAACACCATCAACAGAGAGCTTACATCACTTATATAAACCTTAATGATCAGTATCGGCAGATCATGAGGACAGGAATCGGTGGCCTTGTATCAGCTGCAAAAACGCTGATCTCTCCAGTCAGTTTTAAAAACAGATCAGATCAGAGGTGCTGTGAACCTTCTACTCTTTAAATGAGAATCAACAGAGGATAGACTCAGCTCGACCTTGTCAGAGAGACTGGACCAGACCGGATGTAAAATTGCACGGTCATTATATCACTCAGGAGATTGAACAGTGAGACTAAGATTTACCAGAGCGAACCAAACACACATACATACGCACACATTTTTACAGCAAACCTGAAACCCCAAATGGATCTTATGTAACAGTACTCAAGAGAGACTTGCATGGCACTAGAGCACTCCTCACCAAATGCTTTTGTTTGCAATCCAGTGTCATTCAGTATTATGCCAAAATATATAACATTTCCAGAATTCCAACAAAAACTTACAGGGACAAAAGCAAAAGTGACAGCCTTCCTAAAAGCCTCAGTGTAAAAGCCTGCATAGAAAGTTGAATTTGGGTGAATTGAGATCAGTTAATTTGCTTCATCCAAAATGTTGGAAAAAGAAATAACTTATAGGGCAATGACATTCCTGTAGCTCAAACAGTAGAGCAAGGCATGAGCAATGCTAAGGTCACGAGTTTGTTTCTAAGGGAGTGCATGAATTGATAAAATGTACACCTTGAAAGCAAGTCCACAGCTTTGAATAAAAACATCTGCCAAAATGTATACATGTAAATGAGAGCAAATGCCAGTTACTCCAGTCAGATATCAAAGAAAAGGCAGCAAACTATTTCTAAAAATAAGTGAACAAAATTTCGAACGGTTCTCAACATGGTACCAAAATTGTTCATCATACAAGAAAAATCTACCTGATTCAACTAGATTTTACCAAGTAAGTGCAAGTGAAGAAAAAGTGTTACTTGATGTACAAAAGTAGCAAAAGATATGGAAGGCATTTTGATTCTGATCTTGCTATCTCAACAATCTTGCATAGTTGGGATAAGTCTATGCCGTAAAAATGCACCAGTTATCAACTAATGCTTTCGATTATCTACCATTTTTCTGTTTTGCCTGTCTGTCTGTTAGGGGGAGAGAGAGGCTGAAGACTGCAGGACCGGAAGAAAACAGTAAAGCTTGTTGTTTGGCTTGGGAATGATCTAAAGTTTCTGTTAAACAAGGTTTCCAGCATCTTTTTTGGCCAGCAAACAATCCCAGCCTGAAACGCTCTTTAAAACAGACACACACACATACACACACACAAGGACAATGAGGAAGGTACATTTCTGCTGAGCTGCCTCCTTCCCTTACCACAGGCAAAACACAAATCAATATATGAGATAGCACAGAAACCATTCGCCAGGTGCAGGAAACACACACACCTGTGTGACTGCCAGATTCTGCATCTGGTCATGCACTTCCACACTCGGATCTGATTTTACTTTGTTCAAGCAAGAAGGAAAAAACGGGCTGTGAAAGGAACAGGGAAGCACTAGACTCCAAGAGGAAGAGGGTTTGTGTCATGACTGAGGTTGCATTATGAGTTAGTCCAGACTGCTTCCAAAGCAGTTTCACTGAGCTCCTTTCGCAAATAAATCCGAATGTTCAATGACTGCCATATTTTGTTAGTGAAAATAGGTTGTAAAAGAAGACCCGAATTTATTCCCGAATTTTTTTTATCACTTATACATTATACAACAACCCCAAAGCTGAATTTAAAAATATATATATATGATTTTTACTAGCACTCTGAACAACCAAGCAACATTTTAGTAAAAAAAAAAATCAGGAATTTAGCCATCACTGAGTCATTGATCATTGGAAAGGCGTTTGGATTCTGTTTCGTCGACACAACTGTAATTAAATTCATTTTAATAAGGCGCACATTCCACCGAGGAATCAGAATCGTGGATCGAACCCATGGAAGTGGTCTGGTTGCGTGGCGGACAACGCGCCCTCGACCGCTAATGACTTAAATCAAAACAAACCGTTGATTAAAATGTGACGAAATGAATTAACACACAGTACAAAATAACAGTGTAGATAGATAGATAGATAGATAGATAGATAGATAGATAGATAGACAGACTACCTATCTTACTACATGAATGATGGCCAAAGTAGGCTATGTGCTTCAGTAGGTACTTCAAAGAATGCCATGCCACCATAGAATGTTTTATTAAATAGATGAGTGACTTACTCCCTGCGCTCGGGGATCCAGCGATGATGATGATGATGATGATGTTCGGTGTGGTGATGGATGAGATCCGCTGTGCGCTTTGGCCACCCAAATACAATGTCCAGTTCACCACAAACGCAGTTCAGTCAAAGCAGCGAAAAGAATCAAAACTACAGTGCGAATATATATGATGAAGTTAGTGTGTTCATAAACGAAGACGCCACGGAAACTTTAAGCGTCCGTTCACTCGATCGTGCTCACGCGTTTCTTACCGTCTCGCCGGTTGAGAATGGAAACGCCTTTTCCTCCCTATAACCCCCTCCTCCTTCCCTCTCTCGCTCTCTCTCTTTCCCAGTCACACAGTCTGAATCTGCAGCCTCAAACACACACATACACACATTTTTCGGGCCTGATGTCACTTTGCTATCCGGTCAGATAATCCCTCCTCCTTTTTATTCCACACAGTCCCACATCCTCACGCTCGCTCTTTCGCTGCGATAAATCTGCTGACAAAATATTATATAGAGCCACATTACCGATCTTTAAAAGACAAATAATTACAGTTATAATATGACAAGCATTGTTAAACTATTTTTAGAGAATTCCAGTGGTTTACATTTGGTTGGGGAATTGAATGTTCTGCGCCCTGCAGTACTGCGTCTGCCCACCGGGGGTAGTATAGTTTTTTTTTTGCGAACAATGTCAAAAAAAGAAATGTGCAATTGTAAACGTGAAAAAACTATCTATCTATCTATCTATCTATCTATCTATCTATCTATCTATCTATCTATCTATCTATCTATCTATCTATCTATCTATCTATCTATCATGTCCATTTATCTTTTCTGAGCATCTGCTTGGTTGTTTGATTTTTTTCACATGTAAACAGCACTTGATCTTAAAATGTTATATGGACATGATTAAATTGTACAGCTATCTTGAGACTATAAGTCTACCATAAATACACATTCATTCATGAAAATTTAATACACAGCAAATCCAAAGAGAATAGAATTTGAAAGCATTGCGGAGATTAATAAAGGACATGATTGCATATCTTTATTACACTATAATAATATCTGTTAAAATCCTATAATATTATCTGTTATCATTTGTTCACTTATGATATTTTATATGTTGTTTTAATGCTTTGGCAATATACAAAAAAATTACTTTTGTCAGGTCAGTAAAAATATATTAATTGAACTGAGAGAGAGACTTTAGCCACCTGACCACAGTGCAGTGTATCAGTCCATGCCTATTGCAGCCTAATATTTGCATATTTCAGCAGTAGGTAGATTTATGAAAATCTCTTTCATACATATTGGAAATGCAAATTCCTGCTGCAGAGAATGAAGTTCATTGGTATCAGTGTAGTATTAATACATAGTTAGCTTTTAATTTGCTTTTTGAAAGGGATTTGTAAGTGCAGTGGAAGAGGATTTAGTCGCTGTGCTGACGGTGGCAGTCCGCCATGCTGCCGTGACCCAGTTTGCTTTGACTTATATCACACGCGTGCGGATGCCGTGGAGCGAAAATCCAACCAGATTCTGCTCTGCGTTTGATGCACAGAAGATATTTCTATATGAGGTCTGATCTTATATGCACCATAGTGGTTTTGTCATATGCTGATCACGTGCTTACTTATTCATTATTTATCATGGCTTTGGGCATATATGTTTGAGCATGCTCAGTTTGTCATGAACATGCAAAAATACATGCAAGTGCATAGACAGATAAAACATATTCATGCAAATAAGAGCAAGAGACCTTGACATCCACAAACCTGACATATCAAAGCAGCATATTTGTGAGTGTGCATATTTGTGGAAATGCTGTAATGAGGAAGCTCTTTTTCGCTGTCACAAGACCGACTCGTTCACAAACCGAGAAGAAAGAGACTCACAGAAGAACTTCTAAAAACATCCTGAGGAAACACAGTGACAAAGAGAAAGCAGAGAAGGGGGGAGGGGGGAGGGAGACTGGAGAAGAAAAACAAGTTTTTGGACCTTGTCGATTTGTTAGGCGCTTTCCACAAATGAGTCCCATTAAGAGCATTGAATGCACAAATCCCATGTTTTTTATTAAGTATGCTTATTATTTGTATTAAAATAAATCCACCCCATCATGAAAAGTTGCTTATAATGAGAATTTCCCTCTTTCCACATTTTGTTATTTCAAAAGGGATTCAATTAATTATTTTCCTCAAAATTCTACAAACAATATCTCATACTGACAACATGAAATTGTAATGATACGTGTACCAGGGAAGCAAAGAAACAAAGGCGAAATGAAACAATGTCCTTTTAATGAAATCCAGATAAACATACACCAAACACGTCTTAACAAGAACAAGAACTGAGGGAGAACACAGGGTAGATATTCACAGGAGAACAAGAGAATAAACAGTCTGATTAATGATAGACAGCTTAAGACAATGAACTAACAACGAGGGTAACCAAGGAGACAAAGTAATGGACCAAAAAAAAAAAAGAGCATGTGCAAACACAGAAATAAGTTTGTATATGAAAAAAATCACATGTAAGTATTCACAGCCTTTGCTCAATACTTTGTTTAATCACCTTTGGTACCAATTACTCAAGTCTTTTTGAGTATGATGCTACAAGCTAGGCACACCTATTTTCAGGCAGTTTCTCCAATTCTTCTTTGCAGAACCTCTCAAGCTTCATCAGGTTGGATGGGAGCGCCAGTTCACAGCGATTTTCAGATCTCTCCAGAGATGTTCAATGGAGTTCAAGTCTGGGCTCTGGCTGGGCTACTCAAGGACATTCACAGAGTTTTCCCGTAGCCACTCATTTGTTATCTTGGCTGTGTGCTCAGGGTTGTTGTTCTGTTGAAAGATCAACCTTCACCCCAGTCTGAGGTCCAGAGCGCTCTGCTCTGGATCCTTCATCAAGGATGTCTCTGTACATTGCTGCATTCATCTTTCCCTCGATCATGACTAGTCTCCCAGTTCTTGTAGCTGAAAAATGAACCAGGTCATGAGCAGTGCCTGGTTTCCTCCAGAAATGATTCTTGCTATTCAGGCCAAGGGATGCAATCTTTGTTTCATCAGACCAGAGAATTTTATTTCTCATGGTCTGAAAGTCTCTAGGTGGGCTGTCATTTACTTACCATTTACTAAGGTGTGGCTTCTATCTGGCCACTCTATCATACAGGCCTGATTGGTGGAGCGCTGCAGAGATGGTTGTTCTTCTGGAAGGTTCTCCTCTCTCCACAGAGAAACGCTGGAGCTCTGTCAGAGTGACCATTGGGTTCTTGGTCAACTCTCTGACTAAGGCCCTTCTCCCCCGATCACTCAGTTTGGCCAGGAGGCCGGCTCTAGGAAGAGTCCTGGTGGTTCCAAACTTCTTCCATTTACGGATGCTGGAGGTCACTGTGCTCTGAGCTTGAAATTTTGGCCCGAACTCAGATTAATCCCTCAAAAAGAAAAAAGAGCAAAGGACAGCTGCAAGACCAAACGAGGAGCAGCCGAATATTGGAACGACTGATCAGGAGGGCTGTCATGACATCTGACGGGATACCAAGACTCGCAGCATCGGACAGGTGAAGATTACAATACAATCTATTGTAAAAAGCATTATATAACGTTGACTGGACATGGTTGCTGCTCCTATGCGGAACAAATAACTGGAAAAGTGAACAGGTTGGGGTTTGGTCTGCCTTTGGAGCCAGCAGCCTGAATTTCAGGTAAGATCTGACCTGTGTTGTTGCTGGCAACTGGGGGTGGTTCCAAAGCAATGGCATTTGGTGGTATGGGCATGTGTGTTGCAGAGAAGAGGAAAAAAGAAAAAGACAGTAGGGAAGAGAGTTAGGAGTGGAAGGCTCTGGGGCCTAAATTGTTTGTGGAGGCAGGCTTCCTCTAGGTTCTGTGGTTGGAGCTGTAGGCCAAGGCATTCTCACACTAGGAGCTGTTGGCACTAGGAACTGTAGGTCACTTAGAGGCAGCAGGAGGTGAGGGAATTGTTATCTGGGCCGGCGTTGCTATCCGACGGACAAATGCGGGAGGATTAGAGATAGCGGGATGAATAACTGAGATGGCTGAGCTTGCTCTGCTAGAAAAGCCGTGGTGTGTGGCTGAGCAAAGGGAGGAGTGGAACCTGGTGGTCAGATGCTCGTCTTCTAGCACGTGAATCAAACATGCGAGGGAGAGGAGATGTGAGATCAGAAAAGGCGGACTTACAAGAATAAACGCATCATGAAGTTTAAGTGGCTTAGCAAAGATAGCAGTTCACGTTTACAACAGTTTAGACTGTCTAGGAAGGTGGGCATGACCAGAAGTATCCCATCAATTTTTGTTTTTTCATTGGTTTTCTTAAAGTGATAACATGCGCTTATTTGATGAGAAGCCTAAAATGCATATAGACTGTTCAGGAGGAAAGCCTGTTCCTTTGAGGGAATTGCCCGAGATGTGAGCTTGGTGCTCGACGGTCCTCATTGTC
This sequence comes from Zacco platypus, assembly GCA_038088235.1. Lineage (NCBI taxonomy): Eukaryota > Metazoa > Chordata > Actinopteri > Cypriniformes > Xenocyprididae > Zacco > Zacco platypus. The sequence continues at coordinate 10,055,299 of CM076085.1, read as the reverse complement.
TATTTCTTTATGGCCGGAATGATTGAATGGGCCAGAGTATAAAAAGACTGGGAAGAGATCGTGGATGTTTTGCCCATGGTGGTGAGGTTAGGCCTTTGCGTGCTTGGACCAGTTTGTTTAGGCTGACGTCCGCGTGATAACACATAGGGATCGGCGATGGTGCTAGGCAGAGGATAATTGCTCTTTAGGCCAGAGGATTGTCATAAAGATTCCTCGAGAATGAAAGATTTTTCATTGGACTGGCGAAACCTCAATTTTGAACATGTTGAGAATATAGGGTGGGGCCTACTGCTGATAAACTGTCAAATGAAATCTGCTGTATTTATATCTCTTGCCATTGGTTGAGTTCTCTAACTTAAAACTCTTAACTTGTGTTAATTAGGTTAATTATCTGAACCGGTTCCTCCCGAACTTTATTAATAAAACATCATATATTTTTAAAAGTGTACTTAAGTGTGTTAAGTAACAGTCACAAAAGTGTACTCTTTTCTTAGAAACCCTGTTTTGTGCCCTATTTGTGGAAAGCACCATTTACAGACCGAGAGCACATGCCTGTGTGTCATTTGATGGTTCTAGAAAGATCCGTTCCGCTGGACTCATTCTGTGATGTCGCTGAAAGGAACTGGTTGTTGTTGTTTTTGTGTTTGTGTGTGTGTGTGTATGCGTGTGTGTGTGTGTGTGTGAGAGAGAGAGAGAGAGAGAAAGAGAGTCTGTGTGTGGTGAGTGTGTGTGAATGGAGGGTGAGTCAACAGTGAAACAAAGAAAATGCAGAGTCATTTTACCTCTCTCGCTCTCTTTCTCTCTCTCTCTCTCTCTCTCTCTCTCTCTTGCTTTAAAATATTTTCAATAAAATTACAGCAACTTAAACTATAGTCGCAGAAGTGCTGAATTAGAGTTGAGTTGGAAAAAACAAAACAATATGGTTTTCACAGCTGTCCAACAAAGAACTCTTTTACTTAGGCAAACATGCTTAAGTATGTTTCTCTTTAAAATTAGTCTTACAAACTCTATCACTAAAGTACTGCCAACATTCAAAATGTCAACTTTAATTGGTCAATACAAATTAGCTTCTGCCATTCTTTAACTGACACACCCCAAACCTTTGGAAATCCATTTCCCACTTGAAATGACATTCATGGCCTCTTGTAAATACCATAATTCCAACATGACTTGAAGGCAGCGTTATTCCCAGTTTGCTTATCAATGTCATTTGCCAGACTGTGGTTAATTAACTCTCCGACTCTCCTTTTGTGTCAAACCATAATTACCCACCCAATTAGGCCCAGAGCCGAGCCACAGTTTAACTGTGCCTCATCAGGCACCCATAAACATCAAGACGAAAAAAAAGAGACTGCTATTGTGAGGGCAAATGTCTTCCATTCACTTGTAAAATGTGGGAGGTTTAAGTCTAGTATTGGTTTTAAATGTTGATCACAAGCAGTTTGTGCTTTTTGAGCTTTCAAACTGTAATTACGATATCATTCATAAAATCTGTTGGTTAACAAAGTGAAGGCAGACAAGAGTCAACCACATTATTATGATGATGATTTGGTTCTGGCCACTTTATAGGTATGCCTAACCCTAACTGTCAAGACGATCTGCTAAAATTTAAACTGAGTATCAGGATGGGGAAAAAATCTGATTTAAATTACTTTGATGGTAGTTTGTACCAGAGAGCTGCTGATCTACTGGGATTTTCATGGACAGACATATCTATGGTTTACCAAGAAAAAAATGAAGATATCCTTTGTGCTTTCTGTGGGCACAATTGTCTTGTTGATTCCAGAGGTCAGATGAGAATGGCCTGACTGGTTTGAGCTGATAGAAAGGCAACAGTAACTCAAATAACCACTTGTTACAACTAAGGTATGGAGAGAAGCATCTCTGAACTCACAACGTGTCAAACCTTGAATAAGATGGGCTACAGCAGCAGAAGACCATACCAGATGCTATTCCTGTCAACGATGAACAAGAAATTGAGGCTGCAATTTCCGTGTGCTCACCAAAATTGGACAATAGAGGATTGGAAAAAGTTGCTTAGTCTCATGAGTCTTGATTTCTCCTGCGCCATTCAGATGTTAGGGTCACAATTTGATATAAACAACATCCTATGTGACCAGTGTTAATGCTTAATTTAATGACCAGTGAAGCCATCTTCTGGTGGCTACTTTCAGCAGGATAATGTACTATGTCACAAAGCTCAAATCATCTGAAACTGGCTTCTTGAACATGACAATGAGATCACTATACTCAAATGGACCCCACAGTCAGCAGGGGCCTCATTTATAACCGTTGCGTACACACAAAACATGCCCTGAAAGAGGCGTACGCCACTTCTTACGCAAAAGATGGGATTTATAAAAACAAACTTTATTAGAAAATTTGCGCACCTTCACGCAAACTCTGACCCATGCGTACGAACCCTTTTACTAGAGTGAGAAAAGTAATGAACTAAACAGAAGGATTTTAAACTATTTATTAATTTTGATATACATATTTACATTAATATTCCACTTTTAATGGCGATAAGTGTGACACCCTGTATGTGTAGTCACAGTAATATTTTGTTTTTTGTCCTATGTATTTGATTATTTTGTTGTTTATAATATTGTTACAATTGCTGTCATGTTTAATGGAGATGTGTAGCACTCTCAGTGGACAGTAGGGGGAGACGCTGTGCTGATTGTGTGGTTAACGGTGAGTCGGGAAGAAGATTCCATTACAAGAGCGACTCCATGATTGCAAATAGCACAATTGTGTTTCTCTTTGTTTATTCATTCAGGTGGGTGAAATTGATCACCAAGGACATAAACATAAAGAAATATGTTTATAACCTGTGTATGTTGTTTTACGAGGGTAACATACAGCTCCTCAGTCAAATTAAGATGTTTAATAGAAACGGTGTTGTGGTTATGAAAGTGCCGTTTCGGTCGCGGACATTCCGCGTTGGGCCTGGTTTGAGAACATTACAGATCGAATGGTTAGAGGCTCCAACACACTGTAAACCCAAAGTATTGTAATATTTATTGCGTTTATGGTTTTATTATTGTGTTTATATCATTAAGAGCGATTAAAGGTGTATATAAAGTTATAATTATATAAAGAGATATATGGTATCTGATATATATATATATATATATATATATATACTTGTTAAACATTCTATACTTGATGTTTGGGTTTATTATGTTTTAATGATTCTCTGAAGTACATTCGTTGTGTACAGTAATTCAGTTTATATTGTTTCTATATAGGAAAATGGTTCGCTCAACTATTTAGTTATACAGAGAATGTAATGCATTGTGAGGTAAAAGAAAGATGTGTTGAATTATATAAGAGACAAGTTAGAAATACTTATTGAGTATAAGAAAACTCTGAGAGAAATTAAGCAACATGTTTATTGATGTTTGGTTGGTATGAGTCACATACACGTTGTAACGCTGTGGTGTAGGAAGGAAGTACGGAACTGGAGGACTGAATTATAAAGACGTGTTAATTATAAACATTGGTACAGGCAGGGAAAATCCATACATGATACATTAACACCGTATAAGGACGGAACTGACACAGAGGGAATAAATACACAGAAACACAGGAGGATAACGAGCGGGGCACAGGTGACAGACATAATCACTTGACAAGACACAGCTGACTTAAATGAACTAATGACAGACTGAAATCAAAACAGAGGACACGTGACAGATGACAGAACCAAAACAAAGACCACATGTCGCAAATGACAGGACTAGAACTCAAAACAAGGAACATGAGGCTAAAGACAGGACTGGGGAACAGAAACAGACAGACATAACTGACACACGTGGCATAAGACATTGTGATCTCATTGTACTCTCTACTCTCTCTCTCTCTCTCTCTCTCTCTCTATATATATATATATATATATATATATACACTCACCTAAAGGATTATTAGGAACACCTGTTCAATTTCTCATTAATGCAATTATCTAATCAACCAATCACATGGCAGTTGCTTCAATGCATTTAGGTGTGGTCCTGGTCAAGACAATCTCCTGAACTCCAAACTGAATGTCAGAATGGGAAAGAAAGGTGATTTAAGCAATTTTGAGCGTGACGTGGTTGTTGGCGTTGGACGGGCTGGTCTGAGTATTTCACAATCTGCTCAGTTACTGGGATTTTCATGCACAATCATTTCTAGGGTTTACAAAAAATGGTGTGAAAAGGGAAAAACATCCAGTATATAAAACAGGCAGTTCTGTGGGCGAAAATGCCTTGTTGATGCTCGAGGTCAGAGGAGAATGGGCCGACTAATTCAAGCTGATAGAAGGGCAACTTTGACTGAAATAACCACTCGTTACAACCGATATACAGCAAAGCATTTGTGTAGCCACAACACGCACAACCTTAAGGCGGATGGGCTACAACAGCAGAAGACCCCACTGGGTACCACTCATCTCCACTACAAATAGGAAAAAGAGGCTACAATTTGCACGAGCTCACCAAAATTGGACAGTTGAAGACTGAAAAAATGTTGCCGGGTCTGATGATGGCTCCTCTGATGGCTACTTCCAGCAGGATAATGCACCATGTCACAAAACTCGAATCATTTCAAATTGGTTTCTTGAACATGACAATGAGTTCACTGTACTAAAATGGCCTCCACAGTCACCAGATCTCAACCCAATAGAGCATGTTTGGGATGTGGTGGAACGGGAGCTTCGTGCCCTGGATGTGCATCCCACAAATCTCCATCAACTGCAAGATGCTATCCTATCAATATGGGCCAACATTTCTAAAGAATGCTTTCAGCACCTTGTTGAATCAATGCCACGTAGAATTAAGGCAGTTCTGAAGGCGAAAGGGGGTCAAACACAGTATTAGTATGGTGTTCCTAATAATCCTTTAGGTGAGTGTGTATGTATATATATATATATATATATATAATTATAGAATCTGAACTATTGTAATAAAGATTACAAGAGTGACTCCATGATTGTGTCTCTCTTTGTTTATTCATTCAGAAAACATACTGCAGCACCGCCAGTCGGACGGCGGACATGCTACATAAGCCATAAAATTGCATTAAGTCATTACGCAAAAGATAAACAAAAATGATAGCGGATGTGCTACTTTTGATCACTGCTCCTGTGACACGTGAGGAGTAATAGGAGCACAATAATTCCACTTTAAACTAAACTAAACAGCAGATCTCATGTTATGACAAAATATTTTTTAGTGAAAACGATGATCAGTGATGCATACTTATGATATTATGAAAGGCATTTTCAAACAATTATGTAAAATATTATGTATTTGAAGAATACAACTTGAAGAAAATGGTAAGATTTGCACGTTTACATTTTAAAATAGGCCTACTTTGTCAGTGAAGTGCTGAATCACACATTTGTATTTAAACTGCAATAAATAAGTAGGCTGATCTGTTTCCACTAAAATAGCCTAAACATCCTAAATGATATGTTCACATTATCAGCAAAACTGCATAAACTCGATTTGATTCGAATTTTTTAAAACAATTAAATAATATTTGGACAGTGGGAATTAATGAATCAACTATTTTAAAAACTTTATCTATATTGGGTGTTTTTTAGCAATGTAATGTGTTTGGCACAAATGGAATTTATAGTCCGAATGTAATATTTCACAATGTCTTGTGCTTTTGACGGTGTTAACAATGGTGTCATGTGGATGGGAATATGCATGGAAATTATATGTATGAGGTTATGCATAGTAAAACTAAGCATAGTAAGCTCCATATATGGTGATTTCGGGGAGGAGACCGGGTGGAGATGCACATTGGGCAATCTTCCACTGACTGGGATTTATAAAGGGATTTCTGGCATACACATGGTTTTATAAAACTGAAAACTTCTGTGCGTACGCAGAATCTAGTTTTGTACGTTCGTACACTTTTAAGATGATATCTATGGAATTTTTTGTAAATGAGGCCCCTGATCTCAATCCAATAGAACACCTTTAGTATGTGGTGGAATAGGAGATTCACACCATAGAGCTGCAGCTGACAAATCTGCAGCAATATGGACCAAAACCTCTGAGGAATGTTTCTACCTAATGCACCTTGAATTTATGCCACAAACAAATTAAGGCAGTTCTGACAGTTGTATTTTATTAACTGGCATCAATAAATATTAATAAATATTGTAACAAATGTATTGCTTGTTGTTAGTTGATATTAGTTAATGCATTAACTAATGGGACCTTATTGTAAAGCATTACCATTATTTTGATACATCTGTATGCCACAGTTGGGAAAACAAATGAAGAGAAGAGGGATCTATTGCAGTACTTCTTTTTAATAAATAAAACAATCAAGATAATTCATGCAGGAGAACACTTGACAGTGGTAAAATGCAAGAAAAAGAACTGAATACATTGAGGGATAGAAATACTCAGGAATAACGAGGAACTGAACAAGCGACAGGTGGGACCAATGAACCAGTTTGTATCCATAAAAACAAATGAGTAAAAACACAGGAAACAGTAATCCAGGAATAATATATCACTAAAAATAACATAATCCTGGCAATACATTATTATTATTATTATTAATAATAATATTAATAATAATTCTCTTTGCCAATTTATGGTATCTGTTAGGAGTTAGTAAGCAGCAATATCACACATGAGGCAGGAGTAGCAAAATCTGTCTTGTTTACTCCTTCACTTCCGTTCTCTCACACATTACCTCATTACACAACACTTCAAAATAGTAGTGAACAATACAGTTCCTCTCATTAACAAAACATTTTCTTTCTAGATTTTTCTATATAGGGATGAACAAGATCTGGGGTTTTCAGTGGTCAGTTGAATACAATCTTGATCATATGTGCTCTACTGAAATGTGAAAACTTTTGGATGACCCTCACCTCAAACAATGAATCAATTTGAAAGATTCAAACCAATATCCAGCAGCAAAAGCAACAAAACAGTAACTTCAGCAAATATTCTGTCAGGCTTGTTGTTGCCAAGCAACAAAATTCACCATAAAAGGATTTTTGACAGAGAATAAAGGCATCATGGGTCTTTTGTTTCTTTATGCACATTTGACTGACATTACTGTACTTGATCGCAAAAACGTGATAATAGATTGGCTGTTCTGCAGCAGATGAAAGCCAGATTTGTAAACGAATATGTGTCACGTTTTTTTATGTTTACATGTCAGTGCAATAATCTCTTCCTCTGTCACTCTGCCTATAGGTTTTCCAAGCATTGTGCCAAAAGTGTAGTTTTGGGCAAATATTTTCTTTGCATGTGACTGCCTGACATTATCATCAAAGCACAGGCCAAAATCTATGGAATATAGTCCATCAATATCATAAATGTTCCATATTCATATACACAGTTTTTCTGGCTCTTTATTTTTGGTGGGGCATAATCAATCCATTTTCAGGTTCAATATTGTGTCATGATCTCTGTCACCATCTTCATCTCAATCGGTGTCGTGAATCAGTATATCATGTAAATGAATGTGGCCTGATCAGTGTCCTGACTACTGAACTAGGGTGCTGATTGAGACACACGCCATGTCACCTTCTGCACTATATTAATACTTCCTGGTCCACCACCTGCACTTATTCCACAATCAACACCAGCTGTCATGTACCACCTTATCATCCCACACAGATATAAAGAGACTCCACTCACTCACACACACTGTCTGGTCTTGTTGTGGCTAAGACTGCTATTGTTGAGATTGTGGGTTACCTCTTGGTTTCCACATGGACATCCTGCAAAGAAAGTTATTCATTGCATAGACCGTTAAAAATAAGTGTAATTTTACAGGTAGTTGTCTTTATTATTATTATTTTTTTTGTACAGAATTTTCCAGTTTTGTCATTATATAATGAAATGCCTGTTTTACAGACATTAGCTGTAATTTAAATTTCTACTATTAAATTTACGGGGAATTGCTTGTATTTTGGTATTACATCAATTTTTTTTTTTTTAAAGAAATGTTCTGTACCGTTAGTCCTGCCCACAGAAGGTCAACTCATCACCGCCTGCCCGATCTGACCACCATGCCCAGCATTGTACAGCAGTACTATTCAACTCCCACCTAAAATCGCTCCTTTAACACAAACTACTGTACATATCCTAACTCCACGAACCTGTGTTTCAGCACAAGTCCTCATCGACTTTGGGTCAGCGGGGAACTTCATCTCCAACTAACTTCTCCAGAAACTCAGTTAGGGGAAACGTGCTCCCAGGAATTAACGATCCATACCATCCAAGGAACGCCGCTGGGTTGTGGTTGCATCCGTCACTTTTACCCCACACCAACGCTTCACATCGGCTGCCTGCATACTGAGAAGATCTCATTCATGGTGCTGAATAAGATCCACCCCTGATCTCATCCTGGGACGCCCTTGAATGTCACAACATGAACCGCTTGTTAACTGGAACACTGGAGAGATCCTTGCAATGGAGTAAGTCATGTTTCCACAACTGCCTGTCACCTATCATCAAGCCTTCCATCCCTTGTTCTCAAATCCCCAATTCAGCTCCATCAGCAATCCCTCTCAACTCAACCACCATCGGGAGTCCAGAAACCAAGAGCGAAGTGGAGATTTTGAGGATGTTATCAGTAAGCGGTTGGCAACCCAACTTCCACCACATTGGCCATGGGACTGTGCCATCGACCTGCTACCAAAGTTTACTGTTCATCCCAGAGCAAAAGGCCATGGAGTACATCCAGAAGTTGCTACAACAGCAATTTATTTGACCTTCCACATCCCCTACTGCTTCCAGCTTCTTTGTGGCTAAGAATGACGTAGTCTTGTGGCCATGCATCGACTACCATCATCTCAACTCCCAGAAAGTCAAATGTAGTTATCCTCTTCCTCTGGTCCCAGTGACATTGGGACAGCTACGTGGAGCTTGCATCTTCTCCAAGATGGACCTGTGGAGCACATACAACCTTATTCACATCCGCCGAGGTGACGAGTGGAAGGATGTCCAATGGCCTGTCGAATTCTCCCTCCATCTTCCTTGGCTACATGAATAAGGTGTTCCGGGAGTTTCTGTGAGCACCTCCTCCTCTGGATGCCACCCGCAAACAAATGGTCAGACTGAGTGGAAGATCCAGGATATGGGAGGTACCGGAGGTCCTATTGTCACCAGAACCAGGACATCTGGAGCCGGATGATTAGCCGGTGAAATTTCCAACCTTCACCTGGATGACCTTTACCTTCAACTCAACCTTGCCAAGAAAGAAGTGCTTGTGGTTTCAGCCAGTCCCTCCTTTGTGTTATAATTGGAGGGGGGGGGGGGTCAACACTTGACCCATTATTTCTGTTAACTTAAATCCTTTCTGTGCGTACTGATAGACCAGCTGAAAACTGTCACTGCTCTTATTGTTGCTTCCATTGTACTCCAAATTTGTAAGTTGCTTTGGATAAAATGTAATTGTGCATATATAAAATAACAGGAATATTACAGTATAAAGCAATTGTCTTTAATGTAGATAATTTTGCATGTTCTAAATGCGATAGTAAGCTTGCATTTCCTATAATTCAAGTAACTTGACATACGTTATGTACTAATACTGCGTGCATGTTTGTTCCTTTGATTAAATGTATTCTGTACTATATTAATTTTACAGAAATTGGCTTTAAAGGTTAATAAATTTTATATATTTCTGAGTACTTAACTTAGAGCTTGATTGAAGTTGTGAGTGGTTCTCTAAAATTAAAGTTTAATACTTTAAATATTGAATCATTTGTTTTTGACTTAGTTATTGTACATGAAAAATTTTGTGTGATAAATGGACAGAGCAGCTTTATGAAATAAATAATTTAAAAACCTTAAATTTGCAAAGATTAACCTTGTAGTTAGTCTATGTAATTCAACATTATTTAGCAGTTTTTCCATGATTTAATAAATGATCAACAGTTTTATGAATTTTGACATATTTTTAGTTTTTGCATGTTATTTTGTGAAATGGTTATTTTCTGTAATTTCATGGAAACCAAATGGAAACTCTGCTGCCAGATTTTTTACTGGATTTTTTTTTTTTTTTACAGTGTATCAGTGACTGTTAAGTGTGTGTGTGTGTGTGTGGATCCTCACCTGCAAGTTCCCTGTACTCACCATTGCTGCCTGTTTTCATTCTGACCAGAGTCCAGTGCAGGTTCCAGCCCTTGAGTCTGCTCCAGCCACAGAGCCCAGCCCATTGCATGCTCTCGTCCCAGAGCTCAGTCCATTACCTACCATTAGAAACTCCTGTGATTCGGCCACGGAGGCCTGTCCCGGCATTGCCAGCACCACGCAGGCTCCCCGAGCTAACAGCTACCTGAGCTGTTACCTCCCTGGTCCCCTGCACTGTCAGCAACTCCCTGGCTCCCTGAGCTACCAGTACCTCTGTGGTTCCCACGGCACTGGTACCGTCCTGGAGGCTCCTTGTCCTGCCTGTATCCACCTGTCCACCTCTCTGTCACCTGCCTCAGTTCCAGGACGCCCTCCTTCCATCCCCATTTGGATTCTGTTTGGTGTGGAGCACTGTCACGGTCTGTCACCATGTCCGTCACCTTCTGCACTACATTACCTTCCTGCTCCACCACCTGTACATATTCCACTATCATCACCCGCTGTCATCTATCACCTCATAGCCCTGCACCAGATATCAAGACACTCCACTCACACAAACTGTCTGGCCTCATTGATTGCCAAGACTGCTATTGTTTGGATTGCGACTTATCTGAAGTATACTTACTTCTGTGTCCTTCTCCTTGTCCCTGTCTCCTCTTCAGTCTCCATGTTCCTGTTCCTGCTTGTTCCACAGTTTCCACATGGACATCCTGTAAAGAAAGGAAAGTTATTCATTGCATATCAGTGACCGTAAAAAGAGTGTGTATGGATCCTCACCTGCTAGTTCCTCATCTACACTCGCCGCCATTGCTGCATGTTTTCACTTTGCTAACTTCAACCTATTTGTCAATGAAGAATTTGTTTATGCTCACCCATCTCTCCAGACTGTGTAAGGAAAAAATCTGTAGAAAAATGAAAAAGAAAGAAAAATCACAGTAATTTTTTAACAGTCCCTTGTCACCACCTACTGGTGAAGCGATGTAATTGATACAATCTTTATTTGATGAGTCGAGTTACAACGGGTCATTTAAAAACCGATTGTGGTGAAACTATACAAAAAACAGTACCTAAGCAACATCATAGCTTAAACACAAATAACAAGGGTAATTACATCTAGCATTCTTGCACTTAACTATTAATTGAGCACATCTAACATACTGTTTAATTTTCAAAAGTAATTTTAAAGGTGTTTGTTTTCCAGTAGATGGCAGCAATCTCCCACTAATTACATCATGTTGTCACCATGAAACTAGATCCTCTTTAAAGTGAATTTTACATAAAATGCTGCAATTTTAAATAAACCTGTAGTTTAGGCAAAAAATAAATAAAAAATAACAAATAAAATAAAAATAGACCTATCATATACACCCCAAAAACTGCACAACTGTAGAGTAAAAATATTAATTTAAAGAAATGTGATATTACATTAGTTTAAAAAAATAATTTTGTAAGAAGGTACAAAATCACATTTTACTATCTGGGGTTTCTGGAGACCACATACATCCTGAGCAAGTCAAGTCAAGTCATCTTTATTTATATAGCGCTTTTTACAATGCAAATTGTGGCAAAGCAGCTTTACATTAATAAGAAAATGGTGTCATTGTGCAGCTTATTCTATGTATTATTGATTCATTCCGTTGCAAAGATCAATAGTTATTAGTCTAGTTAATTTAGGTATAGCAGCACTGGAGAAAACAGTGACGTAATCGTCCGGCTCAGATCAGTTCGCATACAACGGCGCCAATGCGGGCATATCAAAAACACTGCTGAATATCAAGCAAGTGTCCCCAACTTAAGCAAGCCAAAGGCAACAGCGGCAAGGAACCAAAACTCCAACAAATGGAGAAAAAAACCTTGGGAGAAACCAGGCTTAGTTGGGGGGCCAGTTCTCCTCTGGCCAACAGTGAACACTTGTCCGATACTCAGGCAGAGTTACAGGTCATTAAACTGATTTGGAATCGCAACAGTCAAAATATTTAATCTAGTTCCATCTAATTTAAGATCTTTTTGATCACGCCGATATGGGACGGTTTGTTGGGATATGTGCCGCTGGCTGATGAGTCGGTAAGGTCTTCACAAAGGATGAGCTCGGTCACACGGTCTCCGCTGACACCACAGGGCCACACTGCTGCCGCACACAGGCACAGGTTCCCCGTCCGACCCGGACACAGCCCGGATCCAGCCAATCATGTTAATTGGTAAACCTCGGGATAAGCAGAGAGACAAAAAATTAGCATAGACGCCATTCTTCTTCCGATGTAACGAGTACATCTGGTGTTATAGGAAGTGTTCCCGGTTCCGGCTGACCTGATCTATGCAGCCTAACAATCCTTTAACGGATATGAGGACAAGAGTTTATAGTGCGTCATGTGTATGCCAGGTTAAATAGATGCGTTTTTAGTCTAGATTTAAACTGACAAAGTGTGTCTGCTTCCCGAACAATGCTAGGAAGATTGTTCCAGAGTTTAGGTGCCAAATAGGAAAAGGATCTACCGCCCGCGGTTGATTTTGATATTCTAGGTATTAACAACTGGCCAGAATTCTGAGATCGTAATAGACGCGAAGGACTATAATGCATTAAGAGCTCACTCAGGTACTGGGGAGCTAAGCCATTTAGTGCTTTGTAAGTAATTAGCAAGATTTTAAAATCTATACGATGTTTAATAGGGAGCCAGTGCAGTTTTGACAGAACCGGACTAATATGTTCATACTTCCTGGTTCTAGTAAGGACTCTAGCAGCTGCGTTTTGGACCAGCTGTAATTTGTTTATCACGCGAGCAGGGCAACCACCCAGTAGAGCATTACAGTAATCTAGTCTCGAGGTCATAAACGCATGAACTAGCTGTTCCGCATTTGTCATTGAGAGCATATGTCGCAATTTAGATATGTTTTTAAGATGGAAGAATGCGGTTTTACATATGCTAGAAATGTGGCATTCAAATGAAAGATTGGTATCAAAGAGCACACCCAGGTTCCTAACTGACGAAGACGACTTAACAGAGCAGCCATCAAGTGTTAGACAGTATTCTAGGTTATTATGTGCAGAAGTTTTTGGTCCAATAATTAGAATCTCTGTTTTTTCTGAATTTAGTAGTAGGAAATTACTAGTCATCCAATTTTTTATATCAGCTACGCATTCTGTTAATTTTGAGAGTTGGTCGGTTTCGTCAGGGCGCGAGGAAATATAGAGCTGAGTATCATCAGCGTAACAGTGAAAGCTAATGCCATGCTTCCTAATGACATCTCCCAAGGGCAGCATGTACAGAGTGAAAAGCAACGGTCCTAGAACTGAGCCTTGTGGTACTCCATGTTTAACTTGTGATCGAAATGACATCTCTTCGTTTACTACTACAAACTGATAACGGTCAGATAAGTATGATTTGAACCATGCCAATGCATTTCCACTAATTCCAGCATAATTTTCTAGTCTATTCAAAAGAATATTGTGGTCGATAGTGTCAAAAGCAGCACTGAGGTCTAGTAACACTAATAGAGAGATACAACCACGATCTGATGATAAGAGCAAATCATTTGTAACTCTAATGAGAGCAGTCTCAGTACTATGGTACGGTCTAAATCCTGACTGGAAATCCTCACAGATACCATTTCTTTCCAAGTAGGAACTAAGTTGAGATGATACTGCCTTTTCTAGTATTTTTGACAGAAAAGGTAGATTGGAAATCGGTCTGTAATTGACTAATTCACCAGGATCAAGTTGTGGTTTTTTAATAAGAGGTTTGATAATAGCCTGCTTAAAATTTTTCGGTACGTAACCTAGTAATAAAGATGAATTAATGATCTTAAGAAGAGGATCTATGACCTCTGGAAGCATCTCTTTCAATAGCTTAGTCGGTATAGGGTCTAAAATACATGTTGTTGATTTTGATGATTTAATAAGTTTAGACAATTCTTCCTTTCCTATAACAGCGAATGAATGGAATTTTTCCTCAGGGATACTACAATCCACTGTCTGATGTGATACTGTAGTAGACAGTTGCATGGCTATAATTTTCTCTCTAATGTTGTCAATCTTGCAAGTAAAGAAGTTCATAAAGTCATTACTGCTGTGCTGTTTGGAAACATCAGAAGTTGAGGCTGTATTTCTCGTTAATTTAGCCACTGTATTAAATAAATACTTAGGGTTGTGTTTATTTTCTTCTAAAAGATTTGAAAAATAAGCAGATCTAGCGGTTTTTATGGCCTTTCTGTACTCCATCATTTTCTCTCTCCATGAAATCCGAAAAACTTCTAGTTTTGAATTCTTCCAGCTGCGCTCCATTTTTCTTGCTGCTCTCTTAAGGGCCCGAGTGTGCTCGTTATACCATGGCGTTGGACTAATATCCTTAATCTTTTTTAAGCGCAAAGGAGCAACAGAGTCTAGAGTGTTGGAAAAGAGAGCGTCAATAGTTTCTGTTGCAACATCGAGTTCTTCTAAGCTGTCTGGTTTGCTAAGTTGATGAAACTGATCAGGAAGATTATTTATAAAGCAGTTTTTAGTGGTAGAAGTGATGGTTCTAACATATTTATGGCAGACAGGCGGTTTTGCAGCCTTGGTTAAATGTAGCACGCATGAGACTAGATAATGATCTGAGACGTCATCGCTCTGCTGCAGAATTTCAATGGCATCAATATCGATTCCATGTGACAATATTAGATCTAGAGTATGATTACGACAATGAGTTGGTCCTGACACGTGTTGTCTAACTCCAATAGAGCTTAAAATATCTGTTAATGCCAATCCCAAAGCGTCTTTTTCATTATCTACATGTATATTAAAATCACCAACAATAAGGACTTTATCCACAGCCAGTACTAACTCCGAGAGAAAATCAGCAAATTCTTTGATAAAATCTGTATGGTGCCCTGGTGGCCTGTATACAGTAGCCAACACAAATTTCAAATGAGATTTGTCACTTACATTATATAACGTTACATAGAGCACCATCACTTCAAACGAGATATATTTGAAAGACTTTTGAGTAATACTAAAGATATTACTATAGATAACAGCAACACCTCCCCCTTTACCTTTCTGACGAGGTTCGTGTCGATAATAGTAACCTTGAGGGCTAGACTCATTTAAAGTAATGTAATCGTCTGGTTTTAGCCAGGTTTCTGTCAAACACAGCACATCTAGATTATTTTCTGTGATAATATCATTTACTATAAGTGCTTTTGAAGAAAGGGATCGAATATTCAGCAACCCAAGCTTTATCATTTGTTTATCTTTATAATCTCTGTTTACTACTTGTTGAACATCAATTAAATTATCACCCGTAAATGGGTTTGGAAGTTTTCTGTATTTATTAGTTCGGGGTACAGACACAGTCTCTATGTGATAATATCTAGGTGAAATAGTCTCTATGTGTTGGGATTTATCTGAATTCTGTGACGTGAGACAGCTAGCAGACGGTCGGTTTAGCCAGTCTGTCTGCTTCCTGACCTGGGCCCCAGTTAGTCAAGGTTGAGCTCTAAGACTATGTGCCATATTACTAGAGAGAAGAGCGGCACCACCCCAGGAGGGATGAATACCATCTCTTTTCAACAGGTCAGGTCTGCCCCAAAAACTTTTCCAATTGTCTATGAAACCTATATTATTCTGTGGACACCACTTAGACAGCCAGCCATTGAGTGATGAAAGTCTGCTAATTATCTCATCACTCCTACGAGCAGGAAGGGGTCCAGAAAAAATTACAGTGTCTGACATCATACGTGCGGTTTCACACACCTCTTTAATGTTAATTTTGGTGATCTCCGACTGGCGAAGTCGAACATCATTAGCGCCGACGTGAATAACAATCTTAGAGTATTTATGATTAGCATTAGCCAGCACTTTTAAATTTGCTTTGATGTCAGGCGCTCTGGCTCCCGGCAAACATGTGACTATGGTGGCTGGTGTCTCTATTTTCACGTTCCGTGTAATAGAATCGCCAATAACTAGGGCACTTTCAACAGGATTCTCAGTGGGTGCGTCACTGAGTGGGGAGAACCTGTTTGATGTTCTAATCGGAACGGAAGAGTGGTGTTTTTTCACACGACTAGGCCGCCTCACAGTCACAAAGTTGCCCTGCTGCATGGGCTCTACAGCCGGAACCGAACAATGTACGGAGTTCGCTAAGCTAGTCGCATCCAAAACAGTATCTGAAGCCCTTGCATTCTTACTATCCTCAATTAAAGTTTGGATGCGTGTCTCTAATTCTGAGATTTTCTCTGTCAGCCTGACTACTTCCCTACATTTATGACATGTGAATGCCTCATCGCTGACAGAAAAAGCTAAACTATGCATGTGACAGGCAGTGCAAGTAACAATGAAAGGAGAAGATGACATAGCTTACCGTGTTCGTAGACCGATCCGACTTACCAGTTGTTTGATGAACTTGTAGAAAAAGGAGAGTGCGACAGAAATGACGGTGGGAACGGATAACACAAACTAGCGTAATGCTAACGCGTTGTGATGGTGATTTAGATTAAAAGATTAAAAACTAACGATGTCAGATTAATGTGATAGGCAATATAAGACAATATCAGATATATAGTGAAGATAAAGTAGACAGCAAACAATGACAATAAATAGATTCAAAACAAAGCTATACGGAGCCACAGACTCAAACAATTCAGCAGTGAGGCAGACAGGAGCACCTGAGCATACAGCAGCGCATAAGGTTAAAGGTAAAGAAATAAATGGCATTAACTCGAGGTATTTAAAATTAGTGAACGTTATTAGCATCGTCTAACTACTATGCAAAGATAAACTTTTCCTTCATTACATCACATTACCTTTGTCTTTATCCCCTTTTTTCTTCCACTTCTCGTCTTTTTCTTTGCTGGGCACCAGAGGGCTTCAGTCTTTTTGACATTTTATGCTATCTAGCTATAATGCTAATTTAGTCATGTGAAATCTGTCAGGTAACTGAGTGTAGCTGGGCAGGGAAAGATTGATGGGTCGGACCAGGGTGAATTAGATGACTAAGCAATGTAGTTATGTTTTTTTTTTTTGAATATACAGTATTAAAATACAGTATTAGTTTTAAAAAAACTCAATAATAATAAAAAAACCACTCATTTAGGTGCCCATAAGGATAGGCAGCGCTCTTAGCATTTGCCTATTCCGCTGAAAGAATGAAAGAATGCTGAAAGAAAAAGCCGCTTAGTACTGTACGCGTGTCTACTGTGTATTGTGAGTTTTTGTGTGTTGTTTTGCTTTCAGTAACTTTCGGTAACTGCATCAAGAGCTATGGAAAGCCTGCCTGAAGCAAACGTGTAATCACTCATTGGTGGAACATCACTCTGTACCATGTGACGTCATAACCAGGAAGCTATAAAGGATACCCAGACCAAACAGCGGTTGTGTCTGAAATCGCCTACTCAATGAGTAGGTACTTCATTTCAATGAGTAGGTACTTAACGAGCCTAAGAGTTGAATGAAATCTTGTTGAGTATGAATGGGATCCAGAAGTCATCCACCATGTTGACGTTATCATGTGACCAACGACATAATCGCAACAACTTAAAATATGTGAGTGACAGGTTTAATTCATTTTATGGTCTTGTTGAAGAAATAGCCCCCCATTCATTTTGTGATTGTAGCGTAACCAATAAATTTGGGGTTAATTTCAGTTCTTATATTTTCAACCCTACTAATCCATCATGCCATCATGGTGAGTATGATTCTTTCTGATTTTGATTTTTGAGTATGAAGTGCATCGGGAGGTCCAAATGAGTGGCTATAATGTTTCATTAAATGCTCTTTATTTGTTATCACGATCAAAGGTTACTGGCTGTGCACAGGATCTGGTCGGCAGTCAGGGGGGCTGGATGTATGGCATGAGCCTGGTTTCACAACATGGAAACTTGAAATATTTTTTAAGCCTGTTGCTTTTAAACGATTGTTTTATTCCATCAAAAAACTCTTGCCCCAAAATCACAATGGCTGGTCACTCTAAAAGTTGCAGAAAGCACTGTTTTAATACACGTATGTTGAAATGTATTATTACACTTATGTTGTTGATGTCAAAAAATATGCAACCGAAACCCACGTCCGGGGGCCGACATGATATCGTTGCAAACTCCTGCTGATTTTCTAAATAGGTCTGGTATTGGTTTTGTGCACATACAGTGAGGCAAAAAAGTATTTAGTCAGCCACCAATTGTGCAAGTTCTCCCACTTAAAAAGATGAGAGAGGCCTGTAATTTTCATCGTAGGTGCACTTCAACTATGAGAGACAGAATGAGAAAAAAAATCCAGAAAGTCACATTGTCTGATTTTTAAAGAATTTATTTGCAAATTATGGTGGAAAATAAGAATTTTCAGGACAATCTGGCTGCCGCTGTGTCTGCTCCAAACATTTGTGTGCTCTCCATGAGCATGACTACCTGTAAAATATTCTTATTAAAATATTTACAATGTAGTGGGCAAAACCGGTTGCTGGTTCGATCTTTGCAGCCATCTCCACCAGTGTGTCCTTAAGCAAGTCACTTTACACCAGGTTGATCCAGCGGGATCGTCCCTGTAATAAGAGCACTGTAAGTCGCTTTGATTAAGAGCATCTGACAAATGCATAACTGAAAATAAATGTAAATGTGATTTTTGTAAATCCTTTTTTGTTAGTGTCTTGGTCCCAAACACTCAATAAAGCTGCTTATTTCTTAAAAAGTTTACTTTTTCAAGGTACTACTATAATATAAACGCATACAGACATTTATTACAGTTTCTGCTCGGGGGCTTAAAGGGTTAGTTCATCTAAACATATAAATTCAGTCATTATTTACTCGCCTTCAAGCTGTTCAATCCCTGTGGATTTTTTTTTCTTCTTCTGAACGTAAAGGGTGATATTGGTCAAGTTTTCCTGCTGGTTTCTTTTTCCCACAAATGCCGCCTTCACCTTGCCTCGCAGGTCCTGCTCCACCACAAAAGCTCTGCAGCAAATGCACAGAAATCCAGAATTACAAAAGTGCTGTAATAACTCTGAAATTACAATGGTTGAAATAAACTACAACTTAAGATTTGAATAGATTTTTTTAATTAATTTCTTTAGTATACTCACTCAAAGCCTTTGATGGCAGTATTCCGCTTTCTGGTGAAGAGGGCTTCATTAGGCACTCTCCACCGGATAAGCAGACGTGTGTGCTCATCAGTCCCTGTAACATTCAAACAAGATTCAAGTTACCTCTGAGATTTGAGTGCTCAAAACATTTACATGTTGAGGTAGTTGATCGTGTTAAGTAACTTTTTATCCAACACAAATGTTCCTCCATTTTTCAACTAATGGACAAATAAAATATTAATTATATTTACTTACTTTATGGAAATTTATGTACATTAGTATAATTCACTGTTGTCAGCACTGTTTGCAATAGATGAATGCAAGTACACAATAGCACGCATATACGTCACTCAGATGTCTACTTCATATCTAGGACCTATTAGACATACTCATATGAAATTCATATCGAAGATTTTCCAGCCAGACATTAAATATACATTTTGTAATCGTATTTCAGATGTATATGGTTTAAAATGTATGTAAATCCACTTTGCACTTTGTACGATAGCTGTACGTGTGCTTCCTAGAGCTCCACTGTTAGCTATACATAATAAAACGTGCTTTTACAGCAAAATCACAACTATACCATTTAGCATCTTAACAATTTCAACAATTTGCTCTACAGTAGTTCAATGAATGCAAATTTAAAACAAGGAACCATGTAATACATTTGTTAACACCCTGGAAAAGACAATCATCCTTTACATGTGTTTTATTTAACGAAATGCATCGCAATCAGGTAAAACGCATGTGCAAGTTACTATAACTCCTGAACATATGCGTACCCGGGTCCACATGACAGCTTTCACATTACCAAATTTTCATGCAAACCGTGGTCTAAGATGGTGGAGTTGATCCGAGTTGATTAAAGTTGGTGGACCCAGTTAAATGCCTAATTGGTTCAATGCTGTAGTTCCTCCAGGATCGTTACTCGGCTGGGCTATCCCCTTCCACTCTGATGGTGTATGTGGCTGCCATTGTGGCTTACCATGCACCTTTGGGTGGTGAATCTTTGCGTAAAAAACACTTTGGTGTCTAGTTTCCTTCGTGGTACTCTTTTCCTGTGTGACATGCACTATAGTTTTACAGGCCTTCTGTCCTCCACTCTTTTAGGCATCAGACCAGGAAAGAACAAACTTCCTATGTCCAGTCAGAGCACTAAATTGTCCACAGAGCTGCCCATTGGGATAAAACTGACCAGCTGTTGGTATACTTCGGTTCACCCAGGCAGGGTTCTCCAGCATTGAAGCAAAGAATTAGCAAGTGGTTAGTTGTGTAAATTTCTTTGGCTTACGAGGCGTGTGCCCTTCCCTCACCTCTGGCCATTAGAGCACACTCAACTAGGATTATGGTGGCTTCCAAGGTTTTATTATCAGGGGTTTCTCTTCTAGAAGTGTATGATCCTCTCCACACACATTTGTGAGGTTCTATAGTCTAGACTTGGTCTCCTCACCAGGTTCTCGAGTGCTGATGTCCAATACGTAATCTTGGAGTCCTATTTGATTCTAGATTATGTTTTGAACCCCAAATCAACCAGTTTGTTGTTAAGTCTTCTTGTTTTCCATCTTCGCAATATTGGCGGTGTACAACCTTCACTAAATTTCAAAGATGCTGAAACTTTTATGGCCTACCCAACATAGCCCTTAATCGTTTGCAGCTAATTCAAAATTCAGCTGCTCATGCCCTTAAACATGGCAAAAAAAATTCAGCCCACATCACTCCTGCCCTACAGCAATTACATTGTCTCCCTGTTATTTATTGTATTCAGTTTAAGATACTTGTTATAGTTTCAATGCTCGTCATGGTTCAGCACCTTCTTTCCTCTCTGAATTATTTCATCCCTATGTCCCTGCTTGTACTCTGAGATCAAGTTCTGAGAATTTTTCTTACAGTACCCAAGTTCCATCTATCTAATGTGGGAGGTAGGGCTTTCAGCATTTAAACTCCTAAGCTCTGAAACAAACTACCACAAAACCTCTGTGCAGTCTCTTCACTCCAGAACTTTGAAACTGACCTCAAAACTCCCTCATTTACAATATGTTTTGTTAATTGTCTCAATTTTCAGTTACATGCTTGCTTTGGTTACTTATATTGTATATTATATGATATCTGTCTGCTCTATTTGCTTGATCATGTGTTGTATACTGATCAAATATTTGTATTCATGTTATCTATCAATGTTATGTACATCGTCCTTGGGTTCTTGAAAGGCGCTATAAAAATAAAACTATTATTATTATTATTAATAACCTGTGCTCGCTATAATTTACAATAGGAAAGGCAATTTTCAGTATGGCATAGTGGGATAACACAATAACATGAGTTTTTAAATTTTCGATTCACGCTTAATATTTTTGGATCATGGCCACAATACAATAAGATTTGATGGATGAACTTTCAGCTCAACTGGCCTCTTATCAAAAGTGATAAGTCTTTTCAGTTTAATGGATGTCACCATCTTTTGTATTACTTTGGTCACTGTCGCTATGATTCTGGTAAGAAAATATTGGTTTGACTCCTTTTGCATGTTCATACAGACAGTATTCAAGACACTGCTGTAAGTTGCTGTTTGACCAGAACATTTCGAGACTCACACCTGTAAGTAAATGCAGTTGTCAGTCCCAAAAGGTGACAGTGTGAATGTATCCATTCAATCAGTCAAATAAAATGTTAAACTTTAATGTTAAATCATGTAAAAAGCTTTTAATACAAAACAAAAATACACAGCACACAATGTCATCTACAAAACAAAATCTGAATTGCCAATAAGAAATACAAGGGTTTTTTCATACTGTGGTCACCTTGAAAGCAAAAGCACTGCAATCCAAATAAATTGCAGCTGATTAATAGGTTTTGTTTCTCATAGTAAAATAAAATGAAGGAACAAAAAAATCTTTACAGTCCATAGTACACTCCACTTCACTTCACTTGCCCAAACCTAACTCCCTTCAAACATCTCAAACTGTTTTAGCTGGCACCACATGAAATATAAGAGCTAAGGTCAAGTGTCAAACTTTATTAATATCCCAACTCAGTGATTTCACTTTGTAAATGAATATTTGAGGGACTGTTTCAATGCTTTCTCTTTTTCTATCCATCCTCTGCTTTTTATGAATCTCATTCTGTGCATATTAACATTAAATATGCTAAATAAATTGAAATAAAAAATAAATAAAATTATGTATCTGTACAATATGCACAAATGCATATGATTTATGCTCATTAATTTGTCAATACTTTTATTATATGAATGCATTTGACAGATAGGGCATTAAAGTAAATTGTATTTGTATGTGGTTTATGCTAAATTTATAGTACACTGGTCTAACATCATAATTTGCCAATTGTTTGTTTTTTATGACCATTCCTCCCACTTTCCTTTATGGATTCATGTCACAATGAAGAGCAGAAGCTTTTGGGAGTGTTTACTCTGGCAAACAAAATCAGGGTGAAACCAGACACTTCATTTCAGCTGTGCCAGCTTGACCATGTAATGGCACAACGTACAGCAGATGCCATCTTGTTCTCAGTGTCCAAACATCAACTTATTTTTAGTAAGGGTCATAGCCCTTCTAAACTTAATATGGAAATAGAATCCTGTTGCCCACTTCAATACCTGCCCTCTTTCAATGAAAGCACCAGCAGGGTTACACTAAAGTTACACTTTAAATGTGTAATATGAATACATAGTGCTCATAAACAGCTGATGAGATAGTATAGTATTCTCAAGTAGAAGTGAAACGAGTAGAGGCTTGGAACCGGAAACAGCATTCCGTACGTCATGACTTAACAAACGGAATGCTTGACTGGTCTGGGTGCAGTTTCATTCTAGTTGCTCCAACCCATTTCATACCTGTGTTCAGAGTGACATCCCCACCCTCCCCAACAGCTAGTCGACTTGTGCATGTGTCTTTTTAAAAGGGAGTATAAGGAGTGAGACCTGCTCTTCTCTGGGTGGCGAGCACATGGATTGGACCTTGTTCCTAATAGTCTGACTTTAGTTAGGAACAAAGTAAAAACAAGCAACTAATTTTTAAACATTTCAAGAGACATAACAGTGACATGAAGTGGGGTTGGGTACTTTTAGGTGTTCTGCTTTCTTTTGCTTATCTGTGTTGGAGTGAAAAGGGCCTGGAGTTCCCTGAATATGACGGGAAGGACCGTGTCCATCAACTGACCAGCAAGAACTACAAGTCTGTGATGAAGAAATATGATGTCATGGTGATCTACCTCCACAAACCTGTTGGCGAGGACCGCATGTCTAAAAAGCAATTTGAAGTGGAGGAACTTGCTTTGGAGGTGCGTGGAGAATTATGAGAAAGGAATGATAGCAAATTGGGAAAGATTTAAGTGATTGAAGTGACCTTCAGTGAACCATTGGGTGATGGGTTTGAATCATAACTAGACAAGTAATGTTCTGGGGCCTCGTTTATAAAGATGAGCATATAATGATCCTAAATGTGAATGTACTGTATGACAGTTTCCGAAATGACAACAAAAGTGTTTGTGCTGCTTTAAAATTTTACATTTAATCAAACGTGAACTTGTATTAATTGACAGCTAAGATATTTGAGTTATCTTAAGTTAAATCCAAAAAAGTTATTGTAACAGATAAGTTGTGTTAACGTTTGTAAAATGTTTTTGAATGAGTTTCTCTTTAACAGTTCATCTTAAATTATTCTTAAATTCAAGCACAATCTGTACAAGCGTATGAGATGAACTACAGATGGCCACAATTATGTCTTTTTGGTTCAGAAGTACGGCAGTGTAATTATTAAAAAAGTAATGCTAATTCACATGCAAATTGTGATGACCTATTTATTATTACATTTTCATTAACCATGTTGAATTAATTAAATTACTCATATAAAAGCAACAAAAAGTTTGTATGAACATCTATCAGTGTCAAATAAGATTTTAATAAGTAATGTAAAAAGATTTTAAACAAAAATAAAAGCATGCTCTTCAGTTGGTGTATGCATAAGATCAGCTTCTGCCTTTATAAATCCCAATATATTCTTCTCTTTTGATGTAGGATAAAATCTATGGTATCAAATTGTACATGCATTTTATAAATGAGGCCCCTGCACTGGATGTTCTGTCTTAGAATAATGAAAGGTCTGCCATTTATCTGATATCTCTCTGATCTAATCTATGAATATTATTAAACTAACAAACGAGTTTTCTTACTGTGATTTGTGATAGACATGAAAATTGCTAACTGGAGATCAGCTAGCTCTTCTCAGCTGTTGTCGGTGTTGACGTATTTAGATCACTGTAGTGTCCTCTTACAGTTCAGCTGAGCTGCTGTTAGTCCCTCAGTGAGTAACTGTAATGCACCCACCAAAAAGAAAAATCTATAAAGGGTTGAGTGATGTTATTATCTCTGTCATTTATTTCATTTTTGTAAGTGGTTTTCAGTCTTTGTAACTTGAAGGTTTGCCAACCCTCTTGCAAAACAACATTCAAAGACTTCAGTGCATAGGTTTTGACATTTCCTTTTGAAATGAGGACAAATTTTCGAACACCAGAACGTAAGGCTGTCTATACAGCAAAATAAGTTGATATATCGGTAACACTTTACAATAAGGTTCATCAGTTAAATTCTTTTTTTTTTTTTAAGTAAGGTGTATATTTTCAAAACTCTTAGAACAAAACAACAAAATGATCACACTTCTAACACAGCTAGTCATTCTTTCAAAACCTGCTCTCTTGCTTTCATTCTAGTTGTACATATTTTTATTCTACAAAATCACTGTTTCTAAACACAAGGTCATTGTGATATGTAATGAGAACATTTGGTTTAATCATCGAAAGACAACAGTATGCTCTTTCTTTCAGTTCATTCAATAGCAAACAATGCAAGATACATGTTTCAAATCACCCTTGTTGCTGAAATAATTAGTTACACAGCCCACAGATGCCACATTAGAAAATACACTTACATTACCTAAATACATAATTTACATCAAATCCATAATATTTGTAATATTATCTAGTCAGTGAGTTAACAAAAGGTGTGATGAAGTATGACAGTCATGCGGTTTTGCTGCCAATACAGTAAATGTTCTCACTGTACCATATGACTGAACCTATACTGTAGTTGACCTTTATAAGGGTGAGTTATAATAATGTGGCAGTCTCTATCATGGTAATGCCTCTGTTTACAGTATCACATGGAAAACTACAATGTAAAATTGTGGTTATCAAGATAAATTGCTTATAAAAGCAAAAAGAATTCATTACATCCGATTAACCATGTCGTAAATCGCAAATAAGTTCTATAGAAACTATGCCTATAGAATCAAAATCTCTTGAAATCTATAGGTGTACCAAATGATTAATTAATTAACCATTAATTTCAGTTGGGTTATATAATATACAAATGTATTAAACGAACGAAAAGAGATGCAATTCAAAAGATAGTAAAACCTGTAGCATTATGAAAGGCAGCTACTGTGAATGAAACATTTATTAGGGGTGTGACGAGACCCCTATCCCACGAGACGAGACAAGACACGAGATTGGGTTCACGAGACGAGATTTTTATAGTATTTTTAAGAAATCCTCAATAATGAAACGTATGAAGGGAAAATAGTCTTTTATTCAACTGAAAATCATAAAATGCAAAAATGTTGGTGCATTTTGAAATCAACTTGTAATGCATGTCATTTTACTTCTATTTTAATGAATTATTTGCAGTAAAACATGCAAACCCTGCTAAATGTTTTGCCACAAAAACAACCAATTGTTTTCTGCCCTGTATAATTTCACATGAGAAATCTCACTGAACTTCTTTCTACAGATTGAACATAAATTAAACCGTATAAATAAAATAAACATATAAATAAAAAATTCAAATAACACTTTAAGTGTCACTTTAATTGCAGTACAAAGTTGACCATTTCCCAGTCACTATTGATTGTGTGGCTGTAACTGTTATACAGCTCTGCGTACACCGAGAAGTCCAACCATCAGCAGTAATAGCGATGCTTTCTGCCTCTTTAGGGGCCGTTCACATATCGCGCCTAAAAAAGCGTGTAAAGCGCGGCCGCGCCGCTTCCTCCTTCTTTTGCAAGCGTTCATCTCGCCGCGGCACAGGCGCGCCGCACCGCATGCGCTTCACGACCGCGTCGCTTCCATTTTGCGCGAATGAAAATGCGTGCGATATGTGAACGACCCCTAAGAGTCTGTACAACCTTGGCCGAGGTGTACGGCTTAGTTTTCTTACAATGTTTACATATTGTTTGTGTCTTGTGTGTTATTCTTTCTCCGTTTATTATTTCTACTGGAAAACCAAAATGATCTGAAACGATTTGAAAGTGGCGGGGGCATCTTCAATAATAATTTCACCCTCACACTGATAGCACGACGAGACAACTTTTCACCTCGACGAGAAATCTCGTCACGTTTTAGTCTCGCGAGATCTCGTCACACCCCTGACATTTATATAAATGAATCACTTATTTTGTGTTGTGAAATGGATACTCTGTCTGGCCAGACCTCTCCCATATCAACTTCACCACCTCAGAGTGAAGCCTCCATTCCCTGGACCTCAGCCCCTGCCTCAACAGGATGTTTGCTCCCTGATTCTGGTCATGGGGACATACATTGCTCTGAGAGAAAACAGTTTCCCCTGGAACCACAGGAGGATCTGGTGCGCAAGTCGGTGCGACCTCAGACTCCCTGATGATTCAGATAGGAAACCACCAAAACATTGTCCGTTCAGATTAAAACATGGTGACCCCTGAGGTCTGGGAGGAAGCTCCTCAGAGCTTTGAAGACCTCCAGCATTTCTAAGCAATTTATGTTTCCCCTTGGTTTTCAACAATTACTGTAGGGGCCTCTTATGCAGAAGGCCAAAAGGTATTATGTTGGACACAGCTGCCATGAGCCCCAACAGTCTTTAAAACTGCTTTACACTGACGTTGTGGCAAAGCTTCACCCTGGAGACCATGGCCAGTATGGACTCAATACATGCAGGAGACATTTGTCCCTGCATCGCAGTTGAGTCCCATAACACTCCCAGGAACGTAGTTCTCTGGGTAGTCGTCAACACGCCCCAAGCTTTGAATGTGGCCTAGGACAACATCTCGATGGCGAATTGCCATTTCTCGAGACTGGGCCAGTATAAGCCAATCATCAATTTAATTTAGCACACCTGAAGCATCAGTGGGGCCAGGGCTGCACTCTTCTCTTCAACTGAAGGACCGTCCTCAAATCAACCTTCTTGTCAATGGGCTTCAAATGTCTCTCCATGACGCACTGCGCAAAGACACGTCGAAACAACGTCTTTTGTGCGTCGTTATTGAACGTATAATTTTGGTCCCCTGAAGGTGCAGACTGTGATGCCAGATCACGTCGTTTTTCCAACGTCTACCTAACGTCCAGTATTGACATTCACAGGACGTCTGCATAAGGGCCAATTGTAGGCCAAATGTGGTCATTGTGGACGTCTTTTCTACATCAAACTTAAACTCCTTTTAGACATCATTTTATACTGTTTACAAGCTCTGTACATAACTGTAGTCCCATTTCAGAAAGTTGTATACTGTTCAAGTTCATTCTCCTATAGCTTCATTTGATTGTCTCACCAGCAGATAATAAATGGAAAAGGTGTAATGCATTTCCAATTCAATCCTGCTTCAGAGCCAAACGAAGCTACAGGAAAAATAAATTAAATTAACTGAAGGTCCTTCACCTTCTGGAAACATAGGAATAGTTATAGAGGTTTACAAATAAATCACTCACCACTCACTTATTTCACATTGTTTTTAACTGGCACAAGCGTCACCAATAAGCTTTGACTAGTTAAATTTCCTGCCAACTACCATTAAAATCAAGGAACATGAATTTAATGGCTTGCATACATCACTTCAATGTTGTGCATCGTAATCTACAAATTTTCTAAAATCAAAAATAAATAAAGTTACACAGCCCACCTTGCATGGGTCTGTACCACAACAAACATACAACAATAAAAATTAAAGTCCTTAACCAAATGTGTTTTGTGGTAAAATTGAACCATTAGCAACTAAAAACAGGAAAGACAATGTACAAAAGATTCTCCACAATGGATAATCAGTCCTGAGTGACTGCTGCGTGTCCTCCTCGCAGCGGTCATACTTATGAAGTCCTCTGTGGCTGTGTCATCAAATTTCATGACTGCATCTGCACAAGTAGAAAAAGACAAATGATTAGAAATATGCAAAGGCAATCTGTAGTCATACACCAAGTCCCCATATTTGTAAGCAAAAATATGTTTAGTGAGCCCAAGTTAAGTTTACTTGTACCGTTTATTTGACTGGGGCAAGCGCAAAGAAAAGGAGGATGAGGTCATAACACCTTTTTAGGGCGTTTAGGTGCTCCTAAAGGGCAGGACACCTCACTCCACGTCAAAAATGGAGGAGACACCGCACGCCACCTGACAGAAAGACAAAAGAAACACCCAACTAAAGTTTTACAATACTCAAATGGGCGGAATTTTTTTTTCTGTAATGTTAAGAAAATTACGTCTGTTTTTAATAGCTTAAAATGTGATATAATTATGTTTTAAACAGTCCGAAATATAATACTAAAATGCACGTCCTCAAATACTATTGTTCTGCTTGTGAACCTGCATGTTATAACATTTTTATCATAAAATCACATACACAGCATGTTGCTTAAATTCATTATGTCTGAGGGGAATTCAGTCGCGTTGTGTACACGCATACACACACTCCCGGTCTCTTGGACTATATTAATCCTCATCTTTATTAATAACCTTAAGATAATTATAAAACGACACAATGCATGATTAAGTGTGTAACTTTTTATGATGGAGGCGAATACAGTCGCGTTGTGCTTTGAACTCTCAAACAGATCAAACTACAGGTTATATGATTTTATTGTATATCTTGGAAGGGAATACAGTCGTGTTGTTAATCACTGAGAGATGCAATACTAATAGTAATTTAGCCACAGCAGCTTTAGTTGACTAAAAGCTAATTAAAACAGCTAACACAATAAATACATAAAATTAACTAAGCGGACCGAACATACCTTCAAACTGAGTAGAAAACGATGATTTTGGATCGATTTGATGGAAGCTGCACAGAGCCGAGCTGCCACTTGCTTCAAAAGTATGCGCCGAATACTTGCTTGTTGCCTCGGCCAATTAGAGTGGCGTTTACTGCTTGGGTCATGATGATGTAGCCTACTGCCTATCAAACGCAAGTTCCACCGCTGCAATGTTAGCTTTCTGCTAACTCAAAAGTTAGAATGCTTCATTTTCTAACAGTGTTGTATTTACCTTGATAACATGTTAAACACAATCGTTATGACACAAACCGGTCCAGAGACAATTTAAATAAACAAGTAAATAAGAGAAAAAACATTCAAATGTAAAGCATATACTCAATAAATAAATGATTAAATAAGAAATAATGTTTCACAAATAACCGTTATATTGATATTCATTAACCATGTTGGCAACAACAATGTTGATATTTGTCTTAAATAAAATTAATATTACATTCATTAATATTTCCTGCACATGTTTTAGACATCCAAAAAGTTACCTAGTCCAATGTTCAAATGTTGAACTACATATTGACTTCTTGCTTAGACGTTCAAATAGCGGACCTAGTTTTGGTCTTGGACCGACGGATGCAAGACATAATCTGCACATCCTTCAGACATCTAATGTTTAGTGGGGATTTAGAAATTTTTTTTGAGAATTTACCCTAAGATTTTTGGACTTGTTTATTCCCTTAAACCACTTGATAATCCGTGCTGTCAATATATATAGGCACAGCCGTCAGAAATAAGAAAGCAGCCCCCTTATTCCATTGAGCCATCTTTTGCCATGTACAGTGCTTTGTGTTATTCCCGAATTGTGTAATCTCTTAAGCTATCACAGATCTGTCATGGTTACCATCTGAGACACTCCCTGCCATGGCTGGATTGGCCATCTGGCAATTCTGGCAAATGCAAGAAGGGCCGGACCATTTTTTTTCAAATGTGGGCTGGTCAGTTTTTTTTTTTTTTAATATATATATATATATATATATATATAAACTGTTTTTACAGGCCAACAGCGAATAGGACATGTTTTTATTGCTTGCACGATTTCACTTTGGTTATAATAATATTAATAATAATAAATGTTAAGCATTTAGCACAATCAGCAATGGCCGGCCTGGTACCGAGATGGGACCACCGAACCGCTGCCCTTTAGTTACTGTTGCTATGTATGTCTGACATGCCATGCCGCTCTGATGCCACACATCATGTTCTCTCAGAGTGGAAAATACATTGGAGCAAAGAGGACACTCACAATGCGTTGACTGACAAGGGAGTGCAAGTTACTTTTGTATGAAACAAAGTCTCAAATTTTGTCATTTTAAAGAAATTTAAACAATAAATACCATTTTGTGGCTCTTTAAGCCAATGTGTCTTGACACATTGCTGCAGTGCCTCAGTTCAAGCGGCCCATGACACTACACACCATTTTTAAAGTTCAAGTCGGACATAAATGTTGATAGCATTATGATTGGTTAGATCGCCTGTCAATCAAACTCTCTCTTGAACGTTCAGTCAAAATCAAGCATGTCATCAAACAGAGTGCAACTCAAGCTAAATGTCAGTAAAAGTTAGATTATGGACCGTAAAAAAAAGGAAAGGCGGTGCAGAAAAGGTTTGAGAAAGCAAAAAAAAAAATCTTTTAAGTCGACTCTGATGCGTAAAACTTAACCAAACTCTTTTCAAAGGGTTTAAATTTGGTTGCTGCAATGGAGGACAGTAGTGCCGTAGCGGTAAGAAAAAACAGAAAATACAGCTAGCTCAAGTCATTTTCACGCAATTCATGCTATTGTTGTTAGCTCCAGTGTTTTTTTGTTATTGTTGTTGTTGTTTTTACAAGAGGCTTTCATTGTATTAAGCAGGGGGTAAAGAGTAAGTAAGAGTAAGTAAGCCGATAACCTCAACTTTTGGTTCCGAAAATGGAGGTAACTTTCAAGGTATGTAAGTAGCAATAGTAACTTACTCTCTGAACATAACCTGCTCCGGAGCAGGTTATGTTCCAGGGTTAGATTGCTTAAGAGGTATTCTGTTATTTAATTAATATAATTATATCAATGTAACTAAATTTGTTATATAGTTATATATACAATATTATAGTATACAATACATTTATCTATCTATCTATCTATCTAAACTCACCTAAAGGATTATTAGGAACACCATACTAATACTGT
Organism: Zacco platypus; assembly: GCA_038088235.1. Lineage (NCBI taxonomy): Eukaryota > Metazoa > Chordata > Actinopteri > Cypriniformes > Xenocyprididae > Zacco > Zacco platypus. The sequence goes on along the minus strand of CM076085.1, from coordinate 10,023,910 downwards.
GTTTGACCCCCTTTCGCCTTCAGAACTGCCTTAATTCTATGTGGCATTGATTCAACAAGGTGCTGAAAGCATTCTTTAGAAATGTTGGCCCATATTGATAGGATAGCATCTTGCAGTTGATGGAGATTTGTGGGATGCACATCCAAGGCACGAAGCTCCCGTTCCACCACATCCCAAAGATGCTCTATTGGGTTGAGATCTGGTGACTGTGGGGGCCATTTTAGTACAGTGAACTCATTGTCATGTTCAAGAAACCAATTTGACATGATTCGAGCTTTGTGACATGGTGCATTATCCTGCTGGAAGTAGCCATCAGAGGATGGGTACATGGTGGTCATAAAGGGATGGACGTGGTCAGAAGCAATGCTCAGGTAGGCTGTGGCATTTAAACGATGCCCAATTGGCACTAAGGGGCCTAAAGTGTGCTAAGAAAACATCCCCCATACCATTATACCACCACCACCAGCCTGCACAGTGGTAACAAGGCATGATGGATCCATGTTCTCATTCTGTTTACGCCAAATTCTGACTCTAACCATCTGAATGTCTCAACAGAAATCGAGACTCATCAGACCCGGCAACATTTTAACAGTCTTCAACTGTCCAATTTTGGTGAGCTGGTGCAAATTGTAGCCTCTTTTTCCTATTTGTAGTGGAGATGAGTGGTATCCGGTGGGGTCTTCTGCTGTTGTAGCCCATCCGCCTCAAGGTTGTGCGTGTTGTGGCTTCACAAATGCTTTGCTGCATACCTCGTTTGTAACGAGTGGTTATTTCAGTCAAAGTTGCTCTTCTATCAGCTTGAATCAGTCGGCCCATTCTCCTCTGACCTCGAGCATCAACAAGGCATTTTCGCCCACAGGACTGCCGCATACTGGATGTTTTTCCCTTTTCACACCATTCTTTGTAAACCCTAGAAATGGTTGTGCATTTGTGAAATACACGCTCAAAATTGCTTAAATCACCTTTCTTTCCCATTCTGACATTCAGTTTGGAGTTCAGGAGATTGTCTTGACCAGGACCACACCCCTAAATGCATTGAAGCAACTGCCATATGATTGGTTGATTAGATAATTGCATTAATGAGAAATTGAACAGGTGTTCCTAATAATCCTTCAGGTGAGTGTATATAAACATATATTCCATTCTAATATATGTATTTATTTTATTGTAATGCTTTTTCCTTTTATAACAGGACGTTTTCTATACTATAATTTCTATAATTAAATACATATGTGATATCTTATTAAATATTTAGCATCAAACAAACAATATAATTCTTATTCTCGATGAATAAAGATTACTTATCCAATAAAAAGATTGAAAAATGATTACACAACCACCAAATAGGTGGTGATGTGCAAAAAGTAGGTTTTGTAAATCGACATTAAACTAAAGACGAAGAAGGAAGTGGAACGAATTTCCACGTGGTTCATTTCCATGGTGAATCATAGATTTGTCGCTCAGTTGAGAATGTCTTGTGTGTTAACCGGGAACATACTCTGGGTTGGTTGAATTTATTCCCTGATGCGTTTTTGGAACCACCATACCTTGAGTAAGTAAGGTTTGGGTTAATCAGCCGACAGTTCGGGGTATATGTGACGGTAAGTTAACCTTGCTTTCTGGAATAACATTACCCCTAATTCTAATTAGGAATTAATCATTGGTCATGTATTAATTTAGGTGTTTAATTATTCTGGGTATCCCATACTTTCAATTATTCATGGGGTGCTTGATTTATTTCTTGCAGGGTGCTTGATCTCAGCTTTTGTCTTAACAGGAAAATCAAGTCTTACAAAAGCATGCTAAGGTGTACTTATTTTATCAAAGGTTCTGATTAATTTGTCCTGTATTTCATTATATTATTGTAAATGTTTTACCAGTGACATATTCTTTTTGGAGGATCAAAGTTTAAAAAATTCTTATATTTTTCCTGTCTACTTTGACATCACAGATCAGGATATTTAGTGGTGGAGGTTTGATACAATGTGTGTTCTTGCTGTGCCATCAGCCATTCAGTAATTCAATTATATAATTTTCCTGCAGCTCATTAGTCACATGCCGTTTAAGGTGAGCAAAGGCTATTGAGATGAATGGGAATGCTAATTCCGCTGTCACATGTATGTTAGTTTCATTGTTTTGGTTTTGGTTTAGTTCTTGTTCCTATTTCCGTTGTTCTCATTTTCTAACAACTAGTTAGTTTCCGATGTTTCTAATTAGTTCACACCTGTTCCCTCTTCTATTGATTAACTTCATTTGTGTATTTAAGCCCTTGGTTTTCCTCAGTTCCTTGTCTAGTGTTAACGTTGTGTTATAGCATGTAGTGTTTTGAGTTTATTAAAAGTAAGTTTAATCATCTTCCTGCATGATCTCTTGGATTGCTAGGATTAACCATGATAGAACTCTTGACCAAGATTAGATTAGGTCATAAAATTATGGATTTACCTGTTGTTCACCTCCTTTTACTGGTGCAAGGAGAGCACTCCTTCTATGAGCCTATGAGCATGACTGCTTATGAGCATGATCAATAGAATGGATTATCTGGTTCCCTCCTATTCCCAAGCCAACTATCCTGCATCTCCACTGGTCCCGCTCAGCTCCAAGCCTCCTGTGTCTCTGCTGGGCCCACCCAGCTCCAAGTCTCCTGCGTCTCTGCTGATCCTGTCCAGCTCCAACTTTCTTGCATCTCTCATGGTCCCACCTGGCCTCCCGCTCCCTCCTCCACAGCCAGCACCATCCAGTCCCTTGGCCCCACCTCTGTAGGCTCCTGTTAGCCCCTCAGCTAATCCTTCAGTGGCACCATACAATGGTTTGGATCCTCTGTGGATCAGCAAGAATTTGTATTCTCCCAGTCCTCAGCTCCGCCTTGGTCTGATGATCACCTAGCTCCACCTCTGGCCTCAGAGCCTCAGACTCCACCTCAGCCCTCCGCTCCATCAGCTCCATATTGGTTTTGTGCTATTTATCTCCACCGTGGACCTCATCGCACTGGCTTCCCCAGGCCCCCTCATTCCTTCCAGCTCTTCCTTGGTCTGACATCAATCTCAATACTTCACCCCTTCAGCTCCATCGGGCTCCGCCTTCCCTTCAGCTCCACCACTGTCCTCAGTCACTACAACTCCACCGCTGTCTTTCAGGTTCCCTCCTTCACTTCAGTCTCATGAACCGTTGGCTACCTCTTGGTCCTCCAGACCAGAGGTGTAACCCTGGCTCCTCAGCTCTGGGACTCCACCTCTGTCAGTCATCTCCGTGACTTCATCCGACCTCTCTGTCAGTACCACCATGGGGATTCATCCTGGCCGTGCTCTGGGTTCTCACCTGGTCCATCCTTCCAGCATCTCTTCCCTGGCTCCTCCATCCACTCCCTCATTGACTGTTAACTCCTCTGTAGTCACATCCCTCTACAGTTCCACATCCTCCTCCAAAGCCTCCACCCTCCCTCTTCTTCCCTGGTGTATTAACCCTTGATTTTCCTCAGTTCCTCAGTGTTAATGTTGTGTTATAGTATGTGTTATAGTATGTTTCCCCCTGTTTATTAACCCTTTGACACATACAATCACACCGTGATTAGAACATTCAGTGTATCACACGATCAACTGCCAAATTCAAATGTGCTTGCATGCTTTGGCTCCAAGCCAGAGACAGACACGCTCAGCGCTTTTCATATATCACAAGCATACTGTTTCCAACCACATGACGTTCATTTTAGGTTTCGGACATTTAATTACACATAAGTACTGACAAAATAACAATCCTTTCCATAATAATTAGACGACTTATTTTTATCAGAAACACATATTCTATTATTCTCCCAGTTCAACTGCTCACTTACTTTGATGTATTTCGGGAGAAGTGGATGAATTTGACAATCAGAATGTCACATATTTCATGCTATAGTTAACAAATTTCTGAATATTTTTAAACAAAGGAAATAAAACCAGATCATCAGTCATACAGTGTTATTGTGGCTGCGGTGTGTCACGTAACAAGCAATGATGCATCACCATGGAAACAAAGTGATACATTCTAAATAATGGTCGCCTTGAAAAACTCACACTGGGGGCTCAGCCAGAATATTTTTAACTTTCATGTGAAAGGGTTAAAAGTCAGTTTAATCATCTTCCTGCATGCTCTCTTGGATTGCTGCAGCTTATTCATGACAGCCGCTCTTATACTCAGTTTGATCATACATTTTAACGTTAACTCACTTGATTCATTCTTTCCTTTCAAAAACTCTTTCATTCATAAACACTGAAAAAATGTTTGTGCATTATAATGCATTTAAAGGGTAATATATTTTAAATGTAATCAGATGTAATTATTTTCACCTTCCGCTACTGAATATGTGTCTTGACCATGACAATTACAACCCCAATGGTCCAGGAATGGTTATGCGTCAGCAATTTCTGGACCTTCTAAATTCACTGCTAGAATTGCTGCTGCTATCTTCGGGTCTGTCTGTTAGCAGCTAATTTTAGCCAGTATGACCAATGGTCTCACCTCCTTCTCACATTCTGGCGCTCTGTCCTTGCTTCTGTTGCTAATTTTGTCCTCAAAAGATTTTGCTTCTTTCTCCTCACTTTGCAATTAATGCACTTTGATTTCTTTTCCTTGTCTTTCCTCATGCTAACATTTCAAGTTAAACTATGTTTGGGTTAAAGTGAAAGTTTGCCATCTAATGGATCTGACCATTGATGGCACTGCTATAGATAATAAATAAACTGCTTATCAAAAGCCTTAATAAAATGTGTTTGTACAGTACAGGTGCAGGTCATATAAATAGAATATCATCAAAAAGTTGATTTATTTCACCTAATTCCATTCAAAAAGTGAAACTTGTATATTATATTCATTCATTACACACAGACTGATATGTTTCAAATGTTTATTTCTGTTAATTTTGATGATTGTAACTGACAACTAAGGAAAATCCCAAATTCAGTATCTCAGAAAATTAGAATATTGTGAAAAGGTTCAGTATTGAAGACACATGGTCTCTCAGTCTAGTTCTGTAGGCTGCACAATCATGGGGAAGACTGCTGACTTGACGGTTGTCCAAAAGACGACCCTTGACACCTTGCCCAAGGAAGGCAAGACACAAAAGGTCATTGCAAAAGTGGCTGGCTGTTCACAGAGCTCTGTGTCCAAGCACATTAATAGAGAGGTGAAGGGAAGGAAAAGATGTGGTAGAAAAAAAGTGTACAAGCAATAGGGATAACCGCACCCTGGAGACGATTGTGAAACAAAACCCATTCAAAAATGTGGGGGAGATTCACAAAGAGTGGACTGCAGCTGGAGTCAGTGCTTCAAGAACCACTACGCACAGACGTATACAAAACATGGGTTTCAGCTGTCTTATTCCTTGTGTCAAGCCACTCTTGAACAACAGACAGCGTCAGAAGCGTCTCGCCTGGGCTAAAGACTAAAAGTACTGGACTGCTGTTGAGTGGTCCAAAGTTATGTTCTCTGATGAAAGTAAATTTTGCATTTCCTTTGGAAATCAGGCTCCCAGAGTTTGGAGGAAGAGAGGAGAGGCACACAATTCACGTGGCTTGAGGTCCAGTGTAAAGTTTCCACAGTCAGTGATTGTTTGGGGTGCCATGTCATCTGCTGGTGTTGGTCCACTGTGTTTTCTGAGGTCCAAGGTCAACGCAGCCGTATACCAGGAAGTTTTAGAGCACTTCATGCTTCCTGCTGCTGACCAACTTTATGGAGATGCAGATTTCATTTTCCAACAGGACTTGGCACCTGCACACAGTGCCAAAGCAACCAGTACCTGATTTAAGGACCTGATTTGGCCAGCAAACTCGCCTGACCTTAACCCCATCGAAAATATATGGGGTATTCTGAAGAGGAAGATGCGATATGCCAGACCCAACAATGCAGAAGACCTGAAGACCACTATCAGAGCAACCTGGGCTCTCATAACACCTGAGCAGTGCCACAGACTGATCGACTCCATGCCACGCCGCATTGCTGCAGTAATTCAGACAAAAAGAGCCCCAACTAAGTATTGAGTGCTGTACATGCTCATACTTTTCATGTTCATACTTTTCAGTTGGCCAAGATTTCTAAAAATCCTTTCTTTGTGTTGGTCTTAAGTAATATTCTAATTTTCTAAGATACTGAAGTTGGGATTTTCCTTAGTTGTCAGTTATAATCATCAAAATTAAAAGAAATAAACATTTGATATATATATCAGTCTGTGTGTAATGAATGAATATAATATACAAGTTTCACTTTTTGAATGGAATTAGTGAAATAAATCAACTTTTTGATGAAATTCTAATTATATGACCAGCAACTGTATGTGGTTGTTTCTCAAATCCAATCATGGCAGTTTAAAAGTGCATAAGTGCCTCTTTATGTGTATCTTAGAACAGCATTGTGTTCTGTATCACAAATGCATTATTTAGCTGCTAGACAGACTTTATTGTGTCTGCCAGTAACAAAACTTGTTCTAGTTACATTATCAACAAAATGGAGCACATTCAGAGCTCTTGAAATATTTAGCACATGACAACACTTTTGTATCATGGAGTAGTGTACATCACAAAACAACACAGGACAAAAAAACGACCATCTTTATAGGACAAAATAACAAAACACACAATAAACATTATAAACACACACACAAACATTTGTAATGTTTTTTTCCATTACAGATATCTAAACTGTAACAAATATCCCTGGATTAGCCTGCTCTCTGCATAATGGTGGGATGTATTCATATCTCTTTTTCGTGTAAGAAAAAATGAATTTTAAATTTAGCAAAGGAAAGTGCCCTGTTAAAGTTTCAAAGGTGACTGATTTAACATAGAGAGGTTATGTTCCAGGCAAACCACAGTCTAAATCTCAGTCAATTGAGTGGTTAAATGGACTGGACTCACATTACAAATTGCATTTCAAAAAGCTGCACAGTCGTTGCCAATTCAGCCATAACTCAGCATGAAAATTCTGGATGGTATAAGCTGGCCGTGTAGGTTACTGGCAGGGGTGTGACAACGAAGAGACAATACACGATTTTGGGTTCACAAGAACAAGACAATATTTTAACACTATATCAAAAAAATGCTCTCAGTTACAATTATTTTGATAATTTTTCCTTGCCTGGAAAACCCTGCAGCATCCAAATTTTCAGCTTTTTGAAAATGTAAAAATCTCTCATGTACTGCCCCTTATAATATCTCAGGACCAGTGAAATTTGTTCTCTGATTATTTTTTCACGTCCTTAGTTTCATCAACTAAAATGTCTCACTTCACTGTTCCTTGAAAAAGTGGGAATGAGATGCTGCACTTGATTCAGCACTATGGTTAGCATCTTGTGACACACGTAGAGTGGGACCCCAGGTGAGGAACCGGGGTCTGAGGCACATAGAAAGGGAACGAAGCTGCAGTGTGTAATCCTCACAATAAACATGGATTTTTGAAAGTGCACAAAGTGTTCAGCATGTGACTTACCATCAACATGGATTTTTAGAAAGGGAACGAAACCCTCAGCGCGTGCCCTTGCCCTTGCCCTTATTTGTCTTTGGGGATTGCTTGGATGTGGAATTGAGCCACAACTGAAGCGGTCCCATATGTAAAAGGCCCATAGGGATCACCATGGATGCAGCTGCCATGAAACCTAGGATTTTCTGAACAGTAATGTCCTGACCTAGCCTGATGTTGCTTAGAGTGTTTAAAATAATCTTGACATGAGCAGGATACAGTTCTGCCCCCGATGGTGACCCTGTCGCATTTAACCCCCAAGCACATTACCCTCTGGGCGGGAGAGAGAACAGTTTTCTTAGCTTTGATGCACTGTCCAAGAGAGGCAAAAGATGAGCGAGGATCGAGACTGAGTCAGTGCAGGGTGGAAAAGTCTAGGTTGAAGGGAAGAACCTGATATTGGTAAGCTTTGCCCCCGAAAGCAAACTTCAGGAATTTCCTGTGTTGTGGTAATATTTCTATGAAATATGCCTCTTTAAAATATATGGTGCCTTGGATGACGTGGACACTGTCTTCCCGAACTCGGGTGTGCACAGGCAGATGTCCGAATCTGCTTATAAAGGGTGGTCTGGGGTATGGTTCATGTGAACTCGGTTCGCTGTTGATATGAACACAATCATACAATCATAAATCGTGGAAGTGAACTGCTATTAATGAGGTGAAAACTATTAATGACACATTAAAATGTTTGTTTGTGTGTGTTCCACTTGCTTTCTTGCGTACTGCAAGCAGAGAGCTCTATATCTCTTTTCTGCTCACCTTCAGCGTTCTTGAGCACATTCGCTGCAGATAGATTTAAGTGTTGATACTTACTGAAGGTTTGGAAACAAAACCAATGGTTCAAAAACAAAAATATAAAAGTGAGGTGAACAACACTATGCATTTTACCTGCCTTCTCATGCTCAATCGTTAAAAAGCAACAGGGTAAACAGCTGCTTCTTTGATGGCACAAACGCACCACGATTCAGACCCGAATAATATAATCTGAACACAGTCCAGTGGAGGTAGAGGAAGTGGGAGTAGTCGAACACGGGTTCGGACCAGGCAATCAGATCATCTTAAAGATGGTCACCCTCTCCACTGTCTTAGATGTATTGAGTGTAAGATTGTTCTTGGTGCATCATTCAGCAACCTCTTTCCTGTAGGCAGCCTATTACCCAATTAGCCCCACCCAATTGATGTCATCAGCTTGCGTTTGTACAATGGATTGGTGTGCAGTTGTGGGTGTAGAGTGAGTGGAAAAGAAGACTTAGCATGCAACCTTGTGGAGCTCTTGTGAAAATCACTTTGTGAAAAATCCTTGATCATATGCATATGAGGTCACTGACACCCAGGTCGAGCAGTTTAATTTACCGTTATGCTGAGGATGATCATGTTAAATGCAGAACTAAAATCTACAAACAACATCATCACATTTGATCCTGGGCACTCCAATTGATTCAGCGCAGTGTGGAGAGCTGTATTGATGGCTTCATCTGTTGACCTGTAAGCTCGATGTGCAAATTGATGCAAATTGAAGCATCATTTTAATGTGTCTTAACACTATCCTCTCAAAACACTTCTTTACAGTGTAGGTGAGAACTATAGGTCTGTATTTAAAGCTGATGATAGCTGTCCTCTTGGGGACAAGCACAATCATGGCAGAATTGAGGCATTTTTTTTGGATAGTGCACATTGACAAGAGATGTTGAAGATGTTACAAATAACCTTTGTCAGCTGACCCGAACAATTCCTAACTGCCCTCCCTGGAATACCATCCGGGCTAGTGGCTCTTAGTAGATGGTAGCTGTGCAGATCTCATCCATCTTGACTTCAAAAGTGGGAAAGAAGTGATTTAATTCCTCCGCTAATGAGTAACTGTTGCCGGTGGTAATTGGGTCCTTACTACCTTTATAGCTTGTGAGGTGCTGGATGCCTTGCCATACCTGTCGGGTGTCCCCAGTACTGAAATGTCCTTTAATTTGCTACTTATAAGCTTCTTTTGCCTCCCTGATGACCCTCTTCCGGTTGTACCTGGCTTTACTTGTAGCACAACATTACCAGCCCTGAGGAGGGTCTCAGCCGGAGCTTGATGTCTTGTGTTTACATTGATGTCTGTTGTACGCCATATGACTTGTTTCTCGACAGTAACATTATCAATACAGAACTGTAGATAGAAAAGGACGGTAGATGTATAGTCTTGTATACTTTGTTGTGCAAATAAAACCCACTTGGTGTACTCAAAAACGCCATGAAGTTGGATGGAAGCCCCCTCTGGCCAAGTTCTTACGGTTCTCATGATGCTGTTGTTTTTTGTTTATTTTTTTCCCCCTGATTTGATGTTTGTATGCAGGGGTGAGAAAAAGGAATAAATGTCCAGACTGACCAGGTGGGGGTAAGTAGTGACTTTGTATCAGCCCCTAGACAGGAAAAAAGTCCCTGTAAAATTTACGGTAAAAAAACGGCAGGTGTGGTTGCCAGAACTTTACCGTAAAAAACGGTAGCAATATTTTAGGTTTTACTAGACAGCACTGTCTATTTTATGGCAAAAATCCATAATAATTTAAAGGTTTATATTGTAATAATTATGGTTCATAACGGCTTATTTAATACACTGTAAAAAAAATTCAGTTAAATTTAAGGTTAAAAAAATGTATTTCATTAACTTAATTTAAAAACCTATTGAAATACTAATATCCATTTTGTACTAATATCCATTTTGTTATACACTGACAACCACCAATATCACAGTGGTGATGAAAGTCACATGATGAATAACTCATCACGAGCAGGTTTTCCCAAACCTGAGAAGGACAATACTAATATATAGAAGGTGCACAAAGTCAAGTCAAGTCACCTTTACTTAAATAGCGCTTTTTACAATGCAAATTGTGGCAAAGCAGCTTTACATTAATAATTGTCAAATCATTTTGGCTGCACAGCAGCTCCCAAAGAAAATGGTGTCATTGTCCAGCTTATTCTATATATTATTGATTAATTCCGTTGCAAAGATCAGTAGATATTAGTCTAGTTAATTTACGTATATCAGCACTAGAGAAAACAGTGACGTAATCATTCGGCTCAGCTCAGTTCGCATACAACGGCGCCAATCCAGGGATATCAAAAAACACTGCTGAATATCAAGCAAGTGTCCCCAACTTAAGCAAGTACTGTATAGTGTCATTCATACAAAACAGTAAACACCATCATGGCAACAGATATGAAATTTTAAAAATGCAATGAGCATTAATTTAACATTAGATGGAACATATAAAACCTAATGTACATAAGTGATTAGAAAAAAAAACTAAGAAGAAACAAAAATGCATCAAATGCGAAGTGTCACTCAAAGAATTGTAGGATTGTCAATTTACAGTTTTTCACTGTAAATTATCCAGTGTCTTGTTATTTTTCACTTCCAAAAACTATAAATTTAAAGGTATTTTCCTGTAAAACCGTTCTATTACAGTTATTCACCATATATAGTACGGAAAGTTTCTGTAAACCAATTAACTGGTTTTCGCCGCAGCATTTTTACAGTCTTTTACCGCAATTTAATATTCACAAACATTTTATACAGTGCATATTGCTATACACATGATCCAAAATATTCCATCCTCTTGTAGGACATGTAACAAATTGGTAAAAAAGCGTGCTAATTTTGCAATCTTTGGACTGTTACTTTACCGGAGGGTCTGACTGATGTGAAATTATGCATCCCTGAATCACCAAACCTCTAATCTGTTTTGAATTAAATTTGTGTATCTAGCAGGATAAACTCTCAAGCAAATTACTCTGTTATAAGTGAGCAGACCAATCTGCCAGCTATATTTATCCATTCTCACTTCTGTTTTTTGCTCTTTTTTTTTTTTTTTTTTTTTAGAAAATCGATGGGTTGACTCATTTCAGTGTCATCTCTAGTCTTTCTCTGTTTTTTAAAAGGTGATTTGATAGTCAGACCGATTAATCTCTACCACTTATCCCACTTACATTTTTTTAACATTGACTCCACCAACAATCCCGCTTGAATGGAGATCGCAACTGGCTCACAGGCCTGTTCAGATGGGACAACAGGCTTAGATTCCAGGATGGAAAATGTGGACAAAGGATCTGGTTCGATTCAGGAACTGGCTCTGGCTATGGGTCCGTGGCAGGTATCTGCTCTGGGTCTATGGTGGGCTCAGGGTCAGTATTTGTAGTGGGCTCGGTAGAAAGCTGGATGGCCTGAGAAGGGAAGACAGGGTGGACTGTGGCTACTACGGAGTGGCAATTCTCCTCACTCTCACTGATTGTATAGGGGATTCCGTATAGAAGAAGCACCCTGTCCACATATTCTATAAACGCCCCTTGAGGAGTATCTCCGGGCAGACATACCTTTGTCTGAGTGTTGAGCCCTGCCCCAAAAAACATACAAAGGCTGTCCTCATTAAAATGAGCCTGATGAGCCATATAAAAAAAAACTCCTTGAAGGAGTGATCTCCCAGAGAAAGGAGGAGGATTTGAACTGCCGCTAGATCCATTGTTTAAGGTTCGTTTTTCTGTTAAGGGTGGTTGCAGGAAGGGCGGGTAGAAGCAGGATCTATTTGCAAGTGTCATTATTATTTACAAAAAACAATACAAAAAACAAGCAGTAAACCTGCAGAGAACAGGCAATAAAGCAACCGTTCATAATACAGATGAGAATGGACAAGGATCAACTAAACTGAGGGCTACTTATACACAGACTAAATGACGGGAGAAAACTAGGAACAGGTGCAGTGAATCAATTAACCAATGAATAACCACAGCAACCAATGAAGAGGAACGAAGGAAGCATCAAATAACACAGGTAAACCTCAAGTGACAAGAACAGAGCAGAATTAAAGTAAATATTCAAATTAAATCTAGTCATAAGTTTGACATCATGTATATAGCCCAAATCAAATATACGGATACCTCAGTAAAATAGAGTAATGCAGAAATCTATGCCAATCCTAAGTCACATTCTTTTTTCCTGAAACTTGATAAATTATCCATCATTCATGGTGTGAACAGGTACAAAAGCTGTCACTGTTCACAGTATTCTTCAAAAGGTATTATTCTGTACCATTTAGGTACTACTACATAATATTTCTAGTACCTTTAGGGTCTATTTGAACCTTTTAAAAGTTTAACATCTCTAAATACATGATTGACATAATAATGAATTTTCACAGACTTTTCCTAATTTAATGGGGCAACTGGGTAAGCATACAATTGACATGATGATATGTTGGAGGGGGAACGTCTTGGGTTTGTATGTGAAAGTGAAAGTGAAAGTCGTGACGTATTGTCAAGTATGGTGACCCATACTCGAAATTAGTGCTCTGCATTTAACCCATCCCAAGTGCACACACACAGCAGTGAGTAGTGAACACACACACAGTGAACACACACCCGGAGCAGTGGGCAGCTATTGCGACAGCGCCCGGGGAGCAATTAGGGGTTAGGTGCCTTGCTCAAGGGCACTTTAGTCGTGGTATCGAAGGTGGAGAGAGTGTTGTTTATTCACAATCCCCACCTTCAATTCCTGCCGGCGTGGGAATCGAACCAGCAACCTTCACGTTACAAGCCCAACTCCCTCACCATTAGGCCACGACTCCCCCCTATGTAACCCTGGTTCGAGGGAACGAGGCGCTGCGTTGAGACACGGTGGGAACGCCTCTGCGTGATTACGTCGTGAAGCACATGTGAAATCGGTCCAATAGCGTGGGAGAATGTCATAGGTGAGTGAGTCACTGACCAGGAAACTATAAAGCATACCTAAAAACAAAGAATGCCAGCTTCGAAAAATCTGAAGTAAGCGCTCACAGGCATGCCGGGAGTATGGCAAAGCAACATACGTACATACCTACATACGTAACCTGAGACGTTCCCTTTCATGGAAACTCGAGCTGCGTCATAGAGTGAGCCCGGACTGTTAATGGTGACTCATGTCTGGCAGACCTGTAGGCAAGAGAGATAGCCTCAACTACCCACTTGCTCATCCTCTGCTTAGATGCAGGACACCCTGTCCTGGGTGAACCAAAACAGACAAACAATTGTTCTGACTTGCGCCACAGGGCAGCTCTGTGGACATAAGCATCTAACACCCGAACAAGGCACAGCAGATTCAGTTTTTCCTGATCTAATGAAGTAAAAGGTGGAGGACAAAAAGCCTGAAGCATAATAGGACCTGCAATTTGAGTAGGGACTTTAGGAACATAACCCTGTCTGGCATGAAGAAATGCTTTCACCATACCTGGTGCAAATTCAAGACAAGAAGGGCCAACCGACAGGGCCTGTGGATCTCCAATTCTTTTAAGAGATGAGATTGCAAGATGAATAATGGTTTTCAGAGTGAGGAATTTTTATGGAACCTCCTCTAGTGGTTCAAAGGGAGCCATAGTCAGGCCTTCCAATACGATTGCCAAATCCCATGCAGGTGCCCTATTACACTGTAAAGGCCTTAGCCTCAGTGTTCCATGAAGAAATCCTATGACAATAGGACTTTTACCCAAAGATAACCCACCCACGGGGGAGTGGTAAGCAGATATAGGTGCTACATTGACCTTTAAAGTAGAGGGAGATAGCCCAGCAGAGAAACGTTCTTGCAAAAAGTCTAGCACTGAAGTCAAAGGGCAGTTCACTGGGTCCAGATGACTCTCTCTGCACCAAGAAGAGAATAACTTCCATTTTGCGGCATATGATTTCCTCGTAGAGGGAGCTCTAGAAAGCAGAATGGTCTCTACAACCTTGGTTGAAAGACCGGAATCTATGAACTGAGCCCCCTCAGGGGCCAGGCCCACAGTTTCCACAACTCCGGGCGAGGGTGTAATATTGTGGCTCCTGCCTGAGACAGAAGGTCTTGTCTGAACGGTATCTCCATTGGAGAGCCGCAAAGGAGTGACACAAGGTCTGAGAACCAAATTCTTGTTGGCCAGAAAGGGGCCACTAGCGCCAGATGAACACGTTCTTGGCGCACCCTGTCCAGAACTCCCGGGAGCAGAGCGATCGGGGGAACGCAGTCTCGGCCATGTCTGTACCATAGCATCCAACCCCAGAGGCACACTCTTTTTGGCGTTGAGCCTCAACCCCAACTTTCTCATATGCATGAGAACGACATCTCGATGCCGAACCACCATGTGCTCTGATTGAGCTAAAATCAACCAATTGTCAATGTAATTTAATATGCAGATGCTCTGGAGTCACAATGGAGCCAGAGCTGCATCCACACATTTTGTTAAAGTGCGGGGTGACAAAGCTAGGCTGAAAGGAAGTACTCGATATTAACCTTAGGAACTTCCTGTGTTGAGAATGAATGGATACATGGAAGTAAGCATCCTTCAAGTCTATTGTCACAAACCAGTCCTCAGACTTGATCTGTGACACAATCTGTTTGAGTGCTGTTCGATTTAACAAACGTAGATCTAGAATAGGACGCAACCCTCCATCCTTTTTCGGAACAATGAAGTAATGGCTGTAAAACCCTGACAGCTGAAAACCCTTTCTGTAGTCCCCTTTCGCAAAAGAGTCAGAACTTCCTGTTCCAACACCAGAGACTGCTTGGGGTCAAGCTAGGACCCTGTTGAAACGGGGCGGGCAAGACCCAAATTGACTTCTGTAACCCTTTTCTACTATGTGCAGCACCCATTGAGATATGTTCTGCAGAAGTTTCCATTCTGTTAGAAAATCTACTAAGGGAACCAGTCTCTCGAGATTGGCTTTTGGTGTAATATGTGTCAACTCGGCGCCCTGAAACGGCGAACCAGCAGCGAACAACTAAATTGACTGCACCGCGACCCTCCTCAGAGGATCGCTGAGAACCACTGCGCCCCTAACCCCTCAGGGTAAAGAGGTTAGCAAAATGGCCCCCTGAGGGCACCGAAGAGAAACGGACTGAGATGTATCCCGTTTCCCTCCGAGGGGAGCTGCCCTCAGAAGTCAGACGCGAATAGCGTCAGGACTTCTTCAAAGCCTTCTTGGCAATAATGACAGCCCTCAGATCTGTCTTATCCCTCGAAGGCTTCAACTGTGGCTGAGAGTGTCACCCCTGCCCCCAGGTTTTCTGTGGTGGGGTGCGAGTGGCAACACTTTGCTTTTTTGTGCCCTGTACGAGGAGCTGGTAGTTGGGCGAGACTGCTCCCGCCCAGCAGTCTCTGGGGGATGAGCACGGCAGGAAACAAATCTCTGGAACGAGGAAAAGCTTTTATCTTTATCTTTTATGTCAGATAAATTTAACCATAAGTGCCTCTCCGTGGCCACCAGGGCTGCCATAGACCGGCCGATTGATTTGTCTCCTTGGTGGAGAGATAAATCTGCCGCTTTACGAAGCTCTTGAATCACATCAAAGCTTGCTTCCCCACTATTGTCAATATCCCCAGGTCAGCCTGATATGCCTGAAGTATAGACATTGTATTAAGGCATGCAGCAGCCTGACCTGCGGCCGAATACGCTTTACCCACCAGTGCTAATGTCGTTCTTAGTGGCTTGGTGGGTAATGTCAGGGATTTCAGGGACAAAGCTGAATCAGGCGAGAGATAGCTCACGAGCGTCTCTTCCAATCGGCAATATGCGACATAGAGGTTGTGACCGAGAAGGGAGAAATCTCTCATCTAGCTTGCATTTCTGCTGAACCTCCGGCTTCTCTGATGGCTTCCACTCTATATTCAGCTTTTCAACAGCACGAGTCACAACCTCTAACAGCTCCTCGTATGCTGGAGAATGGGATGGCGAATACATATCTCCAGCATCGACACTAACGATATCTAACTCCTCAGAGCTAGATAATCGCAGTGGCGGTGCCTCACTCTGGGAGGAAGAAACTGCAGTGCAGGCTTCCAGCCCCTGAGATGAGGCACTGGGTCTGCCAGATGAGGGCAGAGAAAGGGCTGGGCCCGTCTCAAACCCCTCTGACAGATCCATCTGCGATCCCCACGAATAAAGCCGCCGCTGTGCCTCGACAACAGCAGGATCTGGTCCACGAGGAACGCAAGCCGAAGCGTCCTTCTCAAAGAACGCCCGGCGGGAGCGGAGAGTCTTCAGTGTAAACTTCTCACAATGCACGCAGTCAGCTCCCTCAAGAAAATTACAGCTTTTGTCCCTGTTATAGTTGAATCACAGGACCGAGTTGCTTTGCCAAGAAAAACTCTTTATTGTCATATGTATATCAGGCGTAGGAGAGAAATTTTTTCTATTGTGTTCAGGCCATCTTCATGTGCTTCTCAGGGGTAATGTGTTTTCGTCGAGCTTATATACCATGACTAGAGATCTTACCATTCCTTTTAAGGTAGAAAAACATGTTGGTTTCTTTAAAATAGAACGTATACTTCATCCTTACACATTCTACTTCCTTACAGGGAATACTGTACATCAGTTATTTACATCATGGAACCCCTGCATCATCAGAAAACATGTGCTACATGCACCCTTCCATAATACATGTACACACACATTCCTGTGAAGCCAAAATGATCTCTCCTTTCCTGTGCATACCATATGACACCACATGTTTGAACAAACTTGGCTCATGAAGCTTATACTTTCTCAAACACATTATAGATTTGATTTATGAATATAAATAATATTAAAACAATGAAATTTTAATCTTCAGCATGTTCCGCTCCCAAACAAGCAACACACATCCCATGTGTATCCCCACCCGTAATGAAACGGGGGCAGGGAGGAACACACGGAGAGAAATGCTGCTTGCTCGCCATATTATATAATATATATATATATATGTATATATATATATAGATATATATATATATAAATTTAACAAAGAGGTGGCTTTATATATAGCTGACAGACAACACCAAATAGGACACACAAAACACGTAGCGCTTGCTTAAGATACAGAAGCTGGCATTCTTTGTTTCTGGGTATGCTTTATAGTTTCCTGGTCGGTGACGTCTCCCGCCTATGATGTTCTGTCACGCTATTGGACCGATTTCACGTGTGCTTCACGACGTAATCACGCAGAGGCATTCCCACTGCGTCTCGATGCAGCTCGAGTTCCCATGAAAGGGAATCATAATTCTCACAAGAACTTAGACATTTACAGTGACTTGGGGAAGGGGATATTTTTTTGCGATAACATTGATAGTTCGCCAAACATAGGAAAGGAGCAGACATATAAAAGCCTCCACAGAAGCCTTCTAAACCATTTCCCTGTGTGCTCTGTGAGCTGTCTCTCTTTATGTTCTCTCTCAACTGAAAATTACCTCTAAGAAAAGGTTTTCTGTCAATGAGATTTTGTCACAGGTCTTTGATACTTACACATCATTGCTTTGCATCAAAATGGCCCCACATGTAAGGAAATAACTACAAAGAGCATTGCACCTGAAAGAAGTATTAATCAGATCATCAAGAACTTCAAGGAAAGAGGTTGATCAGCTGCAGTGAAGAAGCCTTTAGGACATTCCAGAGTGTTCATCAAGTGTGAGGACCTTTTCCTCTTGAGGAATCAGCTACAGTATCGTGCCACCATCAGTTTAGAACAGCTCAATATTGGCAGCAGGTGGTTTCTCAGCAGTGCATGTCCACACACAGTGAGGCCAAGACTTTTGGACAGTAACCTGGTGTCAAGTAGAGCAGCAAAGAACCCACTCTCCAAGAAAAGCAGGAAATTCTGCAGGATGTACAAGGATTGGACAACAGAAGATTAGTGTGAGGTTATTTTATCTGATGAAGCCCCCTTCTAACTGTTTGGGACATCTGGAAAATTGTTTGTGGTGAACGCTACCTTGAGTCCTGTATCATGCCAACAGTGAAGTATCCTGAGACTATCCATGTTCGTGTCAAATTTACCCTAAACATACCCTTGATAATAGAAATTATACAATATAATAATAGAAATATAAAGGTACCCTTCCCTGTGACAGTTTTTGCACATTTTTTTATGAGAACGTGTTGTTCACTTGTAGTTTACTTCTATAGACTGGCTTTATGAATTTTTTATGGCTGAGTCTTGCATAATAATCTGTGTGTGCTTTCATGTGACACATGACTTATTAATGTGGAAAGTACAGGCTCGCACCATAGGCTGTTTTCCCAGACACCAATAGAGCTTTCTGCAACTCTATCATTTCAGACAATCATGGCTGTTTTATTCCTCATTTTTGTAGTTTTGGCACAAAAGGATTCCAGATATGTCATAAACAATATTATTGGATCTTAATATTTTTCAAACAGATGTATCATATATATATATATATATATATATATATGTATATATATCAATATATAACCAATTGGTTTTAAAGACGAAGTAAAATACAATAAGTGTGAATAATCAAGGTAAATGAACACAAACAAAATTTGTGTATATATATATATATATATATATATATAATTCAGTCATGAAACTCTAGATGGCGCAGGCTGATGGGTCCTTAATGCAAGCTGATGATAATTACAGCTTTAACTACTTGGCACAAGCTGATTGGTTCGTGTCACTTCTGCAGTCAATAATACATTGACTATAGCAGTTTGCAGCGCTATAGCGATGTTCCTCTGGATTCAATACGTATATATAAGTGAATGTTTTTTCTTGTGCTATATCACTGTGCATTTTGCGTAGTCTGCTGTATCGGTTTCTTATGATGTTGCCACATGCAGGTTAATTTGTGATAACGGTCTGTTTAATGCTCAGAGTGAATTGCTAGGCAGCTAGCAATGTTAGCAGCTAGCAAATATGCTTATTAGATTTATGCTGAAGCATTAAGCAGACAATACAGTTACATGAGGATACCGGGATACGTTTTACTGAACTCTTCAAAATGAATTTTTGTATTCTTATATAAAACTAAGCTACAGCTAAACTACATCCTAGTTTTTATAGCAGCAGCATGTGTGACAAATTCAAATTGCAATTTGCAATGTCAACAGCAACAGAATGCTAGAAGACATAATGTTAGATGATGTGTCTCTTGCTAAATGAATAAAGAGTCATGTGTTGGCTAATGAATCGATTATGCAAAGACATTGTCATGATTAAATGCAAACGATGTATTCACCTACTTACATACAAAGCACGCGAGCAGCTGCATTTCAGACAGAATATTTTTGGCAATAAACAATTTTTTTTAACTACAGGATGAACAGCTATTCATGCTAATCTTATCATCAGCTATTATTAAGTTTAAGGTAAGTGACATCACTCGTCATGTAAGAATTATGACATCATTTCAACTTGCCTAGCGTGTGTCAAATGAAAGCAAAAGCACTCAAGTTGATGCTGTGTTTATACTATTGGCAAATGCCCACAGATATCTATGTTTGCGCTCTGGATATCATCGTTTCTCTTTGTGGGGCATTTTGCAGCGGTGAGCAGAGTGGCCGAAAAACGCTGGCGTATTTGCCTTATCACAGAAGAGTGAATGGGAGATCATTGTGCAGCATGGACATCTCTTTGATGTAGCAGGGCTTTCAGAGATCCTATTCCTATTTGTAGTGGAGATGAGTGGTACCCGGTGGGGTCTTCTGCTGTTGTAGCCCATCCGCCTCAAGGTTGTGTGCGTTGTGGCTTCACAAATGCTTTGCTGCATACCTCGCTTGTAACGAGTGGTTATTTCAGTCAAAGTTGCTCTTCTATCAGCTTGAATCAGTCGGCCCATTCTCCTCTGACCTCTAGCATCAACAAGGCATTGTCGCCCACAGGATTGCCGCATACTGGATGTTTTTCCCTTTTCACACCATTCTTTGTAAACCCTAGAAATGGTTGTGCGTGAAAATCCCACTAACTGAGCAGATTGTGAAATACTCAGCCCATCTGGCACCAACAACCATGCCACACTCAAAATTGCTTAAATCACCTTTCTTTCCCATTCTGACATTCAGTTTGGAGTTCAGGAGATTGTCTTGACCAGGACCACACCCCTAAATACATTGACGCAACTGCCATGTAATTGGTTGATTAGATAATTGCATTAATGAGAAATTGAACAGGTGTTCCTAATAATCCTTTTGGTGATTGTAGTTCAGTCACAAAACTAGTGGTGCAGGCTGATGGGTCCTTAACGCAAGCTGATGATAATCTGATGATACAGCAATAACTATTTGGCACAAGCTTATTGGTTCATGTCACTTCTGCAGCCAATGAGCTTTTTGCTCACACATTTAAATGGCTGGTTACATTTACTATAGGAGTCTGCAGCCTGCTTCAGAGTTCCTCTAAAACTCTCCACCTTCCCTAGCGCTACTTGTATAGATCTGCTAGGGGTTACTGATAATGATTTTGATATTGACTATGCCTATTCGCAGCAGCATACCAGCATATTTATCGGCAGGTTAATATTATGCAATAGTGTGTATTGCATATTTCTTATGCTTTATTTTTCATTATTTACAGTAATATATCGATATATGGTTTTCCTTTCATAATTTCTAACCTTTCTAAATTTCCTTACAGCAACAGTACAATAAAATTAATTTCATTCTCTTTTCTTTTTTTAATTTAATTTTAATAAAAATCTAAGACATTTAAATAGTTGTTTTTTGAAGATTTGTCCAATTTTTGTAAATACGATGTAAAAAATCATTTAAAATTAGAGGATTTTATGATTTTTTTTATGTCATGGAAAATTTAACCTTAAACCATCAATTGTTTTCATACTCAAAAGATGAAATATTATGCTACCTTTGAAAGCATAAGATCCCACACTCCCTTCCAAGCATTTCCAAAGCCACGCCTCTTCCAAAACACATATATGTGTACAACAGAGAGCAAACAAAAGCGTCACGAGAGATGCCGTTAAACTATCTCAGGTCTCTAAGCACATAACATTGCTATTAAAATGAACATAAATAACTTAAAGACCACTGACCTGTATCACCTGCTGCAGACTCATTTCAGCATTGATATTGTTGCCGTTGAAACTCCCAAAATAACGTCTCTTACGAATTACGGCAGTTATGGCGTGAATGCAGCATAAGCTCGTTGTTTTGGTTCAGGAGGAACTGTAAAGGTTGGCTGCCTTTTTAGTTGCGTGCTCAGTGACTGACGTCTGTCTAACTTTGCATAGCATGAAATGCGCTGATGACGTTTGATGTGTGCACGAGCAGGGTGCGCTATGATTGGACGAACATGTTATGGTCCTATGCCTTTCACAGACGATATATATATGAATGCATTTAGAACACTTAACTTGGTGATTGCTATCAAGATGTGAAGAGACTTTCAACCAGGATAACAAAAAAATGTTTTTGAACCAAATCACATACCCTCTCTTTAAATATTTTAAATAGTGTTCAAAGATTTTTGCAGATAAAATAAACTAAATAAAAAAAAACCTGAATAATAATTAATACAAAACAATGATGCCATGAAGAGATTTTGTGCCGGTAAGCTATTAAGTAACCATAACTATAGAAATAACAGTAACTATAGGACTATAGAAAAAACAGACAAAAACAGAAGGTATTATTATCAGAGTATTATATAGAGGTATTGCAGTAAAGACTGGGTCAAACTGATTTTAATGTTTCAAAAATAATACATTTATTTCTATTATAACAACAAACTGATTTGATGCATTCAGTATTTTTTGTCCTCCAGTTTCTTTTGTTTATCCTCAACTGACTTCTTTTTAGATTTTTCAATTGGGAGGCACTTTTTATCTGCTCAGCTCTCTCTCTCTCTCTCTCTCTCTCTCTCTCTCTCTTTCTTTAAGGTAATGCTTTTTCCATAACTTTTCATATCTTTCTGGGTCTTTTTTCATTACCGCTCTGCAATTTTTTTCATCATAGCAGATGAATATCATCTAGGGTTACAAAAAATGGCATGTTTATATTTAGTTTACAATAGAAAGTTTGCAATATACTGTTCACTGATCAGCCACAGCATTAAAACCACCTGCTTAATATCATGTAGGTCCCCCTCATGCTTCTTACAGCTCTAATACGTCTAGGCAAGGACTCCACAAGACCTCTGAATGTGTCTTGCTGTATTAGGTTGCAAGGTGGGGCCTCCATGATTCAGATTTTTTCATCAAGCACACCCCATAGATGCTCAATCGGATTGAGATGTGGGGAATTTGGAGGCCAAGGCAATACCTTGAACTCTTTGTCATGTTCCTCAAACCATTCCTGAACAATTTTTGCAGTGTGGCAGGGTGCATTAGCCAGCTGA
This sequence comes from Zacco platypus, assembly GCA_038088235.1. Classification (NCBI taxonomy): domain Eukaryota; kingdom Metazoa; phylum Chordata; class Actinopteri; order Cypriniformes; family Xenocyprididae; genus Zacco; species Zacco platypus. The sequence goes on along the minus strand of CM076085.1, from coordinate 10,001,313 downwards.
AACTACCAGGAAACACCATTGCCATGGTCTGCAAAAATCTTCAGGTAGGTGGTACGTGTCAAAGTAACATCCACATGAATGCCAGGACCAAAGGTTAGCCAGTAGAACATTGCCCTGAGCATCACACAGCCTCCACCAGCCTGCCTTTTTCACATAGTGCATTCTGCTGCCATCTCTTGGTCAAGTAGTCAAATTTTGACACTCACGCAGTATAAATCATGAATTTGTTTCAACCCAAGTTTTTTACAACGACTCCTAAAGCTTAAAGACATTTTGCAATAATTACATTTTTGCGAATATTGCAGATAACTGGCACCTAATATGCATGTATTCAACAGTAATATAAATGTATTTTTAAAATGTAGTTCAAAATAGACAATCACTAAGCGGTAGGGAAAGGACACACAATAAATACTTCAGAAAAACAGGGACCAAATGTGGGTGGCCCAATCTGTCAGCCATGTGCTCATGTACTAATTTTTGTTTCCATAGAAACTAGTTTTGTTTGGCTTTGAACAAATGTCATATTAAAAGTCTTTTTTCAGGGCTGCAGTAAGGATTCAAAAGTGTGAGACAGGTCATTATCAACAACAACAACAAAAAAGAACTTTAAGATGTTGTAAAGTAATATTTATATGAAAGAAATTTGAAATAATGTCTTTATTGTAAAATAATTAATTCATTTTACTTATCTCAGCATTGAGACCACAGTTGTGGGACATGCACAAAAATGGTTGTTTGGACCTATTAATTCTTCACAATTTTTTATTAAGTCAATTTATCAATCAGCATTTATTTAATCAGCAATTATTTTTTTGTCAAGGTGTGCAATTACATGGTGTTTATATTTATCAAGCATCATATGACAAATTTTAACATAAATCTAAAATTTCACTGCTGGGACTCAAAAGTGCCAGTAGTTGCAGAAACATGTATATACTCGCAGCAAAAATCGCCAAAAAGTCTGTAAAATGTCTAAGCCAGATACTGAAGGTTGATAAAAAATAAATTTGTATAAGAATTTTTGTGTGATTATCTGTGCAAGCTCCTTTCCTTTTTGAACTTCTATATATATACTTGCATCATAATAGTTTAAAACATAAATTAGTATTTTTTTGGCAGCAAAATAAGTGATTATCATTGTGACATATTTGATAATGCAAAGAAATTCTTGTAATCCCAGTTTTGAACCAATTCACTGAAATGGATAGTATACTAGTACAATTGCACCTTTTCTTAACAAAATAAGTGCCATTTCATTGTGATATTGTGCAGTATATTTTAATTTAAGAGTATTTATTTATTTTTTTTTTTACAAATTTGGCTGCAAGGACTATTACACAATTCCCCTGTTAATTACATCATCCATTTTCTTTTAACTACATGCTCTTAATCGCTGGTATTTCGCTGGTAATTCCTGTTCACATCCGTATGTGAGTCTTCATATTCATCCAAACTATAGCTATAAACCGGATTAATTGGATGCATCTGGACTCCATAGATGCTTTATGAATGAGTAATCACTCATGAAGCACAGCTTAATTTGCTTCATTATCTTTCTCTCTATGTTTCCCATCATTGCTGCTGGAGAGCAAAATTTGCACAGTGAAATGAGAACCCTAAGAACTCTCATATTACAGCTGAATCAAACTCATAAAAGCACTTGCATCTCTCAAACATAGACTCCACTTCAGCTTTTTAGGCGCACTGGGATCTGAGCTTTGAAGTCCACTGTCATACTCAGCTACTACCATATCCCGTTTTAGCACAATAAAGCACCGTTCTGTCTGTTAGTTATGTCAACACCGACCACAGGAATATAAAGATGTGCTCTGGAACAAAAAGCAGCAGCTTGACATGAAAGAACCTAATTGCAGTTTAATTTTAAAAATTTAGTAGGGTAAAAAGGTGATCTTGGAGTGTCTTTGGCCACTCAAACTCTTCTCCTCACTGTGCATTAGGACAATATAGACACACGTCCTCTTCCAGGCAGACTTGTAACATCTTTAGTTGATTGGAACTTCTTAATTATTTTCCTGATATTGGAAATGGGGATTTTAAATGCTTTAGCTATTTTCTTACAGACACTTTCTATTTTGTGAAACTCAAACTTTTGCTGCTCATCAGTACTATATACTTTGGTTTAACCCACTGTGATGAATGATTACGGGAATTTGGCTATTGTGTTTGTGTTTTTGTATGTTTATACTCCTGTCATGGCTGGACAATTTCATGTTCATGATCACCCTGGTGTGCTAAAAAAGGTAAATATGAATGGTAATATACTTCAGAGATATTTTAATCATAAAAAATTGTTGGGGTGCCAATAACTGGCCAATGTGTTTTGGATAAAAGTATTTTTTTCATAATGTGGAGGCCCCCACATTTTTTATTATTATTATTATTTTTAATTATTGCCGGGAAACAGCAAGCTGCCGTCAGAACATCCCGTTTTGGTTTTTGCTGGTTTTGGAGGGTGGAAGACGTTGGATTATTGTATGTGTGGACAGAAACGGGCACTGTCATTTAGTGTGATGAGAGCGGTGATGAGTCAGAGGTGATGTGCTGATTCACATGAGTCATCAGAGCAAACTCACTCATTTAATCACTCACTCAATCACTGAGCCACCAGCTCAAACCAAGACACTCATAAAAACCCCAAGACAATGTGCTCTGAGTCAACAGACCATGTGCATTGTAACAGAAGGAATGGCAAACAGTAGCTGCATATTTTATCTCTCAGCAGCCATTTAAAAGGCTGCAAATGCTTGAGCACATTTTAATTCTAATTCAGTTCATGAAATGAAGCTAAATTTGATCTAAGGATGCAAACAGGCTGCAGAACTAATTCAAATGCCAATGTGAATATTTAATTGGAATACAAAAAAATTTATAAACTTTAACTAGAAAAGTAATGTTAGCCAAGATCATTTTTGAATGTTGGATTGACAAAGTTAATATTAATTTTCAGTAATATTATCCTTTTGACTTCACTGACACTGTCGGATGAAAGAATGTCACATCGGAGAACACCAACAAATATGGATCTCGCCCAAACTACTTTTACAAACTATCCAATGCACATTGGCATGCAATATTTGCATTTGACTGCCACGCCCTGCAACGTTGGTGTGCATTGCACCTGCTGCCTATTTATATCAGGTTTTCTCCGCGGAAACGAGCTGGTGACCCGGCGCCCAAGCGGTGGTACAGCAGCTGTGGCGACGGCACATGATGTCTCCATTCCATCCCTTCTTCAGGGAACAAGGGCTACATACATAATCGAGATGTCCCCTTTCGGTCTGGGTGACCTGAGGATCAATGTTCAATTCTGAATGGGACATTCTGAAGCACTCTAAGCACCAGAGTGAGGTCCCAAAAGGGTATAGGAGGAGACCGAGGAGGATTTAACCTCCTGGCCCCCTTAAGGAACCTGATGACCATGTCGTGCTTCCCAACTAATTAACCTCCTATAGTCGTGTTGTGCAGGAATAGCAGCAAACTACACTTTGGGGTGGAGGGAGACAGCCTTCACTCCAACCTATGCTATGCTGCAAGAAGGAAAACATGGCACTGATCGAACACATCTGGGGGTCTTCTTGGAGACAGGAACAGGTTCCACTTCAAGGCATAAGCAAGTCTTGGCACAAAGTGACCTCGGATGCTTCCAACACCGGGCAAGTTACGACAAGGGCGCAGACCACCTTGATTGTTGATGTACTTAACTATCACAGTGTTGACCGTACGGACCAATACGTCTTTGCCCTGTAGCAGCTTTAAGTGGCTCAGTGCAATACATACTGCTAGAAACTCGAGCCAGTTGATGTGCCAATAAAGTTGAGGTTCAGTTCAAATCCCTGATACTGCATGCCCGTTGTTTGTGGCACCCCAGCAGGTGGCAGAGGCATCCGTGGATACCACAGCCTGTCTGGACGCCTGTTCTGGAAGCACTCTTGCCCATAGAAACAAAGAGTCTGACCACGGGCTGAAGGTTTGGCGACAGGCAGGTGTGACTTTCACCCAGTGAGTGCCGTATTGCCACGGCCATCTGGGGACTCTGCCGTGAAGTTAGTGCTGAAGCGGTCCCATTGAAGCACCCCCACCTGTGTTACAGTCGCTGTAGCTGCCATGTGCCCTAGGAGTCTCTGAAATAGTTTCAGTGGGACCGCCGTCCTGTCTTTGAATGTATTAAAGCAGTTCAGCACCTACCGAGCAAGTTCCTCTGTGAGGCATGCTGTCTGTTTGACTGAATCCAACGCAAAGAGATTCTCTGCACAGGCAAGAGTTTGTTCTTCTCCCAGTTGACCTGAAGCTGGCTGAAGTGACTGAGCACCAGGTCCCTGTTGTCACATAACTGATCTTGGGACTGTACTAGTGTGAGTCAGTCAGATAGTTGATGAAGATCGTTGATGAAGGGCAAGACTTTGTACTGATGTGCTCGACCCTCAAATACAAAGACAGGAACGGCCTGTGTCGAGGGAGATTTGAGACCTGAAAGTACACGTCCTTCAGGTTGATCGCTACAAACCAGTGTCTGGGGCGGATGCATTCGAAAATCCGTTTCTGTGTCAAGATTTTGAATGGTAGCTTGTGAAGGGCTTGGTTCAAATCTCGCTGGTCCAAGATTGGCTGTAACCCACTGCCTTTCTTGGGTACAATGAAGTAGGGGCTGTAAAAGCCTGATTTCGGCTGGTGCGAATGACTTGATTGCATAATTTGCCAGTAGAACTGCGATCTCCACTCACAAGACATGGGCATCAACCGATTCCACTGAAGTGAACTGAATGCTTCTGAACTTAGGGACACCGGGCAAACTTAATTGCGTAGCCAAGCCTCATGGTCCGAATAAGCCAGCGAGACAGACAGGTGAGCACTAGCCAGGCTCACAGAGCCTGTGCAAGTGGAACCAAAGGGACCACAGGTGTACCCGCAGGGAGCCAGCTTGGGGGGCTCTCTTTCCGAGGTGGCCCGCAGCAAGGTCTGAATGTGTGATGTAATGTGTACCTGGCTCCACAGTTGATCAGAGGGTGCATGAGAAAGCTTGTTTGCATCTTCGAACTGCCCGGTGGCGCCCGCTGATGATAGACGAGGTAGAGGTTGGTCTGGTTCTGCCCCATCCACTGATCTCTGTACCCTCTTGGGACCCAGAAAAGGATGAAACTGCTCTTTGCTGAGAACTTGGGTACCGCTGGCAGTAACACAAGTTGTGAAACAGAATTTGATTCAAAATATTGTCCATCCGGCCCTCCTACAGAGGACATCATCTGGCTGAAGGCCAGTGCTGTGATTTTAATCATGGTCAGTCACTGAGCACAGCTCAACCCTGGCTCCGATCTACACTTGGCCATTAAGAGTACCGTAGCCTTGCATGCAGGGCTGGGGCTGCCAGTGGAACTACCACCACTGTCGAGGGTAGTGAGAGAGGAGAGAACTTTTTATGCAGATTTTGGCACCAATATGGCTCCATGCACTTTGGGAAAAAAAGGCACAGGGTTGGGGCAAGGTGATTTACATGTCGCACTGTGCCCCCTGACACCAGCTACGAAAGTTCAGAACGAGACTGAGCGCATAGCGACCTGGGAAATCATGGCTGTCAACTCTGAATCTGATTCAGCATGAGCACACAACATTACAGAGGGAAGCTCAGCATCATCCTCATTTCTAGACCATAACAGTCCTCTCTCCGATGCAACGATCCTTAGCTGGAGCCCTGAATGAATCGTTAGGTTGCCCATCAGAAGGACCAGCAATCTCAGAGAATAAGTGAAGGGACTACACCTCATTTGATGCACTTGAGGCTATACCGTGTGTGACAATCCGTGCTGCGACCCAACAGTTTGACTGCACACAATACACTGCACGCTCAAGCCCTCATGAAAGAGACAAGACTAACAGCATTCCGACTTAGTCATGCTCCCATTAGAGAACAAACCACCCACGAACGCAATCTTAGCATGCTTATACCCAGGCATGTGAGACCTTGATTGTGGCCGATAATGAGGACAGTATACGAACACATCTAGAAACACACAGGCGGCAACGATCAAAGAGCTTTTTCCTTGAAGAAGTGGCTCGTAGAAATCACATTAAAAGAGCAGATAAACCGCTCCGCTCTGAAGCAAAAAGCTGATATGCATTGCACCTGCTGCCTATTTATACCCGTGCTGCAGGGTGTGGCAGTCAGATACAAATATTGCATGCCAATGTGCATTGGCTCTTTTAGTTTACACTCAAAGTAGATTGGTCTCTCTAGCGAGATCCAAATTCGTCTGTCCTCTCCAACGTGATGTCCAGAGTGACCGACTGAAAGGGAACAAAACTTTAATTGAATTGATCTGGTTGATGACACTATATTGTCTTCTATAGAGCTACTTTTTAGTTGAATAAAATTAGTTTTAAGAATTTACAATATGTGTTTTTTAAACATGGACACTATCATTGAACTGAATTGAATCAACATTGAACTAAATTGAGTTGAATGATGACACTATTGTCATTTAGAGCTGCTTTACTGCAGAATTTGAATTTGTCTCATATGATGAAATTGTATCATTTGATTCAGTTATTTCACTATTTATTACAGTGAAGCTGCTTTGAAACAATCAGTATTGTATAAAGTGCTAAATAAATAATGGTGACTCGACTTGACAAAGTCTTGTTTGAAGTTTAGATAAAACATTTAAAATGCATTGAAGGTTTATAGGCCTTACAGATAGAAAGAACAAAATATTGAATAATTAAAAAACAAATTTAGAAGCTACTGTGTTGAATTGTCACAAAAAGCAAAGCCAGTCGAGGACTACTGCTCAATTTTGCCATTAAAAAAAAGAAAAGAAAAACAACAACAACAAAAACACAATGCTACTTTGAACTCACCTCTAAACCCAAAGGTTAACGATGTCATTGCCTTTCTTTGGTGCAGGTTTAGATATTTAAAGGAACTATTTTCCTCATTGTTGTCAGATTCCTGAACTCATTGACTTCTGAAGTGAAGGTCATACTGCTTTAGTCATGCTAAACATTACAAAAAAGAGGAATAAAACTTTTTTTTTCTGGGAAAATTAGCATGGGCAATTCAGTTCCTCTTCAGCATCAAAAAATACAGTAATTTCAATTCAAACTTTCAATCCTTTCAAAACATCCATGATTGTGTCACAAGTGATTTTGGTGTTAAATCAGCTTATTGAATTGTTTTTCTTTTTCTTTCTTTTTCTCGGTTTATTAGCTTCTTTCTCTGTCTGAACACATGCTGTCAGATATGAATCATAGCTGAGTCATTTCAGCTGTCATATTCTCACAAATAAGCATACTTCACATCAACAATCTGGTGCTACAAGTACAGCGGAACAACATTTATTTTATGAAGAAGGTTAGTTATCAGGATTTAACAGAATTGTTCATTGGTTTTACTATTTTAATTTGCGTTTAATACCCTTTAAAAAACATATTCTCTCTATTTGTGAACAGTGAATTGTTTTGGTGCTTTTTTGGGGTAGTTCTCACTTCACTTTTCATGACACGTGCACAAGAAAGGTTATAAGTGATGTATAATTTTTCTCTACATTGCAGATGCAGGTTTATCCACCTAGGCTGTACCTCATAATCATACACACTCTTGAGTAGGTACTTATTTTGAATAAGTGCTTACTTATAAAGCCTTAAAAAAAAGCTCTAACAAAAAAAAAACAAACAAACCATTTACAGATCCTTTCCCAAGGCCTCATCGGATAGCATTGAATGCGCACTTTACAATCTCACCGGAAGTAGGGTACTTTTTGCCTACTCTTTTATCAGTGCTGTGAATTCAGACATGCTTCTTATGTCACATACTGTTTTTCACCCACTATATAGTAGGGAAGAATGCAATTTCGAATGATGTCCTTATTTGTAACGTAAGAGCAGCAAGGACATTTGTAACCTGAATATGTGTAATGGATTCCAGTTGTTATCCACTTCCAGTTATTTTACCTGTACAAAACCCAATAGTTTCACCGGTTACTGCACTTTGTTATTCTTGTAGTTATTTGCCTATAGCTTCTGATGAATCTGAAGTCTCGCACTGGGTTGTTTGTTTGACTTGATCAATGTTTCTGAACATCTGTTGACAGCGTAATATACAAACATGACACACTCTGAGACAAATATCACTGAACAAGAGTACAGGAAAAGTGTTGTTAAAAAACCAATTGTTTGTACAAAACAATTTCCTTCAATTCCAATACTAATTAGTTTTCAAATCTTTAACTGTGACCAAGAGCAAGAATAGTTAATTTTATGCTGTGTTGGTTATTTTATGCTCAACTCTAAAGTCACCTGACCTTTCTCTGCAGTTGCTAACAAGCCCTGCCGCCTTGACCTACCAGGTATGTTCAAGCCCTCAAGTGATTGTGTTTTATTCTGTTCTCTCTCTCTCTCTGTGTGTTTCTCAAGTCTGGCTTATCACTAAAGCTTCATCCAAAATATCTGAATAGCATCCTTCCCCCCTCACTTAGAACCACTCTAATGGCGTTTTATGACATATGAGCGGTTTGTAAGACCCATGGAGAGAATGAACGATGCTCCTTCAGACGTGTTGGATGTGGTCGGTGAGAGCTGTCGCAGTGAGTTTTTACAGGATAGCACTTCCTGTGAGGCAGAGACAACAAGTGACGAGCTGTTGCCATTAATGCATCTGTCCGCTTATTCGTCTGTTCTTGAATTTGCCGCTCACCCTTGAGAGGAGCAGAGCTTGTCCCAACATCTACATCATGAGCTGTGTTAAACACAGCCTTGTTGATTTCATTCAGGAAGATTGGGATAAACTCTGATGTAGCGGAAATGTGACGGAATGAAGCTTAAGTGTCATGTTCTGAGTGCAGTGTCTTTGACATTTGTGTGCTAATTTACTGAAGTCAGGAATGATTTTACCCAAACATGAAAATACAGTCATCATTTACACAACTTAATATTGTTCGCAACCATGCCTTTCTCTTGTGGAATGTAAAAGGTTTTGCAGAATGTTCAGGTTTCTAAAATTATAAAAGCTACATAATTGACAAATAAGTTCCATTAAATTATTATAAGTAGTCCATAATTGTCCAAGTCTTTCAAAGTCATTAAATGGCAACACATATTGTATTCAAAGAAAATCGTCTCCTCCTAATGTCAAATTTAATTTACAGTCAGTTACATATTCAGACTTAATGTATCAAGTTTCAATATGCGCATTGTGTATGTGCAAATCTGAGAATTTAAGCAGAGCAGAAGTTTTTCAGAAAATAACTTATTTTGTGACTATGGAAGACTTCAAATATAGTGTGTGACTCAGACTACTGTTATGAACTTTGAGAGCCAGGGTTTCCTTGTGAAGAAAAAAGTAATTTAGCATACTTTTAAAAGGAATACTTTTTAAGGAAATAATATACTTTAAAAGTATATATAATTATATATATATACTTATTACTTATTTTCAGATACTTAAGTGTGTATTAATCACAATTAAATTAAAATTATATTGTATTATATTATTTAAACTTTAGAGTGCTTTTTGGCCCTTCAGGGCTTAAGTACATCTTTATATGTAATTTCATAATTCTATTATCTTTGAAATATGGTTATAGTGTAGTGCTTTTATGTATTTATTATGTATTCTGTATACAAGTTTCTACTGAAACTTGTATGTCATGTATTTAAATATATTTGTAATGATAAAGTTACAATATAGTACAATTAAAATATATTAACTTTAAATAAAATACTGAATAACACTAAAGTTAACATTATAATCACATATTTTAAATGTGCTTAGGTAAGTTAGGCAACACATCAAAATAAGTAATAATAATACTTATAATAATGTTTTATTTATCAGTCTTAAAGGTCTAGAGTGAGGAGAGAACGAAGAGATTTTGGAGCAGCTTGTCCCAAAGCTTAGGATCTGAAATTCTAAACACCCTACAACCAACAGTAAATAGTTAACTTGGGTAGTACCAGCAAATTCTCAGAACTCGATCAAAGAGTATGGGAACATAAGGGTGCATTAATTCTGTAAGATATGAAGGTGCTTCACCATGCTAATCCTTAAAAACTAGGACAAGCATTTTAACCCTTTCATGCATAGTGCTCACTACATTACACATCTATTCAAAAAGCATTTTCTTGCATACGCATGGGTTTTGATGGTGTAGTTGCACATCAACCTTTACAGTGGACACTTGTGCATCATCCTGTACACTGCCACCAAGTGGCAAGCAATTAGATGTTAATTCCCCCCCGCCTCCAAACCAAGATGGCCAATGGCCTTCGATCCTTCTATTCTAGGAGACTCCTGCAGGTAAAAAAATAAATAAATGTTGTAGCATCAAGCATTATGTAAGGAGTCATATCAGTTAAATTTTCCAAGAATTGATTTTGCATTGGGAGGAAATTCTGTTCAATCATCTGTCCACTAATGTGGACATCATGCATCACTAGCTATATTTCAGATACAATTCAAACTATTACTGATTAATGTTTTTGAAAATACATCTGCAGTAACTTTTTTTGTTCAACTTTCTGTATAGTGGGTGACAGATGAACTAACTATGTCAATATGAATGGAGAAGTCATGTTAGGAAAAGGGCCTACTAACAGGATTTCTGTTTTGTCAATATTTAAGATTGGACCCAACTGTACTTTGAGATCTTGTTTAATAGGAAGTGATAAAAGGGGGAGGAAATACAGTATTGGGCGGAAAGATAATATAGATTTGTGTATCATCAGCATAACTATAGAAAGCCCATGACCCTGGATGATCTGACCAAGAAGAAGCACATGGATTAGAAATAGAAATAGACCAAGAACAGATTCCTGAGATACACCACGAAAAAATAGCAACACAGCGAGATTTGAATTTAATAATGCTAATAAATAGTTGCCTGTCCAAGAGATAAGCAGTAAGCCACTAAAAGACAGTATTAGTTATACCGATAGCAGTTAGATGAGATTGTACGGAATGGCAAACATTATATAAAGCTGCACTCAGATCCAAGAGGACCTAGAGGCTGAGGGCATCAGAATCAGAGGCAAAGAGGAGGTCATTCACTACTCTAAAAAGAGCAGTCTCTGTACTGTGGAGAGGACGAATACCTTGACTGAAATCATTTGTGCAGATTGTGTTTATCCAAGTGAGGCTGTAATTGTAAGGCGACCACATTTCAGAAAGGGAAGGTTGAGAATTGGTCAGGACAGTGTTGTCAAGACCAGGTTTTTTGAGTACCAGGTAATGGCAGCTATTTTAAGTCCAGGTGGTACATAAGTGTGTAGACACATTAGTGTGTAGATATTGGATCAAGCTTACAGGAGGAGGAGTTAGATTTAATAATCATCTGTTCAACCACAGATGTATTAGTGAGTAAAAATTTTAAGAGAAAGTGGACTAGCGGGTAAGTAGAAAATTCTGCAGGAGAAAATTAAAAGAAATATTGGTAGATACTGTCAATTTTATGTAGACAAACTATCTGAAAAGTTTCACAAAGGTCTTAATAGTAGGAAATGGTGATTTGAAAAGTGTGTTGATCTCAGAGAATTATAAAACAATTATTTAAAATCCACTTTAAATTAATTTTTAATTAGACTTTGTTTCAAAGTGCACTGTTTAAAAGTGTACTTAAGTGTGTTAAGAAAGTAATGAAAGTGTACTCTCTTTAAAGTGGACTTTTATTTAATTTATTTTATTATCTGCAAGTACAGTTTCTTAAAAATATTCTGTGCACTACAAATGTGCATTCATTATAATTAAGGGCACTAAGACATTTTATTTCAAACAATGTGAGCGTGAGTAAATTGATTTTCAGGCTTGAATGTTGGTTTATGTACAAATGTAGAGGTGTGAGAAAAGTAGGGTTATAAAGGGTCACAGGATATGGTGCTTTAATAAGGCGGAATCTAAGAGTCTAAGGAAGTTTCACTGCAACTGAGATTGTAGTTTTCCACCTGAAGGTAAATAATTATGATATTTTTGAACGTATTTTTAATATGAATATTAAATGTTACTATGTGTGTTCACGTGCTCGTTTCAAGAATGTGCGTATACAAGCAGAAATGAAGAATGGTCACATGCTTATGTTGTGTTGATAATCATTGTGTCATAGGGTCTGTCTGTATGTTTATGTATGCTATTGACCTAAGCAAAAGCATACATACATTTGCACCTGTGTCTATGTGTCCACTCTTTTACATGTCTGATCTGATCAGACCCTGCATTGGTCAGATCTCTTGTCTATCTCTAGCTCCTATTTCTCACAGATTTAGAAGATGCACTTCTGGCATGTGCATTGATGGCCTTGTGTCTTGATTGGGCTTTGACTATATTGAGTGTGAGAGAGGTTGTGGTTGTTTTATCGTTGAGTTTTATGGCTGTAGTGCTGAATGGTCTACTCTTAAAGGATTGCACAATTAGTAAAGGACTGAACACTCTGCTTTGAGACTATGTCTCTGATTTGGACTCACATAGATTACAATAAACTCTTTGCTGTTCCTGCAGCTTGCCGCCCAGGTGCTTGATGATCTTGAGGATGAGGACGTTGGATTTGGCCTGGTGGATTCAAAGAAAGACAGAGCTGTTGCTAAGAAGCTGGGTAATCTCTGATCCCATCCTATAAATGCATCTGAAATCCATAATCTTCCATTTACAGCCTGCAATACAATTCTTATCTTCGGTTTCCAGTAGCCATCAGTCTGTTGAAGTATATGCTGTTGGTGAACAAAAAAATAAAATAAATGCACTGTATCATGTGAAAAATAATGTCAACTAATTGGACCTCTTTGTAAAGTGTTACCTTCCATAAAGGTAGTCCATATGACTTTTTTGAGCACCAGACTGAAATTGAATTTTTTAAAGTCATGCAAGATGGACATGAGGCTAAATAATTGTTTAACAGACTTTCATTGTTGAGGGAACTATGGCTTTAATGCTATTTTTAAAAAGTAGAACATTTTCCTTGATCAATATTCGTTTTCTGTTACTAGAACAACACTCTTAACATTAAAACATTTTCTTCTGACTTTAAAAAGTAAAGTTAGGGCTTATATCGTTGGTTTATAAAAATGTTCTTCCAGGAACATCCTGGATAAATCATTTTGTGCAAATGTTTATATAGTATCCACACCATCTATTATCTGCTGAATGTGCCAATCCATCAAATACCTCTTAAATGTTCATTAGATACTTGTTTTCTGCAGGCCTGTTGGAGGTGGACAGCATCTACATCTTTTCCGATGATGAGATCATTGAGTATGATGGCGAGTTGGCAGCTGACACACTGCTGGAATTCCTCTATGACGTGAGCGATTATATATCATAATTATAGATCACACACCCAAAAGTCACTGGTAATTGAGTAGTTCTTCTATCAGGTGATTGAGGAACCAGTGGAGATCATCAGTAATGACAGAGAGCTCAAGGGCTTTCATAACATCGAGGAGGACATTAAACTCATGGGCTACTTCAAGAGCGAGAAATCTTCACGTTAGTATGCCATTTAGGGTTTGCCATGTAAAAACACTGATAAAAGTTAGAGATAATACCAGGATATGATTCCAGCAAAGATTGTACTTTTTTTTTTCTAAATTCATTTTTAACTAGCAATTTCCATCATTTCAAATTTGTTATTTCTCAGACTACGTTGAGTATGATGATGCAGCTGAGGAATTTCATCCCTTCATCAAGTTCTTTGCCACCTTTGAGCCAAAAGTAAGTGCTTTCACACATTCATTCAGTCTATTCATTCATTCATTTAAAAAGGGAAACTGACATGTGACTATGACCCCTGCTTTTGCACACCCCATTTATTAAATGACAAGTAGTTAAAGTATGTTTATAGAGCAAGTAAATATCCCATTAATTTTATTTATTTATTTAGAAATTAATACTTCCTCAGCACTTATATGCAGAGTAGAGCTGCGCGATGAAGTGTCAAGTTATGTTCAAAAGGTGATTTGCTCTATTTTGATCACTACCGTAGACATTAGTGTTTATATCTAAACTAAAAACGTTTATTCCTGTATAGTTCTGCGATAATCTGAGTTATTGTAACACAGAAATAATGATAGTGTGTGGTTGAAAAGACTGTGAAGCTGCTTCATACCTATACCTATACCCATAGCTTACATAACAACTGCTCTCACAGGGTCACTGGCAACGCCAACACAGATTTGAATGTTCACTGTGATCGTACATGTCAAAAATTAAATATAGACATAGTTAAATTGCTGTCATTTAGGAATAAGAACAAGATAGGTGTTTCAATTGAGATTGATCTTTTAACGATTAATCATGCAGCTCTAGAGTGAAATTAATAGTAATAATTAATATTAACAAATTCCAGCCCAAGTTTTCATGATTTTGAAGTGCATCAAAATGGATTTGCTTTGGCAGCGCAGAAAACAGCATCTTCTTGACATTTCGACAACATGAACCAAATTCTTCCAGGCTCAGCTACAACTACAGTGTTTGAGGTCAAGCTAAAGTAGATGCTGTTCGCAGGCAGCCAGTATAAAGGCCAAAGGCTGGCATTATGCAAATTTGTTACAAAACCCTACATTCGAGCAGAAAGTAAGGCACTGTCCCAAATGGCACCCTAAACACTCGCGGTCTTGCTACTAGTCTGCACTTTTGTAATTTAACACCGCTTTGACTGTCGGCAAGAAGCCTGCTTCAGAGCACTCTCACATATTGACTGCAAAGGGGGCACTCGTGAGCACCCCTCTGAAACTTAAAGTGACAAATGAGACACGCTATGCTCTCGTGGACTTCACGTGGTGGCCATTGTAGGTCCACAAGGAGAATGTGCATATGAAGTGTGCCATTTAGGACTGAAGTTACTGACAACTCATTCCAGTCAATTCAGAATCAGTTCTTTCTTTTGGGAAACAATAACTCCATTTATCTGCACTTTGATATTTGAAACTTTGCAGACCTTTTACATTCACAAACAGCTGTATTACACACACTGCATTAAAGGTAATATCCCAAAAAGCATAATGGGGCACTTTAATGAGCCCTGTATTGATTCATTGTGTCTGGTCTGCATAATCTCTGATTGTTTTTAGATTGCTAAGAAATTAAACCTACAGATGAATGAAGTGGACTTCTATGAGCCCTTCATGAGCAAACCTGTCACCATCCCTGGCAAACCCTACACGGAGGAGGACATTATTAGCTACATTGAAGAACACGACAGGTGAAGTATGATCCTCAAAAGTCCTCTCAGAAGGATGCTTTAATAAAATAATTTTTGTATTTATTTTTAGGCCAACTCTAAGAAAACTGGAGCCGCACAGCATGTATGAGATCTGGGTAAGATCAGTCATCCAAAACTAACTTCAGCAAAGTCTATATAGGGAATTCAAAAGTGTTTATTTTTATATACTTTTAGCTTATTTGCCATTTCTGCAATATGAGTCAGGAAATGCCATCTTTCTGTTCAGTTCTGTTGCTGTGACATCATCCCCCACTTTATAAATTATGTTTTGATCTTACTGACATCATATTTTGGAGAGTGACATTATAAAAAAAAAAACAGTTATATGTTTACAGTAAAAACCCATTTACTGTGATAGAAAAAACGTGTGATACTATGTAGACAATATTACAATTAAATAAGTTTTCTACTTTAAATTGATGTCTTTTATTTTATTCTTTGCTTATAAAACTATATGTATTTTTTCCTCACCATTATAAAATAGTACTATCAATAGAAATCAATAATCTCAGTTAAACTCATGATTTCTGATCATTCTTTAGGAAGTAATATTATTAATTTAGTAATATTATTACATTATAAGATTTTTAAGTTGATGAATGTGAATGGTCATTATGTTAAATTAAACATTTTTAATAATATCTTAAGTGTACATGTTAACTTTGACAGTCCTAAAATCCATTCATTTTTTTTTTTCGTTCTTTTTTTTGTCTCTCAAAATGTACCCCCATTTGAAAACAATTATTTTAAATTAATTACTCTAAATTACATTTAAATGTTTCTGGTTTGGTATATATGTATGTTTTTTTAATTAGAAAAGGAAAACGGTAGTAGATGGTCATTATGGCGTCATCCAGTGATTGCAAAATGTTGATGTCTTATATAATTTCATTTCTGTAACACCTGATCATTATCATTGTATTGGCCTTAGGAAGATGATATTAACGGACAGCACATTGTTGCTTTTGCTGAGGAGTCTGACCCTGGTAAACACTGATTTTAGTACAATAAGCTGCTATTTTTGGGAGTCTTTGAAGGATTTCATATACTGACACCAAATGATTGAATGTTGATGGTGGTTCTCAGATGGTTATGAGTTCCTGGACATCCTGAAGGAAGTGGCTCAAGAAAACACAGAGAACCCAGATTTAAGCATCATCTGGATTGATCCTGACGACTTTCCACTGGTATGACAAACTGAATCCAAATACTGACAAAATACTGAATCCAGAAACATTAAACATAACTTTGTTTTTGAATGATGTACCTTTTACAAGATGCCTTGGTTAAAATGCATTTTTTTTCTATATGATATGAACAGAGCTATATTGTTGATGTCATTTTATATATTTCTTTGGTACTATTGTTCATATAGTGGATAAATACTTTCATAATTTCTAAAATCAATTTAATGACATACACAATACATTATATCACATATACAACACATTATATGCTCAGCTGGTAAAAAAAATCATGCTAATGTAATGAACTCTTACAAATGACATTGAGAGCAGGTGCTTCAACACTTCCTCGATCTCTGTTTGACTCTGCTGCCCTCTAGAGAAGAAATCTGACCACTGAATGAGTTTAATGAGTATGTAGCACACGTCTGTTTTAAAAACCTCAAAGGATTTTTTTATTCCTTTCAAAAAGATATGACAATCAGAAAAGATGTAGGCTATTTATATTTATAGACTTTTTATGGAGCAGCTTAATTTCTGGGAAAAAAATATCCATCCCCTAATGTAAAAAAAACCCCTTTGCTGAATATTTAAAAATATGACATTTCACTGTACTACTGTACCAGTACTGTACTGTACCATAAGAACTGAGGTTTGACCTTTGACCTCTCTCTATCCCTGCAGATGGTGCCATACTGGGAGAAGACCTTCGGCATTGACCTCTCCTTCCCTCAGATAGGTGTGGTGGACGTTGAGGATGTGAGATCATTTTCTTTCATGTCTCTAATGCCAGTGATGAATGCAAGTGCAATTTATATTATACAGTTTTGGAAATAAAGGTTCTAAAATAGGGTCTTCGCAGCAGTATCATAATAGAACCATTTTTGATAAACAATTCTTAAAAAAATCTTTTTGTGTGTGTGTGTGTGTGTGTGTGTGAATAAAATTAAAATAAGAACCTTTTCCACTATAAAGAACATTCTGTGCAATGGAATGATTCCATGGATGAGTCCAGGGAACCATTGATGCCAATAAAGAATTTTCATTTTTAAGAGTCACAATGTTTCTGTACATGTGATAATTATTAGTGTAGAGGTTGGAAAGAACCATCTGGATTAAGTAGGTCTGATATAAGTGCATTAAGCTCATTTTAAAGAACATTACATTAAGTTTCATTAATAGTATCAGTCAGGTATTTTGTAAAGACAACATCTTTTCTGAAGGAGGGGGATTTTCAAAGTTTTTGATTAATCTATTATTATTAAGTGTGTTTGACTCTCTTTCTCAGTAACTCGGATTCATCTTGTTTGTCTGATTCTCAGGCTGATAGTGTGTGGATGGAGATGGATGAGGAAGACATGCCCACCGCTGATGAGCTGGACACTTGGATCGAAGACGTGATGACTGGTAAAATCAACCCTGATGATGAAAATGACTATGACGATGATGATGATGGTGATGGTGAAGATGAGGATGACGATAATGAGGATGATGAGGATGACGATCATGAAGATGATGATGACAATGATGATGAGGATGAATAAATTCTTACCTCCATCGCAGGGATCACTTCGCTGTCATATGCGCGATAAGAACTCATCAGTCTCCAAATATTCAGCCATTGCAAACTGAGCTATTTTGTCATGCGGTCTGGAGGACTTGAGAAACATTTTGTCTTGTCTCATTGTTTAACTACTCAGCAACAACATAATCATTCTTCAGAAATATAAACATCATATTTTTGGATCACTGCACCTGTTTTCTCCCCATGTAACATCTAATGAGAATGTGTGTGTGCTAAAGAAGCAGGAAAAGGAAAAGCCTTGTAATTAGATTTTTTTTATCATTGACTTTTAAGAGAAGTCTTAACCTTCCATCATCTGGAATGTCACAAATAAAATTAAAAGGAAAAGATGTTTCCCTTGTCTTTGTCCAATGTAAATGAGAAGATGAAGAAAGAAATGGTCATTGATTAAGAATCTTTGTGTGAATGTGTGTGTGCTTTTCATGATTTATGAGGACACATTTGTATAATGACATGGGTATTACACTGTGTTACGAAACATGTTTTGAGGACATTTCATGAGTCCTCATTTTTAAAATAGCTTTAAAAACACTAAACAATATTTTGATTAAAAATAAAAATGCAGAATGGTTTATGTGATGGGTAGGTTTAGGAGTAGAGTTAGTGTAGGGGGATAGAATGTACAGTTTGTACAGTATAAAAACCATTACACCTGTGGAATGTCCTCACTAAGATAGAAAAACAAACCTGTGTGTGTTTACTCAATATTGCATGTGCAGTTTCACTTCATTTGCAGATTCACTTCATTTGCAGACTGCAATCATCAGTTTCTCACCACAGGAAGCAAATATAGGAACACTGCATTATTTAACTGCTAAGTTCCAATATGAAACTGAATCTAACACATTAACATTAAGAGCATTTTTAACACTTTAACACGTTTGTGTAACACGTTCACTTTATACAGTGAATATTACTGTACTTTATAAACTTTGTCAATCTTATATATTTTCATATGTAAAATTAGCATGCATGTTAAAATCTATAATTATTTAAATTATTTAAATTATTAGATAATTAATTGGACAAAAAATATAAGATGTTTATGTTTGGGTGTATTATAGACCTGTTAGATATGTTCTTCCTGCACATTTATACATTTTTATGCACATTTATAGAATTACAATATATAATTAAAAAGAAATATATTACCCAAGCTCATTCAATGCATGTTTTCCTTTGATATGTACATATGAAAGAAACACATATATGTTAAACATATTTAACACACACACATATTTTTAGGGAACGTAGTATTGAACACTCCAGGCAAAGCAGCATACGGAAATGGAGACTTTAATGACAACGGAACAAGATCCAGCTGACTAACACAGAAGGAGAACACAGGGGATATATACCAGAACGCATGAGGAGTAATGAATGGGGCACAGGTGAAAGACATTACACATAACAAGACACAGCTGAACTAAATGAACCATGTGACCAAAAGACAGAACAGGCAAACAGAACCCTGACACATATAGAGCCATAAATGAAATCTTAAATTTTTTTTGTTTTCCATAGACCTATTAAAATCTTCTGTGTAAGTTGTGTATGCATATGCACAAACTGTATATTGTATGCTCATATTTGTTCATGTATACAGTGTGTATATATCCCCACAATATGATGCCACATCCTTCACCAGGACACACCTTACATGATGAACATCGGCATAAGTTGCTGTTTGTTTTTAATTTACCTAAAGCAAACACACGACATAATGATAATTATTTATATAGAAACCTGTTACCAAATCATGTTCAAACATACAGTGCAAATATACAGTAATTACCTTCATTTAACATTTATGGATTGATATTGATGGGTTCTGTGAGCTTAGTCAATAGATCCATCAAACGTAACGTAAGGACTCTCTATTGTGCAGTGAACATAGAGACTCTGCAGACCTTTTTACTCATTTTAACAAATGAAATGGCCAAGAAAAAATAAATATTTTAAATACAATTGAGAAATTTTAAGAACTGATATTAGATGTTAAAATGACATTATTACTTACTGACTCAATGTTATTTCCAGAATTATACTATGTCATTTTTATTTTCAACTAAAATTACGACATCATGGCCTAGTTTCAAAAGACAGGGCTCAGATTAAAGGGGACCTATTATACCCCTTTTCACAAGATGTAATATAAGTCCCCAGAATGTGTCGGTGAAGTTTCAGCTCAAAATTCCCCACAGATCATTTAATTAGCTTATCAAATTTGCCCCTATTTGGGTGTAAGCAAAAACATGCCGTTTCTGTGTGTGTCCCTTTAAATGTAAATGAGCTGCTGCTCCCAGCCCCCTTTCCAGAAGCGGACGGAAAAGCTTTAATAGCTCGTGCTTTGGTTGCTTGAGAATGTCAAGCAGCCAAACTGACCTTTGTCAGTAACAGTGTTCAGCCTTACATTGTTCAAACCATAATAGTGGAGAGATTCAGGAAGAAATTAAAACTTATAGAATGCATCTGGACGTTTCTAAACAGTTAGTGGATAAATTTATGTAGTTGCTGTGGAGTTGATTCAACTCATTGACTAGCATGTGCTGTCATGTTAATCTTTTGTGCAAATCCAGCATTGAATTGACCCTCGTTTGTGAAGTCGTAAATGAAGGCATGGCAACAACACTACTACAAATTTATGTAAATGTTATGTAAATGTTGGAGTTTGTGATGTCACGAACCCGGAAAGAAGCTCATTGTAGTCCCCACTACAAACATTATGGGAAGAGTGCTAGCCAGAAAAAAAGTTTTTTTATGCTTGTTCAATCAACCATAAACAATTATTGCACATGCATCTGTGGAAAAGTCCAGCACTAACAATTTATAGGCGGCAGACAATAAAGGTCACAGCTCCAATAACTTAGAACACAAAATAGACCTTTCTACTGACTCTGAAAAACACCAGGAGAAAAATGGCCAGGATCCCAGCTCGCCTGAGTGAGCATGCCATATTCCTGCTGGTGGGAGGCATGAGTCTGTCTATGACAGAGGTCACCTCTATCCCGTGATCCACACCAGCAATCATCTCTCAATGCTGGCCACCTCCACACTGACCAACAGGATAAAGTTTGTTTTTTTTTAAAAAAGGGCCTGTCTGGACTGTAATTGAAAACCTGAAATCCTGTGATGACATAGCTTACATGGTGACTGTGTAGTTCCTGACACATAAGCCCCCAAACTGAAGACTAATCACTGTGTAAAAAATATTGCTGGAGAGCTACCTGCTGTCTAAAGCAAAATCTGTTCATAGAGAGGGGCTACTATGGACTGGACAACAATGGCAAAGTGCATAGTGTATCAATAGAGGAACTTCAAAAAAATCTCAGAAGGCCTACCCATTTTGATTTTCCAAACAAAAAAAACAAGAGAATAAATCCACACAGATCCAGGGGGTTAATAAAGGCCTTATGAAGCAAAGCAATGGTTTTTGTAAGAAAATATTCAATTTAAATCTTTATAAATTATGATAACCAGCCATGACAACCATGATAACCAAGAACTTTCTCCGTGTAATTATCTTAATTCTCACCAGCAGAGGGAGATAAAAACTAACAGAGCATTCTATCTTGATGGCCCTATATGAATGTTGCATACCAAACATTAAGGTAATACAAAGTAATTATTGAAATTAGTGTAATTGTTAAAATCAATTATCACACTTTTTTGTGATGACTCCTTTTTTTTTTTTTAAAGTTTCAGACAGGGCTAAGCCTAAACCTGGATTAGTTCTTAGTTGAAATAGGGCATTTAAGTAACTTTTATAAATTTCACAAGAAAAAAATATTACTGGTATGCATCTTGAGACAAAACAATGGCTCTGAAATATTTTAAGATATGTCAATGAAAGTTACTTTCAATTAAAATAGCTCAAATATGCATTTTAGTCTGGGACTACCTTACACCTTCTCTGTGAAACCTGGGGATTATTAGTTATTCTAATGCAGTGGTTTTTACCGTCCTTCTGAGTACCACTTCTTTTCCACTTAGACTGGAGTCACACATTTTCCATTAAGGGACAATATTTGCCCCTAAATTGATTTTCTTGTGCATATTTTTACCTTTATGAATAACTTTATAAAATAAATAATGTTTTAAATAAAAATGTCTATAGAAATATGTAATGAAAACAAAGTGATACTTATTAATATTAAACTAAAACCGCCAGTGGATGGCGACAAGTCTCTGTTTTTATGAGAGAGTCAACAAGTCGTTAGGCTCATTTGAAATGCGCCTCGCCTCGCCTGAAATGTAGGTGAGAGTAGGCTGAGGTGGCTTCTCTCCTCCTCTCACCATAAATTACATGTTATCACCTGGTCTTTTAACTTGCCTTCTCTTAGCAGAGAATACAGTTTAGACATGATTCATGAAAAAATCTTAATAAAACATTGTTTAGTTTGTTTTTAAAGCTATTTTAAATATGAGGACTCATGAAATGTCCCCAAATTTCATGTTTACGTCGTAATACCATGTGTAATTTGTGTCCTCATAAATCACAAAAATGCACACACATACCCACACACACACACACACGTGACTACAACAGACAGCATCTGGGCAGAATTTGGCAAACAAAATCAACCACAAATGCAGAACAAATGCAGAAGGGGTGAGACATAACACACGCACACAATACATACAATGCCCTGTTCATTTCTGCTTATTAATAATAATTTCTTATTCTGAATATAATGATGTTTTTACATTTGGTTTATTGAAACAAATAATTTGTGAATACAATCTGACTCTTAAGTTGTTTTTTCAGTGGCATTTTAGTTATATTTTTGCAAATTCCATTTGACACCAAGTGTAAGCAGAAAATTAAAAGAATACGAGGTTACCTTTATTCGGTAATATTGCCTATATTATTCTGTCTGTTGGCTCTGATATTCCTGATTCATTGGATCCTTTTAAATCTTCAATGATAAGGTTCTGGGGGATACAATCCATTATTTTACCATCATTTAATTATCAATCTTGGCCTATTATGTGTCCATATTATTTTTGTCATTTTGATTTTGTGTCCCTGTCATATCTAAAAGATACTATTGCATCCATAATGAAACTTTACCCCTCAACACGTCTTCAAAGAGGTGATGGATAGGATTGTGTCCTATCGATTATTTACAGCAATGTGATGGATGGCATTATTCTGGATAATTTCAAGAATCCAGTTGTCCAGCCATTGCTTAGAAAAGCTTTCTAAATTATTTTCATTTCTAAATTATCTTTTACATCTAAGACCAGGGCTCGTCAATGGAATCATTATTTTCTATTTACAAAATACATTCTCAGATTAAGAACTGCTCATCATAACCTTCCTCCATGGAAATCTGACATTTATTTCGATTAATATCAATTCTTTATTCACTTTTTTTTCACTTTTTTTATTTCAAGCTAATTTTCACATTCTGCCTATTAGTTTCATTTCACCACAAGGTTTCTTGTTCTTGTTAGGTTTCGTTTTCACTTTTTGCTTTTAAACATCATGGATTCTGAAAAAGGTTAAGCAATACATTCAGTTTAACACCACAGTCATAATACTGAGTCTTCTACCAAGAGCATAAGCTGTAAAGGATACAGCCTTATATATCCTTACAGCTTAGTCAACAGGCAATAAATGCAGTTAAGGACAAATGATGTGAAGATAAATAATGTCATTGATTGATGTTGGTAAAAACTAGTGCAGATGTTTTTTGATTTATTGAATGCATGCATGTTAAAATCTGCGATGCAAATGCCCATGCAGAATAATAATGAAAATGTATGTAAATGTGGAATGGTGTAACAGTGGGCGTAGTTTCCTTTTTCTGGGAATGAAAGTCACCATGGAGAGAGACTGTGGGGAATCGAAACTCAACTGTACATAAATAGGAGGAGTGAGAGAAGCAGAACAGAGTCACTGAAGAGAAGAATAAAGAATCCATACCTTTTATTAAGGTAAGTCTGATTTCTGCTTATTTCTCATGATCATCAGCGGTGTTTGCAAAAGATTTAAAAACTATTAAAACTTAAAACTATTTCTCATCATTCAAATGTTTTTCAAAACAGTTAAAAAGTATTAAACTTTAACATGTAACTAGGGAATGATTCCTGAAATCATACTGCTTGTTCATTTTACTTTTCTAAGCCATTGCACTTGCTAAGCATACTACTGTTTTTCAAAACAATTCAAGTACTGAAATTTATTGATGTTTGACAACTTTAAATCATGCAGCTTTTTGAGGAAAGCCGTGATTTTTCTAAGCCATCAAACTTATGGTTTTGGCAGTAAGCTACAAGATAAGATGGACAAATTAAATATATAGTTAACTTGTTTGATAATGTAATTGTGAAATCCACAGAATTATTTTTGTTAAATCAATTTGCTGCTATCAGTGGCACCATGGGTTAAGGGTAAAGACCAGACCAGAATATCATGGAGACTTGAGGATGGACTCTTTTCACTCTGAATAAACACCATATGAACTGCTTAGCAACAACCTAGCAACCACCTAAAAATGTCCTGATAGCTACAATACTGCCTAGCAATGCCCCTAACAGCTACAAAGAAGAACAACAGCCTAGCAACCAACTAGCAATTACCAACCAACTAGTTGCAGCAAGCATTCAGAACACCATATTGGGGATAATGCAAGTACAGGCACGTTTTTTTTTGTTTTCTTTCTTTTTTTTTTCTCCAGAAAATCTAAAGATTTATGTCCCATTGCATGAAAACCTTTAAGTGATTTGACTTAAGTTTATTCCTTGCGATAGTTTCTGGCAAAACATGGCAATAGAGAAGCGTTTGCTATAGTTACGAAATCTCCCACAGTAAAAGAGAGGCTACTCACTGTAGAGCCATAATCTCCAGCTCCCACTCAGGAGCTCCAGCTCCCCCCTCTCTTGACCCACTATGGGCATGATGAGTGGAGCTGTATCCTCCAACCACACCCTAACCCTACCCATAACCCTATCTCTCCACCCATTAAACAAGTTAAGCTCCACCCTTGAGCTCCAGAGAACTCTGCACTCGTCAACGAAGGTTCCATCTTCTTCATCGAGTTTATTGGCGGTTCGCATTCGTATAAAGCATTACCGCCATCTACTGGGTAATGGATCAGAGACATCATATTCTTACTCCCAGACCAATCCTCCCTTCCTTCTTCAAATCCATGAAGCCTTATGAAATCCCAGTGGCGTTCAAGCGCGCGAAATAAACGCGGGCTCCCCCGCATAATAGGGCGGCGCCGAACGCCATTGCCTCAGAATCTTGGACTGAAGCAGTGCCGCCGACAAAGACTCTGAGCTCATCAACACGGCAGCATTCGCAGTGTCTCGTTCCTTCCTTTCAGGGAACCAAGGTTACGTTAGGTAATCGAAAACGTTTTCCAGGCGCAGCAAGATGAAAAATTCTCAACTTTTCAGAATCCCGCAAGCGCACCGCAGGTCATGTGACAAGAACTAATCGAGAAAGGCCGAAGCTGATCGGTTGGTTCTTGTCACTTGACCTACGGTGTGCTTGCGACATTCTGAAATGTATTTGGATTAAGTTTTGTTGTAAATAAAATGCAATCAAAAAACAATCTCCTCTCATTCATTCTTCTATTTCTCTCACAGTCCCATTCACCCCATTAGGGGAGGGGACATTGTCTTCCCAGGTGTGAAACATCAAAATTTATGATCATTCATGCCTCCTCGCATAAGGCCTTTCTTATACAAAATGTTTGCAATTTTAAATCAAATTGTTTTATTTTAATGAATGGTCAGGATGATTTTCTTATCATTTTGAAGCAATAGGGTTAATGGCCTTATTTCAGTGACTTAAAAATATATATTTTTCTTGCACTGACCACACATAAACGTCATTTTCTCAACTACAACTTTTACACACATGCTGCTCACATATTATTGTGGAAGAATTTGTGCTAAATACAGTGTGACTTAAGCCATTAAAATATTAAAAGTAACAGAAATAAGCCCAAATGTCAGGGCATATCAAAACATCTCCATGGTCTAGAAAACACCTCAGGCCCCAGAGGGTTAGGGACTTTATTGCAACTGGCTCCTGGTTATTATTCATCTTAAATGTTAGATCTTTGAATAGAAGTTCTTATCATGACCATTTTTTTTAGGTGTATAAGGAATCTATAACCATTAATATTATATTTTTTGTTGTTGTTGCAGCTGTTCTGTCTACCCTCAGGTTTGACAGGTGACATAATCACAATGACTACAGCCATGGACGTCTCTCACCACCTTCATTGCCCCATCTGTAAAAACCTGTTAGCTGATCCGGTCTCAACCAGCTGTGGACACACCTTCTGCAAGCGTTGTTTGGACCAGCACATAAGCATGTCCGAGCCACACTGCCCTCTTTGCCAGGAGCCTGTGTCCTCCAAGCCATCCGTGAATGCAGCGCTTGAAGCCCTCCTGCGGGAATTTCTCCAGATGCAGTTACCCGACATGAGCCTCTTCTGTGGAGAAAGAGATGCGGTCCCGTGCGACATCTGTGACGAGCACCTCACGTTCAGAGCTGTGAAGTCCTGCTTGAACTGCCTTCTTTCGTTCTGCGATCGACACCTAAAGCAGCACCAGTCTATGGTGAGATTCAAGGGCCATAAACTGCTGAATCCCTTGGAGAAGTTGGATCAGAGAGCATGCAATGTGCACGGCAGGCCTCTGGAACTCTACTGCAGACGGAACGAGCGCTGCATCTGCACCTTATGTGTGAAGTTGGGTGGAGATGTGATACCTGTGGAGACGGAGAGAGAAAGGAGACAGGTGAGAACATCAAGACTTGGGAAATAACACAGGTGAATCTTTTCACCTGAGCTAGTGACTGAATTTTTTCCCAAAAAGAGTAAACAAAACTTGGGGGTCTTTTAATTAAGAGCACAATATGTACGATTTTTATATTAAGATATTCAAAAACCACTTGTAGTGATATATATTTCGTTCAGCTCTGTACTTACATTATCCCGAATGTTTCAAAGTATTTGTAAATTCAGAGTAAATTCACTTTTTTAAGTAGTGCCCGTCCCTTCCTTGTCACCTGTCAATGACGTAATATCTGCGTTATCCATGGTTTCCGCTTGTACTGCATAGTAACCATGGCAACAGACGTGAACAGCTGCGTAACGTCTCGCAGCACGCTGTTGTTGTTTCGTTCAAACATTATGGACCATGGCAAGCAAATTTTGGGACAAAAGGAGAAATTAAACAAGGATCAATATGGGCGTGGCGTTTCCAAAATGGCGAGAGCTTTGCGACAAATTTCGACTTGACAGAGACGCCCCTATTGCATGTTATTAGACAAGGTAAGCAAATATAGGCTACATAAGATTAATCAATGCTATATAGCTCAACACGAGGAAGCGTTAGAATATCATCAGAATGATATTCTAATGTTGATCTAGCTTACTAACAAACTAATACACAGAATAACATTACAATTTTCAATACGCTCAAATGCATTTTAGTATTATAGGATAACTTTAGACCTAGTGAAACAGCACTGCGCTACCTCACAATTTTAATTCGTAGAAATAAACTAACCTGTATGAGTTGTATTTCAGCACTTATGAGTAGTTCAGTAGAATGAAATGTCCTCAATCCTTTATATCCCCTGGGACTCGCATGTTGCACTGATATCTGTCCATCATTATCAATCAAGTCCGCGATTCTGCCACAGTCATGTTAAAAAAACATGCACTCATCCATAAAAATTATTTCCCTATAAAAATTATTAGATCCAGTGGCATGACGACAGGTTCTGCGATTCCATACTCATTCACTGCGTCATCAATCTACGCCTTTGTTATTGTTTTGAAGAGTTTAGCGACCCCTAGCAGCAAAAAATATAAATACATATTATGCCTTTAATTGAAATACTTTTGATTAAAAAATTATTTTAATTCAATTAAAAAAATTAATAAAATTAAAATTTAATTTAATTGAAATACTTTTGATTTTTAATTAAAATACTATTGAATCATTGCATTTGCATTTGGCAGACAAAACTAACTAAATTTAAAATGAATAAAAAAAAAGCTGATTGGTTTTGGATTGGGTTTTCAAAAGAGAGGCTACTCACTGCAGAGCTATAACCTCCTGCTCACCCTGTCTTGACCTACTGTGTCCAAGATGAGTGGAGCTGCATCCCCCAACTACACCCTAACCCTACCCATAATCTAACCCTAACCCTACCCTATATCTTCACCCATTAAAAAGGTTAAGCTCCACCCTTGAGCTCCAGAGAGGTGGAGCTGGAGATTATTATGCTCTGCAGTGAGCACTACTTGTTTCAGAATCCAAAAAGATTCTAGTCCGAGTCAGAACCAACCAAGAGCAAAGACAAGACCATGACCATTCATATCGCACTTGGGACCAAAATTGAGTACCCCCACTCTTCATTAAACACTCTTCTAGAAAACACACAATAACAACAAATTCTATTTAGATTAAAATAGTTGCCCATCACACTGGGTTTTGATATAATTTTAATTGACATTAAATTATTTCAATGTACTCAAAAAGTTGTGTGTGACTGTGTGTGTGTGTGTGTATGTGTGTGTACAGGCTAAGCAGCAAAACACTATTAAACAGCTGGAAAAGATGATCAGTCAGAGGGAAAACAAACTCGAGGAGCTAAAGGAATCAGCCTCAAAGTACCAGGTACATACACCTTTCTACAAATAACACAAATCTGTATTAAAATAATACACTTACGATAGTAATAAAAAATATAGCTGCAAGCTATATTTCAAGCACTTTAAGGCCTTTAAGCACTTGTGCAAAAACATTTTACATTTTATTTAGCAAGCATGTAACCACTTAAATTACAAAAGGAAAAGACCAATTACAGCCAATACAGGCACTTTACCATAGGAAATATCTGTTTTTAAAGTTTTTTAACAGTTATAGCACCACCTATGGTCCGAGCTCCATTAAAGTTTGCCTGCCTCTTTATAGTCATATGCTTCATGTGCTCACCTAATTTCGTGGGTTCATTATTTATAGTCTTTTGAGTATATTTTTGCCATACCCATTTTCACATAATCACAAATATTTAAAGAACAATTTGATTTACAGCAATGCTTTTTGAGGTAAAGTTGTTCAGAATGAGGAGATCTATCAAATTATATGTATATTGTGTGGATGTGTGAAACACCACGTGATTACAGAGGTGTAAAACTTGTTTCTTTCACAATTCGAACATGCCCACTGAGTTTCGTTCCGACCGGCCTCCGTTAACCTTGTCTAATAGATGCTCAAACTTCATTAGCCAATAGCGGCCATGTTTTTTGAGATACGCCAATGTCCTCATAGAGAATCATTAGAGCGTGGACCAAGACACAGCACACCAATTTCCAAGCCAATTGGACTAAAGGTCATTTTAATTAAAGTGGCCCTGCCCATTTCGAATGTTTTGGTGCCCTAAAGAGACTGTGAAGCAAAATTTCAGCTTTTTTTTATCATTATTGAGATTCAGACTGCAGAGAATATTTTGAACTGGTTTGGTTTCAATCAGGTGAAAATCCTAGGACTAGTTCGCAAAAGTAGGTTTTGGACAAAATCCTAGATGGCAGAAATTAAATCAGATAATTGTTCATTTTGAGCTCTGCTTACTATAACATCTTACCAAGTGTTACCAAAACTCTAAATATATGAGTTATCAAAGTTATTGTATTAACCCAGTACCTTATAATCTTTATTACCTGGTGAACTGGTAAACCCTGCACACCCAGACCAGTGTTTCAATTTTCATTCTAATTTAAGTAATTTTGTTGTGTTTTTGTCATTTTCATTAGTTTTTATGTTTTTAATATTCTATCTTTAATTATTTGTTTTAGTTTAAGTTTTAGCCATTTTGTACTCATGTATTTATTTCAGTTAGTTGCTAAGACAACATTTTTGGTTCTCGTTTGTTTTCCATCTAATATTTATATTTTGTTTCAGCTTTATTTAATTGCCGAAAGCGGCATAAAAATCAGCATGAAAACGAAAGTTACAATATTATTTTCTCCAATATTGTGACGTATATCTGAGTGAAGCAGCTTCAGGAACAAGAAAAAATGTACGGTGGGACTTTTTTAATGGGGAATTGGTTGGATCTGGTTTGCTATTGGTTGATCTCATGTGAGTGACAGGTTGTCCTGCCCTCACACCAGTAAACACGTCATCAGAGAAGAGATGTCTTCTTTAACAATAACAAAGCTGACCTGGACTCAAATAAATTATTTAGAGCTTGCCAGATCAAGAATATGTTTGTCAGTTTTGTGTAATATGCCACCACTCTTCTTCACAGACTTTGATAGAGAGAGAGCAGCAGGAGATAAAGGAGGTGATTGCTGCAGTGATGGAGGCTGTGAAGAGCTCAGAGCAAGTGCTTCTGGCTCCTTTGGAGGACGGAAGGAGGTGTTTGGAGAACGAGATGGAAGAGAAGACACAACAAATACAAAAAGACATTCTCAAGTATAAGGAGACCATCGAATCTTTGAATCGCACAATGAATGAGGAAGATGACATCTTCTTCCTTCAGGTCAGTTAATAATGAAATACTATGCACTATAGTACTATTATATAACAATTTAATGTTTAATTTATGTTTTTATCCCTTTTTTAGTCTTATCCATCTGTGCCAACTGAGTTCAAAGATGACTGGACGGTGTCCCTTGACACGGAGTTAAACTTTGGCACAATGAGAAATATAAAGGCAGCCTTATTGGCTGAGATTGAGACTCACTTGGAGAAACTTTGCATTGTTGGTGAGTGATGTCTGAGAGTTGTGATGTAATTAGCAAACATTCCCTTTTGTTATTGCTGATAAATAGAGTTAAGGATTTGGACAAGATTTAAAGCTACAATATGTAGATTTTCGCCGCTAGAGGTCGCCTATTCAAAACAAAGGCGTAGTTTGATGACACCGAGTTTGAGAGTGGAATTTTTGGAGATGTCGTGTTCTACTCACAACCAGTGGAAAAGAATCGGGACGCTGGAGCGATTGCTAATGAGAGACAAATACGACACATGTCTCGAGAGCAGTGGAACTTTTATTATGTCCCAGTTGTCACTTCCGCTTCTTCCGGTCAAGCGTATGTTTATCATATTAGATACCTTTGTTTGTTGAAAATTATGTTATAACGTTACTCTTTGCATTCGTTTGGTGGCTGCTGTGAGACACTTGTTGCACACTGCAGTAAGATAGATCGATATTAGAATATCATATTAATAAATGTAGGGTGGCTTGTATTGATAAATGGCATACAATTATTTTTAAAACTTATTGTATGATGGAAAAATGCTGTATTACTTAGCGACTTAAAATAAATAGTGTAAAACACAAAATAGTGTTTTTCTCTGAGGCTTGGTAAAAGCATGGTACTCTTGGAAAATCAGGAAAACTAGATTTAAATTATAAGACTAGACACGTTAAGCTATTTAACAATAATTTGTTTTCTGTCTATAATCATAAATTAAATAAATAAATAAAACCAAACAGTTGTTCCCTTGTCTAACAAAACATGTAATATATTAAAGCGTCTTTAATGCTTTCATGGTTTCCACAAAATTAAACCGGAAATCGAGGGTAAAGCAGATTTGACGGCATTAACAGATATGATTCCTGGACACGCCCCGTATCCTTGGTTAAAATCACGATTTTCTCACGATTTAAAAAAAAAACATATGAAACATTTAGGATATTGTAAGTACTCAACTGAACAAAATTTCTAACACTGGCCTAGTGGTTTTTGGATATTTTACTGCAAAAATCTTTCATATTATACCTTTAAACTTGTCCTGTTTGTGTGACCTTTTAAAAAATAAGTATACTTCAGCATACTTTTAAAAAGACTACTTACTACAGAAATAATATACTGTAAAATAATGTGAACTGACTGTATTGTTTTCGAACACTTAATTGCATGTTTATTTCAATTACTAAATGAAAATGCATTATAGTTTACATTTATATTAAATGCAATTAGCTGAACTTCAGAGTGTTTTTGACCCACTTAAGTTCATTTTTTTTATGCAATGTATATTTCATAACTCCTTCTATTGTCTTTGAACTATGGATGAACTGTACCACCAAATGTACTGATAAGCATTTATGGTAAACTAAAATATACTTTAATATAATGTACTTAATGTACTATGTCATGTACTTAAATATATTTGTAATCACACATTTTAATTATGGTGCAATTTAGTGCATTTAAAATATTAACTTTAAATGCAATAATGAATAACACACTAATTAAAATTATAATTTACATTTAGTGTGTACGTTCATTGAAGTAGGCCTACACTACAAGTGCACAGTCAATACAATTAAGCACTCTTCTTTTTCACAAGGGTGTACAATCATAAATGTGTTTTGTTAAGGAGAGTTGGAATGATAATGATGATAATACCATCATATTATTTAATGTACTTTAGAGTAACATTTATGTATCATATGAATATATGTTCATGCTATGTGTCTGTCTCAGTACTTGAAAATGTAATAATTTTTCTCTTTTGATCTTATCTGTTCTCATTACAGAAATTAGAAGAATTCACAGCTTTTCAGGTATGAGTAGCAATAATTGGTAACACTTTACAATAAGGTCCCATTAGTTAACGTTAGTTAATGCATTTATTAACATGAACAATTTGCATTACATTTGTTGCAGTATTTATTCATCTTTGCTAATGTTAGTTGTTAAAAAATAGTTTCTTGTCAGCGTCCATTAAATAAAAATAAATATATAACTTTTGATTTTAATTATATATTAATAAATGTTGAAATTAACATTATTAATAATTGAGTTGAAAGTATTGTTCATTGCTAGTATATGTTTTAAGCGTAGTTCAGTTAGACCACTGATCGCTAACTATATCAGCTGACGCTCAGCTGATCAATTACTCCACCTACTCTAATCAACAACTGTATTCAAGCCCATTCAAACACATTCTCTTCAATCTGTCCCACAGACATTTGCACCCCCCTTCACCTCCTAGCACCTTCTTGGATTTCTTCTTAGAACTATTATGACTGAATTACATGTCAATCTTTCGTAATCGTGTGCACATGTGTATAGCTTGGAAATATTTGGTTATTGTCAGGTGGGGGGATTAATGCCTTAAGGATTTATCTTAAACTGTCTAGTATGGCAGCTGAGCCCCTTGAAGCCTAAGCCTTTCTCCAAATACAAGAATTGTCAATAAATGCATTATTCTCAAAAGTGGTCCTGACTGAAATGCAGTTAGCTAAATATTAACAAATGAAACCTTATTGTAAAGTGTTGCCAAAAGATCCTAAACGAGGCTTACAAAGCTTTCAAACATCAAGTTACTGAAATCTTGTCTTTCTTCAGTGGACGTGACTTTGGACGCAGAAACGGCACATCCACATTTAGAGGTGTCTAAAGAAGGCAGAGCAGTGAGAGACACTGGAGAAAGCCACGACATCCCAGGCAGCCCACAACAGTTTGACTTGGTCGGAGGAGTCCTAGGAAAGCCTCGCATCACATCAGGAAGAGCTTTCTGGGTCGTGGAGGTGGGGAAGAAGGTGGGCTGGGAACTGGGGGTGATGAGAGAAGGTTCAAACAGGAAAGGGAAAGTCTCCTATAAACCCAGCGAGGGTTACTGGGCCATTGTGCTCTGTGGTCAGAACATGTACGGAGCTTTTGAAGACCCTCCAGTCCTGCTGCACCTCAACACCAAACCCCAGAAACTGGGAGTGTTTGTGGACTGTGAGGAGGCTCTGGTCTCATTCTATGATATGGTGGCTCTGACACATATTTACACATTTACTAAGTGCAGCTTTCATGGTGCTATCCGTCCTTATTTTAATCCTCATCCCAACAAAGACGGGAACAACTCAAATCCATTGGTCATTTGTGCTGTCAATCAAACTAACATCTCTGTGTAAGAAAGGCCAAATCTTGATTGTGAAGCAAAAAAGGAGCAGAACATTTATTTTTTAAAATTATGTTTATTTCATTGACACTGATATTGCTAGTGTAGTACCTTGAAGGATTTACACAATGTAAAAAAAAAAAAAAAAATTGTTAAATTCTATTTATCTATCTATCTATCTATCTACCTATCTATCTATCTACAAATATTCATATGAATGTTACTAGCTTATAACTTTAAATGTCAATAAAAGCTTTTTGACTTTGTGGGGACCTAGGGGAACAGCTTACAAATCTTACTAAATTGTTGTTTTTTTTGAAAATGAAAAATTAAAATGCAGGAAGTTTTCTGTGAGGGTTGTGTTTAGGGGTTAGTGG
This sequence comes from Zacco platypus, assembly GCA_038088235.1. Taxonomy (NCBI): domain Eukaryota; kingdom Metazoa; phylum Chordata; class Actinopteri; order Cypriniformes; family Xenocyprididae; genus Zacco; species Zacco platypus. Next base: position 9,967,055 of record CM076085.1, on the reverse strand, counting down.
ATAATATACAGTCTGTACAGAATAAAAATCATTTTGTCTATGGAAAGTCACAATGAAACCCAACATTAATAAATCACACTAAATGATGTTTTGAAAACAACAGTGTTATGACCCTCTACCTATACTACTAAAAGTACAAATAAAGAGTATGACATTAGTGTTAAAGTTAAATAATAAATAATGAGAAAAAGTAAATGGGTTCAGTTACTTTACTGACAACTTGTGCGATGAGATGATTTAGACAGAGACTGTTCAGAATTAGAACTTTTGTTTTACTTGAGGAAAAATGCGCCCGATGTTATATACACAAGTGAATCCAAAAATAAATATTTACAAAAATATATACAAATAATAAACAAAACACGGAACACAGGAGGGAGGGAAAAAGAGCGACGCTAAATCAAAGAAATCAACAAAACCAAACGTATACTAACTTACCCCAATTAAAGTATTAATCTAACAAAAGAAAATAAAGCATCAAAAGTAATACAAATCATCAACTAAACTACACTAACAAACATAAGTACAAGGAGTAGCGTCTACTCATTACCCGGTGTGTATAAACAAATCCATCACTAACGTATTGCATTGTGTAGGTCACGTGACATCCTAGCTACCTCTCCTCTCCGAGTCCGGGAAAAAACTTTGAGATGAACTCCATAGGTTTGCAAAGGTTACATACAAAAGGAGAAACAATCAAACTAATAGATCGGGATCACTAGCAACAAACAAGTCACAACAAATGCAAACACGTGTCCTCTCTGAATCTTCCTCTCGTTCCTTCCGGATCTTTAAACAGGGTAGAGGAGTTCCGATTGGTTCCTTAGGAGGACGTCATATCATTGAATAACGAGATGATGATGATGATTATTGACATATCGGTCAGCCAATCGCGAACCTAAGAGTGATGAGGGGAGAAAAAGAGAAAGAGCGACAACCAAAATACAACACGGACGTAACACACAGTATAAAAATCATTACGTCTATGGTGAGTCAAAAAACCCAATGTGTCTGTGAGTGTGTGTGCGCTTGTCTTCATGATTTATGAGGACACACGTTTGACATGGGTATTATACTGGTATTAGACGTAAACATGTTTTATGAGGACAATTCATGATGCTTTAAAACATATTAAACAATATTTTATCAAAAATGTAAAAATGCAGAATGTTTTCTGTGATGGTAGGTTTAGGAGTAGGGGGATAAAATATACAGTTTGTATAGTATAAAACAATTATGCCTATGGAATGTCCTCACTAAGATAGCAAAACAAACCTGTGTGTGTGTGCGCATCAGAGAGGATTGTTTGTTTAACATGAATGCTAAAAGGTATTATTATCATCATGGAATTTATGTTTTACATGAAGCTCCAAGTTGGAACTCTGATTGTGACGTTCTATTGCATTTTCTTTGGAAGTTCATTGTTCATATTACTCATTAATTATGATTACTTTCTCATTTTCTATATTGACATAATTGATTATTAATAATAATTATAAGTACTAAGATTGTCTATCCACAGACTCATGAACAACAGGATATTCACATCTTTCACATTGCATATTGTTGTCCATATAAATCATGCAAAAGCAGGGCAGGTAAGCAAATTACACATGCAAATCCACAGGCAAGTGTTTGCTTTGATTATTCCAGAGTGCAGAAGAGTGCTAAATGTTCAAGAAAATTATTTCTTTTATTTCTAACTTGAAAATTGTATTGGTCGCTTTCTGAAATGCGTGTTTGAGTTTAACGTTTGAATGGGGAAAAAAAATCTGTCAGGTTTGATAAGACTGCGGAGGAAAAATCCTGACAATGCCTCAAGATGAAAGCGTTTGAAATGTCAGCATTTGAGTGTCTCTAAAGACTTCAAGAAGCAAACTACTCTGAGAAATGACGAGTCAGCCAGTCCTCTGCACTCCTAACAGAGTTATTTTGGGTTTTCTGGCAGCCACGGGAGTTGAATGAATGATGGATTCTGTGTAGCAGTTGCATCAGGGTCAGGTTAGGTGAGACCGCTCATCATATCACATTCACGTTATCCCCATGATTTTGTGAAGTTAGATCAACATGTTTTGTTGTTCCTTATCAAAGAAACATTTAACCTTTTGCCAACCCTAAACTATCACTAAAATCAAACTTCTCAGAATTATGCTAATTATAATCCTGGAAAACATGTAATTTGAAATGAAGTTCCAAATGTAGGTTCGAGAGGAGCCTGGATCATTTATCCGTCAATCATCATTACAAGCGTATATAAGCAGCAGTCACTGCATTGTCCCAGTGACAATTCTTCCGGTATTTGGCCCTGATCTGTCCAGTGAATATTTCCCAACCCAATGAACTTCAGTACTTTACCTCCAATGAAGAGTGCTCTGCAGAAAACTATTACATTGTCAAGCCAACCCCAGGATCCTCTGACTTTGTACACATAAATGGGGAAGTCTAGCCTGTTGTCATCCGCCTGCATTTCACCATTTCACAGGCTAGGTGTCCACGCACCTCCTTGAATTCCACCTACAAACACCTACATCCAAAAAAATATTGCACTTTGTAAATAAGAAAGTGGACAGTCAACTTGTGCATTGGCTCCTTCATCGGAGTGTTAGGTAGCGGAACGACTGTTCCAGAGTTCAAGTCAAAGTCCACAGTAACAGGCACAGAGATTTAGAGATGAATCCATCGATTTATTTTTGCATTTCCTTTCTTTTGTCATAGTTTAAAAGTCCCATAGGTTCAAGCACGTAACACTGACGAACAAGATAAAGGCAACGAAGGAAAGTAATAATTTATTAACTAACAAAAACAGAACGAATATTTCACGAAAACAAACTTCCCAAAAGCAAAGAATTAAAAAAACCAGATAAGAATTGCACAATAAAAGACAAATGTTTACATGATTATGGAATGGGGACATTTTTCTGGGGTTGGGCTTGGCCCCTTAGTTTCAGTGAAAGGAACTCTTAATGCTTCAGCATGCCAAGAGATTTTGAACAATTTCATACTCCCAACTTTGTATGGATCTTGCTTTGTTCACTGGTATGCAGTCATGTTGGAACAGGAAGGGGCCATCCCCAAACTGTTCCCACAGACATGGATGAGCGAATTTGGTGTGGAGGAACTTGACTGGCCTGCACAGTAGGCTTGGGCGGTAATATGGGATACCGCGGGATCTAAAAATAGCAACGGTATCAGTTTCAATACCATCATAAAAAAAACAATGCAACACTATATAGGAGACAAAGATTAAATATTAAATATAATTTATCTAATGCCTAAAAATGCGTATGCGTGGTTGTTATCACGTGACAGCGTGGAGGAGAAAGAGAGAGAGTGGGAAAGATGGCGAGTCGCGCACCGAGTGACCTGGTCTCGAAAAAGTGTAATATGTATGCTGCAAAAAAATGCCAATGCAATGGCAGGTCCCGTCGGCATCGGCACCGTAGAGGACCGAGTCGGAGCTGAAATAACAGCCTACTGTTTGGAGCCAGTTACTCAAGGAGACGAGGACCCACTTTTCTGGTGGAAAAATGCTGCCGGGCGTTTTCCCCAGATGTCGCGAGTGGCACGAAAAGTACCTGTGAGTCTGTGCCACAAGCACACCAACGGAGCGGGTTTTCAGCACTGCAGGTAAAGTTGTCGGTGCCCTGTTAAAGCCGGACAAAGTAAACATGCTGTTTTTTAGCTAAAAAATCTTGACTAGATTTGATGCCACTTGCCATTCGTTCCTATTCGTACTGTGCTTATTTTTATTTATTAAATTGATTCAGGTATTTTTATTTGGTTTTCGTTAAAAACAATATTGGAAAGATGTAGTTTTTATTTAGGCCTATTGCTTTGTTATTAAAAGTTGTTCGGGCGGTGTGATTTAATTTAATTGATTTGTGTACATGTCTCTGAGCGAAAACTGTTCTGGATGTTTATGTTAATTTAGTTCTATTTGACTGTTGTCTTTGCACTTTTTTTATAAACTGCCATTTGTTGCTAATAAAAGTTGTTAACTTAATATTGTTGTGCATGTTATTTTGTTATTGTTTCAGTATTAGTGTTTGGTATTCAGTTTCTGAATGGTTTTGGCACAAGCCAACAGTTTGGTGACGCTGTCTGAGCCTTACGTCATAATTTAATTCACGGTAATACCGTATACTGAGGTAAAATAGGGAGGAGGTTTGACGGTATCAAAATTTGGATACCGCCCAAGCCTACTGCACAGAGTCCTGACCTCAACCCGATAGAACACCTTTGGGATGAATTAGAGTAGAGGCTGTGAGCCAGGCCTTCTCGTACAATGTCAGTGTCTGATCTCACAAATGTGTTTCTAGAAAAATGGTCAAAAATTTCCATTAAAACACTCAAACCTTGTGGAAAGCCTTCCCAGAAGAGTTGAAGCCGTTATAGCTGCAAAGGGTGGGCCAACCCCATATTAAACCCTAAAGATTAAGAATGGGATGTCATTAAAGTTCATGTGCATGTAAAGACAGACGTCCCCAAAATTTTTGGCAATAGTGTATATCATTCCAAGGGGAGAGAAGGGGGCGGTACAGGTCACGATACACAAGTCCAAGTTCATTTACTTATACAAAATTCGACTACGACACCTGGGACGGTTTTACCCAGGAAATAGAAAAACCCCAAACAGATGATTAGGTCGCACAGGTTTGTTTCGCTAAAAATGAAGGTAGGCAGGGAAACGCAAGCATCATAAAAGGTACAAAAGTTCATTCACAGATTGAATTTAACAAGATAGAAAAATATTAAAATGGCCACAATGGTATGGTGCCACTTTGGCAGCTCTCTCCAATGACAATTCAAAATAAAACAAATTCAAACTCAATTAGACGAAAGCAGAAAAACAAACTTAAAATATACCCTGCAATTAGTGATGTAGAAAGGGCGATCAAATCAAATAAAAAATACATTTTATAATGAAGTAAATGAAATCAGTCCAATGGAGTCAAAGTTCCATCACAACATACACTGATGGGTAAAAAACCCACCAAAATACAGCATCAACACTACAACCCTAACCCTACAAGAACAAAAAAACCGGGAACAAACCTTTTCAGCCAGGCCCTTTACTCTGCTCTCACTTGGAAGTACCATGGAAGTACACTAAACACTATGGACTTCTGGATTTGTTTTGTGTGTAGATTCCGAAGCTCTTAATAAGGACATTAAAAATTGACCCATGCGTTTTTGCTTAAAGGTAAAGACCCAACTTTATGTGTTTTGTAAGATTCCCTTATCTGTCAAACATATTTTATTAAGATTGTCCTGGACTTAACAAATGCTCTTTTATGAAGTTACTTCACTTAAGGACATATTTAATGAGATTATGCCTGAAAAGGTTTTTTTTATCATATGTTAATTAAAACAGTTGTATAATGTGACTTGCTGTTTATATTTGTTTTGTTTTTATTGTATTTATATGATATTTTTGTTTTTGTTATTAAATTTGCCATGAAAATAGCTTTGATTGCTGACATGGCATTAAATAAAATACAATAACATTGTTTTGTAATACTGACTAGCTTGGTGTCCACAACTGCATTAATTTGCTGTCTAAATGGAAAAAAACTGCTGTTTTTACCTCACATATGCACCGATCTCTACCTGGGAATGATCTTTTCTGTTTGCTGCATTGTATTGTTTTTGACTTTCTGTGCAACTAAAATCAATATAGAAGTGTGTTGAGTTTAGACATGCACTTTATAGCATTTGAAAAACAAGCCAGGTCCCTGAAAACACTACACTGATTTAAGGGGGGAGGAGGGTTCTTTATGAATGTGACTTTAGTACATATTTAATGTGCCAAAAGTATTGCGGGACAGGAATAAAGAAAAGATTGAACGGTCTTTGGCACCTCAACTATCTAACTTTCACAGTATGTTCTCTCAATCACCTATACAATTTTTACAACATAAAATTGACAACGCAAACAGGCATTTATAATACAATTCACACTCTCAGCTAAACACATGCGGCCCAGCTCGCCGTCCGGCGCATTACATTGAAATGACAAGACACTTATACGGCATTCACTCAAATGCAACGCCTAACACACAGTTAACAGCAATTGCGGCAAACTAATGACCATGGATAGCTTAAAGATGAATTTATATAAACAGAAACTAATATAAACAGACTTGTCTGGCCTTCGCGCACCCATGCTAACCATGTGCTTCACTAGTTCAACTCTTAATAAAGTATTAAATAACAGTTTAACACATACAACTCGCTATATCTATCCATCTACCTATATTATATTTGTAGCAGTTTTTGTGCATTCTAACTTTGTAGTTACCTGAAAAAGAGTGTAAAATAATTAACACGACAATGCTGGCGTGATGTCTTCACGTGTATGCATTTTACTAGGAATGAAGTACATCACGGGCGCGCACCCCAAAACAGCGCACGATGACGTCATCCAAGTATGCCAAATGGGAATAATTAATTAATTTACTGAAAACACAAAATATAGTTTCCTTCTCATAAACACAAACAACGAAGGAAATACTATTTTACAATGATAGAAAAAAATAATATTAATCAATTTTCACTTGCCTTTGGGAACTTAATCACCATATTACACATTCGTTCCAATGAACTGCCGTAGTCAAGGCGAAGTCTAGTATATATATCTATGCTAACAGCACACACCTGAAGCCGCCAAAAACACTGAAAAAGGGGAGGGGCCGAACATGTCGTATCAGAAGATGCAACCAAACAGCGCTAAAATAGCAACCAGCTCACTGCTGATTGGTAGTCACGGGTGTCAATCAACACCAATTACCTCATTCATTCGGTCACAGGCATCACGATAGGTGAATATTATTGCAAATCAACATTAAGGGGATAAGGTAAAACTCAAGGGAAACTGTTCTATACTGCAAATACTTACAACTAGTAACCAGTGGTGGCCCTCATTTACAATGTCTACTAGCACCTCACAGTTGGCTTGGTCCTGATTGAAAAATAAAAAACACCATTATGATCTATAATTTGCAAACTAAAGCCTTTGAGTATGTACCAACAACACAAATTAATGTACACACAGCCCGAACAAAATGTACATTAGCAAAAGTAATAAAATGCAAAATAACAGCATTAAAATTTGCAGGACACCTTGAGCTTTTCATATTTTCCCTCCCACATGTCTGTCATGGCAAATGTGTCCATGTGGAATGCTTTTCACCTTCAGTGATAGATCTACATTTATAACCTTGACAAACATTGCAAAATTAATCATTAATACAAAATATTAATGAAATGTGTACCTCGCTCTCCAACTCCTTCCCAGGGCTGCTCTGCATGTCTTTGTAAAATAATTTATAGGGTCTCAATCTTACATAACGTTTCCAGCCCAGGCACTTTTGATGCCTAGAGAGGATAACCAAAAACAGCATTGCACCTACCAACTCACAAATATATTAGGATTCAAACTAATACTGATCTATTGTAAGATCTGCTCTAGACTATAACTGTGGTGTCAGCTGGTACCTCTGTCACCGCTGTAGTGGTGTGAGACACAAGAGAGGAAAGTGGCATTTTCATTGAAAAGTCCAATGAGTGGGGAGAGGATCAGGTTGACGGTGTTGAATGCTTTGGTCCAATTGATAAGTCAATTGGTGAGGATGGAGGTGATGGTGGGGGATGATTTTCACGTGACAGTGAAGGTGTGAGTGAAGGGCATGGTCCGGTTTGACTTGCTATTTCTTTATGCGGCCTTTTACATTGTGGTTCTTAATGTAAGAATTATTTGTAATGTGTGTCTTCATTGAATGGTTTGAGATGGTCAATGTTGATTTTGGGGAATATCATCCCCTTTTCATCCATTAAATCTGGATTTTTGTATTATAAATGGACAATTTCATAAGGTCCCAACCAGCTGCGTTCAAGCTTGCCCTCTTTCCTCTGCTGGGTCCTTATGTTTTTTCGTGGACCTTCAGGCCTACAAAAATGGTGCCTGATTTGCCACCCTCTGTCTCCTCCCCTGTTTCTTTACATTATTTTTTTTAAAATGTTGTCCATTTTGTCCTTCAGAGAAATGGCCTTTGAAATGTCCTCTGCCATCACAGATTCCACTGTGCTGTTGACCTTTTCAGAAACAACATTGATGATTGAAATTATTTCATTAACTTGTAATTGATACTATATGAGATTTATATGAAACGATGTAAATTATAGCTTACCTCATACATCTCTGGCACCTCACAAGGATATCATGCCTCCATGCTGACCAAAAAAAAAAAAAAATGGTGAGAACATGGTTGTCAGCTGCATCTTGGTTCTAAGACCAGATCTAGGTACTTGTCCCATTTTTCAGGTCTTGTATCCACAATCTTGCACAAGGCTCTAGAGCCATAACAAAAATGAGTTGAAAGTTATGAGTTACCAATTGCAAACACACCAATATTTCCTTGAATATTGCCTTCCCACAAAGCAACCCGTTAATGAAGGATCACCATGTACAGGCTTCTGTACATATTGAGGACGGCAGTTCTTCATCGATCTGTATGCAAAACATACATTAAAATTAATCTGAAATTTGTCATGCATACTTACCTGGATCACAAACTCAATGCCTTGCTCAGTGAATATTCTTTTTGGTGCCCCAAACCTGTATAAAAAATTAATGATGCAGCGCGAGACAACTGCTGCAGATTTAATGGGAATTGCATAGGCCTCTGACCTTTTTGTGTAGGCTAATAGTCAACGAGGACACAAATGTACTCATTTCCCTGGTTGGTCCTGGTGACTTTCCCCACGATCCATGCCCAGTAGTTCCAGAGGCTTGTCCACCTTGAAAAATTAAATGAGAAAATAAATTAAATTAATACATTCTATGCACTCATGAATTACCTGTCTCAAAGCCCATGCACATCTGTGGACAAGCTTACATACACATTGGGATGTACTTGCACCCCAGCTTGATGGACAGTCTGCTAAATTGGTGCTGGGCATTCTGAAAAATCTGATGTTCAGAAATCAGCACATGAGAAATGCATTCCAAAACATAATCCATTTGTGTTTCATGGAAAAGTTCAAAGGGAATAATTTAGTATTTACCCATTTGTCGATGTCCACCCCCATTCCAGGCAGTAGAACCTAGCTGAAATGGCAAGCTTTGTTTTTTTTCTGTTCCACAGTGTGCTCCATATAGGGACTGACATGGAATTCTGAGTATTTTTCATTGGCTTCTTTTTATCAAACAACCACTTTTCTTCTCAAACCTATATCATTTTTTGAAGAGATGTTGTAAAGTTTGCCATTTATTGAAATGGCTTTATTTATAGTAGAATCTAACAGAGGTGGGAGTAAGTCACACATGTGCAAGTCACAAGTAAGTCTCAAGTCTTAACCTTCAAGTCTCAAGCAAGTCCAAGTCAATTTTTGTGAGAATCAAGTCAAGTCAAGTCAAGTCACTGCTTTATGTCAAGCAAGTCAAGTCAAGTCGTAGCTTAGGTCAAGCAAGTCACTGGCAAGTCATACAAATATTTGACGATTTAAATGAATTTATATATTAAAATAAGTTAAAAATACAGTAGTTATGGACTATGGGAGTTTTATTTGCATCAAAAAAATTGCAATATGCATTCCTACTCAAAAGGTGTACAATAATACAAATTATTATTATTATTAAAAATACAATAAAAATCTAAAAATAAAACTACGTAGCCTTAAATGTAAATGTAACTGAAATTATGCCAAAATAAAAGCATGAAAAGTATTTAGGTACATCTGTTTTGATATGCCTCAAACATTACAGAAGACCATGAAAAAGTATTAAAGATGCACTATGTAGTTTTTTCGTGCACTAGGGATCGCTAAACAATTCAAAACAATAACAAAGGCGTAGATTGATGACGCAGTGAATATGGAATCATGGAACTTGTCGTCATACCAATGGATCTAATAATATTTATGGGGAAATAATGTTTATGGATGAGTGAATGCATGTTTTTAACATGACTGTGGTGTGAAGTGGGCGGGGCCGAGAATCACGGGCGAGATTGATATTGATACTGTTTCACTTGCTCTAACGTTACACTATCATACTAAACTGCACTGGATTTTGTTGAAAGTTGTAAAGTTTAGTATGAGTTTGTTGTCTGTAATAGACTTAACAGTGAGCTAGATCATCATTAGATTATCATACTGATGATATTCTAACACTTCGTCATGTTGAGCTATATAACATTGATTAGTCTTATAGCCTACATTTGCTCACCTTGTCTAATAACGTGCAAGAGTGGCGTCTCTGTCAAGTCAAAGTTTGTCGCAAAACTCTCACCATCTTGGAAAGGCCACGCCGATATTGATTCTTGTTTTATTTCTCTTTTTGTCCTAGTTTGTTTGCTATGGTCCATAAAGTTTGAACGAAACAACAACAGCGCAGCGCTAGATGTTACGCAGCTGTCCGTGTCTGTTGCCACGGTTACTGTGCAGCACAAGATAAATCAGGAATAACGCAGATATTACGTCACTGACAGGCGCAAGTGAGGGACGGTGCACTATTTAAAATTGTGACTTTCTCTTAATTTACAAATTCTTGGAAATATTTAGGATAATGGAAGTACACAGCTGAACGAATTTTATAACACTGTGCAAGTGTTTTTTTTTTGGATATTTAAATATTTAAATTGTTATTTTACATATTTACTTTAAACAATTCAAGTATAATGGCTTCTATGCCACCAAATGACATTCTTCAAACAGGCATCAACTTCATGGGACATATAAGTTAAGTTAGAGCCTTCCTTTTTAACAGAAGAATAACAACAAGAAAAAAACATTAATAATTGAATCACACAAACCTTGGACCTGTTTATCAGGTGTGTGTGTGTGTATACAATATATGTATGTGCATCCCCATAAACTATCCATAGGCTTTTCACTCAATGTCTAACACTGAAGACCAATTATTAGACACTGTACACATGGATAAGTGCTATTACAAAAAAGCTGACATTTCCTTATAAACAGTGAATAACCATTTACAATGCATTGCACTAACAAAAAAAAATTAAATGTGATAATTTTACGTTTGTTTTTTGATTATCTTCAATGACAGATGGGTCACTTTAAGAGCTGCCGCACATGACGCGGATCTCACGGTCTAACTGGCCTAACCCCCTCTTTACTTTCATTTAAGACTTTATTTCTCATTCAAGGCTGCTCTAATGAGGATACTCGATAAAACGGACATTGGCATTATTGTGTGTGTAATTGTTCGTTCAAGCGTGACAGAGAACTACTGGCGCGCGTCTTTCTGCGCGTCGTGTGTGTCATCCGCGCATTCTTTTTCTCTTTTGGCGCGCTTAAATGGTTTTGCGTGAATGAGAGCGAGATTATATATTGTAATGCTAGCCAAAGGATGACAGAATAAACGGATGTTGTGTTAATTGCGTTTAATATTTTTAACGCGTTAAACTGGAAAAAATAATGCGTTAATGTATTAACATTGACAACACTGATTTTAACCCAATTTTCTGTTTAATGAACGCAAAACCAATTCAAAGTAAACTCTTAACATGTCCAAAACGTTAAGTCTATCACAACTAGTATAACCTTTGACTAGCCAAGTGAGCTGAAAACAGCGGGTCTGACTTCATCACTTACAATTTTTGTGGGATTTGAATTGTCAAATGAAATTTGAAGTAGTGGTGTTTGCATCACATATCTTCATGTTGCAGGCCTTGCATACTGCTGTTCTTCTCTTCTTAGCACCGTTTTGCACATAATCCTGGTAACGTTACCCGAACTTAATTATTCTTGGCGTAGCGTCTGTTCAGTCACGTGTCCATGCTCTTACGTTAGATCGCTCTGCTTGCCTGCTGCATCACGTGGTTAGGTTGCGGCGTTCAAAAACAGATATTTATTAAACAAAAGACTGAGTCATTTCACTCAAGTCCGAGTCAAGTCTCAAGTCACGAATATCAAGTCAAAGTCAAGTCAAGTCTTTTATTAATATTTGTCAAGCAAGTCTCAAGTCCTAAAATTTGCGACTTAAGTCTGACTCGAGTCAAGTCATGTGACTCGAGTCCCCCACCTCTGGAATCTAAACAATGACCTGCAAGGAGATTCTGAAGGCCCAATGGGAGAAATGGGCTCCTTTAACTGAAATTGGACAATAATCTTAATACAACTATAACATTTCACAAGATTGGAGAACACAGAGAGAGGGATCTTTGACCATTCTTCTTTGCACAATCTTTCTAGATCATCTAGTGTCCTGGGTCCTCTCTTATGCACTCTCCTCTTTAGCTCGCCCCACAGGTTTTCAATTGGGTTGAGGTCTGGGGACTGAGATGGCCATGGGAGGACCTTGAGTTTGTGACTGCTGAACTATTTTTGTGTAGATTTTGCCACATGTTTTGGATCATTATCCTGCTGAAAGACCCAATGACAACCCATCTTCAGCTTTCTGGCAGAGGCCATCAGGTTTTTACTTAAAATGTCCTGGTAGTTCAAAGCGTTCATAATGCCATGCACCCTAACACGGTTCCCAGGGCCTTTGGAAGAGAAACAGGCCCACAGCATCACAGATCCTCCACCATACTTCACGGTGGGCATGAGGTGCTTTTCGGCATACTCCTCTTTTACGCCAGACCCACTTAGAGTGTTTGTTGCCAAAAAGCTCAATCTTAGTCTCATCTAACCAAAGCACACGATCCCAGTTGAAGTCCCAGTACCGCTCAGCAAACTCCAGACGTTTACGTTTGTGAGTGTTAGTGAGAAAAGGCTTTTTGAAAAGGCTACAAGCTTTTTGGCATGTAGAGAGCGTCTGAGGGTTATTTTGGAGACTTTGTGACCCCAAGATACCACTCTTTGATGCAATTTTTTTACTTCTCTTAAAAATCCTCCTCACTGTGCGTTGTGGCAAGATAAACTTGGGACCTCTTCCTTCTTGTTTACTGTTCCAGTTGTTTTAAACTTCTTAATGATTCCTCTGACTGTAGATACGGGCAAGTTAAGGCGAGTGGCTATTTTCTTGTAGCCATTGCCTGACTTATGAAGGCCGACACACATCTGCCTTACTTGAATGGTGTGTTCTCTTGTCTTTGCCATGTTGACAAATGGGTAAAAGAATTAGGCCTCTGTGTCAAGTCATATTTATACCCCAGGGAAACAGGAAGTCATGAATTACTAATTAAAAGTTCCTAGATACCCTGACCAACTTTAGCAACTACAGAAAAAAATATATATTTAAAAAAAAAAATCGATTCAATTTTTCAGAGGAATTGTTAGGGGTGCCAATAATTGTGGGACACATGATTTCAAGTTTGTTTGTTTTTTCTAAATGTGTGTGTGTTTTTTTTTTTTACCACCAAAGTAATGTACTTGAATGAAAGGTTGGGTTTTTCTCTTTTTTTGCTTTTGGGTTCTATGTTGTTTTACCAATAATTGTGGAGGGCACTGTATTTTTAATGTTCTAGTTGCTGGAAAGTCAATCCTAAGTATAGTTAATTGACAAGTATGGACTTTTTGTTTGTATCAAGTCTTGGTGTATCACTATACCTCACTCCTGTCTGTGAAGTTATCTCCCCAATAGTTAACACCATTTATTAACTTTACTGATTGATTTCATTATTGCCCTCTGAAATTGAACATGTTAATACATTTTGTATACTGTGAACGAAGTTGAATAAATCATAAACATGTCATCTCTATATTTTTACAATAATAATAATAATAATGATGATAATAATAAAAAGACAAAATACAAGGCATCGAGGTTGGACGTCAGCAAGGACACATTAAGCTAATTTGTATAGGCAAAATTCAACTGAATAAATTCAGACATAAGACAAACCATGAACAAGTGCAAGATTAATTCACTTCATAGAAATATAACTGGAGTGTGAGAACCATTTTATTATGCTGCAGTGACATTTACATGTAGCACCAATACTTTTGGCCTTTTTTGATTCCAGTACACCCAAATGTGTTTCGGTGCATCTGAATGATCGCTTATGCTGTCAGTAGACACGCTTGGGGGAAGAGGAATTCTGGAAGGGAACAGAATCGACTGCTTCACTGGCATTGTCCTCTTTTATATTAGAACACTGTCTTCTAATGCAGCTCAGCAAGGCCTCGCCCCCTTTTTTGTGTATGCCGTGGGCGAGGATTAAGTGAATGAGTGACATTGTTACTTCACAAAAGTTGTAGTTCTTGAAATGGAGTAAACTTTGAGCTTTGTAACCTTGAGAATGTTTTTTATGCTCAAACAATATTATATACAAACTAAAGTTGAAAGAGTGAAAAAACATAATAGGTCACCTTCTAAATGTATGAAATTGTATACTTTTGGGATATTGTACACCATTTTCCAATAACACACTAACAAAAATAATGGTGAAGCTTGCAGTGGTATTTTAATAGTTTGATATGTGGAAATAAGTCTAATTAATACACTTACACTGATTTACATGTTTATTTTAACTTTCAATTATACACATAATGTAGAGGTACAAATGTGTAAACTTGGATTACATTTATTAATTTATTTTGTATGCTTTGGTTTTTTGTCATAATTGCTCTTTTACGGCCATGCAATAAAACGTATTACTTCTTTGTAGAAATATCCATATAACACCCAAAGAAAGCGGTTCTCAAACACACATAGTAACAGGATAGAAACGGCAATACTGCAGATCATGTCACCAGACCGTCATTGTGGAGCTCATGTTTCAGCATTGTTTAGTATGAGATGTCTCCTGCACGGGACATATCATCATAGTGTCAGAGGTCTTATCAGAGCAGTAGAGGTAGAAGAATGGGATGAGTTTGTCTTTAAACGAGTCCATAAATGTGTAGATGTGACTTTTGTTTTGTACATCATAGAATGACACCTGTCCTTCTTCGTAGTCCACATAGATGCCCACTCTCTTCAGCTTGGGCTCGATGGAGAGCAGGAGGGGTGGAGAGGAAGAAACACGATATTCTTGCCCTTTCTTCATGGCTAAAGCCCAATAACCATGAGCCGTACTCACCGAAATCCTCCCTTTTCTGTTAACAGATGCCCGGGCGACACCCAGGTACCAATCGTCCTTCTCGCCCACCTGAACCTCCCAGTAACGGCGTCCGGAGGACAATCCTTCTCGGCCAAGGGCAATAACCACCGTATCGAAGCGCTCTGGCGTATCGGGCAGGTCCTGCCATGCTCCCAGATGACGCATCTGACGCCTGTCCTCGGATAGCTGCAGCCAAGGGTTAGCCGTGTCTGGGTCAAAGGTTACATCCACTACATGGGGACATACAATAGAGACATGAGTAAAAAACCAAACACATCTGAATGCAAAGTGGTCTAGTGATATATGACAGATCAAATGAAAAAGGAAACATTACTTGAGTACTTCTGAACTCTCCTCAGCTCTGTTAAAGATAACAAAAATAAATAAATTAAGAAAGTCATTGTTTTACAGGTTGACCTGTACTTTTCTTTTTAGAAAGGCAGAAAAAACTTTTGTCATGTCATATATTTGCACAATTACAGTATTTGTAATGATGAAGTAGCAATTTGATACATTTAAAAATATATACTCCAAATCTAACATTGAATAACAATATGTTTGTGAATTAGTATCTTAGTCAACACAAAAAAGTGTACTTTTTTAAAACAATAATTTGAAATGTAATCGAAATTTTTTTTTAATTTGACTGTGCACTTTTTAAAAGTGTGATAAGAAACATGGGGCGGTATCTTGGACACGGTTTAAATTAAGACAAGAGTAGGCCTTAATCAGTGGTGGGGTTTCACAAAAACCTAGGGTATGGCATGATTCCTAATAGCCATACAACAAGGGAACGGCACGAGGCCGGTACGGTGATTGCTAATGAGCATCAACTGCGCGGTGCACCGGTCTCGTATCTCTCATATATATATATATATATATATATATATATATATATATATATATACATTTTTAAAAAATCTTATGGCGGGGACCCCCCATAACACTCAATTCGAGCACTGGTTAAAACTGTGCCACTTGTTGAGGTGAATATAAAGTGACATGGCAGAGAAAGAGTGATGTGCCTTAGTAGAATACAGTAAAGTTCTTACCTATTTCTGCAAGTTTTTCTACTTCTTCTGTAAGTGTCTCTTCTAGTTTGAGCACTGCTCTTCTGGTGGTGCCCACACATTGATCCGCATGCACACAGGTCTCAGACCAGTCTTTAGTATGTGGATGAGCCATTAATGATGTAAAGTTCTGGATGGGAAGACAGTAGACATTAAAGAAGCTGTGTGACACAATAGAGATCAGCAGCAAATTCCTTTTTAAGGAAAGAAGACACCAGAGCTTCTAACGGCAGCTGCAGTAATGCAGTGACTTTACCAATCAGCGATTGGCTCTTTCATTTAGAAGGAGGGACTTCTTATGCCATATTGCAACTTGGGTTTTCTCCCTTTATATATGATAATGAGTGTGCCCCAGAGATGGGCACTCGAGTCGCATTTTAATAGACTTCAGACTTGACCTGAAATGACATTAGACTTGACTCGACTCTACATAAAACACTTGTGAATATTTTAAAAACAGCTCAAGTCTTTTATCCCTAAGTACTGATATAATAAATTAATTAATTTGTGTTTTATTCAGCCTGTTAAAATATTAACAAAAAAATCTATCCTTAAAGCCCAGTGCTACAATTTATCAATCTTTTCATAGTATATGCAGTTTTTCTCTTTCTTAAAGTGTGTCCATAAGAGAGAGATGGAAAGAGAAACCATTTTTTACTTAAAGCTCATATTTAAATGTATTGCAATCAGCATGAATACAGTTTTCTATTGACTAAAACATTCCGAGCTTTGATATTTTCTATCTACGACTGCTGTATAACAATTGCTTATGTGACAATTAGTAAAAATTAAATTATTGAATAAAAAAAAAGTAGGGTAAAAATGCTCCACCTGCAGGAAGTGAATGTGGTCTTCGGTTTGTGAGAGATACTCTAACTCAGTGTTTCTCAGTTTAAGAACATCTATTTCCTGCTCCAGTTCTTGTATTTGTCCATTGGCCCAGCTCTCGGTCTTCTTCTGTTTCTCCTCGATGTCCTGCACTAGTTCAGCCTGGACCTTCTGGACTGCTCGGATCAGGTCAGAGAACACCTGAATGCTGTCTTCAATTTCTCTCTGAGCGCTGCTCTGTGTTATAGGAGATAGACACTAATCAATACAGACAAAAATAAAAACGTTTGTTTGAAATGTTTGCATATATTATATATATATAATATATATATATACACACACATATATACATGACTCTGCAAAATTCTGCTCTACAGAAGGTTTTTTTGGTTAAAATGATTTAGATCTTGAGCTGTTGGATTGGATTTCACGCCATTCCTCTTTGTGCCGTTACATAATGTCTTAAATAAAGAAATGAGGGTCCGGATATCCACCTCATTTTCAATTTTCAGGTATATTTTCAATGAATGTGCAAATATTAAAATAGAATAGAATATTAAAATTCCATGTTGCAAAATAAGTTGGATAGGTATAAATAATAGAAAGAGCCACCAAGTGAAGTAAATTGTCAAATTATTTGCGATACTACCTGTGCTTGTGATGTGATTATAATTAAATTAAAATAATATAATAACAAATATTGTTTGCAATATCAATAACGGAAGGTTGTAGTACAGCATTAAATTTTTTCAAATGAATGTCTCCCGTTACTCATATAACCTTGGTTCCCTGGGATAAGGAAACAAGACATTGCTAACACTTATGGGGGTAACTCTTCCTCCAAATATTACTGAAGCCTTATTGAATCACAAAAGTAACACTGACCAACGGTGTTCGAGCGTGCAAAATATGAGGGGGGGCTTCCCCCTCTTTATAAGTCGGCGCTTGGACATCATCAATTTAGAATCTTGACAGAAGCAACTTTATATCGCAAAATCCTGAGCTAGGTGAGACAGCAGTGTACACAATGTCTCTTTCTCTTGTTCCCAGGTAACCAAGGTTACTGGAGTAACCAGAGATGTTCCTTTTCGGTTCATTTCAACATTGCGTTGCTAACGCTTATGGGGAGCAATCTAGTCTACAGGACCTGGTCGAAACCATGTAAAAGTTCAGAGGGCAGTAATTAAAACGATGCTGCATCACACTGGGGGCAGAGTTGGTGAAACATTAGAGGACATGAAATGACAGGGTGCCATCAGTTTGAAGTATTGTTATATTTAAATGAAATTATGTATAATGAGGCAACAGCCGAACCAGTACTCAAATGAGTAGTGTATGACATATGGCATTCACATATCATAATAAACGTGTGACGGAACGGCTGCCTCTCTCTTATTATCAGCACCACCCAGTCCTTTAAATTGCCACTCTTCGCCAGGTTCCCGACTGCCCTTCAACCACAGCGACCCTTGGGGAATGGAGCCACTGAAGAAGCTGCCACCCGAAGAGGGGAGCGTGTGTGGCCGCCGGGACCCCGCCCTCTTTAACTAGACCGACCCCTTCAAGACACTGCCTTTCTGTCACAAACCCCAGCATAGCGAGGACACCAGACCCCCTGTTTGTTTGGACACTTCATGTCCCTGAACACTTTATTTGCCCTTTTTGGTCCCTATTTTTTTTAAATAAATGCCTCTCCGAGGCAGGACGCCACACCCACCGTGTCGTTCTTTCATCCCGCCACACGTGATAAACTATATCATTTTAATGTAATAAGCTATTGGGGACAGCATTGAGTTGGTAGCACATCAGTACAGGGGTGTTCACAACCGAATAAAACAGACTGGGTAGACGGGTGCACTGCTCGCACAGACAGCATATGTGAGGCAAGCGACAACACCAGTGTGAGTAGGAGAGAGTCTTGTCTTGAGAGAGTGCACGCAAGCTTGTTCATTAGCAAGGGCTTGAACAGGGGTTCCGTGAGAGTGTCTAGCACAAGTGCCAAGTGCCAAGTGCCAAGTCCCAAGTGGGTAGAGTGGAAGGGGCAAGGGGGTTCAACCTTCTTGCTCCCTTTAAGAATCGTACCACTTGGTAATTTCCACCAACTGGGTGATTATCGACTTGCACATGGAACACTGTTAAAGTAGCCACATACACTTTCAATGTGGATGGTGTACGGCCACTATGAAAACACTCTTGAAGGAAGGCAAGAATTATTGGTATTGGGCAGTTGGATGGGTCTTCATCCCATGACCTGCATCAATTTGTGAAAACTCTCCATTTATGAGTGTAAAGATGCCTCGCTGAAGGAGCCCTGGCCTCAGAGATAGTGGTCAACATGCCTGCGAAAGCTCATCTGTTGCTGGCAAGCTCCGTCCAGACATGAAGATTCCATGACTCAGGGGGAAGTGTGTGTTCTCTGTGGATGTGAAGAGATCCACCCTCACCCAGCCAAATATACTCCAAATCATATTGACAGTAATCTGGGTGTAAACTCCACTCTCCGTGGATCACCCTGCAAGCCTGTGCTGCAATTCAGACATCTCAACTTTATTTATATAGCACCATCAAAAACAACAATTGACCCTTCGCAAACAGTTTGATTGACAGGCGATCTAACCAATCATAACGCCGAATCCGCCATCTTATCTGACAAAGCCGTCAGGGAGTAGCCTATAGTAGATTAATGTTGGTTAACTTGAAATATTGTGCGTACTCGCATCTTTCCGCTTTTGAAACAACATTCCTTCTGATGTATATTCATGTTTATTTTATGCTATAAATGAACTAGTATGAAGAGATGGTCGGTTCACGAGCCATTTGAAGATCTGTCTCGACACATTAAGGAGCCACTGTACAGTATTTAGTGTTTAAACTGCTTAAAAAAATTACAATATTTTAAATATGAAACTGTTTCATACGTTGTCAGTGTCCTCTTTGTTCCGCGATGTATTTTTCACTGTGGGAGAAAATGATGAGTGGCGTGAGAGAGCATGGGTTGTCAGCCATTGCAACATCAGCTACAATTAAAATTCAAAGAAAAAAAGATGGTTTTTGAGTTTTGTTTTAAAATTGTGCAGTGTTGAGGCAGTTCTAATGGAAACAGGTAGGCTGTTCCAAAGTTTAGGTGCAGCAACAGCAAAAACAAGGTCTCCTCTCAGTTTTAACTTAGCACGAGGAACATTTAGCAGTCTCTGGTTGGATGACCTAAGAGACCTTCCAGGATTGTGAATGGATAGAAAGTCGGAGCTGTAAACGGGCTGATGGGGTCATCCAGGGATATATACTGCCCAAATGGAGAGGAAGTGTTGATCTGCCCACAGAAGAAGGTCTTTCGTTAGCCGCAGCAGAGGCCACAAGGTCACACCCCCTTGGTGATTTATAAATGTCTGTCCTGTTGTCCATCCTGATGAGAATGTGATGGTGGAGAATGTCTGGAAAAAAGCACTCGAGTGCTATAGACAGTTTATGTGCTACGACTATGTCCATTTCTTACCACGTTGCAAAGGCTGACATCGCATTTCGTTCCCCAGCCTGTCCTCAATGCATCTGTCGTAACAGTCTTTCTTGCCGGGGTGTTCCTGGCCAATAGGAATACTCCGGCGATAAAGTCATATCGCGCCAAGGAATCAGCGTGTCCAAGCAGTTGTGCATCTCTGGCACTCTGTGGCACGTGACTCTTCAGCCAGAGCTGAAGCAGTCGCATCTGCACACTGTTGAGGCAGCAGCCATCTGGCATAGTGTAATCTGAAAGCATTTTAGTGGTCAGCCCTAAGCCCTGAAGATGAGTGAGAAGTCTGTTGCTGAGCAGCTTGCTCTCTGGGTTCAAACCAGCCAATTTTCGAGATAGTTCAGGATGCATATTCTGCTCTGCTTCAGAGGGGAGCTGCATCTATGCATTTCGTAAATGTACACAGGGCCAGAGATAACCCAAAGGGTTGGACTGTAGGCAAATAATGTATGAGAGGATTTACCTCAGAGTAATAATTTAGATTGGTGCTTTGATATCGTGGGATTAGATAAAGTCTCAGATAAAATAAAGGAGTCAGCCATCTGTCCTTGGAGCCAAAAAATAGCGATTGTAGAAGCTGCTCTCGCGAGGGGTGCTCTCTCCACAGCGTGTTTTATGAAAAGGTTGTGCATTGCCCCTCGCAAAACTGAGACATCTTGCTCCCATACAGTGGAAATTACCACACTGTTGAAACGGGGCGGTTTGTGAAAGAACTGAAGTATGTAGCCATTTTTTATTGCCTCTGACTCTTGGAGAAGGGGGCGCACCGGTGCGCTTTAGCAGGAAGATTTCCCATGTTGCAGCCGATCACTCGAGCTGTCACTTTTGTTGCTCTGAAGGCCAGATCCATAGCACGTCAGAGATCTTTGAAAACTTCTGGGTGTGGCCCGCCCTCATCCAGACACTTTAGGATCTTGGCATGATAGACCTGAAGGATTGGCATCACATGCAGTGCTGTGATTGGCCCGCTACAGAGAATGCCTTGCCAGCAAAGTTTGCTGTGGCGAGACAAAGTATAGAGGGGAGAGATGCAACCAACCCCTCAAGCGGGACATATGTCTGTGTGGTGACCCAGGCAGAAGAAATAGTGGCCTCGTGGCCATCAGAAGGTTTTATTGGCTCTGCGCAGGACAGCATGATTCAATGCTGTCTTCAGTCTTCAG
Organism: Zacco platypus; assembly: GCA_038088235.1. NCBI lineage: Eukaryota > Metazoa > Chordata > Actinopteri > Cypriniformes > Xenocyprididae > Zacco > Zacco platypus. Next base: position 9,945,472 of record CM076085.1, on the reverse strand, counting down.
TAGTATTTGGTGGAAGGGTTTCCCACGTAAGGATTATTAAACGCAATGTCGAAGTGAACCAAATTGAAAGAGAATACGCGTTAACACAACGCGTATTCACAACTGTAACACAACTCGAATCAACATCGGACTGCAACAACTCTGAGACTTCAAAAGATTTAAAACCATCCCAGAGATTGCATTTTCTCACTTCACAGATAAGATAGCAATCACTATGCTTAATGTCTGCGTTCCCTGTACTTTTGTAATGTTATTTAATTTGATGAGAACATGTAAAGCAATTCATGGTTTTCAGTCATGTGACTGTCGCAGAGCCCTGGAGGGCAAACCAGCCATGAAACTGCAGCACAAGCCAGTCAGAGGGTCAACCGACGCCAGGCTAAAGAATTGTGCAACCCAAAGCTTGGGTATGGCTAAAAGATTAGTGCAACCCACCCTTAAAGTGCCTTAATGTACTAAAACAGTGATATTAAAAGATCAAATTCAGTTTAACCCTTTTTGATGATGCATACTATATACATGCCAGCAGATGAGCCCAGAATATGAATGCAATGAGTTTTCTTTATAATGGTTTCCGATGGAAATAAACCTTAACGAGAAACCTCATGTTACATTAATATTCTGTGTTCATTTGTTTGCTTGTACAAAGTATGCATAAACATTAATATAGCACCAATTACATAATGCATTTACTCTGATAATGATCGCTTGTAATCCCAGCTACACCACAAGGCCATAACCATGTCTTGGTTAATTGGTCTTTTTAATTAAAGGAAATAAAGAATTACTGGAAATAATTAGTGAATTAAAAAAAAAGGAATGGTAAAAGAAGTTCTAGGTCTAATTTACAAAGTAATCAATGTAAACTCTTTGCAAATATTTTATTTTAATATATGCACATTCCCTCTTATTCATATGTCTAATCAAATATGCAAAGCATTTCTTGTCTCATCACATTCAGATGTGAACTGCTTGAAGCAATATTTCAAAATAATGAGATTTCATAAGAAAAAATGTGGTTTGCATTACTGGAAATTACTGTCGGTCAATCGCTACCTACACCATGCAATCTTTCACAGTTAATACTAAAGCATTGCATTGGAATTGTGAACAGCACGCCCCAACTTCTTTGATTTAATTGGTCATCTCAATCATTATGACATTGATTAGTGGTGTTAGGTCTTCTATAAGGGAAGGTGGGCAGAGTCCACCAATATATTCATCCAAATTATAGACCTATTTAAACTGAATAAATTGTAAAAGTATTCAGCTTTTCAGCTTTTTAAATTGTTAAGTGAGCAGGATATATTAAGATTTAGTGCACAACTTCGGCAGACATGTATTATGATACGAAGCAGGACAGCAGGTGCCTGAGCCCTGCTCAGGTCTATAGCGGCCCACAATTTTCCAATGTAAATATGTGGTGAAAAATGAAACTGCAGTGAACTCCAATTTAGGGATTTCAGACTGCCCTGCTTATTTTCACATCACTTTACATAAACCTCACTCCAGACCAAGATGATATGAATCCGCTTCAGCTTTGTGTAGGCATATATTAGTCTGCATCAGGTCAACTAGTTGGCATGTCTGTTCTTCTATGTGAAATGTCAAATTAATGAAAGTATAAATCCTTTAGATTAAAAGGTCTGCATGTGTTCTGCGATTAGAATATAAAACATTTATCATAAACTAGCGCCAATGCCCAGAATCTGCCCCACCTATTTACAGTCAGGAGCCACTGCTGGGTGTTAGATCACTGAGGTAGACAAGCTTAAATTGAACTTTTAAAACTTTGTCATCTTAACAACTGTCACAGAACAGAAGGGATCAGACAGGATGTATAAAATAAGTCTTTATTCTACAGAGGCATGGAATGAACAGGGATTGCTGACGGGTGAGTAGACAAGTATGAAGACTGATATGATAACTTAACTGAATAGTAATGATAGTCTCTTGCAGATAGAGGATCCTGAACAGAAGGCTGACAGCATGCAGGTGTGTCGATATCAGGAAGATAAGGAGTCTGTCCATGTCAGTGTAGACAATACCAGACAGTGAAGTGCAGGCTGAGTGTCTCTTAAGTAGTGATAGTGGTGATGAGGTGCAGGTGCTGGTAATCAGTACTCAGGGGAAAGAGAAAGAGTGGGCAGAGCATGACGATCTGGTGACGTTGGTCTTGGTGTGGCTTGTAATGGCTGTGACAAGAGCAAATAGAGTGGTGCATAATGGAGTGCAGCCGAGCAGAATCAAAGATATCAAAAATTGGGGGGAACATTTTGGCCATTTCTAATTATTGGTGGGTGTTGTGTATCAATGTAACGTCATCATGACTTCTCTCCCTCAATGGTGGTTACAGCTACCATCTCAAACCATCATATTTATTCGCGCTGAATAGATGAGCCGAAGCTTGTTCACGTAATTAAACAATCTTAAATTGCATCCGAAATTGGTACTTATTTTGAATAAGTAATTACTTTGCGGGTGTTAAAATTTTTTTTCTATATAGTAGAAATATGTGTAGTATGAATGTGATCTGGACGTACTACATTTGCCATGTTGTCATTATCACATGACTCACCAGCATCAGTTGCCTCTCATCACTGCTATTCACAAATCCTCTCCTATGGCCTCATGAATAGTAAAGTGTCCATTGTATGCACACTTCAGAATCTTACCCGAAGAAGTCATCCAGGTACTTTTTGCCTTCTCACATACACATACTACTCTTGTCTCATACTGTTTTACCCATACTATATTGTAGGGAAGTATGCGATTTTGGATACAGCCAATGTTTCATGAGTAACTTGCAGTTTTAAGCATCAAAACTGCAAGTTACTCGAGAGGGCCAAAAGTTGCTAAATGAACCTTTAAATCACACCAACCCAAGGATCACTGTGGATTAGCATTGGATAAGAGAAAGGCTAGCATCCGCCCATATTAACTAATCTGAAACTGTTCATGTTTCTGATAGACATACATAAACACTTAAACTTACTTTGTTCAACTCTATGGAGTTTTTGAAATCATCAACTTTCTTCAGTCGCTCCTGAATCATTTGCTGAACTTCAGCTTCAGTTTTCCTCAACAAGGCCTGTCAATCACAATAGCTTGTGTTAAACTTTAAATATCTGCTTTGGCTTAGCTCTTCTTAGTGACATTGCTTACCTGTATCCTAAATCCTTTTAAAGCCCAATTATAAAATGAAGTATCTGTGGTTCCTGAAGTATTTTTCCAATTCATTTTTGACTATTGAGCCATTTATTTCTATAAAATACTGCAAATTATATAATAGAATGAATTATTTTTGAATGATTTGTTTTTTATGTATTTACTTTTCAGGAAATATCACTACTTTTCTTACTTAAGATTAGCTAGAATCTTACACCTGAACAATATATATATATATATATATATATATATATATATATCTATATATATATATATATATATAGGCACTTTTACCTTTTTCTCTGTCCACTCTCGTTCGACAGGAACAGTGTAATGTGCCCTGTGGTCCATTTCAGTACACAGCACACACACTATGGTCTGATCCTTCTTACAGAACAGCTCCAGTAACCTCTCGTGTTTTTTACACATACGGTCCTCCAGGTTCTGCACGGGTTCAATCAGCTTGTGTTTGGTGAAGCGAGCAATGTGCGTCTTTAGATGTTCCTCACAGTAAGACGTCAAACAAACCAAGCAGGACTTCACCGCACGTCGCTGAGGGCCAGTGCACACGTCGCAGGACACCTCCTGGGCCCACGGTCCATTAGGGGGAATCAGTTCAGGCATTTCTGTGGGGAGCTCCTCAGGGCTCAGTCCTGGTTTCAGCTGCGTTGTCTTCTGAAGTTTCGCAACTGGGTTGGTTTTCATTTCCTTAAACTTATCAGAGATTTCCCTCAGCACTGTGTTGATGCTGATGTCGGGCTGCTTGAAGAATGTCTTTTTGCACATTGGACACATAAAGAGGGCACTGGACTTCCAGTAGCTGCCGATGCAGGCCATGCAGAAGTTGTGTCCACAAGGGATGGAGACAGGGTTGGTAAACACATCCAGACAGATGGAGCAGTGCACCTGCTCCTCCGCTAACATGCTGGTGTGAGATGCCATTCCTATATAGACAGAGGGAGAATCATGTGCCCTCCACACAGCTATAGTCTTACAACTTTGATCAAAAAGAAACTTTAAAGTGTATGGAAAGCATATTAACTTGTCAATATTGTTTTCCCTGAAACAATAAGGTTTTTGAAGGTTATATATAGGCACTGTCGGGCTGAAACCTTGTATGTCCAAAACTACTTTACATTTACATTTAATCATTTAGCAGACGCTTTTATCCAAAGCGACTTACAAGTGAGGAAACAAACAAGCGATTCTTCATGAAGAGGCAAATAGACACAGGAAGTGCTCACAATACAAGTTTCATACATTGCTCAGAGTAACATAAGCTTGAGTGGGAAGGGAAAAAGGAAAGGATAGATTTTTTTTTTTTTTTTTTATGAAGGGGTTAAGTGCTCACGAAAGAGATGAGTTTTCAGCTGTCTCTTGAATATTGCCAGTGATTCTGCATTCCTGATTAAGGTAGGGAATGATCTTGTGAATGACTTTTCAGGAAATAGCAAATGACAAATGACAAAAACCCTGTATTTTTAACACTTTAAACGCATACCTCAGGTCTTTAGTGACCCTGGGACATCATTCACTACCCTCCTCATCATTCTTTTTTTAAAGTTAGAGATCAGCCTTCTTAGTATTCCTCAATCAATTCATTATAACCACTCTAACAAGAAAAAAACAACAGAATGTCTGTTTTAATTTTTTGCAAAAAATGTTATAGGTTTGCTTACAACCCAAGGTGTGTAACAGTGAAAGTAATTTTTTTTCTGCACAACAATAACTGAATGACTGAAAAAATGCAATTCACCTTTATCTTTATTCCAGAAGGTAGCAATGTCTGATGATGAAGTGAAATTTTCACCACAAACAAAAAACAAAAGAATAGGAAGTATCATCACTACAACTTGAAATGGCTCAACTGTGAATAAGCTGTCAGTGATTTAAATATTGATTTTTAAGATGTTGAAAATTATAGTTTTGAGAATATGTTTGACATCGCAAATATGAGCCACTTGCTGAATGTACTGGGAAATGAGCTCTGACGAGGACAGTGATGATGGTATAAAACATCCGCTCAAATGGAGCCCTTCAAAGCTCAGAATGGTAACAAAATATGCTTTATTTTATTCTTCTGTAATTTTTACTCTAATTGTTACTCAGTAGAGTTTATATTATTGCGACAGGTAGAGCTCCATCCATGTTAGTTACAGATCCAGGTCGCTAAAGACCCGATTATGTAATAATGATTGGCGAAACATTCATGCGTATAAGAGTTAAAATAAGTTAAATGCTGTGTTGTCCAAGTCGGTGTTGTGTCTTTTGCATGTCATTATATAATTAAAATTATACCAAAATAAAGCTGAAATTAAGTTATGAGGTTTTTGATCAGGGATGTTGGAGATATGCGTATTTTCCGTCATTAGATCGGCCACACCTGAGGCAGTGTATTACATTATGTTTTCATAAACTTGCAGGTTAAAAGGTTTATAGTATCTATATGGCTGCTCTTTTTTTTCTATTGAATATATTTGGCCAAAATGTTATAAAGATGAAGTATTATTCACATGACTAGATGTAAAATCATAGACTAAGACACTTTTCTCTGCTCCTCAGATTCATTAGCCTTGACAGACATAGTGTTTATTGTATATTCCAACAACCAATTCTTTATTTATCCTTGCATTTCAAACAAGCAGTGACTGACCAAAATCTATGCAGCATTTAATTTAAGATCGAGGTGGGGTGGCTCTATGAGGTTTTGCCAACAGTTTGAGGATCCAGTGGAGGTAGTCACATGCTCTTTATAATCATTTTATTGCTTAAATATTTGTAAAACCTACAGACAGAATTAAAAGTTGACATAGCATTCATTTATGAACAAAATAAAAATAACAAAATATGGAGATACAAGGTTTCGACACCAATGGTATGCCCGTTATAGATTAAAATCAACATGAAATATCATTCACAGCCCATTTTACTTTAATAATGTAATGTGATTTATGTGCAAAACATTCTATATCAGAATGGAGCAGGACCAAAATGCAATTTTCATGCTGTAGATAGCCAATCTTAAACAGTTATTTTCATTTACTTTTTTATTTTCTAAGATTTTAGAAAGCTTGCATTACATACAGTATAAAAGTACCCTAAAATTAGCTATGCTTTAACCAACAGCCTATTAAATCAGATGAAAAGGAAAGCCATTTCAGAGCATTACAAACATTAACATAGAATAGCATGGATGATGAATGGTGCACAATAAGACCAGGAATGTATTAAGAAAGTCACAGTAATAATCAATTTTGAACTCACATTGACTTTTCAAAATGTTATTCCATAAAACTAGAACAAAATTAGCCCAGACAAATTACCAGTCCTTTTTTAAACCGACTTGGTGTTATTATTGACAGCTATGCCCTGTGCTAAATATACAGAGTCATTTGGATTTGATTAGCAATCCGGCTGTTGGCTTGTGCTCTTAGCAACATGCAGTGGTCTTTGACACAGAAAGACTTCAGGAATTTGTAAAGCCTAGCTATTCATAGAAGATTATCATCACTCCAAAAATACTATAGGCTTGCTCCTGGTCCTACTTTATAAACAACACTTACAATGCAATTTTTGGATCGATGTCACCATTTGACTATAGTTTTTAATGTCTGTTTAACACATATTCGCAGTGACAGAATGTATTATTCATTATTGTTATTTGGCAACAGAAGATTTTCAAGATGATTTTAACATGCTTTCATTGGCAAATGTGTACTTTTCTATACATCTTGTCTATGTGTTTGCTGAAATGACATGCAGTACATGCAGTTTCTTCAATCATCCAAGGATATTTAACTTGAAGAATCAGTGTTTTTAAAGGAGACTCACCGGCAGTCTGCTGCAGTTGAATGACACTGACCACAATGACTGTCCTGGTCTGGACAGCAGTGACATGCGGCACAGCTGACGCCCCCCCCCCCCCCCCTCGTTACCCTGAAATATCCCCTTACCCCTCCCCCTTAGCCCAGTTTTGCTTTTACACCTACATAGGATCTCTTCTAACCTCAGGACATTTTAATCATCCATTGGCCATGGATGCTTTTGTCTTATTTAGCAATTATGAATAACTATTATCAATTCACTCAAGGCACACACACAAAAAAAGTTATTAATTTTATTCAAAACTTCTGGAAATTTCATAGAAAACCTGTATCCAAACATTATAGCACCCTTATTATAAAAATTAACATAGGAAATACACAAGTGATCTGATCTATACAGTGGATATATTCTCCATTTAGCTTATGTAAATTTTTCGCATCATCCATTGATTATACACATTGAGTAAGTAAAGCAAATGTATAAGCAATTGGGATATAATGTGGATTTTAGCAATTTATAATAATAAGTATTCACAAGTGGAATGTTCATGTTTAACACAGAACCAAACAAGTACCAAAGTGAAAAAAGTGAATTATTTGTCCAGGAAAGCCTTCGCTCTTGCAACAATCTTCAGTAATATATTCTATCCAACCCTAAAATCCATGAGAAAAGCTCAGAGTGAGAATGCTGTCTCAGCTGTGTTTGATGGCGGTGATGGCCAGTGCTCCGGGGTTCTTTCCGTCCTGGTTGATGCAAGGGCTGAAGATGGGGTAGACACTCTCAGTGAAAGCATCGCTAAAAGTGTAGAGATGAGAATGTGTCTTCACATCATAGAAGGACACCTGTCCAGCTTCATAGTCCAGAAAGATGCCCAGCTTCTGAGGCAGTGTGGCGAGATGGAGAGGAACTCTGTATCCAGTAAGGGCTTTCACTTCTCCGCTTTTCAGCCATAAACACCAGAAGCCACCCTCTGGACTGAGACGGATCTCTCCTTTGCGTCGTGCCGACCCCCGGGCCACTCCTATGGTCCAGGCTGTCTTATGTCCTACGTCCACCTCCCAGTAGTGTCTTCCAGAGGAAATACCCTCGCGCGCCAGGACAAACAGCGCTGGGCTAAAGCGTCGCGGAGTGTCGGAATGCGTGGAGCTTTTGCGCTGCTCTTCATAGTGTACCTGCCGACCGTCCTCAGAAATACAAAGATCACGCTGAGCCGTGGCCGAATCCAAGATAACCTCACCTACGAAGAAAACCAAAATCATGTTGAACACAAAAATAGACTCAAAGATGTGTTTCAATGAATTTTCTCAATCGATTTGACATTTCTTCAAATGAATATGGTTAAGTTGGCAGTTCAAAATTCACTGCATAATGAAGCACTGCATTTTATTCTAGTAATGCATTTCTCAAAAATAAATACATCAAAACTACAAGTGTGTTCTCAGTTGATTTGATAGATTCAGCTATACACAAATATGAAAATAAATTTTTTTGTCCTTTAATTGTGTTCTAATGAGTTTTTGCCCAGAAAAAAAACAAAACTAAATAAACTAAGCAAATAAATAAATCAATCTACAATCTATAATCTTATCTTGCCTCTTATTTACATCTGGCCATAGAATTTCATAAGCGTCACAGCATATATTTTGATGAGTCCAAAGATCAATTGATCCAATTCTCCACAGGCCTCTTTTATTGCTTGAAGAAGACTTACTTGGTTGTAAGGGTTGCGAATGATTATATACTTTCCATCTCCAAGAGGAGAAAAACTCATCAATTGGAATCAGTAAAGGGCAATATGGTGGAAGGAAAACCATCCTAAAATGTGGGTGATGCTCAAACCCCTCTTGCAACAGTGATGCATGATGGAATTGGACATTGTCCCAAACAATCACAAAATTTTCCTCCATTTGCTCCTGATCACCCTGAAGAAAATGGATTTCATTGAGGGAGTTAAACTAATTTAGGAGCCTTTCTATGTATGGCCCCAAGACAGCATTGTGTGCCACAACACCAGCGGGTGAAATTGTGGCACAAATGGTGATGTTGCCACTTCATTTTCCAGGGACATTGACTGTGGCATGATGTTTATACTGGGCTGAACTCTGTCCAGCTTCCCTCAAGGAAAGACCATAATTTATGACATGTTCAATTAGGGTGGCTCTGATTTCATTTGAAACTCATCTGTACCCTCTCCTTCTACCTCTCCTCCCTCCTCTTACACCTCGCTCTCCCCTTCCTCTCTGTCCATGTCTTAAAGTATATTTTCTGCTCTTTCCACTATACCATTACCCACCACTCTATCCATCTCTTCTCCTCTTCTTACATCCTCAGCTCTTCTTTCTCCATCTGCCTTCATTTCTCTACCTTCATCCCTTTCTACCTCTTCCACTGTTCCTCTCCCTCACATTAATACCCTTCCTCTGTCCACTCAACCTCACAGTCTTACACCTCTTCCTTTTCTCCTTCTTTTGTGTTATTTTTTATAGTTGTATATAACTAGGATTTGCATTTCCTGTGTTGCGTGTATGAATAACTCAGCAGAAATCAATTTGGGGATAATTGAAACAGAATTTAACAAATAAGAGTTTTGTTTAATATGTCTGGAGAAATCAACTCAGCATAAATACATACATGTGTGATTTATGTAAAACCAATAAAAAGCAGCAATTGTTTTTATTTATTAATTTTTTCCTGATATATTAAAGTTTTGGTTGGCTGTATGAATTACAGTGAAAACATTTGAGAATTTTGTAAACAGTGTTTTGAATGATGCATGTGATTTGTATGAAATTAATGAAAATATACAACATGTCTAGGAAATTACAGTGTTCAGATCACGGTGTTAACTATTTTAAGTTTGGAGAAATGTGTCAAATTGATAGATAAAATCTGAAATCTTTGACTTCTTTTTGACAGAAAAAAAATCGACAATAATGTTTCTATATCAGTCAATCAAAATGTAACTTTTTGTTTATTGAACTGGTCTAAAACAAACAGAATTGGGAGATATAATCTTGCAATACTGACTTTTTTTAAAAACAAAGTGTTCTTTTTAAACACAACAAAATACAAATGAAAAATAAAAATGTTCAGAATATGTGGAAACTCAGCGATCTGAAAGCGGGTTGATGTCATCGGTGAACATTTCCTCTGTCAGAACAAGCAATTGTGTTTGTTTGGAACATATGATGCCCAAAACACGCTTCTTTGGCGACAATGGGAATGGGAACTGTGTTCGTGAAAAAATACGATGTTATCAGTGAGTCAAGAGAGCGCATCAATTTTTGCACATCAATAATAATGGATTTGCGCATGCCTAATGTATGACTCCTGTAGGTATATCACTGTAATCGTCTTTACCTCATTTACAGTCGTCATCCATCAAAACATTAGCAACACTGGTTTTCTTTATCCAACTGAGAGATGTAGTTTTGCATATCCTATGTTCATGAAGCAGTTGGGAGTTGTGTTCAAATCTAATGCTTTATAAATAACACTTACTTGCATAGTTTTGCAGCTTCCTGAGCTCTGCAAGGGAAATAAACACTTCATGAAGGTTACAAAGATCATATAAATTAGCAGTTGATGAATGTGTATAGTACAGTGCAGGAAAGAGCTGGACATGGTTCTTCACCTTTTCCATAAAGCCTTTTGACCTCTTGTTGGAATTTGTCAACCAGAGAGCAGACTGACTTCCTGATGGTGCTGAGGTACAAATCTGTGTTAACAGACACTGATGACCAATCGGATGGCTCCGGGGGAGGAGGAAGAGATGGGAGGAACTATGAGGGATGAAATATTAGGTGAAATAGAGAACACAGCTCAAATCCACACACTCGTTTGTGTCATGCTATCTGAAACTATTCTCATGGTTTTTAGAATATTATATATAATAGGGTTCCCACAAGACATTAAAAGTCTTAATTCAACTCAAATTCGAGCAAAATGAGAGTGTAAATTTAACTTTCAATAGACCCTTCGCAAAGACCTGCCCCCTTTAGGTACTGTTGCTTTGTCCGACAAGCCATGCACTCTCACACCACATCATGTTCTTACGCAGTGAAAAATACATCCCGGAGCAAAGAGGACACTGACAACGCATCGACAGACATTTGAAACAGTTTCATATTTAATATATCATTTTTTTTATTTTTTAAAGAAGTTTAAACAATAAATACTGTACAGTGGCTCTTTAATGTGTCATGACAGATGCTGTAGCTCCTTCAAGCATCTCGTGAACCGATCATCTCTTCATACTAGTCCATTTATAGCATCAAATAAACATGAAGAAGGAATGTTGTCTCAAGCGCGGAAAGACGAGAGTACGCACAATTTTTTAAGTTCAAGTTCACCAACGTTAACCTACTAACTCCCCTGACTGCTTCGTCGGACAAAATGGCGGATTCGGGGTTATGATTGGTCTGATCGCCTGTCAATCAAACTGTTTTCGAAGGGTCAATTGCTTGAAGGTAACCAGTTTCAGAGATGGTTGGCTACAACTAATGACAGCAATGAAGCCAAGCAATTTATCCCACAACACATCTAAATTAGGTAGTCTACTATGAAGGCGAATTACCAATTATTTAAATCTTTAGGATACATTTAAAAATACTTGTCTATCAGCTGGTTAAAATTTGCAACATTGCATGTGCACTGTGCAATATGTAAACAACCATAACAAAAATGAGAAGCATAAATGAGTGAAGGAGCTGAATGAAAATTAAGGAGCAGGAGAAATGCAGCTGTTACCCTGGTAACCCTGTAAACACAGCAGGCTGCGCTAATTTCTTTTTCTGAACAGTAGGCTAATTAAATGTTTCAAACAGCCATTCAGTCATTTGACATGTCATTTGATCAATCACATTATATCCAATTATGCATGTGTGAGTGCTGAGATTATGAATGCTGAGTTGAGTACTTTTTACATATTACAAATAGTTCAAATACATATAATAAAATGGATTTTGAGAATAGGTAAGTTTGCTCTTTATTCATTTTCATTCCTTCAGCTCTTAAAAAAGGTCTTAAAAAGTCTTATGATTTAAAAAAAAAAAAAAAAAAAAAAAAAAAAAAGTGCATCCATCCTGTATAACATTACCGTTCAAAATTTTAGGAAGATTCTGTAATGTTTTAAAAGAAGTCTCACATTCACCAAGGCTGCATTTATTTGATCAAAAATACAGTAAAACAGCAGTATTGTGAAATATTATTAAAAAACTTTCAGTGTCACATGGTTCTTCAGAAATCACACTAATATGCTGATTTGTTGCTCAAAAACATTTCCTATTATTATCAATGCTGAAAAACAATTGTGCTGCTCCATGCTTTTGTAACCTTGATACATTATTATATCTTCTTTGATTAACAGAGATTTCAAAAGAACAGCATTTATTTGAAATAGAAATCTTTAGTAACATTTTACATGCATTTATGGTCACTTTAAATGAATTTCATGCATTCTTGCAGAATAAAAGTATTAATTTCTTTCAAAAAAAAAAAAACAACAACTTTTGCATGGTAATGAATACTGACCTGTAGAAAGAGCACCCTGTCCTGTGTTTGAGCCAATGCGTCCAGCTCGCTGCTCCTTTTCCTTAGTGTGTTGAGCTCATGCTCCAGGCCGCTGGCGAGATCTCTGGCCTGCTGCTCCACTTGTTTCTGCCGCGCCGTGATGAGCTCCAGCAGCTCAGCCTGCGACTGCTCCAACACCCGCTGCAGCTCTGCATAAACCGCCCAGCTCTCTTCAATCTCCCTCTGACTGTTGTCCTGAATGCAGACAAGATGCCATGCTTTGTGTTATTATACATCAATTAATACTGATTACCTATGACTGACTAGAGTTTTAAAATTCTGCTTCTCTCAAATAATTTACAAATCATTTATCAATCTTTAACGTGGTACAACTCTCAAATCAACTATACAGCCGATCTCTAATTATACTCTCATTCACAATCAAATATTCCCAAAAAAAAGCTGGACACCCTGCTGCTCCAGGCTGAACAGCAGTGGAACTCAAAGTTGCTTGGCCCCCAGAGATAAAGGGTGCAGGCCCACCGATGTATGGACACACCTAGGGCCCTCACCAACCAAGCCCCAACTAGGGTGTTTAATAGATGGAAAGGTGAAGTTTAAACCCTGTCTGGGCTTTCCATCTATGGGTGTAAACCCAGAAAGAAAAAACGAAGTGGAACCCCGAAAGGCGGTATGGTGCCATCACCATACTGCCAGCTCCTACAGCCAAACTGATGCCAAATGTATTGCACTGCATTCCTTTGGATCACATCAGTGGGGCCAAGAGGTGGGATCTTGATGTCTGGGCAGCTCAAGACCTCCATAAAGCATTGCCCAAGTCTGGAGAGGTTACTTCGGTGCTGCTAAAAAGCACCAAAACCAACAGAGGAGGCAACAGTTATGAGTTATAATCCCTACCTGATTGATGTCAGGTAGGGGCACTACAGGTTGCCTCCAGTGGTGGGAGAGGTCAGTGCATCTCACTGATCAGCTATCACCCACCCTATTCCCTATTCCGTTCAGTAGGGAGCAGATCCACCACTGTCTGCCTGCTCCAATGGGTGTTCGAAGCTTAGATTTGGATCATAAATCAGACAGTTAAACACATCAGGCAAACCAAACAGAAATAAGACCACTACAACTATGAGACTAGCTACATGGAACGTCAGGTCAATGTGTCCTGGCCACACAGACGACCCGCAACAAATCAGTGACTGCAGGAAAACAGCCATCATTTATCTCGAGCTAAGAAAGCTGGACATTGATATAACAGCACTGCAAGAGACCTGACTGGCTGAACATGGCTTGCTGTGGGAGAAAATCTCCATGTTCCTCTGGCAGGGAAGACCACATGAGGAGCCCTAGCTATACAGTGTCTTCTTTGCAGTTAGGAAAAGTTTGGTCATGCCTCCCCATGGAGGTTCTGAACGTCACCTCTCACTTTGGCTCTCGACATCCTCTGGAAAGGTGAATATCCTAAGCATCAACGCCCCACTACACTCCAACTCAGCCCAGGAAAGAAAAGACAAGGTTTATGAGGAGCCCAATATGGCCATATGCAAAATACCAAAGTCTGAATCAATGACTTCAATGTATGATCGAATCTGATTGCATAAATGAATAACAAATGGACAACAACAACAACATCATCTACCACAAATTGTGCATCAAAAACACTTTTTTCCAAACTAGGTCTCTGCATAAATTCTCTAGGCGGCATCCAAGGTCTGGACACTGCCTTCCAAAAGTTGCCCTCCAAAGCTTTTGAGGATCGCAACCTCTTTTAACAATGGGATAAAAGGAACAATGGAGTTTGATAGGTCAACTTCAGAGCCGTTGCTCATCCAAAGCAGAGTGAAACAGGGCGGTGGACATCAGTGGAATACCAAACATCAAATGACCACAGATACATCAGATACTGATGACCACAAATTGCAGATTGTGGAAGAATTTACCTACTTAGGATCTACAGTGTCTAACGCCTAACTAATTGAACAGAAAATAAAATTGTGATATAGTAATGCACTTATCACATGGAAAAGGCTTGAGGCAGGATTCCAAGCAAAACACACTGTGTTCACGCAAGCAGTCAATGACAGCAGCGATGGGGCCGGGGTTCGAGACTGACTCGGAGCAGGATGGTTAGGATTGGAGGGTGAGTTTTGGAGGCGGAGCAATGAAGAGAGGGATGGGTTTGTTTGGGTTGATTTTGAATATTAATAATGTTCAACAGCGTTGTTGAAAAAATACATGACCTCCCTTTAACAATTATTCAGTTATTTGTAACAATGTCATTGTATATTTAAAAAAAGAAGTTTCAATGTAGCTAGCTACTTTTTGATAGTAACTTGTAGTGTAGCTAACTACTTTTTCAGAAGGGTAGCTTCTGGTTTACAAGTAGCTTGTAGCTTGTCAGAGTAGCTTCCCCAACACTGCAATTTACCCCATCAACTCAACCTTAACTATCATGCAACAGGTGATATTTGCAGGATCTTCTATTCACATACACACACATGGTGACTGTGATTTTGAGACCAGTAAGGGGAGATTTTTCCATTTGTCTGTTGTGGAAAGGCACAGAACAGTTCCAGGAGAGAGACCAGAGAAGAGCTATGACATAAACACATGATATGCAGTATAACTCATGAGTTCTCATGTTAACAGCAGCATGCAGAATGTCATTGTAAGTGGACAGGACAGACCGGTTGAACCGCTAAAACTTATACTGAAGAACTTTGCTGTTTCACCACCAGTTTAGCCATCATATATATCACCTAATACCTGTTATATAATGCCATCACCCAATACCTGCTCAGACATCTTTTTCGCTGATTAAAGTAATAACTGTAATCATTAAGATTCTAATAAGTCTAATATGAGTTATTTCTGCCTGCAGATGTTTGGATCGTCTACTTCTCTCTCTCCACCGGCTATGTAATTGGACCCATTTGTATTTTTAAACGTGACTCATGGCGGTCCTGTACTCTATTTACAGTTATTAAACCAGCAAAACACTGGCACACTAATATACTGTGTACAGTTCCAGGACAGAGATCATATAGGAGCCATGACAGTGAGATTGGTTTCATTTTATCCTGAAGTGCTAGTGCTGTTCAGCATTTCCTGGAAAGTTGTCTCAGTTAAAGAGGGGTGTGACAACATGGGCAAATATTTGCAGTGATCCTACTGGTTTTGTCAGATTAAACAAACAGATACTCTCAGCAAAACAAGCTAAGATGGAAGCACTTACCAGCCTGTGTCTGTACATGGACTTTTCCAGTTGTTTTGTTTACAGGATAAGGATTTTTTAAAATCATTTTACAGAAACAGAGATGCAAAGGGCACTGTCTGGTCATTACAGAGCTATGCATTACTATAAATAACATTTTTTTTTTAAAGATTTTATTAATTTTCCAGACTTTCCCAGGCCTGGAAATAACTTTTACAAAAGTGAAAACACAAATTCTATATTTCTAAGCCTTGCATGACTATAAGAATCCTGCTGAACCCTTAGAGGGGACTGAGATCATATAGGGCAGAGAGCCAGAGATTAAGTTATTTATGTAGACATTGTGTAACGCTGGTGTAGGCAGGAAGACAGGAGTCGCAGGTAACGAATAACATTCAGGTTTAATATACAAAGACAGGGCAGACACGTACAGCGTGCAAAGCACAAACAAGAACCGACAAAGGGAGAACTGAAACAGGAAGTATAAATACACAGACGGAACTAATGAATACAGGTGTAGAAACTTAAACTAATCAGGGGCAAATGAAGACAGGTGTAGACATGACGTATACAAACAGAACTGAACACATGTGACATTACACCCCCCCCCCGAATAAGGCGCGTCCTCGCGCCGTGACGAAGTCCATAGAACACAAAGGAAAGGGCGGAGGCTTTGGAGGAGGGCGTGGAACTGGTGACGGGCAGTGTCCTGGAATGGCTGGGTCCCGACCCCATGGTGGTGCTGACGGCGGGAGGAGCCAGGGAGGAGTCCAGGCTGCGGGGCGGGATGACGTTCTGGGGCCGATCGCCGGCAGCGGAACCATGGCGCTGGTAGGGGGACCCGGCGGAACTTTCCGGCCGACGGACCTGGGCGACACCGCCGGACCGGAAGTTCGAAGCCGGGCCGCAGGCTCACGGGACTGAGCCGGTGATGAGGCGCTGGCTGGCCGGGGCGAAGATGGTGGGACCGAGGATGACGGGGAGGTTGTGAGGAGGGAGGAGTCCGATGACGCCAGAGGGGTGACGGGCGGAGGCGTGACCGAAGTCCCGGATGTCCGGAGCGGCAGCTGGGCGACGACCCCCGAATGCCGACCAGGAGGGACGAGGGAGCCCAGCTGAGCATCCGGACAGCCGGGCCGAGGAGCTGGCGAAGGAGGCGTGGGACCAGGCGCTGGTGACGGGCTGACGGGACGCGGTGGTGACGTGGGCCTGGAGGCCTGAAGGGGAGCTGGGGACTCCGCCTCAAGCTGGGCTGGTGGCAGGGAAGCCCGAGGTGCTGGAGCGGAGCCGCATAGAATGAGCGATGGGAGCAGAGCCGAGGAGCTTGCTGGCAGCAGGGGGACCGACGGATCCAGGGGGCTGGCCGTAACCAGTGACGGAACCGGGCAAACAGGCAGGGGAACAGACGGAGGACTTCCGGACGGGACCGGAAGGGCAGATGAAGGTAGAAGGGTGGGTCTTTGGGTGGGGAAAGGATCCGCGGTCCACAGATCTAAGAGGCGGCGGGCTGTTCCTGGCTCTAAGATGGGCTCACTCACTCGTGTTGTTATCGGGGTCCCGAATTCGTCCAGCTCCGCTCCGATCTCGGAGCGCACCCCGGGCTGCCACGCGGAGGCGGAGTGTTCCTCCCTCCGGCACATCCAGGCCCAGTAGCCCAGGTGCGGTCGAGCCTCCGGGCTCATCAGGTAATCCAGAGCCGGTGAGTCCATCTTTAAATTTCCTCGCGTTGAGGGGTCGGTTCTTCTGTAACGCTGGTGTAGGCAGGAAGACAGGAGTCGCAGGTAACGAATAACATTCAGGTTTAATATACAAAGACAGGGCAGACACGTACAGCGTGCAAAGCACAAACAAGAACCGACAAAGGGAGAACTGAAACAGGAAGTATAAATACACAGACGGAACTAATGAATACAGGTGTAGAAACTTAAACTAATCAGGGGCAAATGAAGACAGGTGTAGACATGACGTATACAAACAGAACTGAACACATGTGACACATTGATGGCAAATAATTATTATTAATGATTATTGTTTGTGTGTATATATAAGTATATATAAGTATATATATATATATATATATATATATATAGTTTGTAATTAATCATCAGTTATAATTTGTAGATGTGATACAGATTAATGGATAGGTCAAAAGCCTTTAATTACTTTATGGTAAAGGTGGAATGGTTTTACGAATTTCTGACTGAAATTTGAGGACTTTGGCAAAGTGGCTTTTTAGCTGAATTTGAAATGGCAAATATATGGGCATGTCCTTCCATATACAACTGAAAATGTAAGAAAAATGATAAAAGATCAGCCTTTCAAGAAAAGACGCATCACAAAATATAAATAGACTCACTTTCAGGACTTTGATAGACTGCTTGATCTCCTCGAGTTTCTTTTCTCGCTCCTTGATCAGATGTTTTAATTCTGACCTTTTCTTTCCCAGTTGATTCTGTAAACCAAACAACAAGATACAGTCACATTTCCTAAATTCCCAAGCTCAGTTATTATACTGTGGGTCAACTTGACCCATTTTGATTTTTGAGACATCTTAAGCGCTGGATAACAACCAATGATGTTCTCCTTGACTTTTCCTCATTTACTGTAGGGTCACGAGCATGCACTGTTATGCAATGTGCGTACATAATCTATGATGATTACAATGTTTGCGGGTCAATTTGACATTTTAGGAATGTTACATTTCTTTGATATATTTTGCGATGTCTGTTTATCAACCCTACGAGGGTTTTTACATTACACTCATGCATTTGCATGAATTTACATTGCATGTATACATTTTTTTTTTCAGTTCACGCATTCCTTCCTTGGAATTTCTATTGCTATTCTGTGTTTGTGAAAAAATTGTTTAGTTTTTTGTAATTGCTTTGGTGCCATTTTCACAAGCAAGTGAAGCATTTTCAAAATTCTTAGTACTATCACAACAGATCATCAAAAAAGCACTTTTTTTCAAACATTTCAGCATATTTTCAATTGTGATAGTACAATTAACAAAATCACAAAATTAAGGATCATTTTCACGGCAAAATAAAAAAGTGTTTTATATATATATATAAATATTTCCTTCACAGTTAATGCCTTGATCTTACTATCAAAATTTCCATCTGCATCGATTCTCGTTCATTATAATATATTTGTGTATTAATTAATCCAACTGATCTTACAAGTTTTTTTTTCGATTGCTACCATGCATTGATCAAAACTAAAGTCAAATTGTCAAAACTCTTCACACATACAGTGAAATATAGCGAGCTCTATGCAGACCAAACTGTGATTCATTTTTCATTGCTTTCACACAAAATGCATTCAATGACCACATTTTCCAAAACCCATGAACACTTTTTTCATTCTTCACCATCTGCAAAACACTATGTATTTGCAGCACATTTTTCAAATGTTTGTTTGGAAACATCGATCAAGGAAGACACATTATTGGGGAAAGAAGAGTGGCAGAGAGGGAGGAGAACCCTCACAGTACTGTACATCCATCCATCTAACCCATTCAGCCCATATGTTTCAAACAATCACAACGCTTTGTGCTATTTGTAGTGCGTTTCTGTATTTGGCTGCATTGAGATTATTTGCAGCACACATGCTGTCAAACCGATGAAGATGATTTCTTAATTTGCTGGTGTTTTTCTATTTGCATAGGTTTTCTTCAATTGCAGCATGTTGAGCTCTCTGACACCATCTATTTACATACTTATAATAAAATATATTATAAAAAGAAAGATTAAACTAAATAACAGTCTGTACATGCAAAGTTAACATGGCTGTATACGTTTATTTTTTGTGTTTAGTCATTTTGCTTGAAAGGTAAGCAATTATTAATTATAAAAGCACAATTTTTAAAAAAAAAAAAGGTAATATTCATTTTATTCTAATTTTATTCTATTTGAATTTTCCTGGTTGCATTCGCACCAGAAGTAGGAACTCTGAAACGGTCGACAGCGGCGTCTTTAATGGTGGGGTAAGTAGTTTTTCAAAAACACTGGTGGACATTGTTGATATTTGAAATCAACCCAAACAAACCCACCCCTCTCTTCATTGCTCCGCCTCCAAAACTCACCCTCTAATCCTAACTACCCTGTTCCAAGTTGCTCTTGAACCCCGGCCCGCTTGCTGCTGGCAGGCAAGGCGAGTGCAGTAATACGTTAAACACCGCATTCTGTAGCATTAGCCAGTGTGCAGTGAATTACCAGCACAATTCTCACTAGCTGGCCACTGTTACACAAGCAATGCGAGAGTGGATGTCTTTTTATCACAGCTGACGTGCAACAAAATAATGCTTCAAGAAAAATAAATTGCAGATGATGAATGAACGACAAGGCAGCACAATAAAATGAACGTACATTTCACAAGAGTAAATACAAACAAGTGTTTGTTGTTAGTCGCCAATAGCACAGCAGCTCCAGACAAATTTCCAAACAGTGTTTTTGAAAAACTACAAACCCCACCTTTAAGCAAAGCATTTACAAATGTCAAAAATGTCGCATGCACGCTCTTGAGTAGGAACTTATTTTGATTAAGTAATTACTTTGTGACCACTAAAAAGTATGTTCTATATAGTGTATATTCATTACTGAAATACTTCATCTGTGGCTCTATGATCTAAAATTGTGTCCATTAATGGAGACTGTCTGTCGTTCTTACAACTCTGAGTAATGATAAAGGTTGGAGCAAAATTTGTTTTACAAACTTTAATGTTACATCAGTCATTCAGGTTAGTGCTTGGCTAGTGTTAGCACTATTATTGATACAGTTAAATCATTCCCACGTGCACTGCAATAAATTAGAAATATACACATCAGTTTGTTGATGGACATACACTTGTTAACGCTGATGGTGAGGAATTACAGTTGCAACATTTCATGATAAACATCAAACTGAGTAGCACATCACTGAGAAATATCCTGCTCAAGTCATCGGACTCACGGTTGGATTGATGTGGTAAAATCGACGCCATCGTTACTGTCTTTACAGTGTTTACAATCGCTGAGCTCTGGAAGCCACCAGACTGGAACTGAAGTTCTGTTATGGTAAGGGCAGAACAATCACAACAGAATGTGCCACCTGGCCAATCAGAGCAGAGCAGACTCGCGGAAAGGGGTTTAGAGAGTCTGAATCATCGGACGAATCATTTGAGAATCGCTGAAAAATGTGATCATGTATACTATGAGAAAATTAAAGGATTTTTGACCTTTGATGCATGTAAACATGTTGACCTACAAAACAAAATTAAGAACCTTTAAAATAGCATAATAAGGGCACTTTAAGTTTACCCATTTTTAAAAGAGTGTGTAAATGTGCAAATTGGCCTGTATGCTAATAGAGTTTTGGTGGTGTTTGTGTCTAAGTGAGAAAAAAACTGAAGTAACTGCTGTTGTAATCACTGTGTGAAGAGTTTTGAAAAAGTGACCTTAGGATCGAGAAATGGGTCCTAGCGATTGTAAAATAATAATAATAATAATAAACAAACAACTGTAAAAGTTTACTGTTTTTACTTGATTCTTTCATAGTCTGAATTTTGGTGAATTGTACTGAATCCAGTTATGATCAGTAACACAAAAATGTACTAATTTTTAAAAAAAATATAAGTGTTAAAACTCACCGTTTTTTTCTTCCACTCTCGTTCGGTGGAAACAACATCGTGTGCTTTGTGCGAGGACTCTGCGCACTCCTTACACACGCACACATGTTCGTTTCGGCAGTAGGCATCCAGGAGACGTTTATGTACTTTGCACATCTTGTCCTCCAGGTTATGTATGGGCTCCACCAGCTTATGTGAGGTCATCGCCTTTCCCTTCTTATGGTGCCGCAGATGAGCTTCACAAAACGAACCAGGGCAGTTCAGGCATGACTTCTTGGCCTTCATCTTCCTGCCAATGCAGGCATCACAGGGCACATCTCCTGCTTTAGCAAAGTCTCCCAGGTCGTCTTCTTTTTGTGTGCTTGGGGAAAGCGCAAACTCAATGTTGCCCTTGTCATTTCCGTTGGACGACAGTGTGGACAGACCCTGGAATTGCTCGGCTATCTCAGCTAGTACGCAGTTGACGCTGAGCTCTGGTTTTCTGGAGAAGGATTTCTTGCACATGGGGCATAGAAACTTCTTGCTGTGATTCCAAAAGCCCTGCAGACATGCCTTGCAGAAAGTGTGGCCACATGGAGTTGAGACAGGCTCGACGAAGACCTCCAGACAGATGGAGCAGGAGAACTGCTCCTCTGACAGGATTCGTCCCGGAGATTGCGGGCCTGCAAAGGTTATGGTGAAGGAGATACAATTAGATGGGTGGCAGTAAAAAGTGGAAGAGGAAAGACCAGGAATATGGAAGGCCATGGTATCAAGACTCAATTCTGTCTTTCTGTGTTTACATGCACTAATTTTCATCGACTGGAAAGAATCTAATACAATTTCATATTCTGAAGGTTGCATAAATGTGAACCCAAACATTGCAGTCTGCTTCACTTTCGTTTACATGCGCATTACATGTATTCTGAACAAAACTGCATTAGAACCAGAGAAGGCCACCACAATAATGTCATCGCGAGTATAATTGTCATTTTTGATGGTCTAAAAAGAAAACATGCACATTACATAACTGCACATGTATGCAAGGTCATTTTTAATCTGATTAAGAAGATAGTCAGATTCAAGCATTTACATGATTAATTATTTTCTTGTTGCTCAGATTATTTCAGATCTATAGACCACCACTTTCAAATCTTTTCAAATTTAATTAAAACTGAGCTCAGTCAGATCAGTGTTTACATGGAGAATTTTCAGTCCAATTAAGCCATTAATCTGATTACTAACGGATTATTTAGATGCATGCAAACGTATAGCTACTTTCCTATCACTACTGAAATCATACTGTTAGCAAATTCAGGCATTACCTTGGATTTTGAAACTTGCAGGCAAACAACATGAATTTAGTCTACTTTTCATTTGCAAGGTTTTTTTTTTTTTTTTTTTAAATCGATTGAGAAGAATCTGAAGTCTGATTCAAGCATTAACATGGTTAATTTTTTTCTGTTGATCAGATTATTTCAGGTCTATATACCGGATCACATGTAAACACCTCAAACAATCTAACTGGCCTTTTGAGTCTGGTTGAGCCATTAATCTGATTACTAACAGATTATCTGAGTGCATGTAAATGTACCTATGTAGATATGAACTTTCCCATCATTACTGATATACATGCTTTTAGTTCATTGTATACATATGCAAATTTGGATGTTGGACCTTTAATTTTGAAACTTGGGGGTAAATTATTATTTTCATTTGCTTCACAACATCTTTATTAAATGATTAGCTGTTTCCATCTGAAGTTGTTAATGAAACAGAAAATATGAAAATATTGCATAAAATATTGGCGTGCTGTTTCCATTCCATGGGTTCAAGAGGGGGAAAAAATCTCGACTTCATGGGAAACTGGTGCAAATTATGCGTAATAAAGCAACCGGTTCTTATACTGTAATTTTGATAACAGATTTTTGAACAGGCAACTCAAAATGACAAAACATCCTCTGATAAAGGATCACAGGATCTGTTAAGGCAAAGGCGTGTTTTTTATTTATTTTTTTTCTTACCAAATTAAAAATGATCTGTCTCAGTTAAGTGCATATATTTTTTTATGTACATTTTAAGAGCATGGAAACAGCTATTGAACCCAAGAATGGTCCCTCCTGCTATTTCAGGGACTTTTGGGAACACCCATTACTGTTGAAAGCAAACAAAACGCAACACAAAATGACACATACTCAAAAAAAAATAGCAGTAAATCCTTATAACATTCACAAAAACAAATAAAGACATAAATAATAATACTGAATATTCAATAAAGTGAATAAAAACAGCTCTCCAGGCAATTATGATGGTATCAAAGGAAAGGCCCTGGCATTAAACTGGGAGTGTTAGTGTAGGCGTTGAGTATGTGGACTATTGAACACAAAGGTCACATGTTTAGTTTCAGGTAAAGGTGGCCCATTATCCAAAGAGTTACTGAAGCCCTTTATCACTATTGTGTCCTTGAGCAAATTACTTCAGCTTTCAGACGGTGAGAGGATTTTTGCAATTGCTGTGCAGGAATAAAGACTGAAACAATGAAACAAAGCGGAGGTTCATTTAGTCTACATTGGAAGGGAAAATCCAACGTTTCAGGAACCAACCACTGAAAAACCCATATTGTTAAACCAATGAAAGAAAGCCATGCATTTACATCCTTGCTTAGCTCTAAAACACTATTAAACAATGCATGTATAACTGCAACAGGTTTACAAGACCAATGGATCAGAATCTGACTGTCAGCTACAGTCAATAACAGCAACAAGTGAGACACCAGATTTACAGCTTATATAAGCACAAACTCAGTCACAGTTTCTTATCAGACGTGTGAAGGACGTGCAAATAGCAGAACACAGACGTCAGTGTCATTCCAGGAATGTTGTACAACCAGGTTTTCTTCAACAACATTCAAATCCAAACAACTGTCTGTTCCTGTCAGCTTAATATTTGTGTTCAAATAAATATAAAAACTCCAACTGTTGGCATAATTTAGTAGGACTTAAGTAAATCTTCATATCTTTACAAGCATTATTAATTAACAAAAATATATTTAAATATATTTATAATTTCATATTTGTAATTCTGAAGTTGTGATTTAGAATATTTAGGATATATTAACTTTAAATGTATTATTGAACAACGATAATGGCTCTGACCATGTGCTTTAGTATGTTAGTCAACACATCAAAATAAGTGTAGGCTACTTAAGGTAAATGTGCTTCTTAAAACAGCCACCATATTTCATTCTAACTCTTTATTCCTTTTTCATTCATTTAAAATATAATGATAAGCCAAGAACAGATTTTGTGTAGTATGAATAAACAGAGATTGAGACTTACACTGCATGATGAAGGATCTTGTATTTTCTTTTGCTGCTTTCCTGGCTTGTGAAGGGTGTGTGAGAATAAAACCTGTTCTCTCACTCATTCTCTCTCGTCTGTTTGCTCTGTGGGTGTGTCTTCAGAGCACCTGTGACTGGAGGTTCAGGATTTTGTATTGCTGACATGAAAATAACCCTTGTATTTTGAATTCCCGCATTTCGTTTTTAAGAGATCTTTACAGCTTTGTTGAAATCTGTAATCAGCAAAGAACAATTTGTGCAAGTCACTTATTGCCACTATATGATTATACTGATAACTGAACGACGCGAGTCTTGACGTAAGATTTGTTTAATGATTATGGTTAATGCAGGGTGTGAATTTCAAACAGTCGTTTCAGAGCTTTGGGCGCCTGGTGGTGAAAATTGGTACTACAAGCAACGTGTTTTTCTTTGGAACCTAACAAAGAGTCTCCTCTGGCCATCTCATGAGGAATAGCCACAAACCAATAAACAAATACACTCACAGTCCAAAACCAAAACCCCATTACTCAGGGGCGTAGCCAGCGGACAGGTATGACCCAGAGCTGCCAAAACGATCATTTAAGATCAGAATAAGAGCATAGCTCATTTACATTAGCTAAAATATTGAAACGTTATGGGATACTGATTCAAAACGTAAGCACCAGTGACTGAGGCTGCGTCCGAAATCGCCTACTCAATGAGTAGGCACTTAATTTCAATGAGTAGGTACTTAACGAGCGTTAAAAGAGTATGAATGCGATCCGGAAATCATCCGCCATGTTGACGTTATCATGTGACCTACGAAGGACTTAAAAGGACTTAAAGGACTTAAGTCATGTGACTTAAAAGATATGAGTGACAGGTTTAATTCATCTTTCTGTAAATAACTTGATATTGATTAAACTTGCTCATTTTGTGGTCTTGTTGAAGAAACGGCTCCCCATTTATTTTGTGATTGTACCAATAAATTTGGGGTTAATTTCAGGTCTGTTTTCAACCCTACTAATGTGACCCACAGTTTTATCCTTAAAGATATTTTTTATTATATGAAAACCCAACATCATAATCTCTTGAATATGTTAATTTATTTTATATGCAAACATTTTCATCCACAAGCAAAAGTGAATTAAATTTCATTTGTTTCCCTCTTTTTCTTGAAAAGATTTAAGAATCCGTTCCATTCATCAGGCTTATAAATAACAAAATAAATACAAATATTTCTGATGCATTATGATGAATTATTCAGATATTTAACCTTGTCATTGTGCTTTTTTGTGCTCTGCATTTATTCTCATATTATGATGTCCACAAACCCATTTTTTTGTTTGATTATTTATTGTTAAAGAAACAACCATTGTATTTTCCCTAATCTTGTATGTAATTATAAGTTCTGCAATAAATAATAATAAAAAAAAAAAAGAGTGACAGCTGCACTAACACCTCATAGCATCAGTAACCCAACCCTACCTAGTGCGGTTTTCCTGAGTGTCAGGCAGCTGCTCGAAGATCCTGCCTTTGGAGAAGAATGTTGATTTTGTACTCAGAAAAAGTAAGTATCACTACTAAAAATAAGATTATCTCAGAATGAATTATATTAACCAGCCCACCCCAACACTTACACACACAATATTAATGAAAAATGCTGCCCAATACTTCATTATATTACTTCTTACTGAAAATAATGTTTTAGTAAAACAAGCAAAATGTGATTTGTTTTGTCATATGACAGCTATGCATGAACACACACTAGATAAGTGCAGTAAAGGTGAATACATCTCAATTTTCAGTCAAGCAATGGTTTAAAGCATGAATTAATAAAATAATTATATTTTATTTACTGACAATAGGAAACATAAATGAGTAAAATAATGAATAAAAGCAACCACAATAAATAAATACATATACAAGTCATTATTCATACAATAAGTCTGAATATAGCTTTGTTTCATACGTTAATCACGTATTTACAGGCGCTGAACCCTCCTACTGTCCATCCTTCTGCCATGTCAACACAGCTGGGCCAATTCTGCAGCTTTATTTTGATGAAGCAGCTGATCACCGTGAACATCTTCACCTGTCTTTGCTGTCCATCATGTCCCTCATTGCTGCTCTTCTCAATGGGGACATCATTGATCCAGAGGATGAGGAAGATCATGATGATGGACCCCTGAACCCCACAACCTTGAAGCAAGAGTTGGAGAAGATGTGCGGGACAATCTGGCTGCCGCCGTGTCTGCTCCAAACATTTGTGTGCCTGCTCTCCAAGAACATGACTACCTGTTAAAAAAACATTTAAAGATTAAAACATCTTACAATCCATGTCAGCATTCCGTTTCTTGCCCTTTTTCATACTAATCTTTAATGTAGTTTCATTACTTTTGTGGTTAGTGGGCTAAACCACTGAACGTATAAGCAGAAGTTTGCTGGTTCAATCTCTGCAGCCGTCACCACCAGTGTGTCCTTGAGCAAGTCACTTTATTCTAGGTTGCTCCAGCGGGATTGTCCCATAATAAGAGCAGTGAAAGTTGCTTTGGAAAAAAGCAGTTTCTGTTTGGGGGCTTAAAGTGGTTAGTTCATCCAAACATATATTCATTCATTATTTACTCGCCTTTAAGTTGTTCAGTCCCTGTGGATTTTATTCTTCTGAACATAAAGAGTGATTTTGGTGAAGTTTGTCCTGCTGGTTTCTTTTTCCCCACAAATGCTGCCGTCATTTTTTCCTGCAGGTCCTGCTCCACCACCGAAGCACTGCAGCAAATGCACAGAAATCAAGAATCAGAAAAGAGCTGTAATAACTCTGTTTGAAATTACAATAATTGAAATAAACTAAAACTTATGATTTAAATATATATATATTTTTTTATTAATTTCTGTAGTATACTCACTCAGAGCCTTTGACTGCAGCATTCCTTCATCCGTCTCTCTCCACCGTATAAACACTCGTGCTCATCTGTTCCTGTAACATCCAGACAAGATTCAGGTTACTCTGTGATTTATGTGCTCAATACTACATTTACATGTTGAGGTAGTTGCTGATGTGTTAACTGACTTCTTATCCAATACAAATGTTCCTTAATTTATCAACAGTACTAACGGTCAATTAAAATAGATAACTTATGTCTAGTTACTTGTACATTTGTTTATTTATATTACTTACATTCATGTAATGTAAGCAGTGTTGAATTCTCATAATAGCACACATAAATCACTCAGATGTCTATTTCATGTTGTGATGTGCTCATCTGCAATAATTATTGAATATTTCCCTGTCAGATGTTAAATAAACATTTAGTAAGCATCTTTATGTATATGGTTTAGAATTTATGTAAATCCACTTTAGTGACATACGTGTACTTACTAGAGCTCCTGTTAGCTGTACATAATAAAACATGTTTTTACGGAAAAATCACAACTATTCTGCCTAGCGTCTTTACACCTACAACACTTCAACAGTTTATAGTAATTCAACAAATGCAATTTTAACATAAGGAATGGTTTTCAATTCTCACATTTAAAAATGCCTCTTTCTCCTCCGTGTTTGATTGACGTATCTCTCCCGTGGCCTTCTGGGATAGAAAAGTATTTTCTGTGAGCGCTCAAGAATCTGGGCGGAAGCAGCAGGCCATCCGGCCAACTTCTCGCCTACTCTTTTATGACTACGAAGATTTCGTACATTCTTATTCGCTCACCTACTGCTTTTCCCCTACTATATAGTAGAGAAGTAGGCGATTTCGGACGCACTTTAAAGTAGACGTACGTCCGAATCTCGCGAGAAATAGTACGTCACCGAAGTAATTCTCGCCTACTCTTTTATGACTATTAAGGTTTCGGACATACTCATTCGCTCGCCTACTCAATAGTAGAGAAGTAGGCGATTTCGTACTCAGCGTGAATGTCAAAGCGCGGTTTGAACTCCTCGCCCCCAGCTAAACTTTTTATTGATCTTGTCCCCGAGTCACACCTGTCTGTTATTGGCTGAAGCGCAGCAGTTTGAAAAATGTCTGTCAAATGGCAGCTCACTCTGTTGCTCTGTTGGCACCTTTATCAAAGTATTTTATACTTTTGGTGAAAAAAAAAATGTAGCTTTTTAACTGCAACTCAGGTAAAAGTACTGCAATTTAATTATACTCCAGAAAATTGAAAAATGCAGCCTACTAAAGAAGGATACCGTAACGCAAGTATCGACACCTTACCTCGTCATTTAGACAAACAAGGCGACATAATGGATATACTTTGTGAGGTGGAAAAACAAAAGTTCTTTATGACCCGCTTGATTTCAGGAATGAAGATTTAACGAAAGAAAAGACGAGAATCGGCTGTTTTTGTCTATCGTAAGTTTTAATGTAAAATGTTTATGATTTTAACATAGGCCTAGCCAATGTTCTCTTGCGTGAGCAACGTGATGTAGGCTAAAGTAGCCTATTATATAAATAAGTAGGCAATATGAATTTAATAAAACGTTGTTTAAATGTAGTGCATTTAAACGTGACATCTAAAGTGCGTATAAGAAATTACAATTTTGAATTTGAAATAAAAATAAGTAAATGTTGTGTTTGTGATAGTATCCTACAGACGCGGATCAGTTCAAACGAGGCCTATGTGAATGCACAATAGCGCGTGCGGCTACTTCAAACCTACGGAGGCCTACGTGTGAAACAGGCCTTATGTACAGTAGCCCAGTAGTGCGCAACACAACGACATTTAAAAAAACAAACGTAAGTTCGCAACACAACGGAAATAAAGCCACAACAGAAATGTTCTCGGTGCTCAGTAAAGTTAGAGTTCCTTGCCACTGTTCTAAGAGTCCGGTGTTATAATACCATGATCTGTTTTAAATATGTAAACATTATATATCGACATGAAATATTAATTAAAAATTACACTTGTGCACAATAGCTTCATATTTATTCCTGTGAATGATTCGACGCGCTACCACGGCTCATGATGAAGGGAACGTCTGCCAATTCCACCAAGTGGTTAAAACGAATAATTTTATTCATTAAAATTACTTTTAAGATTTAAAATCAGACATGTTCAGATTCCAAAGCTTGTACTAGGTTTCTATTGGCAAAACTGACTTACTATTTTGACAATACATACAGGGAGGTATTATTTCACCTGCAGTGAGTCAGTCGTACTAATAGGAAACTACTACAAGCTTTGGAACATGAAAAAACTACGGTGGCCAAGAGAGCTCAAAGCGCTGCAAATAAGAAAACACATGCAAATAAAAAAAAAACGTGATCATCAGTTTGACAACACATGTGCTGCAAATCCTCACAACACATGCAAACTCAAAAACGCACTGCATATACAAAAACGTGCTGCATATGCAAAAGCGCGCTACATTTACGAAAAGTGCTGCAAATAGCACAAACCACAATGGAAATGTTTCAAGGGGGACCCCAAAAAGTGACGGACCCTACTTGACAACAGCACAAACTAAAAAATATTAAAATATATTATGTAGGCATTAACTCAATGTAATGTGTTTCACTAACAGAAAAGTGTTTTAATATGTGGCATTGTTGTTAACTCATTAAACTTTAAGAGATGATAATTTAGTGGATGATTTAAAAATATTTGTTAATCATCTGTAGCGCACTAATGTGACGTCATCGTAACGGCCGCCTGAGGGCGCGCGACGACCACGTCATCTGTGAGCGTGAGTTTCTAGCAAACTGAAAAACACTTTTATTAAAAAAAATAAATACATGAAATAATGTACAGTTGTTTCTTTTTGTTTGCAGTTTTTATAGTATTTAATGATTGTGAACACTTTGTGCACTCAAATGCCGTACACTATATAGGGATTAGTGAATAAGTGAAGGGTGAGTTGAACTGGTTTTGGACGCACATCCTAGTAGGGTCCGTCACTTTTTGGGGTCCCCCTTGAAACATTTCCGTTGTGGTTTGTGCTATTTGCAGCGCTTTTTGTAAATGTAGCGCGTTTTTGCATATGCAGCGCGTTTTTGAGTTTGCATGTGTTGTGAGGATTTGCAGCACATGTGGTGTCAAACTGATGATCACGTTTTTATTTTTATTTGCATGTGTTTTTTTTATTTGCATGTGTTTTCTTATTCGCAGCGCGTTGAGCTTTCTCGGCCACCGTAAAAAAACCCTTTAAGTGAATTACACAAAAAAAAAAAAAAAAAAAAAAAATATATATATATATATATATATATATATAACTAATTGTGTAGTGTACATAAGGAGGTATTGCCACAATTTTAACAACAACAAAAAAACTTTTGGAGAATTACAGTGATTTTTTTTCCTGTAAATAATTGTTTAAGTACATGAAGGGAGGTATTGACAAATGTCACCTGTAGTAAGTCAGTCTTACCAACAGGAACTAACAAGCTTTGGAATTTGAACAATGTTTAAACGTTAAAACAAAATCAATTGTAATGAATAAAAAGTATTCGTTTTAACACCTTGGTGGAATTGGCAGACGTTCCCTTCATCATGCGCCGTGGTAGCGCGTCCAATCATTCACAGGAATAAATATGAAGGTATTGTGCACAAATGTGATTTTTAAGTAATATTTCATGTAGATATACAATATTTACATATTTAAAACTAATCATGGTATTGTAAGATTCTGGACTCTTAGAACAGTGGTAAGGAACTACTGAGCACCAAGAGCAAGAGCACAGAAGAGCTTGATTTCGTTGTGTTGTGCACTACTGGGCCACCATACTTATGCTCGCAACCAAGCTGCTTTCATTTGATTATTAAAAAAAGAAAAAAAAGTAAAAACAGCAAGGCAAGTTCATTTATGTAGCATATTTTATACACAATGGTAATTCAAAGTGCTTTACATAGAAAGGGTAAAGAATAAAATAATCACAATAAATGCATAAGAAATATAAATAACAATAAAAATAAAGAATAAAAAAGATTAAAAACTGTTATAAAAAGAACAAAAGAGTAGGATACATAGATAAGATTCAGTGCAATCAGTCCATGTAGCATTAAATACACAGCTAAACAGATGTTTTCAGTCTGGATGTGAATGTGGCCACTGTTGGAGCACAACTGATTTCTTTTGGAAGCTGTTTCCAGCTGATTAAAACAGTTGTGCAACTTCATATTTTTGTGGAAACAGTTGTTCAGGATTCTTTGATGAATAGAAGAGTTAAAAAGAATAGAATTTAAATTCTAAATGCAGATACTGTCACTTATTTTCAATTTAATGCATTCTTGCTGAATAAAAGTATTAATTGCTTGACCCCAACCTGTACACAATTTTATATAATGGCCTCTTTCATATATCTACAAGTGTCTTACTAACTTCATAGTCCAAGGCTATTTCAAAAATTAGAGAAATTTTATTATTTTTTAGAGATTAGCGTCACATTCAAATGAACACGCATCATTCAGCCGCAGATATATCTATATCGCATAATGTACATTCAGATACATTTTCAGACGTTCCTGGCAGTCTTGAGACGATGATCGTTTTACCTTCATCACACCATAGGAGGGCAGCACTCATCCATCTTTATTCCTGATACAGCATTGCCGCAATCCTGTAAATGTTTTAGTGCCCTAACATTACATTCACCTGACCAGTGTTCACATCCTCATCTGGAGTCAATTCATTTTGATGTTTTGAGACGTCTTTATTCCACATGCACTATACAGCTGTTGATATACAAATACAGCATTGAACTGCTATTTGCTATGATATAAACATAACAGCTCTGAAATACGTGTTTGGGTCTGACAGATGTTCCATGAACATAATTCCACATCTAATCCCCTTTTCTTCCTTTTTTTATATTTCTCTCATCAGCGATGTTCCATTTGAATTTAAAAGTCTCTCTCGCTGAGCTGCTTAGACTGTTTCATTTTATGGATTCTCTCTGTCTTTTTTTCGTCTCTCCGTGTGTTCTGTGCCTCAATCATTGCGTTCCCTCTCAGGGTTATTATTAGAAGCTGTGTTCTCTTTCTCTCTCTCTTTTTTTATTTTCTCCCTCTGTCTCTCCACCCCCGCGTAACAGCACTTTTACGCCGCTGCTGCGAGCACGCACACATTTTCTTCCCCTCAGATCCTGTGTCGATGTATTTTTTAAGTGTACACTTACACACAACCCATTATGTCACCTCATCCCCCACCCCCCTTTTCCCTCTCGTTTTCACTTCCTCCCACTATGAGCCCAGAAAAGAACATACAGCCGAGATTCCTCATTACATCATGTTGAGTCACACAGTTGCTTTAGGCTTTGAAAAACTGCAGGTAAAAAGAGGGATTCCGAACATAATATGGACAAAAGGTATCTTGGGTTTAATTACAAAACCTTGAAGCCAAATCAGGTTCTCATGAGAAAACTAATTTACGAGATAGAGATTTTGTATGAATGCATACAATGGCTGTAAACAAAATTGCATACTTCCCCCCTATAGTAGGCAAAAAACAGTATGTGACAAAGTATTTCCGAATTCGCAGTAGCCTACTCATAAAAGAGTAGACAATGAGTACCCGGATGACCTACTTCTTCCTGTGAGATTCTTGCTGCGTCCAAAACCGTGTACTTCTCTACTATATAGTAGGCGAAAAGCAGTAGGCGAGCAAATAAGTATGTCCGAATCCTTAGTATTCATTAAACAGTAGCCGAGAATTACCTCAGTGATGTACTAATTCTCACGAGATTCGGACATGCGTCTACTAAAAGTGCGTCCAAATATGCCTACTTACCTACTAATAGGGGAAAAGCAGTAGGCGAGCGAATAAGTATCTCTGAAACCTCCGTATTCATAAAAGAGTAGTCGAGAAGTTCCCAGATGCCCTACTGCTTCCGCCCAGATTCTTGAGTGCTCATCTGATGGATACTTTTCTATCCCAGGTGGCCCCGGGATAGGTTTCTTGAAAGGTGCAAAAATATTCACATTACTATAATCAGATGCTTTCTTAATTGCTGTTTTCTCACCGCTGTCATTTTTGTTGTGTGTTTATTTTCTTCTTGAGAGGAAATCGTGCAGCATATATTTACGTGTTCATCTAAACATTCCTCTCAGCGGTGTTGGGGTGTTTGTTAACAGTATATTGCTGCAAAGGTATTCAATTTTTTTTTTACGCCTAGGTGAAAAAAACGAAAAATAACTTTGCTGTGAGTATATTGGGACAAAGGCATAAGCAGATCATACAAAAGTGTAGGAATTTTGATGTGTAGTTTGTATGTTTTCATTTAATTTTTTTATCCTCTTGCAAACTATTCTAACTTTTTTTCTTTTTCAACAAAGACTGAAAGAGTTAAGCTTAGTGATGGTGATTTTAAAGTCATGCAACCATGGTTTAATTTATTTAATAATTGATGGTTTTTAAAATGGAACTAAATCAACACTGAACTGACTCTTTTTCTTTTTTGTGCTCCTTTACAGCCGAATTGAACTATGTTTGCATCACTAAATCTTTGTTTTCTTGTTGTTCACTGTAAAGCTGAATGTTGAAACATTCTGTATTGTATAAGCACTGTAAAAATAAAGATGACTTGACTTATACTTCAAGTTTAACTTTTAACTTCTGCTGATTTTATTTAGGCTTCAAAATTCATAAAAGTCATGTTCATTTGTGAAGATTATCATGATGAAGCAGAGGGGGAAACTACATTATAGATATCTTATAATAATATTATCATAGAATTTGGCAGCAGGTAGGCCCATATTGTGCTGCTGTCATTTTAAGACATTTTGTGGGTATTTGACTGTTTAAGCCCAATGAGCAGTGAAAACACGCAATTTATTATTGAGAAGCGGAATTATTATTAAATCAGCGGGAATGAGTAAAATAATGCGAAATACGCGCCATCCCATGCTTAAATTCAAGTTCTGTAACAACAACAATATTCATCCGGAGCAAATGAAACAAGTGAGTCAGGGAAGCTGTGTTTGTGTGTCAACTTGCTGTCGAGAGATGAGAGAGCGAGAAAGCGCAGCTGGTGATGTGTATCTTTTGTATTTTGTAGGTGTTAAGGTCAAGTCTTGCATGTAAGCATCATAAACTTTTTAGGCCCTGTCCCAAATGGAACCCTAAAGGCTCATTTACACCAAGAACGAAAATTATAAAGATATATTAACGTCTACACCAGCTGACAGCATTCTGTTCATTCCAAGCGCATGCTGCAGTTATGTCATCTGCCACTTTAAATGCTCGAGGTCTAAAAAGTCTAGTGGATTCTGATTGGGTGTCAATTTTGTATCATTTATCTGCTGGAAAAAAAAACATTCTGAAACATTCTGATTCTAACAATATTGAGTGTGCATATCAGCTGCAAAGAGGGCATTTGTGAGCACCCTTCTGAAACCTACGTGTATATACGCGCACATGAAGGCCATTGTAAGTCCACAAGACATGGATATGAAGTGTACCATTTGGGACAGGGCCATAGCAGTTCGCATACGTCCAGAGGTCATTCTCCAGCCGAGCAACTGCCATTGAGATTAACTGGAATCGCTCTTTTCAGGCCTTATAATAAAGACTCAATCTGAATTGAGTTCATTTGCACATCTGTTTCCATTTTCTCACTGTCACTGCACAATACAGTAAACACTGGGCAGGTCTCCACAAGAGCTCCATGTGCTAATCGTGCAATATTTTACCTTTCAAACAGCCTGTCTCACTGCATTGACGCTGTGCTTTTTCTTCACACAGTGCTCGTTGTACGAGAGCACCTCCAGGGATGTTTCCGAGCAGAGTGTGATATGGTGTTACGCCACGTTTAATTCCAGTATGATACATTTGCTGGAAGGGCGTCTGGAGGGGTCTCATTGCTCATTTTATTGCATTATTTTGATGCATGTTTTTCTCTTTTAGGCCAAATCTTTCAAAACACTAGTTTGTGTTTAACTGAAGCTGCAGACACATGCACTCTGTTATCTTCTTCTAAAGCCATTTCCGCCACATAATAAAAAAAAATCATGCTTTCATAAATATTATGACATAAAAAGTCATAATTATGAAATATTAAGTTATATTTATGAGATGAAAACTAATTATGAGATTAAAAATCATAATTATGACAATTTTGACTTAGTATGTCATAATTATGAGAACAAAACTGTTGGAATTATGATAAAAAGTTAAAAAGAAAAATTATGGCTAACAAATTCATGATTATGGCAGTCAAAATTATGACTAAAATAAAATAGAAATGATAAGAAAAAGTCGAAACTACTAAATCATAATTTACTTTTATGTTGTAATTTTGACTTCCATATATTTTCAAGGGTTCAAATTTAGTTTTTGATTGAATTGCATGTTTTAAAGTAAAGACAATGACCACTTTAATGTTGTTTACAGCTGTCAGCATCCAGGAAATTTTAACCGCTCTGTTTATCCCCTGCTTCATAGGTGTTGCACATCAGTTTCCATACTGTTACTCCATAGTGCTGTCTCCTCCCATGTGCTGCTTTTGGGAGATTGCACAGAGGCCCAAGGCGGTTGCTGATGGGCTTTTGCACTCTAGAGACAGCGGCTAATGAAGCTGAAGTCTATACTCATCAGCCGTGAAGCCAAACAGCCCGACTCGGGAGACGGAGAGACGGAAACAAGCCTCCTGTGGGAATAACTACACGAACTGGGAGGAAGCTTTCCTTCAGCGCTGATCGTGGACCAACTTGCCCTATTCAGATCACACAGGTAACCATGATAGGGAACAAAACACTGGCCTCCTATCAGTAGGAAAACATTGCACAGAAGGGAGATGACGTAGGGGAACATTTTAGCACAAGTACGTCATAACATGTATTAATAAGGACAACATCCTAACATGTGAGTATCATGGGTAATAAATGTACTATCCTCTGCCTGTAATTTTTTTTCAGCCACCTTAATTGTCTGTAGTTTTATCACTTTACACAAGGGCTTCAAAAGTAATATTTTTGTTCATTTTTAGAGAATCAGGTTGAAAAAGGTTGAAATGCTGCTTGTTCACCTTGCTAGGAAGTTGTTTATTTTACAAGATTTTTTTGAAGGATTCACAAATTTTTTCCACCATATTATCAAATATTGAGATATGTCTGAGTACATTTTATAATCCAGATTTGTATGATTTTATGTGATTTCATGAAATCACATACACAAATGAAGGCCAAGGTTCTCAAGGAAAATGTGACGTCTGTGGGGTCTCGCAGCTTCCCAACCTGGGAACTTTGCAACGAAAACAACTTGTGCATTAATAGCAGCAAGGTTGAGGCAATTGTAGAAATATGCCAAGGGCAAATATTTGTTCCAATATTTGTTCTTCTTTGTACATTGTAGGTGTGGCAAAGTTGGTCCAAGCAGTCCACAGCACCCTTTGTCTTGTTATAATCTAGGATCATCACAGGCTTCACAGACACCTCATCAACCTTTTTTGTCATGCATACTGGATAAATGTACAACGGCCTTGTTCCTTTTAGGCACATAGGACACCATGACTAGCTTTTGGCAAAAAC
Organism: Zacco platypus; assembly: GCA_038088235.1. Classification (NCBI taxonomy): domain Eukaryota; kingdom Metazoa; phylum Chordata; class Actinopteri; order Cypriniformes; family Xenocyprididae; genus Zacco; species Zacco platypus. Next base: position 9,908,371 of record CM076085.1, on the reverse strand, counting down.
CAAACAGGCTTGATCCCACAGATCTCCACTTACAGGCATGAAATGCAGGGGGAACTTCTGGCTTGTTTTTGCACACTGTTCCCAGCAAGTTAATATGTTTGCAGAGCAAATCAGCAGCGAGTTTTGCAATTGTGAACAAGTTATCAGTTGTGACATTTACTCCAGAGTTCAGAATTGGCTCTACCAATTTCTTTACCACCATCTCTGCCAATCCTGTGCACCGCTGATCGCCTTTGCGGCAAGTGTTTGGCAAACCATTAAAAATGTTTTCCGAAGCAACATCACACATTAGATTTCAGATTTCATGCAGTTTCATGCTTTATTTGTCAGTTTTTGGGGGGGCATATACTGCCGGAAGCTGCAATGTCCTCTGAATGGGATGAGCTGCTCAACAATTGTCACATACAGACCAACGTTATAGTTTTTCCTGCAATTTTCATTGAAGACATTCCAAAGTGATCTAAATGGAGCAAATTTGTCATTGATTTTTCCCACCTGACGTGAGTCACGGTCATCAGATCTCAAAAATGATACGATCTGTTCAAACTGCTGAATGCAGCTTTGAATATTGGCCTCTCACTGTGACCGCTGGACCAGAGAGATTGCAGAGACTTGTGCAGAGAGCGATCAACCCCAAGCAGATAGAGGACTCCTATCACGGCTTTCATCTCAGTTTCATCAACTCATTTCCATGTGCTAGGATCTCTGCGTCCATTTTTACTTGTATAGTCTCATCTGTGGGAACTTGGGCGGGTTTGTTTTGATTGGTATTCTTGAATACGAATAAAGTGGACGTATGCCTTAAAAAATGAATGAGCATGGTAAGCATTTAAGGGTTAAATGAACATAAACAGTTGAGAAAGAAAATGTCTTGCGTTACTTGACTATAACCCTGTTCCTTGAAAAAGCAGGAACGAGATACTGAGCTGTAAGCATTATGGGAACATTTTGTAGGTTACCGGTTGTGAAGCATGTGTGAAAACATGCCAATGAACTTGGCCTTAGGTAACAACTGACGATGATGTCATTGGAAAGTGCGCTTGCCAGGGGCTATAAATAGGTGTGAAAAAGGTACACCTTCAGGTATCACATTGTCTGGACACATCCTTAGTGTAGCAATGTAGTGCAGCATCTCGTTTCCACTTTTTCAGGGAAAAGGGTTAGAGCCAAGAAACCTGAAACATTACATTTTTAAAAACTTCTGTCAAAGCTATGCTGCTTGCTCTAAGGGAACGAGAATACCAATGCCATCACACTGGAAGTGTCTGGACACCTCACGATTGTGTAGTGTGTACTCATAAGCATGAAAAATGTCTCAGAGATGAGCTTGGGATGTTGACTCAAGGACATGTGTACCCGGAGTCTCAAGAACATCCATCTATAAAATCTGTTGAATGTATGCAGAGAGGACCAACCTGCCGCATCGCATACTTGTTGCAAGGGGGCGCCCCTTACCAAAGCTTGGGAGGAAGTGACCCCCTGGTAAAATGAGCCCTAAGTTCTAGAGGTGAAGCTTGAGCATGTGCATCATTGGCTAGGGCAATGGCATACCTCACCGGGTGTGACATCATTTGCTTGGTGGCAGCCACTTCCCTGTTATGACCCCCATAACAAATGAAGAGTTGCTCTGAATTGTGCTACTAGTTAGTGCGGTAGATATAAGCCTGAAGAGTACAGACTTGACACAGTCTGTGAAGTTTCTTCTGCTCCTGCGTAGTGTACGGAGAAGGACAGAAGGCTTCAAGAGTCCGGTCATAACAGGGAGGAGGCTGAGTGGAACCTTGGGTAGATAGTCAGGGGGAGGATGCAAAGTAGCTTTTACTATTCCAGGGGCAGTCTAAGGAGGATGGCAAGATCGACAGAGCCTGCAAATCCCCAATCCTTTTTAGTGAAGTAATTGCCATGTGGAAAACCTTTAGGGGCGGAAGTTCGTCAGGCGCTAACTCTAGAGATTCAAAGGGGGTCTCTACCAGTCCCTCGAGGACTATGGTAGTAAAAAAAAAAGTATAAGTCTCATGAGGTGATCCCCACGAATGAAGCTGGCAATTCATAGGGTGCTTCATGACTGGCGCCCTGTCAATCAGGGCAAAAAAATCAGAGAGCGGCAGATATCTTGTGTATCTTGTGTATCCCTGCAGAAAATCCAGCATTAATCTGGCAGTGGACTGGGTGTGCATGGCGTGCAGTACACCACCTTTTAAAGACACCCCATTTAATGGCATAGATTCTTCTCATGGAGGGAGCCCAAGCACTGAGAATGGTCTCTATGATGTCAAATGAAAGCCCAGTGTCCCTCATCTGGTAACCTTCAGGGGCCAAATGTGAAGGTTACACATCTTGGGCTTGGGATGAAATATTGTCAGAAGGTCACTCCTGTTTGGTATCGCCCAGGCGAGGAGGGATATTATCTCCAAGAACCAAACTCTGTTTGGCCAACAAGGTGCTATCAGTAAGAGGCAAGACCATTGTTGATTAACTTTAGCCAGGACTCCCTGAAGCAGAGAGATCGGTGGAAACACATGCAGGCGGATTCTGGGCCATATATGCGCCATTGCGTCCAGACCCAGAGGGGCTGGGTGACTCGGAGAGAAGTAGAGGGGACATTGTGCTGTCCCTCAAGAGGCGAAGAGGTCCACATCTGCTAATAGATTCTTTGACAGATTTGTTTGACTATCTTGGGGTGGAGTTTCCATTCCCCATTCGCCACAGACTGTCTGGACAGTAAATCTTCCCCCACATTCAAATACCCAGCAATGTAAATCCCCCTGAGGGACACAAAGTTGTTCTGAGCCCAAAGCAGAACCTGCTGCACTAGCCTGTTCAGACAGCGCAAATGGAGTCTACCCTGGCAATTTATGTAGGAGTAATTTAAGTACTTCAGGGCCAGATATACCACCATCAATTTGAGGCCGTTGATTTGCCAATCGAAATGATGGCCTCTCCAGATGCCTTGGGCTGGATGGCCATCTAAGACTACTCCTAGCCTGTACAGGGAGTGTCTGTCGTTAGAATTTTGTGATGACAACACGCACCTAGAGTGGGATCCAAAGCGAGGAACCATGGTCTGAGCCACATAAAAGGGACTGATGCCTGTGCCTTTGGGTATTGGCCCTTGGATGAAATCTCTTGGCTTTGGGCCAGAATCAAAATGGTCTCATTTGCAAAAGGCCTAAAGGTATCACCATGGATGCAGCTGCCATGAGACCTAGAATTTTTTTGATGAACAGTAAGTCCTGACCTAGCCTGATGTTGCTCAGGGTGTTCAAAATTGTCTTGATATGTGCGGGAGACAGTTGTGCCCACATGGTGACTGAGTCCCATACAACCCCTAAGTATGTTGTCCTCTGTGTGGGAGAGGAAATGTTTTTCTTGGCGTTGAGGCTCAATTAAATTGAAAGCACACTTTTGATGGACAAAATAAATACGATTTCATACAAAACAAAATGCTCAGAATAAGCATGTCTAGTGTGTTTTAACAAGAACAGGAGTATGTCAGAAAAGAAAATTAATAATCAAAAATATTTATTAATTTATATATTTTTTGAATATTATATATATATATTTATATATTTTTTTTTTACGTTTCCATCCAAACATTGTACACACCTCCCCATGTTAAACTTTCAAGACTCAATAAACTTTCTAACTTTCAAGTTTATAAATGACCAACTTATGAAAACAAATTTATTGTTGTCTTTGTTAAGAAATGCTCACTTTATGTGTAGCATGAAGCCACTGCTGTGACACTGTACAAATGTTTCCAGTGTGAATCCTTTTAGTGTGTCTGCAGTTGCAGTGATGATGTAGTTACGCTGACGTTAACCTGACGCACCACTCATGCTTGCCGTGTGAAACGGCTGTAAGGTTTCCCCCACGAATGAGTTATTTCTTCATGGAGGTCCTCAAAGAAGGGGAGAGACCATCGCTGAGGTCCCTCCCCCTGGCCACCAAACAGAAATCTGTCCTCTAACTTGGAGCTTTTGGGGGTCTCTTGTTCCAGTGGCCAGTCCAATTGTAATCTGGCCACTGCATGAGTCACCACCTCAAGTAGTTCCTCTAGCGCTTTATCATCATGGGAGAAATGCTCAAATAAAGTGCCCTCGAAATCTATCTTGCCAGAAACAAGAGATGCACTGTCCTCTGCCCGAAAGGAAGAAGCGCCAGGGCACATTTCAGAGTCAGCCAAGAGCATCATCTGGAGAGAGCGCGAGCAATAGGGACGGACCCATCTCTCGCTCCTCAGTCAGATCGACTCTCAAGCCCCACAATGTTATTGTGGGTTCTGGCCCTTGAAAACACACAAGTCGAGCACAAAGTACTTTAATAGAGAATATTTCATTGTGCTCACAATCATGCTCAAATGAAAGGGCAGCGTGCCCTTCCCCCAAACACACAAAGCAAAATTGGTGTGTATCATAGTCAGGCATGGGCCATGAACAAGGAGGCACACAAAGTTTTCTTTGCATTATGTTTTCTCTCTTCTTCTCTTTCACACACACACATTATTGTCTCTGAAGACAAAGACACCTGAAGGTGCTCCTGTGTCATGTCCTGGAAATTTAAGTTACCGGCAATTGGCAGGTGTGGCAAGCAAGTTAGTTTTTGGCCCTGCCCTCAAACAAGCATTGGTCATATTGGGTGTTTATTGTTTTTGCCATCTTCAGTAGTTTTCTGTTGTTCTGGTTCTGACTCCTCTGTTTCAGACCCAGGCCAGTGTCACCACCTTGTAGATAAACTAAGAAAAATAAAAATTGAAAGTGCATGTAAAATGTACTCATAAAAACTTAAGTATACTTTGGGCTATAGCATTTGATAATTTTTCACAGGAATGGCGCTTTTCCATTGCATGGTACAGTTCGGTAGGACTCACTTTTTGCCGCTTTTCCACTGCACAACTTGGTAAGGCACGGTACAGCTCATTTAAGTAGTACCACCTCGGTGGAGGTTCCAAACATGCCGTACTGATACTACGTGACGTGTAAACACTGCAGAATCGTCAGTACCAGCGTTACTGGTTTTGAAACTCGAGACACCAAACCCGCTAGATGTCAGTAACAGTCACCACAGTATCATTTGTTTTTTAAACGACTTCCTTTAAATGAACGCAACTTGAAAAAAGAAATGGCTGTTTTGTGGTCAGTAGACAAGGTGCAGGCTCCTTGGTAGACAAGGAGCAGATCCACGGCAGAAGAGGTGCGCAACTATATGTCCTGTCTATAATCCCTCCCATTTTGAAGTGGAACTAAACTGCAGTGGAAAAGCAAAGTGAAAGTAAAGCGAGCCGAGCTTTGCCACACCAAGCCGAGTTGTACCACGAGTACCTCTGTTTTAAGTCCCGTCTGATACAGAAGGCTGATAGGGTCCAACATCCCCATGAACTTGCATTGGACAAGCAGTGTGGAGTGGATGGAGAAACTGAAACAAGACTGTTAACTTGTCTTTGCTCTATGCAGTAGATTTATGCAGGATCTAATGATTTGACTTATACCCCCGGTATCACAGCCAAGACTTAAGCTGGTCCTAGACTAAAATACATGTTTGAGCTTCTTTACCTGAAAGTAACTTGCACTGACACATCTTAAAATATGTCAGAGCCATTGTTTTGTCTCAAGGTGCACACCAGTGATGTTTAGAAAACGTTATAAAAGATACTTAAAATGAACTAAGGCCTAATCCTGGCTTAGTCTAAGCCCTGTCTGTGAAACCAGGCCCTTAAGTGTCACATTCTTGAACTATACTCTATTTAATAGGGGAGACTCGATGCAGTCAACAGGGTCACAGAAAGTTATGTAAGTTTAGTTCCCTTCCTCACCCCCTTATTTATTTTTTAGTTGTAAACATTGTCAGCACAGCGAAATGACATATAAAACTGCAAGAACACAAAACAACATAGAGGTTTTCTTAAGCAAGTTGCAGCAAGTTTTAATTGTGCAGAGTTAAAAGAACAAAGGGCTGTTTAAGTGCCATATCTCACTTCTCCACACATAGAGTACAGTAGCTGAAAACAGAAAATACAGGGTTCTTCTCCTCAAAAATATTACTTGTCACAAGCATTTCAACATTATTCTCTAGGACACAGAAAAAGCAGCAACATACTGTAAACCCCAATTCTACCTCATGCATCCCAATCCATACCACTGTGTCACCTTCATATAAACCAAGATATAAAAGAACAAAATGATGGATTCTCAGTTAAATTCAGGACTAACGAGGACAGATTTCAGCGTGACTGACATATATCTTGTTCAATCTGATCAGCCCAGTAGGAAAGATTACAAGCAAAAAAAAGACCTGGTTCGTTTAAAGAGTTAGCAGATGAGCGAGGCTGGGTTAGTGATGCATTCAGTGGCAATTCTTAACTTCGGTGGATTCCCTGCAGTGAATGCGGAGGTCTGTCTGTGTCTCCGGCATTTGGAAATGCTCTTGTCTCTCGTAGCATCATTATTATTGCTAAAGGTTCCAACAGTTTTGAAGAAAACATCTCCCCTACAAGCCCTTCTCTAACCCTCAGCTGGCTGGAAAGGTTTAGACACATTTGAAATGTGGCTGTAGTACTACTCACTCAATGAATGGTGAGGCTCTTTTCTCTGTGAGCCAAATTCTATTACAGCTCATTTCTGAGCCCTTAACCGGATTAGCTGGCGATGAAGGGTGCGAAGGAGAAAGCAGGCAGCTGAAGAATTGGAACGAGACTGATGTCAATCACTCAAGTGCGGGATAGAATCAAGGCAGTTGAATTGAATGGAAATCAGGGCATTTAAGATATACAACTGCATGCTTTCAATATATAGTACCCCTACTCATTTTGTCTCTATGTTGAATAATATTATGTTATAGTTGTAATACAGTATCTATGACATCAGTATGGACCACAGCTGCTCCGTCATGTATTCCATCAAACACTAAAATGGGCTTCGAAATCCCAGTATAGTTGACATGCCACACAAGAGAGACTGAGGATTGAAAAGCCTTCAGGGGGAGCAAAATGAGGCCATGCTTAAAATGGGCCATAAAGAATGATAAATGAAAGTGGTCTTGTGGGTAAAAAGAGTTAATGAGAGGCAGAAACAAAAGGAAAAGCCAAGGGGATATGGTCAAAATGATCTGTTTGTTTTTTTGTTTTGTTTTTAATCTTTTGCGTTTTACCTTCAATGGTGCAGCAGTTTGACTGTTACAGCGCCTTGGAAAAGTCGACTAAGTAAATTGGCCCATTGGGTTATGAAGGTAACTTTCATACAAAGCTTAGTCTCAGCAAAGAGATTTTCTCCTTTAAATGGAGAAAGAGGTTACATTCCAATAATAATTAATAGAGCATTAATTAGTTTGAGACAAGAGACTGAAGTGTAGATAGAGGACTGGCTTTTCAGAGCAGGTCAGTGTGCCACATGCAGATTTTAATGCGAGGAAAAGTGAATGCCCAGAAGTTGTGCATTGAGGATTTGGAATTACTATCAATGGCAAACAATCTTGTGCGTTTTTGTTTCCTCCACACATCTTGCATGTCTGATCTCTCCAGTGTCTTTAAATCTGTGTTGGTGTGTTGGGAAGTGCAGTCAGTCAATACTGTGTATGTGCCTCAGCTCACGTTACCACCATTGTAACTCTATAACGTAGTCTGATCCTGTTCGATGACTGGCTAAAACTGATCAATGATTTCATTTGAGTGGCCATCAGCACCCACTCTACGTTCTATTCTGATCAGATGTCACCAAGAGAATGGGATTGATTGCAAGGACAAGGGCAAAGTTTCCTGTCAACGACTACATTGCGTTTAGATATCTCTTCTATTGGCTGCAGCGTTTATCCACTTTTTAAAGCAGTGGGTCCCGTTTCCTCCCAGGTCCTCTTTGCTCTTGTTGTCGCTTGCTTCTCTGTGCTGACTGCAGGTGCATCAATAATTCAGGTTGGTAAAGAAATTGCATACCTTTTAGGTTAAGGTTCTATTGACAAGAACTGGGCACTAGGTGGTTGTCTGGACTACTCAACTGTGCTAGTGATTGTAAGTTGTCACTGGTGACCATTAGTCACGGTTTCCATCAACTGAAATGGAACCAAACCTGAGATTTTGTCCCATGCTACACTCAAAACCACAGTGAGAAATGGAAAGAAGAGACAAGAGAAGATGTGAGGTGGGCATTTGCAATGTGCTTTTCTGATGTAACTGTCATGTGCTGTGCTTACTCTATGTGTGAAAGAAGATTGTTTTTCTCAGAATGGCTTTTCATATAGGACGGAAATAAAGTGGGATGTTAAAGAGGAGTTTTCGGGGCGGAGGTTCAGGGGATAGATATTTGGCTTTAGGAGCAGCAGAGGGGAGACTAGATATGTTTCATGCTCGATTAAGTTATGCTTCTCTCTCTTTTTCTTGCTTTCTACCCCTCCTCACATTTTCTTCCTAAAGCATGTGTAAGATGTCCTAATTGTTCAAGTATCTCTACTTCTTCTTCTTTTGAAAGCGTCTGAACTGGTTCTGGATGGCGAGGGCGGCTTTCTCCGTCTCCGGGGCTTCCAGGTCGATATCGACCTCTTCCTCCTGCTCAGGTTTTCCTGCAGAGTCAGATGCCTTCTCTAGAACACAATGACCAAAGCACCAAGTGAATCAACAGCAGTTCACCCTTGTGAAAATGAATTACACTTTAGCATGTTTTCAAAAAGAATTCTTATTACAGAGATAAATGGTAACACTTTACAATAAGTTCTAATTAGTTAATTGCATTTGATAACATGAATTAACAATAAAAATACTTCTAAAACATTTATTAATCTTTATTTACCAAATTTTTGAAAAAGTGTTACCAAAATCATCTTTAAAATTTCTCTAAAAGAAGTGCAAACTGAATGTGATATTTTCAGGCACTTAAAGGGTTAGTTCACCAAAAAATAGAAATTTTGTCATTTATTACTCACCCTAATGTTGTTCCAAACACTTAAGACGTTTATTCATCTTTGGAACACAAATTAAGATATTTTTGATTAAATCTGCATGTGTCGTGGTGCTCATGCGACACGGAAAGAGAAGCAATTGTTGAATAAAAGCATTTTTTTTTGCACAAAAGTATTCATCATTTCATAACATTAAGGTTGAACAACTGTACTCACATGGACTATTTTAATGGTGCCTTTAATACCTTTGCTGGCCTTGAAAGTGGCAATTATGCTGCAATCTATTGGGGGGGGGGGGCTCTCGAATTGTATCAAAAAATATTTTAATTTGTGTTCCGAAGATGAAGGAAGGTCTTACGGGTTAAGAACGACATGAGGGTGAGTATTTAATAACAGAATTTTCATTTTTTGGTAAACTAACCCTTTAATTCCATGTTAATTGCTATTAAATGATAATGTATTATAGTTTAAATTCATATTAAATGTAATTAGCTCAAATTTGGGGTGATTTTTGATTCACTAAGGTAGGACTTAAGTTCATCTATGTATGTGTATATATATATATATATATATATATATATATATATATATATTCAAAATCACTTCTATTGTCTTTTGAACTAAGTGGACTGCTAAATGTACTGATAAGCATTTTTGGTTAACTAAAATATACTTATAATGTAATTTCTAGTGAAACTTGTATGTCATGTATTTGAATAAATGAGTAATCACACAATTGTAATGATAAAGTAGCAATTTAGGTACATTTAAAATATATTAATATTGAACAACATACAACAGTTAAAGTTTTAAAAAAAAGTATTTTACATACTTTAGTATGTTAGCCAACACATCAAAATGTGTAATTATTTAAATCATGACAAAAGACTATTAAAACAATATTTATAATGTGCTTTTAAGTAAAACTTCATTTGTCATTTTTACAAAGTGCATTTTTTAAAAGTGTACTTAATTGTGTTAAGAAACATAGTCATGAAAGTGAAGTATTTTTTTTTTTAAATAATTTTAAGAATTTTTTTTAAAGAATTTTAAGATTTTCCACAAGGACACAAATGACACTAGATCTGTATTTTCTAAAGCAAAACTGCATTATCTCTGCAAAACTCACTGCTATAATGCTGGGGTGTTTGTGTATGGATGCTAGGCTTACTTTCTGAACCCCACTAATAATACATTACTTGATACTTGCAAAGTAAATAGTGTCTAAATTACAGATGGAATGCACAGTGACATCATGTGAGATAGTAGCTGTATGCAGAGATATATGGAGCGGCAGACAGACCTTTGTTGTCTATGGCGGATGTTTGGCTGCTATTGGCCTCCCCTGTGTGTCCACGCTGGAGGGTAGAAAGAGAGAGAGAGAGAAGGTCAGACACACGCCTGCAATAAACTGTCTGCTTTGGGCTACATACGCTTGTTTGAGATCATAACAGCGAACACTTCTAAGTGTTGCCCTTTGCTCAGTAGTGCTGTAGGTCCTGCAGAATATTTTTACATACAATCAATAATTTGATTGCAAACCAGGCCTGTGGAGGACATTTAAAGGAATACTTCACCTCAAATTGAAAATTCTGGCATCATTTATTCACCGTTATGTCATTTTAAACCCATGTGACTGAAGCTGCTCTTTTTCATACAACAAAATCATGCAGTGACCAGAGGATGTCAAACTTTTAAAAAGACAAGAACAACAACAAGAAAACACCATTAAAGATTCAGAGGATACATGGCAAATACAGTCCCACAAAACTGTGCTTCACTGGCAGTGTAATAAGTCCTCCCGGGACTCTCGTACTAACAAGATATGAGACGGAATAAAATGAACTCAAACTTTCATATTTTATTTTTATTTTTCACTTCCTTTTAAAGAGAGGAGATTTTCTTGCACTAATGCAACATAATGAAGAGCAAAGGATTCACTGGGTATTTTTCCTGCTAATCTGCTAAATACAACTAAAAGGTAAAAGATTAGGACATTATAAACATTAACATCATGTCTTTCTGTAATGCTGAAAAACTGCATATTGTGAAAAGTGCTATACCATTAAATTTGACTTGACTTGCATTTTCATGCTGTCACAGAGAAGAATTGGAAATAAGGTAGTTTTGTTGCATAATACAGCTAAATGAATAGTGTTTTCTGGCTATTCTTAACCAACAGTACACAAAATGTGCTTCTCCCTTAAATTTGTGAATGCCTTTATTCTGTATTTCAATCTGGTTATTACATAAAGTTATTGTATGCTTGAGAAGACTTGGATGATAAGTCCCTGGTCACTGTATTACTTCACTGTATAAAAAGAGCAGTGTGAACATTATGCTAAACACCCTCTTACAGAATGAACTGCAGTATGATTGCAGTATTCACTACAGTGCAGCTACAGTTTAGTGTAGTACATATGGCATTATTTACAATCAAAGTTCAGTGTACAGTAACTCAAGTATCAGAACTGGACTCCGGTTGCTGTACTGGAAAATGAACTGTGCTATAGTTTAATGGCATGATACCAGTTTTCATTTGCATTGAACAGCAGTTGTAAAGTTTAAATTGCAGCTATACAATGTTTCTGGTCAGCAAATCAAATGCGTGTAACTCACACGTCTTGAGTTGCTAGTGTTGAGGTGTTTTTATGGTAGATACAATCATACACAAATTTTAACTTTTTCAACTTTTAATGTCTTGACAGTAAAACGCAGTTGTTGTTGTTGTTTAAACAACTAAATCAGATTGTGTTGGAGTTGTTGGCAACTCTTATCTACATAAAATTCGCAGTGCATGTTGGGATTAACCCCCTGCACCAGGTTGTGCAGATAGACAATGATATTGTGCATTGACAATAACCAGAGATATAACAGCTATTGACAGCTATTTGCAGTTAATATATTAAATTAGTAGTAGTAGTAGTAGTCTACTTTTATTATTAAATTTATTAACATTGAAAATTAATATGCCACGCAATAATTTCATAGCGCATCACTGCATAACCAACGCACTGCTAGGATAATTAAATATTAGATACATTAGTTTACTCCTCATAGAGAATGTTTTAAAAACTTTGTGGTCTATTATACAATGAATTGTAAGCCTATAATTAAAATTGGCCTATATGTCTATAATGTGTCCGAACATTGCAATAATCAGTCATCAATGCAAATTAAGAGCAGCTTTAGGCCTATTTCAAAAACAACTTGTTTAACACAAAATATTTTTTTCACTACATATGGGCCACATGACAAATACTAAGAAAATAATTTAAGACAGTTATCAGCACATGTTGAAGTTGATTCATCTCCAGTCATCTCTGAGAGATTATGTGATGTTAATCCAGCATCAGATGCCAAAAGCTCTTTCAGTTTTCATGGTAACACTTTACAATAAGGTTCATTAGTTAAATATTAGTCAATGTATTAACTAACATGAACTAACCATGAACAATACATTTGTTACTGTATTTACTAATCTTTTCGTTAACGTTAGTTAATGAAAATACAGTTGTTAGTTCACAGTGCATTAACTCAACATTAACAAAGATTAACAAATGCTGTATAAGTGTTAACTAATATTGTTAACTAATGTTAACTAATAAACCTTATTGTAAAGTGTTACCGTTTTTACTTCACTCTCTGTAGTGAATGACTGGGGTTTGAGGCTTCTTCGCCAGCAAAACTCTCGCGCAAGGTTTGTACGTTGCTTGTGTTATATCCACTGGCTTCCCTTAATGGTTTAAAATGGAAATATTTCCAATATTGCGACTTTACTTTTTTCTTTTTCATCAATTCGACAACAATTCACATATCGCACGTGTGTCATTTGCCATGATAAACTAAGTGAATCAAATTTTAACGAGTAAATAAACAAGTAAATTAATGATCAAATTAGTGAATTATACGTACATGTGAACATGTGTTCTCATATGTACATAATTGAAACACAAAAACCAGCACATGCTGAGACTGAGTTCATGTGGACGAGTATTTACTGTGAAGAGAGCCACACTGAGATGTTGAAAGAAACACGTAGCCTGCACGCATGTAAATAATTAAGGCGTTGCGTATCACTCTGAAACCTACAGCACGTATACTTATATAATTGAATCGCAGCCTTTGAGATTTCACAATAGTAGTATGCTATGATTTTTAAATGGTTTTGATATATTGTGCAGCTTTATAAAACAGCAGTTCATGGATTCTAGTCCATGGAATCCGCCACTTCTGGTATTTTGCAGGTTAATCGGCACAAGCAAATTGCAATAGATGATTTTTTAAAATCAAGCACTCAAATTTAACCGAGAGAATGTTACATCCCCACTTTGGGAATAGCATTATAGAGCACATTATCAAAGACTACTGATGTCTAAAGGGACTTAACCCTCATCATATGTATTTGTATTGTGGTAGTGAATGTGTGTTTGGATCTTGTACCTTGAGAAAACAAGATCATTAAGTACAAACACTTCAAAACTTCTGTGCTAAACTATATGGCATATATCCATATGAAACACACACATAATGAAACAATGTGACCTAATTTTACCATCTGTATTCATATCAGTCATATCAATGTCACCTACATTTCAGTCTCTATTTTACATGACTCACGGTATGTGTTATTCATGGAGTAATGCCCATTTTTTGTATAGTCCAGTAAATATAAATAGCTTGTTTACAAATAACAGGTGCATCATCTCATTTATTTTATTATTTGGAACTTCAAATTAAAATATAAATGATCATAACAAATGAATAACAAGCCTGACAGTGCGAAAACAGCTTTACATTATGGAATGCTTGAATAAAAAACAGAAATACATTGTAAATCTTACTGGATTAGGCAATATACAAGCAACATGTGACCGCACATCAGCGGGTTGTACAGTATGTTAAGTAAAAATTTTTCTTGGCAAATGTACAGTCCACTATGTCTATAGCATACACTCTTTTAAATATATATATATATATATATATATATATTAATAAGGGTTGTAATAAATAGAACCCTGAGTTCCTGACTCAATTTTAGGAATTTATATAGAACAGGAAAAAGTTCTATATAAGTAGAAATGTCTCATATGATTGTATTGCACTTTCATGTTTAATGGGTTAATTCATTTTTTGCTTAGTGATAAAGTATATTTACAAGCTGTTTAATTGATAACATTTTAAATTAAAAATGACTTTAATTAACTAAAACTAAATCCATCAAATGATCCCATGACGGGAATCTCTAAAAGGTTCTAGCGCCTGACAGAAGGGGCTATTGAAATGGTATGTGTTGCTGAGGAAGCACAGAGGTGAAGGTGAAACAGGAATAAGGTATTTTTAATCATAGTCCAGGGAAACGTAACACAGAACACCTCTATACACCAACGAGAACGGACGAGGACTGAGGGAAAACACAGGGAATATATACAGGTGCAAATGCCCTGGAGGCCATGGGCAGGAGTGGGTTGGTCAGGTGGCCCCCAGGGTGGTGGCCAGGGCAGAGCCGGGAGCTCAGGCGAACAGGGCGGAGGCCAGGGTGGAGCTGGGAAATCAGGCGACCAGGGCGGCAGCCAGGGGGGCGTGGCCTTCCTGGCCTCTACGGCCACGGACATATTAAAAAAAAAAAAAATTAACTACCCTTTTTCTACCCTGGGACCGTACTCAGGCAATGGAAAGTCTGGAGCTGGCCCAGGCGGTGGAAGGTCTGGATCGGCTTCAGTGAGCTCTGGAGCGGATCCAGGCGGAACTGGAGCTGATTCAATGAGCTCTGGAGCGGATCCAGGTGGAACTGGAATGGATCCTGAAGCGGATTCAGAGAACACTGGAGAGGATTCAGAGAGCGCTGGAGAGGATTCAGGCGGAACTGAAGCGAGCGCTGGAGAAACTGGACCGGCCTCAGGAGGATCGGGAGAAAGGAGAAACTGGAGCAGATTCAGGAAAGACTGGAGTGGGGTCTGGAGGAACAGGACCGGACAATGGAAAATGGAATGGACTTGGGAAACTCTGGAGCGGATTCGGGAAACTGTGGAGCGGACTCGGGGGTAACCAGCACTGTCTCAAAGTCAATCAGCCATTCATCCTCAGCCAGTGCAGCCAGAAGCTGACGTGGTGTGTGGCTCAGTTGCTGCGGACGCTTCGCGCTGCGGCTTGGGCTTGCTGTCGAAGGGGAATAACCCGCCATTACGGAGCATTCAGACCAGATACTCTATGTATGGTCTGACCTCTGGGAGGAGAAGGAGACGCAGCGCTTCTAAATCCATTTCTGTTTTGGTCCGTTCTTCTGTAATGGTACGTGTTGCTGAGGAAGCACAGAGGCAAAGGTGAAACAGGAATAAGGTATTTTTAATCAAAGTCCAGGGAAACGTAACACAGAACACATTTATACACCAACGAGAACGGACGAGGACTGAGGGAAAACACAGGGAATATATACAGGTGCAAACACAGGGAGAAACAAGATAATTGACAAGACACAGCTGATGATGATGATAATAAACGAGTGGCGGGAAAAAAACAAAACAAAGAGCACATGTGGAACATAAACAGATTCCAGAACAATTATACATGTAACAGCTATGAATTGAGAAATCAAATTTTCTCTTATCATTTGACATATAAGAGGTCATGAACTATATACATATCCTTTAAGTTCATTACTCAAAACTTCCTTGTCAGTCCAAAAACAGCTTTTATTGAAACCAAGCTCCCAAAATGACTCATTTCGGATTTTGTCTCAGTATGATGTAATAGTGTGATGAAAGACTCCTCCTACAACACCTACTTCTACATCATTGCCTCTTTAGCCCCACCCACCTATTTGGGCATGTCATGTAGTAGCAAATACAAGAGAGACGCAAACACAGGATTATTCGAGCAACAAAACGTTAGAGATGCCAAGATGAATTACAAGATGTTTTGCAGTGCCAAATTGTGGAAATACAGTCTTTGCATTACCTTCCTTGTGATCCTAACATTATGAAAGCGTGGATGAACTTTATTTTTAACAAAGGATCACGTAAATGACACACTGTTCATTTGTTCACTTAATTTTTACTAGATTTGTTTTTAAACAAGACACAGTTTGATGCAGGCATTTCTGACAACAAATGTTGATGCAGTGCCGATATAGAATCTGACAGTATGTCGCATTTTACCATCTGTCATTATTGATTTGTTTGTTACAGATCATTTGATATGTACTTACTCTACTTTTAACTTTAATGAAAATGATGAACGATGACTATAAGAATGACATTGCAACAAATGATGGTATGTCCATTAATAATTTGTCTACACGAAACTCTGCAAGTAATCTTGTCAACTATAACTGTGGTGTCTCCAAGTATTTAAAATTTATTTGGCACAACCAAGACTTATAAAGCATATGTAATAGGCATAAACAAAATACAAATGTAAAATACAATACTACCTCACAAATCGATAAGGAATAAACATAAATAAAGATGATTGTTTCCATGGTATTTAAGGTGTAGATGTAGTTCTGCTTCAAGGTTCTATATAGAACCTTTTCTTCTAAGAGTTTATCTGAGAAGAATATATTTTTCTGATGGATAAATGATCTAGCAGCATCACACCGGCCAACACTAGATTTCTCTGATTAAAAAAAACAACAACAAAAAACATTGAGTTGTATGTTGAATATCAACAAGGATGAAAAGTATCAAGACATTTCTCAGGGAAACATTTTGTAGATGTCACCTAGTTGAGCTCTCAAACCATTCTTTGTCAATTCTGTAAAGGAAAAACTTGACAGGAACAGAATGTATAGACTATGGAGAAAAGTAGAGAGAACTCAGAGAGTGAGCCAGTGTTATATTTGCCAATCACCATCAACGTCTCGGCAACATTGCCATAATGTTGCTGTAACATCACGTGACTGCAGCCGTTCACCGTAGGATGGAGATTTGCAGTGAAGCAGTAAACCCCTCTAATGCGTTTGTTTTTATTCACCTCTTCTATCTTCCCCCCTTCCTCTGCCCAGAGCAACGAGAGTTTATTCTGCACTTTTTCCTTCCCATTTAAAAGCAAGACAGCGGAAGAGAAGTCTATGGAGTGGCTGCACTGCACAAGGCAGGAAGAGAGGAAACAGACATCTGTGTTTGGGGTGAAATGTGGCTGAAAGACGAGATGAATTAAATGAAGAGGGAGGGAGAAAGCTCAGGGGATGGAGGAGGGAAAAGCAAGGTCACAGACAGCGTGAAAGAAAGACAGAAACGGAAAAGCAACCCACGCAATTAACGCCTTCGCTCCCTGCCTCACGTCCATTCACTGACACTCTCTTCACAGCATACCCTTCATTTTCTTTCTGCATTTCTTAGCTGATTCGGCAATAAAGATCTGTCTTGTTTCATTCTGTAAGAACTGCGGTTGTAAAACAGGTGAAATGATGGAGGGAGGGTTAGAATGGGAGAGAAAGAGAAAGTGTGCCTGCAAGAGAGAGGGAGAGAGAGACGGCTGTGAGACAGAGACAGATTGCAGCATTTAAGTGCCGCCCCAGGGAGCTGCTGTAGGTTGAGAGGGGAGGAAGAGAGAGAGAAGGAGAGAGAGAGATCAGGGAAACCTGCAGAAGTTGAAGTTGCCATTGATGCAAATGCAGCTGGAGTGTTTCCAGCAGCGGCCATGTGTGTGGCTGTTTCTCCAGGCCCTTTACATTTCTGCATCGCATGTCGCATTCATTCACTCTCTCTCTCTGATTGTCTCTATTAGGGTTGGCGGTGTGGTGGGCCATTTATACCATGTAACCAGTAAAGATTGTGTTATACACCTTTGAAAAATAAAGGTTATTTGAGCAATGCCATAGAAGAACCATTTATGGTTACATTAAAAAAACTCAGTTAACAGTTCCTAAAAGAACCGTTTTTTCACATTGTGAAGGAATTTTCTCAAAATCTCAAGAACATTATTTTCACTATAAAGAACATGTTGTGGAATAGAAATAGGAATCAAGAAACTTTATTTTTAAGAGGCTACTTCATACCGTGGTAGTGTGGATGACCGCTTTGCAATATTTGCACGTAAGAGTTATATGAGCGGGACATGCTGCTACCAAGTTGAAGAACTTTCTTGCAGTGCAAAAGAGAGTTCACCAACAAACACATCAATGTAAAATTTGCTCACAGGTATATCATTGTATATAGCTTACAGCGGTTTCGAAAAGGACTCAACCAGTCTGAATTTAGTGTCTAATTAGAGTTTTATATAGCAAATCTATACACCTGTTTGACTGTTATAACATTAACAAAAATGTAAACTATATTATCGGCTAGTGATATTTTAAAAGTTGGATATATAGAAAATTCTAACTTACCATACTGAAATCTTAAACGCTTTCAATACTTATTTTCTGCAGAATATGCACAATACCAGCTGCTATTTCTCACTGTGAGTTGACACACACACCCGCCTCCCCTCACTCACTTGTTTCATTTGCTCCTTATGAATATTGTTGGTGTCACAGGGCTTGAATTTTGGCAGGGGATTGCGCGTACTGCGCATAATTTTACTCATTCCTGCAGATTTTGCGCTCACACCCAAAGTGTGTAGACATAAAGTACCTCTAAATTATACTAAATTGAGTTTTTCACTACTTATTTTGCTTAAACAGTCAAACACACACAAAATAATGCCAGTCTTGGCAAGTATTTACGTAAACACAGTCAGTTATGTTTAACGTGAACGTAAACAGTTCACTCATATGTAACCGTAAAATGGATCTGTGCATGAGGTCTTAAAGTGATAGCAGTCTAATATACCTGCTGCCAAATTATGAGTTAATATTAAACATATCTATATGGGAGTTTTCCCCATGTTATCGATGACAAAATTGTGGCCAGTGAAAATGCTGAGTGGCTAGTAACTTTGGAAAACCACAAGCCACAGTCGCTAGTGAGCAAAACAGTTAATGTCAAACCCTGCGTATATATATATGTGTGTGTGTGTGTGTGTGTGTGTGTGTAATCTGTGCTGGCATAATGAGTCGGAATTGCTACGGGTTAGTTACGAGCTACAGGTAAAGCAAATGAAAAATTTAAATTTTGGTTGAATTTCAGGTTTTCACAAAAATTAGTTCATTAAACCTTCGTCTAGTGCTCCAAATAGCAATTAAAGCTAAAATCTAAAAGTATCTTTATTTGTACTTTTCTGAGAGGAGTACCTTTTTCCTTTGTCCATGAAAAATGCTTTTTTTCTCTGTTCTGCAACGACTGACACTTCCCCTCAGCACGAGTTTGGTAACATTTTAAAGCACAGGATTTCAACTTTGTAAATATTCATAGCAAATTTTCGATAACATGAGTCTGAACCAATGAAATGTGATTTTCAAACTCATGCTGATGTAAACAAAACGATCTTACTCGTGCTGACTGACACATCCGAAACGTGTCCACAAAGACGCCTCAGTATTGCACATATATACAGAATTACAGCATTTCAAAATATCTTGCTTGGCAAGTATTCACGCAAACATTATTTTTTATATCTCAAGTGAACGTTTGGTTAACAGTTGTGGACAAATGTCTCTGTTGTGTAACATTATATAAGATCTGTGCAGTACAGTAGGTAATAATAGGCTGTCTGCTTCATTAATGTAAGTTAATTAATTTCAAAATCCTAAACGCGTTAAAATTATTTAACACAAATTGACCCTTTGCAAAGACCCTCCCCCTTTAGTTACTGTTGCTATGTCTGACAAGCCATGCACTCTCACACCACACATCATGTTCTCACACAGTGAAAAATACATCGCGGAGCAAAGAGGACACCGACAACCTGTCGACAGACAAGACAGAGCAGGTTACTTTTGATATAAAACAGTCTCGTATTTAAAATATTATAATTTTTAAGTTTTAACAATAAATACGGTAGAGTGGCTCTTTAATGTGTCGTGACAGATCGCTCCTTCAAGCGGCTCCTGAACCAACCATCTCTTCATACTAGTTCATTTATAGCATCAAATAAACATGAATGGACATCAGAAGGAATGTTGTTTCAAGCGCGGAAAGACACAAGTACACACAATTTTTCAAGTTCAAGTTCACCACCGTTAATCTACTAACTCCCCTGACTGCTTTGTCGGACAAAATGGTGGATTCAGGGTGATGATTGGTCAGGTCGCCTGTCAATCAAACTGCCGGGGAAGGGTCAATTAATGGCAATAAATTACAAAAGTGGCCTACGTGAAGCTACATCATTATATCACGCAGTTAGATGATCTTAGAAGTCAGGAGTTTACCACACTGACCATCTGCAAGCACCAGAAACCCTGGTAGGAGGAAATTTCCATTCTAACCCTTTAACCCGATTCTGCTTCTCTGTTTGAGATCAGACCATTTCAGCTGTTAAACTCTGGGAGAGTTTTCAGTGATCCAGTAATCGAATTCATTCAAACAATCAGTTGAAAACAGCGCTAATGTAAAGAAAACCATACATCAGTGATTTCAGAGAGAATAGAGACTGACATTGCATTTTTACTGAATTAGTCATTCCAGTGTGTGTTTTGATTTAAAACACGAGCTGTCATATTCTGTGATTGTTTCTGAAGAGCGCAATTTTGGTGACATACAGAAGTCGTACAGTAAGCAAACGATATTGATGCATAAACAACAAGCCGTGTAGGTGCGCGCTCTCGATCACTGATCGCATGCTGCATTTATGTAGACATATTTCAGTACATTTGCGTTGTTTCCACACACACTCAGGATAACGTTTGATTTGTCATGTGTACGTTGCTGTGTTTAGTAATCGTAGGTTTATGCAGTCAAGTCAAGGCAGTTGATTTATCAGTTTTTTGGCGTCTCCAAGTGGTCCTGTTTGGTATCACAACTTGACTGTCTAAAATGAAAACAAACTCTTTGTTGTTGTTCTGTACACATAATATACACTGAATTCTGCAAAGTTTTCTGTAATATTTTTTTCATGGGTACTTTTTGGTGTGCATAAATTTATTATATAATAGAATTATACGGACTGCTTATATCATTTGGTTATTTGGTGTCCTTTTTGGAGTCTCCAAGGGTCCAATATATATATATATGTGTGTGTGTGTGTGTGTGTGTGTGTGTCAACTTGAACCTTGAATGAACTGTAGACCCATGAATCTGCCCAGTGGGACTGATTTGTTTCAGCTGTCATCTTGGTTATTCTCTTTCCGCTCTGCTCTTTTTACAAAACATGGATTGTCTTACAACATCTATCACATATGAGAATCTGTTCCTGTGACAAAAGCATTTTGGGTCATATACTCCTAAGCAATGTCACATGTGCCTGACCCAACCATCATAAATAGCTCTGAGCTGGTCTATGAATGTCATGCTTAAATATGAAGAGCTCCAACAGCACAAATCTGGAGTATGAGAACGACAAGAGTAATCAATCAGTACAATCAACGCTATTTCCATCTCTTAATCATGTGAAATGCTCACATGAATAGATGACATTCTAAAAGCTTTTTAAAAGATTTCATTTTATTACAATAACATTTTAATTAAAAGATTATTTTTGCTTGAATAAAGTTCAGATGATTTTGTTTTGTTTTAGTTTAGAGTGTTAGAGACGTGTAAAACAATGTGTAAAACTTTGATGTTAATTTTGGTTCATTTGAGTTATGGTAGGTTATCAGACACAACATTTTTCCAAAGTAGATATTTGGACAAAATCAAACAAAACAAAAACAGGATACTTTAAAAACAAGAAATGAATACGACTTGACAGCATATCAGTCTTTATAAGTACTGTGGACTGAACAAATGTACCCTCACCCTCTACCATATGTATCGTTAAAACAGGAATATTTCGTGAGAGTTGTTTTTGTTTCATGTGGACATTCACACTGTATCACAAGCGATCAGAAAGGTACGCGCCAATAAAGAGGAGGGGAGGGGGTGGGGGTGCACGCGATATTCTGAGATAATGTTCGTCTTTTTGCTAAGGGGAAACACCGTGAGAAAAAAAAATTTATTATTCCAAATAACCTTACCACTCAGTAATGTCACTTAAAATGTAAAAAATTAAGACCTTAATGAGAGAGGGTTTAGCATTTCTACCAAATCTTTTTCCTGAATAGTAGGTACGCAAAATATCATCGTGCTTAAGACGTTATATATTTTCTAAATATAAAATAATAATAATAGTTAGCGAAACCATTATGCCACTGATTCATGACAGTAACTTTTTTATTTATTCTGAGACAAAAGCGGCCGAAAGTGTAAGAAAAGCTCACTTTCCACTGAGGTGATTTGGCGGCTCGGATCAGATGCGTTGATTCTCTTTAGTGCAGCTTCAAAGATGCGGTGGATGGGGGTGGGGAGGCACAAATGGACGGAAAGTGCAAGACAGCACTGCTATATTGTGTGTTAAAGACGACTTTTCAAATAAAACATACTTGTTTTTAGTTCAAATAGTGATTTTCGTCGCACTTGTCGAAATAGCTATTTTCCTCGAAGGCATTAACACCTAAAGGAGACAGGCGGTAAAGAGCTCTACAGGAGACTTACCTGCAGTCACTGATGCATCTACTGCAATGACAAACCCCCGTGATTCATTCACTCACCTCGCTCATCTTGAAAAGCTGATGTTGAGTTTCCTTCTCTTTCTGTTTGTTTCTGGCGGTCCACCGTCACCTTTTCCCGATCTTCTTCTCTTGTTCTTGGGTGCGATTATGAAACACGGCGATATGCGAGACGGAGTGATGCGTGGAAAGAAATCCAGCGGGCTCCCAGCGACGCGGCGCGAGCAGGGAAGAGCAGTGCGGCTGTGCGCGCGTATAGTGTGTATACCCCCTCCTTTCCTCACCCCTCCTCTCGCGCTTCCCCACTCGCCCACTCATACGCACTGAACTGCGAGGACATTATGTGGTGTATAGACCTATTCAACGGTCCAAAAAGTGTTTTGGAGCGAATGCAGCAAATCTCAGCTTCTATGTTAAGTAAGCAGACATTTTCTGCGTCTTTTAATAGTTTTTATTTAGGTTCTGTAATCGTGTTATAATTGTTGTTGTTGATGTGCAGTTGAAAATCAATCAACAGTTTTAATAGACTGCAGAGAATCCATTACAGTCCAAGTAATCAGTTTTTGGCATCTTTACAAAACTTAAACACCTAAATTGTGGGAGATATGAGCCTAATTTTACACCCTACATAGGCTATTCATAAACAACATTAAATGCTGGTGAATATTCTTATACATATTACGCCATATCCGATATGTTATATGTCATTCTTTCTAAGCTCTGCGGTGTTCATATTCTACGAGTATATACAATTTATTAAGATTCAGATAAAATGATCCCAGATGACATTTAACTTTTTTTTTCTTCTTTATTTATTTATTTATTTATTTATTGTATCTCAAACTGCTGGTTTTCAACTCTCACATTTCACTTATGAACTAACATGGATTTATAGCGCCCCTGTCTGATCTATCCATGTATGGCAGCTTTAATTGAGAAGGCCTATATAAAGCAACTGCAACACTAACAGTCATTTTTATTTACACTGCATTAGAATGAAGGATCCCATCTTGCCTGTCCTTTGAGAATGTGGAGTATGTAGAGGATTTTGTTGAATCAGGAAATCTGGGTAGCCAGACACATCTCTAATTCTCCACAGATTTCTCTAGAATAGTCTCAAATAATGAGTGAGTATCTAAAATGATTCACTCAACTCTAAAAGATTAGATATGGTTTAAAATTTTTTCATTCCCCCAAAATGAAGAATGAAGAGTAAGCTAATGTACAAATATGGGAAACCATCATTTACAGCAAATGAGACAATAAAGTAATTGAATAATTACAGATAAGGAAAAGCGATCAATAAAACATTCAAACAAAATCTTAAACAAAAAGAAATACATTTATTTTAAAAAGCTGAAAAGTTTGTGGTATCTGTCAGGAGTTGATAACTAATGAAGCACACAAGATAGGAGTAGCAAACTTCATCCATCTTGTTTATTCCTTCACTTATGTTCTCCACACATTACGTCATTACACAACATTTCAGACTTCCTTTTCAAAATAGTAGTCCACAACCACAACACAATTCACTAATAAACAACATTTCCCCCTTTTAAAAACAGAATTGAACATCAGATCTAAGTAACATAGTCCTTCAACCAACTCGGAACATCATGTTTAGGTCTAGTGGTATGAGTGTGTGTGTAGTGAGCAGTGAGCATGTGTTCTCAGCCGGAGTTGTTGGTGTGCATGGAAATGCAGTGAGTGGGATTGCATTTCCTTAGGGATTCCATCACTAAGAACGTATACCCTTGGCAACCATGAGAAGGTCAGTAAACTTTCTGTGTCCTTTAGGAACATGCAAGGGGTTCCATCCCCTCACTTTATCCCCCTCCTGGAAACAAAGAGTATGAGCTCCCCGCATAGTATCAGTGTACTTTTTCATTTTGTGTTGCAGTCGTGTAACCCTTCTGCAAACAGTCATCATGTCAGTTGGTTGGTCCACAGGAGCAGATGGCAAAATAGACAGCCTTGTGCGGATTTGTCTGCCATAAAGGAGCTGAAAGAGTGAAGTACCAGTTGTAGCATGTCAGTACACCTCCATGAAGTCAGTTACCACAGGTTTACATGGCTGATGTTGTTGGATGGCCATTTGGACAGTGTGTTTGAGCTAGTGTTGTAGTACTCAAGACCGGTTTTGGACTCGAGACTGGTCTTAAGATCATTTTTTGAAGGTCTTGGTCTTGTCTCAGTCTCAGACTAAAAGGACTCAGGATTTTCATGTCAAGACCACAACTATGGGGATATGGCTAAATTGCTGTTGTATTGTCTGATTTCTTTGTTAACATCATTAATTTGATTGGATGTAACACCTCCTTCTTCAAATGCAATCAATAACTTATTTCATTTATTTTTTTTACTGTTGTGCCAGGTCAGAAATCAATAAACAATATTTTATATAAACATTAATCTCTGCATTATTTATGCAGTTGTAATTGTACCAATTCAGATGCAACTACTATTCTGCCTCTGCAGTGTAAAGATTAATTTTGTTGATTTCAATTGGTAACAGTTCTATATTGTGTCTTATTATTCTAATCGTGATTATTGATTAGAAATAAGACATTTCTCAGGCAGTAAATGCAGATCTTTCAAATGAATCGCAACACATTGGCCAACTGATAAGAGCTGTCATTTCTGTTGCATATGGCAAATGAAACTGTGCTACTCGTTTGACCTCCACTATCAGCGGGGCAATAATAGACAGTGCAGCGCGGGCTCAGAACAGGTACTCAAGGGCTGATCTGAAGCATGCAACACCGTTGCAACCCAGCGCGGGGAGATCCAGTGTAAAAGCTTTTGAATTTGCCAAAAAATTTTTAACATCACTGTAAGATATGAGAAGCATTCAAATTCAGTGTAGAATTCTCCGTTATAAACCATATAAGATCGAACAATAACGTTTTTCTGCCATGAACGAACAAGTTGTAGAAGGCTTTTCAATCCACAAATCACCAACATTCACCCTGAATTTTAATTGGCAGCAGGAGCTAAAAATTAGTTTCATGATGTATTGCAGAATTTGAATCAGTCAACGTTTCAAGAAACGATTGCTAAAGGGAGAAGTTCAGTGGATATTTAACACCCCTGGTGCATGTCCCCATGGCAGAGCCTGGAAACATCAGATTTAAAGAATGAGAAAGGTCTGAATTCCGTATAGAGTTCCGGAGGTTGACGTCATGCAATCTAAACTACGCCATTTTGGCAGGCCAACAGGAGAGCACTAGAGCGGCTGTGATATTGATATCGATAGTGGTCCGAACAATAATTTAAATCCACAGTGTTTAGACCTTACATACCTTACTATTTCAACATGGTGGACAGCTGTTGTGTGCCAGGATGCCAGAACAGGCGGAGGAAAGCAAAGGGGAAATCATTTTATTGTATACCTAAAGATCCCAATAGATGACTGAAATGGTTCACTGCCATAAAACGCGCTAACTAACTCAACAAAACAACAAATGGTTGTATTTTTTATTAATTGTTTTGTCTTTTATTTCAGTATTCATATATGTTTAATAGTTACCCTAAAATTATATGAAAGAGTTTAAAATGTGTTAAATACCTGGGCAGATATAGGCTATATAAGAATTTTCAGTACACACATTATACCACCGGTCACAATTGTGACCGAACATAAAACTTCTTTCACACACTTTTCCATAAAAATGTCAAAAAAATTATTGTTTCAAAGGGCAACTAATAACACCTCATGTGGATATTTTCATGTCGGAAAAATCTAGGATTAAACGGGTTAAGATTGGACAACATTTATGATGTCTGCTGTACTCACAGTGATAAAGCTGTGCTGGCTACGTTACCTACAAACAAGGACAGCTAGGGTCGATTACGTTACCTTACAACACAGCTGACTTACCCCTCCAATTACGACAAAGCAGGTTTTAGCTGGAAGACTACAAAGTTGAATATTCATCACAAAATTAGATTACGTCCATTTGTACCGCTCCAGGCTTTTGTAGGCTTTTAAAGAATCTCCAGAGTATAGGACGAGGGAAAGATGATGAGGTAGTTGTAGATATCAGGATACTGCAGGTCAGAAAGCTATCCGTTCCTTTTATTGATACACATTAAAAGTATCCCGGGAGCATTATAGGGATCTATTATGTTTTATCTATTAAGGTTTGCCATGTACAGGTCTATGTTTTTTTAATTAAAGTGCACAGTGAACTCTGTTGCTTTGAAACTCATGCTGGCGCTATTCATTTCATATTCGCTCCCGGCTGTCTCTGCCTGCCAGCATGGTGGCGTAGATAGAATGGGTCACATGACGTCCGAAGCTCTATTGAAACAAGAATTGGACGATGATGACTTACATATTTGTATGAGGTGGGATCAATCATCAATGACAGGCCCATTACGAAAACTTCTGATGATCCTAACAACCTCAAAGCTTTGACAACTAACCATCTGTTGTTGATGAGGAAGCAACCAGCCTTACCTCCAGGTGTGTTTAAGAAAGATGACGTCAATGCAAGGTGTAGATGGAGGCAAATTCAGTGGACGCGGGAATACTTACCTCTCCTGCAGGAATATCAGCAATGATCCAGGCTCAAAAGAAACTTCGAGATTGGAGACTGTTCTGATTGTGGATTCCAATGCTCCTCGAATTTCTGGATGATAGGTTGCATAGTCAAGACAGTACCAGACTCTAAATGAAATATTTGCAGCATGTGTGTTAAGATGAAAAGCAGTAAATCGACCCATCTCCAAGATATGTCTTCTACAAGAAGCTGTCTGACTGTAGATTGAATGGAAGTTCATGTTGTAGTAGTGCCCAGCACTGTGGCAACAGTAAGTGAGGGAAGTGCTGGGGATTTCTCCTAAAGTCCATAATCATCTCCACTGTTTTGAGCATGTTCAACTCCAGGTTGTTGTGAATGCACCAGACAACCAGCTCACAGATGATTACATGTTATTCGTACAATTATTTATAATTCATTGATTCTCCCGACTAAATCTTTTTTTTTTTTAATTATTATTACATTTTCCTTTCTAAAAAAGCCTACTTCCAGGTTTTTGAAATTGCACACAGACAAGCCACTAGTTATGTCCCTCTCACTGAAAACTGAGACCCACACAGCATTTGATCACTGGATTTACAGAAATCATTTTTTTTTTAAAAAAGTGCAACTTTGCAACACGGCAAGTCTGATCAACTTCTGACAAACACATTGATTATTATTTGAAATCACTCAGTGAGTCATTTACCCATGTATTATCTTTGGAAAGCTTTTGTCTTACAAACACATTAACAGTTTTGCACTGTGATACACTTGTGTTGCAAAACTGTAAACACAAGTGGCAAAAGTTAAACACAACTACAACACAGTTGTCATCGTTTACACACAACAGCTCAAAATTGTTCACACTTGTGTCTAATGATGTGATCAAACCAACTGTACAAAATATCAGAGTCAGTTCAGAGTGCATAGGTGGCACATACTGAATGTTGATATTAATAAGGGATGAAAACAATCTCATGATTGCAAGAGGCAAGAGCGCTGTGTAAGAGGTGGTGGACGAGGAGGAAGAGCAAGGTGAGGAGAGTGTTGTCAAGGCTGGATCCAGCACCCTTGTGGACGACTGCCGCCCACATGAACATAATAAAACAAAACTTAAATTCCAGGCCTGGTCCTCTCTCGTCCTTCACTGTCGTCGCTCCTCCTTTAATCCTTCTGGAGCTCCTCCGTGAGAGATACGGAACCGGTGCAGTGCACAGGTGATGCTCCTCAGCAATCATGACACCAGCCTCGTGCTGTTCTCTCACGGCTCTCGCCACGCCCCGCTTGTCACATATAGCCTACCTTTTTACGTAACCGTAAAATGTGCTTACTGTATACAATTCACATTTTTTTCTGTAGCCTAATGCTCTGGATGCTCCGGTTTTTTTTTTGATGTAGTGTATAATGAATGCTCTGTAGTGTTTATTTATTGACGGAGTTGTGTATGATCTGAAAGCGCTTTGTTTGATTTTAAAATGAGGTGAAATGGATTTAAAGTGATTGTTTGACTTTGTTTAAGTCAGTGATTTTGTGAATGTAGTTGTTGGTTTTGTGCCTAATTTTTTTTTTTATGAGAAAATGGGGTTAAGGTCTCGAGAAATTGTGAAACACTAAAGTGTAAAGTGTACAATTTCATGTTTAGATGCAATACAGGGATTCCCCAACTTTTTTGTCAGCTGAACCTCTTTAACCTAACATATTTGTTTGAAGTGCACAATGAGATTTTAAGTTAAGAAGTTAGGTTAATAATAATACAATTAAGTCAATAATAATAATAATAATAATAATAAAATTAAGCTCTCGGTTGATGTTTGTTAATGACATGCAGGTAAACAATATTTTTCAATATTTTTTTAGTAAGTGTTTTGATTGTTTTTATTTTGAAATGATTTATTTTAATTTTAAATTTTTGGTCCCACTTCATATTAGGTGGCCTTCACTACTATGTACTTACATTTAAATTAGTCATTTGATACAATAGATTGTACTTACATTTAAAAAAAAAAAATACCTGCATGTAATTACATCTGTAATCAATATCTGCAGTTAATTTTATAGTTACACTGTTGACCCTTCCCTTACACCTAAACCCACCCTGAAACCCATAACACCAAACCTGTCTCTGACCTTACCCGTGTGCCACATCAACAGCAGCAAAAACTAATTTGTTTTTTTTTTGTCATGTAATTACAATGGAATTATTATAATTTCTTAGTAATCTTCCCAGCTCTGCCCACATACATGCCACCAAGCTGCTTTATAACCTCAGGGATGTTATTTCTCAAATGAAGTAAGTTTACCCACTGCATGGTGATTTTTAAAAGAATGCACAAGCCTAGAGATATCAACATTGATGCTGCAAGTCATTTGAGCATCATGGCTTGTCCATGTACCATCCGTACAGCCAATGCCAGTCACATCTGCTCCTGTACCTGCCCCAGCAAATATCAGGCCCCCTTAACCTCTATCCCTGGGTTTTGTGCTCTCAATAAAACTGCTATACCACATATGATATTGAGAGTGCTTGCCATGTGAAGGATAGCAACTATTTCCAATACAAGAATTTCCTTGTGGAATTTCCAAATTCCACAAGGCAGCAGGTAAAATAAATGCCGCTGGTCCAACTGCCCCCTGCCTGCAAACTACTGTTACTGCACTTGCTACAGACAGTATTTCCATATTCCAGTTCTGATGAGATAGCGTTTACTAAACCCCACCAAGTTAGTCTCAATCTTTCATTTTCACTTTCTTGCCAAAAACTCCTAGCTCATGATTACTGCTCATATGATGATGAGAAGTTGAGCAGGTCTCGGAGTCTTAAAGATCATTAGCAGAAATCCAGGGAGCATTTTCTCCAATTTCTCAAGTCCATCAGTCTCTAACTTCTTCAACAGCCACTGTTAATATTGTATTAAAAACAGCTGTGTGTAGCAGCTCAAAGGGAAGCACTGCAGATAATATATTCTATCCTATTGCTTCAGCCAGTGTAACAGTAGACAATGGCCTGAGAGAACATCCTGGTCCGACGCCAAAAAGGAAGGCAAGGACTGACCCTAAAAGAGAAAGAGATCCAAATGCAAAATCGTCAATGTAATTTAATTTTCTTGCTCAATTAAAGTGTTTTGAGAAACCTACAGCAGTTATTTTGTACTTTAATGGCTAATATCAGTACTGCTTATATAGTGCAGTATTGTTGTCAAGACAAAAGGGTTTCTATCAGTATTTCCATCATTTCTGCAGGTCCTTAGAGTGAATGGAAAAAGAAATTGTGTAATTTAAGACACTTTATCCAAGGTAGTCCAAGCTGCAACGATAATCATCTAGTTTAAGACACTTTATCCAATGTAGTCCGAGCTGCGAAGATAGAATCTGTGTTTGTGTATACAGAGTACATTTGGGAGTAACACTTCTGTTGGTGAATTAACTATGCAGAAGATCTTGTTAAACCATAAAAACCTTGTCAGACTGCTAAGCTCTGTGCCTATCTTTGGCTTTGTTGTGTATGCCACATGAATTGTAATGCTTCAATCATAGAAGAGCAATATGTATTTGTTCTGGCTCTGATGCCAATGAGAGTCTAGAGCAAATGTCTTTACACTTACAGTTCCTCTCACTCATTACAGGGCTTAAATACCATCAGGTTTCATTCCTCGACTTACTTTGGATTAGCAATTAATGCATAAAGTCAATGAGAATTGAATTCAGCACACTGTTCAGAATTTAAAGGGACAAATTTGTACCTTATCTACCCCTAAAATGTGCATGATATTAATAATATGTATTCTTAAGTTACTATAAACAAATATTACTGTTATTCACTTCATTGCAATTAGAATCGAAATGAGGACTTGCACTGACATTAAAACTGAAGATATCTGTTGAATTTTCCAGAGCATGTTATCCATAACTTGCATATTATATGCATATTATAAATGCAATTACCTTGGTTTGTTTACGTTTAACATGATCCTGTGAACATAAAAGTTAAAGCATATTATTTCACTGAAGTACAGATGTTCACAAACAATACTGTACTATTCTTTCTACCCTAGTACCTAAATGATTTTAAACAAAGTCATTGGTAAAGGGTGCAATTTGTGCAGTAAGTTTTTAAAGTCATGCTACACACAAAGTCAACCTTTATGTGACTGCATGTAAAATTAATGAGTACAATTTTATTTTTATATCAAGATGGTGACCATTTACCCCAAGTACATGCTTTACTAAAATGCACCAAAGAATTCAAAACAGCAGGAAATGTAATGCGAAACATACCATACGGCAAGCAAAACATGTTTTTTGTATTTTATTGATTCTTCTCTACTGTTTTTTTTTCTTGTTTTTTCTCAATCCACAATTTCATATTAGTCACTACTATGTTAGATCAGATTCCTCTGCCACCAACAGCAGTCGGCTACTAAAAAAAAGATCAAACCCAGACCTTCTCTCCACCTCTCCTCTTTTACTGGATAATATTTATGAATTCACACACTTCTGGTGGAACAACAACAAAAAAAGTGCATGTTGAACTTAGTGAATTTTTGAGCAGCACGTCACTGTTTGGGAATACTTTTATGCTTATTTCACAGTGTCAGTATATCTTCACAAAATATTCATTTTTAAGACATCAATCACACACACACACACATAAACACACAAAACAAAACTATTGCCCTGATCCCTGTACACAGTTAGGCCATCCTAAAAGAGCCACATCATCGCTGGCTGCGCAGGGAGCGATGGAGAGCAGGTTTGACGGTTTGATCTCTCGTTAGAAACACAACATCTCTATTTCTATCTGTACAACATTCAAGAGACACATTTTGTTCATGTTTTTTGTTTGTTTGCTTAGTTTTTTTTCTTCCATAAAACAAAAAGAACAATGATAATAATAATAATTATGAGCAGAAGAGCTTGATTTCATCTCATCGGCATCAAAGTAACATCATAGAAATTAAAGTAAATTCTTCAAAGGCCTCGGAGCTAGATAGTACGTAAGCTTTTCAGTGGTGCATACGCTAATGAGAAGGAAGGGAAGCAGGAGATGCAACAGCACGCATGAATGACAGAATGACACTCATTATTATGAAATCGAAATGACCCCCACATCTGACATCTCAACAAAACTGAGGATCAGATACAGAGAAGTACAGAACACAGTTTACCAAAGAATACAAAGTGAAACAGTAGGGGCTAAGTGCTTTTGGTGAGCTTACAAAATACTTGAGGAAGTGCTCTGGACAGAAGGCACAGTGGCTTGACTGTTATCTCAAAGGAACACCACACCAGGAGCTATCAAACGCATAAGATAATCTACACACAAAACAAGGACACGATAATGACATTTTAAGGCCAGCCTCTGTCAATCACTGGACAAAAGTACTGCCTACTTAGTGTCTGATAATAACAATGAGATGACCTGATGGAAATTATTTCACAGAATTAGATGAGGAAAGTAGATCATTGTTCGTATGATGTGCTAATTCCACATCAAAAATGCAACACAATTACATGAAATCAAATTTGGCAAACAGATCAGTCAGACTGACAATGCTGATACTGGGACATGTCTTGGACATGATCTCAGCATCAACTTATAAATATATTATCAATCGCTGAAGTTTCAAGATCATCAGGCAAGCTTTAACATTGATTGTGTGTCCGAATGATTGATTTGTTGATTGATGAATAAACACATTGTTTAAGGGGACATGAATTGAATCTGCAGCATTATGAAAAAAGAAATGGTTCAGGGAAAAAGATCAAAAGTTTGATCTGCATTTAAAGGCAAAACAAAAGCGAGGGGGGGACTTTGCACAGTGCTCTAAAGACATTCTGAAGCAGTCTTCTTTCATAATTATTATAATACTTATTACTATTCTCCATATCCGTTTCCATTAACACTTCTTAAAAGGAAAACAACATATTTTTTTTCCTCTTTTTGATCACTTATCTTTACAAAAGCTACATATGTTCTACTGGGATGTCTGAATTTGTTAGTGTGTGTCTGTTTTTTTTTTTTTTTCCTTTTCATTTTTGATATTTAAAAAATTGTCTACTCACATCTAAAAAAAAACCGGCATACTGAATGTTTTAGTAGAGACCCACTTTCCACCCTCTCCCGGATGGTTTGAGAATCGGAGACAATTCAGGAATATGAAAGATATATTGCCGAGTCTCCATTTACTAGATTGTGATTCGTTTCAAACCCTGAAATTTGAACTTTCAATAGTAACGGTGGTCCGGATTCCACCCAGAAATCCTGGTGGTATCTGTAAACACTTCCATAGGGCCCTTGTCAAATTACCAGCTGTTCCCACATGTGGTTATCTGGGTTCATTCATAGTTTCATTCAAAGCAGACATAGTCTCACAAAATGCCACCATATTGTCACAGAACTCTATGCTCTAGCACAACTACGCATATATACTGTATATATTCACTGTAACTATATTCCTGTGTTGCTGAATCTGCTTAAAACCTTTTACATCAACAGGCACTGAGAGAAATAGCATATAGAAGAGGCAGAATCTCTGTTTCATATAATATCTGAAGAAGACCCGTCGGAGCAGACTGGCAGTGTGGATATCTGGTAATATAATCTTTACTCTGTCCTGTTCTGTTAGAGGTGATTCACAAGTACCATTCTGTTATCACAGCATTCTGTTCAGAGTCTGGCAGGTGCATGGTAAGAAGTGTGCTCACTCCTTTGGTTTACTGAAGACGTGCAGTCAGATTAAGTTCACGTGGAAGTAGGATGTCCGTTCAGTATTCGGTTAGCGTCTCTCTCAGCATTAATACTGTATATTGTAGTGATTAAGAACAGTGTTTCTTTTTTGCTTTTTCGGCTCCCCAGATTGACATTCCAAGTCCTTGTTAAGATGAGAGCAAGATTCACAGGAGCAAGGAAATTGTAAATGAAATGCAACTTGGCAATTGCGTTCACTGACAAGAAGACAGGAACAAGAGAACAGTGTTCAAGAAGGCCCCAAGACAGGCAGGCTTAGACTAGCATACAATACTGGATATCTCTGTGTGATTGAGAGTCTTTGTGTGTGTGTGAGGTAATTGATCACTAACCAAGGGGGGCTAGGAGGATATATTAAGAAATGCTTGATTTAAATACTTTTGTGGGTTATCTGTTAACAGATTACATACTCTACAGTATGTTAGCATAGCGAACGGTCTGCCCTTGGTTTGAAGGATACGAGGGACCCTGGACAACTATTTCCCAAATATTTCTTCCCTGCCCCTATCTTTTCTCCAGGGCTCTCTTTAAATGTTATTTCCCCAAGACACTTTCTTCCTCCTTGGGTAGATCCTCAGTCGTGAGGTCTGATGAAACAGACTGAGCCCTTCTGCTCTGATTCTGGGGTACATTTACAAAGCTGCCATTTGCTTCCAGCTCATTGTCTTCCTCATTGACCTCCTCGTCTTCCTCATCAAGGTCCTCTCTCATTTTACGTTTCTTCTCTGTGGCACCAAAGCTTCCTGCAGGTCCAGGGACCAGTTCAAAGTTGTCCTCTGTTTCCCTGTTGCCTGGGCTGACTCCATTCTCAGCTTTTGACTTGGATGAAACCCAGTCCTCAGGAGATGTTACTCCATCCTCTACACCAAGGAACTTCCACAGAGCCAGGGGATCAGGGTCTGGCCCGGTTAAAGTTAGTCTTGGAGAATGATTGGTGGAACTAATGGAGACACCCCTCTTGCGACGAGACTTGCTGGTGTGATTAACCTGAAGGTGCATGGCCATCAGCTCAGCAGAAGAGGTTCGGAAGGGACAGAACACGCATTGATTGAGGATGTCATTCACTCCTTTAGAGCCACCTGATGGTTCACCTCCAGAACTACTCACTCCCCCTTCATCTTGTAAAGGCCGGCGGGAGAGGTCCAGCGGTTCAAAGCCTCCTTCCTGGGATACCGTCCCGCCCTGATAGCCATTTACTGAAACCATGCGGCTTGTAGTAAGGGGTTTACGTCTAGACACTTTTGGCATTTTCGGAGGTGGTACCTCCCCAATCCAATTTGTTTCTAAACCACCGGGGAAGAGTGTACCCATCATCCCTGACAGACTGTGATAGTGACTCTCCAGGTCTCCCTCTCTTTGATGTATAGATGCAGAAGATCCCTCCTTCTGCTCTGATGGGCCTGCACCCCATGACTGACTGTGCCTTAAAGAAGAAGCCTCTCCATGAACCCTCCCAAAAGAAGACTGGGAGGGGAGTCTGCGCTTTTTTGCCCCTTCACGAGGAGATCCAGTCAGAGAGGGGAGGCTAGGTGATGGGGAATTGGGGGAGGTTGCCATAGCGTTCCTTTGCTCACGATGATGACGTTGAAGGTGGTACTTGAGAGAGCCAGACTGGGTGCCAGCATAATCACAGTGGGGGCATTTATATGGTCTCTCACCTAAAACAAGGAATAAATTACTATTGTTAAGGAAACTGAAAACTAAAAAACAATTTGGCTAAGAATATCAATGCTTAGGGTGGCCATAGAGGTTAGGTAAAAATTGGCCACTGTGAAACAACTATATGCAGTTACACACGGTGACAGGTAGATGGCAGTGCTTATCATCATATGTAACATCAGGTGTAGTCTCCAGTGCATTACTGTTAAATTAGGACATTCCATCTCTCATCAACCGTGTGAACACCCCTTTTTTTCTTTTTTTTTTTTGGTAGAGGACATTTTGTGAAAGAACCTGTTAGACAGCAAATGGTTTCAATCAAGCCAAATCAGGAAAGTTACAAATGTCAAGTGTTACAAGCTATAAGTATCATACACACAACATACCAATCTAAAAACCAAGATTAATTATGATTATGTAGCTTTTGATTATCTTTGTTATACAGTAGGATCACTATATAAAATAATGTTACATATAATGATGTAAATAAAGCCATAATTATGGTTTTATAGGTTTAGTAAAATATAAGACTTTCCAAAACGCCCTGCAGCACACTGAAGTAACCCCCTGGGGTACACATGCCATGAGTTGGGAAACACAGATCTAGTAAACATGTTGGCCTTACCTGTGTGTACACGAAGGTGCACTTTAAGGTGATGGGAAGACCGGAAGGCTTTACCACAGTAGGGGCAATCCTTCATCCCTGTTCCACGAACACGCTCCCTTGGAGATGAAGTCGAAGAGGATGATCCCCTCAAACCATTCTGACCTTGAGATAAGATAATGTATAATGAATAAAAGCAACAGCTTTAAAATATAATCAGAATGTAAAGTATTTCTGAGAACAATCCTGCCTAAAACACAGGGAGGAAATAGTACAAAACGAATAGCAGTGAAATCTTTAAAATAATAATAATAATAATAAAATTCAATCAATGTCCTGCTGTGTCATAGCCTATAAAGGATTGCAACAGATAAGAAATATTGTCATGATAAAGTCAGCTATTTTTGATTATGTTGGTTGATCCTTACCAGAAAGATGTGATATGACAGAATGGAAGCTCCCAGCTGACCCGACTCCTGATGGGAGATGCTTTCTCTCCTGCCTAACTTCATTGTCACTTGTTCTTTGCCCTCCTTCTACTCCGCCTGTTGCTTGAGCTCCACTGACTCTGTTTATTATGTTTTCTTCCCTGGACATGCCCCCTTGGGCACTTTGACCTTTCTGTGGTTTCTGGACATGGACACGGGCATGTGCAACCACCTGCTGAAGGCTTCTGAACATCTTGCCACAATCTGGACACTCCCATGGTGCGCTAGATCCTTCCAGTTCCTCTCTAGAACCCAACCCACCCAGGTAGGCCCTCATCTGCTTGGCTTCCCCAGCGACTGTGCCTCGTGAGGAAGGAAACTGATGGTGTGAATGGGATCTCTGCTGCTGTTGGTTGTGCTGTGCTGCCACCAGACTGCGAGCAACCAGCTGCCACATTGCTGCCTGGTCTGCTCCGTCTGCTGACTCACTTCCCCGCCCTCCTCCTCCGTTACCCATTTCTGCAACCTGTGCCACTGCCTGAAGGCGCTCCATGCAACTTCCATTGCTGTTGTCTTTGGGTAATCCCAGATAGCCCAATATAGAGGATTTGCTTGAGCCTGCACTGGCTTCTGACCTCTCTGTGCGATTTCCTGAACCACCGCCACCGGCCATACTGCGAGCAAGGAGCAAGTTAGAATACAAAGCCCCCAGCACTTGTGTGCTCGCAGGACCTTTGGATTGATCATTTCCAGCTGGACCCAGATTTCCCAATCCAGTCTTGAGGCCCAGCTTGTTAAGATGCACCTTCATATGGTTCTTAAGAAACCAGGGTTCCTTGAAGCCACGGCCACACACCTGACACTTGTGATCCAATGAGTCCTTGTGCTTTCGCATATGCCCCTTCAAAAACCAGGATTGTGTAAAACGCTGCCCGCATGTCTCACATCGGAAAGCTGGAACAACAGACATTTGTGGGGGAGGAGTTTCTGGTGGTGCTGTGATAGGGTGAGAAGGGAAAACCGTTTCAGCGACAGGATCCTCAGGTGTGTGGCTCTCCTGCAGATGGGCAGCCAGTCTTTCCTCCTGGCTGGCTGAGAAGGGACACATTGTACATTTGTAGGGGTTGTGGAGGATCCGCACATGACGTGCCAGCTCTGAAGCTGTTCTGAACTTACCCTTACAAGCATGACACCGGAAGGCAGGAGCAGCTGTAGGGGCGGAATTGTCTTCCAATTGGGCCTGGCCAAGTGGAGAGAAGGAGGCTGAGATTGGTGCTTCCTCTGTTAAAGGTGGAGTCAGGGCTGTAGTTCCTTCAAAAAGGAACTGAGGGCTGTTAGCAGTTTGAAGAGGTTCCTCTGGAACCATGTCTTCATTCATACTTTTTTGTAATGACCCAGATAATGGATTCTGGATTACACTGTTGCTTGTGTGATTCTGCTGCAGTTTGACATGTGTGGTCTGGTAGGGAGTTGAAGCCCGACGTTCCCTGTCCAAACTGTGTGCTCGAGCATGCAGAGACAGAATACTCTGGAAGCGGAACCTTTTTCCACACACATGGCAGGGGAACCTTAGGCCAGGCCCAGAGCTGGTCCTTCCAGGGACAGCCATGCCCTCATTGTTGAAAAGCTGAAGATCCAACTCATCACTGTAGGTGGTACTTTGACCAGAGGATATTGCCTGCTCCAGAGCTCCAAAACCAGAGAAAGGTGCTAATGGTGTGACTGGGGGGCTGCTCTCCGATGAGGGACTGCCGAGTTCCAATTCACCAGGAAACAGTGCCACCGCTGGGGTGGGTGATGGGGGTGTTGACAACTCCTCATCCTCCTCCTCATCTTGGAAGCTGGCTTCAGGAAGGGGGCAGGGTGATACCGGTGCATAGAGTTCAGTTTGAGGGCTAGAAGGGGTAGATTGAGGACTCTGGGGTAGGAATTGGGGACTGTGGTCCAGGGATGGCATGGAGGGAGGAGACAGTGGGGGCTCACAGGAAAGAGCCAGCATACACTCTGGTGGGGAATCCATACTCTGAGTGAGAAAAGAGGGATAATAGTGATTAGATAGATAGATAGATAGATAGATAGATAGATAGATAGGTAGATAGGTAGATAGATAGATCACTTACTGTTAATGTGTCTATGCCATGCTTCACTTCCTTGAATTAAAGAGGGTGTTTTCTGATGGTGGCAATTTGCCTGACCACCTCCAACAGTCCCCTGTCAAGTACAACACAGAATAAAAAATGAGTTTACACACATTTGTTCCTGTGTACGGGTCTAAGGGCAGAGCGGGACATGGACTGTCCCAAACAGGATGGGCGCGAGATGTTTGGACTTCCCCACACACCCTTCCTGCACATACACTTACAGTAGCTGCTTAAATCAAAACAAAAAATGCATACATATTAAAATACAGAGACATAGATTCAACCTTTCTCAACCTCTCCACTCCCTATGCTACTCATACAAACACACACACACTAACACACAATGTACTGATAAAAGTGAACAATCTTATAAAGGCACACATGCATGCATTGGGTAAGTCTGGAGTGGACAGGCCTAGACACAATTTAGAAAGAAAAAAAAGCATAAAAGAAAAAAAAACACCTGCTTCTTTCATAAATAAGAGAAAATGAATTTCATTGATGATTACAGCAAGACAATCTGCTAAACATCTGTGAGGGCGTCTGTATGCCTGAATATGTGTCACTATGCTCGTGTTTGTGTGGGTCTGAGTTTTTTTCAGTATTTACCTCTGTGAACAGACTGAACTGTATGTCTGTGTCTGAGTTTGGATTTATGTACACAATCAAGTGTTTGTTTGTGTATTTGAGTGTGTGTATGTGTGTGTGTGAGCATGTGTATCTGCGACACAAGACTTGGACGAAACTGTGGCTAACAGAGCCAGTTGACATTTTAGCTCAGCCGTGACTCACAAGGATATCACACTATATCAATCATACTGCCCCCTCTTTCTTTCTTTCTTTCCTAATCCCACCATTATTGTGCTTCTTTTTCCTTTATGCTGTCCTTTCACTTCCATCGATTGTGATTCCACCCCTTGCACTTTTTTCTTTTTTCACCCTTATTCCCTCCTCCCACTGTTCTTCACTGATTTTCTTTCTTTCTATCATTCTCTCTCCCTCTCTCTGTCTCTCTGCAGCGGTGCCAGTTGGCACTGTGCCAGGGAATGCTGATATCAGCTGGTAGATTGGGGCCTGCCAACATGGCGAAGAGAAAAGAGAGGAGAGAGACAGACAGGCGAGAAAGAGAAGAATGGGGGGGGGGGGTATTAGTGAAGAAAAAACATAAATGAAGAACACAAATACGTTTTGAATGAGCATATTTGATGAGTAAATCTGTCGAGAAAAGGGACAGAGTGTTCTGCTCAGCAATGGAGGATCTTGCAGTCTGTTTGGTCTGCTGGCATTATTATCATATGAATATCGTCATGGCAATTCACTGTTCCGCCTTGACAGACACGTTCGTGTCTGACCAACCCTGTCACGCCAATAAAGCTTCTCTAAATTTGGATAGATGGAGAGAGTGATAAGGTGCTAGACAGAGGGGGGAGGGGAGAGATGAAGGCAGGAGAGCGATAAAGCAGCATGTGCAAATAATGCATGCACACACACACACACACACACACACACTCAATATGGCACCTAGTCACTAGATGATTCATGCATGCTAAACACCTTTGTCTGAATGGCCACATGCTACACTCCCTGTACAAGCTCACACAAATACATGCGCATTTTATTCCTTCATGGGGCACATGTAGTCAAATATAAGCTATATAACTATCTGATTTGTATGTAATGGAATGAGTATCGTATAAACAAAAATTAGAAGAGTAATAGACCATAGTCATGTGAAATAACTGCATGTAATGTAGCTGCTATTAAAATAGTATTTTATTAGACTTTTGCTAATTAGAAATGTTGAAAGTCAACACTCAAGTCAAACATTGGAAGTAAATGCATCCTGTAAAAATGACTGATGTCAAAAAGAAGAAAAAAAAACCTTGTTTGTCTGTAAGATTTTGATTGAGGTCAACTGGCTCTTCCATTATCTAAGTATCACTAATTGGTTTCACTGAACGTTTGCTAAATAAGTACTGGTACTTAAAATTCATTCGCATTTCCAAGAACCATAACATGTTTACACAACACACTCTCATAAAAACCTTTTATAAAACCTCTATTAGCCTGAACAAGCACTTGAGGTATCCTCGATAAAACATATTTTTTCTTGTTATGGTTTGTATTCTGCAGCCTTGAGCACCTGAAATAACGTCTCCTGCCTTTGGTGTGAGAACACACTGGGCCTCCAACAGTGTAGCCATGTAATGCAACTAAAGGCTGAGAAGAGATCATTCATACTACTGAAAGACTTCAGACTTGTGGCCTTGAAAATATAACATAAATGGCTTTATCACAGCCTGTTCTTTGATATGTGACGAGAGAGAGAGAGATCTTCAAATTGTGAGAGAGACTAAGAGAGAGATCTGATTGCTCAGTATGTGATGCACATGCATGTGTGTGCGCAAACTGAGGCATGAACTGCACTTTACCTTTCTTCCATCTTTCAGAGGGATTTCTAAGGTCAGTATGTATATGATTCTGGATTGTTGCAGTCATACAACAAATCCCTACAGACAAAATTCATTTCCTGTTTCTAACCTTGGCCTGAACTTTATCTCTCTCAGCACCACAGCCCCCACACACAGCGTCGTTTTTCCTCAGATGACTTCAGCATATGCAAAATTTTCTTTCCCATCAACTTCCAACATTCCACCGAGTCAATCATAACCGTCACCTGTTCTCCTTGTTTTATTATATTTTGCTTCAAAGATGCTGAAGAGAGGATAAGCAAGTTCAAAACAGCACAATCTTGCTCAATATCCCCTTAGCAGGGGACGAAACAAGGGTATCAGACAAGAAATTACTCTACAGTAAGGTGCTTCAGAAAACACACTTCCCTACTGTCAAATCTGAAGCCTTCACCAAAATCTGGTCATGTTCACCTTCAAGTTCAAGTTTACAGAACAAAGAGTTGTTGTTGAATCCTTGGTAATGAACTTTAGTAAGTAGTAAGGTTAGTGTTGCTATACCTGGTATGAACAGCCATCTCAGGTGATCCAATAAATACAGGTGTGTCCAAAATGTGTTTGATCTGATCACTGCAACCACATTCAAGGTAGTTAGAAATGTATGTGACCACATTACATTTGTAGTGTAAACACTAATGCAGCTGATTAAAACATTTAGGAAACCCAAACATATTTGTATACATGTCTGTCATCATCTATAGGCAAGGACACAAATAATTCAGTTTAGAGAATTGTGTCCGCTAAATAAATCTACAACACAAAATCTAAAATGTAGCCAAAATTTGGGGTTAACAGTGAGACGATTTCTTTTTTTTTTGTGCTTTTTTTCAACGTGCAAATGGATCCTTATGCAAATATAATGTAATCACGTAATCAATGGCAATCTGTCGATCACCTGAGATTTACTGATAATAACAGTAAATCTTCACTACAGACATCTGCTCTGATTCAGGTCTAATGAGAATCAGTTTGGTTTTGTTTTAGAACCAACAGCCCACCTCTGACCACCACCAATGGAATGAGCTGTAAGGTGTTCTCTGTGTGCAACAAGTGCACAAAGGCAGTGTGCTGAGGTAGAAAGTCTACCTTCAGGCATTTGAGCACAGAGTGGAACTCAAATAGCACAGACAGCGCTGTTATAAATGCGTGAACAGAACGAGCCCTTCTGAATTTGAACTTGGCGTATATGATGCTTATTAATCAATTTACACTGTGGAATGTACATTTTTAACATGTCATTTAACAGTATGCCTAAAAATGAAGTCTTTATTGATGTCAAATATACCATTTACACTCTCAGAAAAAAAAAGTTAAATAAATGTACAACAGTTTTTCTTTAAAGGAACACCCCCAAGCCACCACCCCCCTTGAAAGTTCATAGTACTACCTTCTACTCTAAGGCAACAAAATGCACTTTTTACGGGTTTATAAGGTACTGAAAACTACATTTTGTTACATAAAAAGCACCTTTCACGGGACAGATCTGGTAAAATTAGCCATTTCCATAAAGGGATTGTTTTTTTTTTTTTTAATTATTATTCTTGAACATGACAGTTCGAGTAAATCCTTGTCCCAAGTTCAAAGTATGGATGTTTTCGCCAAGTTTGTGCATTGATACGCCATTTGAGACGCCAAAAATCTGTTGATTAACTATCAATTTTAAAGTCACTGCAACAGCTCGTCCAGACCTGCTGTCCGTGCAGGTCATCAAGATGTGCTGGAGCAGAACTGGTTGTAAAAGTTGTTTACAGCACCCTACGCTTCCACCCGCCCCTGTTCAGCCACATCTCTGTGCTGCTCTGCCCTCTTATCCGTCAAACTGTCACGTCAGTTCAGGGGGGCTGGTCTCGTTCCGTCACCCCTCATGCGAGCACGTACAGGGGCAGAGATTATAATAGCCTTTATGCCAGTGCCCCAAATCTGTGACAGAATTAAATCATTTAAAAGAACGGTGTCTTTGAAATGATCGTCTTTTCATTTAGCTATATAAAGTTTCTTTGCGGGATGTATTTGCAGGACATCAGATGACCCGTCCGTGGAGAGGAATTTCCTCGCGTGATGTGCGTCAGTAACGCGCATCCATTTTCAGTCGCCTTCCTTCTCTCTCGCGGCCATCTCAATTAAAAAGCCACATTAATGAAATAAATAAATGCTCACAAACAAATGCGCATACGACACGTAGTCTCGCGAACACTGACATTCGCGCATGATTAATCCTGAGCATAAAATCGCGATTTAGAGAGGCAACATCATCGTTTTCCCAAATAGAGGGAGAAATGTAGCTTTTTAGGACGTGATGATGTGCACTCCATTTTCTTCCTGATTTTCTTTCAACAAAAGATAAAGGGAGGGGAAAGGACAAGCGATCAGGGTGCAGCTGAAAAGTGCCATCATGGGGTTTCATCTCGAAATCTGCTGCCAATCTCGCCGCTTTAGTGATACAACACGATCGAGGAACATGTGAAACTTTACGTTTTTAGGGCCGTTAGTAAAACTAGCAGCTTCTTCGGCTGCAGCTGCAGGTTTTGCGCTACAGTTTAAATAGCGATTACTACGAGCGCGCATCTGTGAGGTAACGTTAGGACAAGAGCGCGTGCAATTATCCTGAGTTACTGTATTAACATGCAGGTAAAGGTCTACCTCAAAGTTAGAAAGCACTAACTACTGCTATATGTAAAAAAACAGTCTTTCCCTCGAGCGTCCGATCGATCTGGATCTTACGCGACTTTAGTTCAAACATGCGCTTTTTGACGTGGAAACTGGAGCAAGACGAAACAAACTAAAGCTTCTCATAAAGTAGCCAACAAAACTTAAGAGTCGCTATATTTTGCAGTAGCCGAGAAATGAACGGCTTTTTACACTGAGAAAAGTTCAACATCTTCATATCTTAGTACAGAGCACTTTTCCCTCACTTGAGTGAGGCTTTGAAAATATTCAAGGGCCTTAAAAACGAAAGTTGCATTTTCATGCCCGAGTCTCGCATCTCTTTCAGTACGCGCGCGCGCGCGCACACACACACACACACACCGGCAACATACACGGCACGAGACAAAAGTGACGAAGTGTGTATGTCCGAGAACACGTATGATGTGCCCTAACAGAGGCAGACGCCAATCAATATGTCCTGCTGGATGTATCCTATGTGGAAGAAACGCGAGATGTAAACGCGACGACTATTCTGTATCAATGGCTTTTCATTACCCGGATCAGCCCCCCAAAAAAAGTCGTCGTCGGATATTTGTTGTTTATTAAGGCGACAACATTCGCTCTCTATACGCCTAAAACTGTATACAAACACACACATTCATAGCCGCGACCAATGTGTATCAGTAAAATCGTTCAAAAAGAGCAGATTAGGTCAATTATTTGAAATGAATCAGATATTTTGTGATGAAAGTAAGGCTGAATGTACTTACG
The DNA here is from genome assembly GCA_038088235.1 of Zacco platypus. Classification (NCBI taxonomy): domain Eukaryota; kingdom Metazoa; phylum Chordata; class Actinopteri; order Cypriniformes; family Xenocyprididae; genus Zacco; species Zacco platypus. Next base: position 9,863,966 of record CM076085.1, on the reverse strand, counting down.
GGAGAGGCGGCGAGGAGATTAATGACAACACACGTCATGATTACGTTTCACTTGAATTAAATACATTACGAGTTAGGGAAAAAAATGGAAATCGGGGGTAGTTGTATACAAGCATACGCCGATACCCCCCTCCCTTCTGCCCTTTCTATCTTCTCCTCCTCCCTCTTTCCTCACACGTCTCTCTCCCTCTCTCTCTCTTTTCTCAAAGATCCATTTATTGTGCAGTCGTGAGTGAGTGAGTGAATGAGAGAGAGGCGGAGGCTGTAGGTTGCAAATGTAATTATAATCTCGCAGGCACCATTTTAAAACGATCTATAGATTTGTGGGATAGACTGACACGCCGCGCGCTTACAAATCACACACAAGTTTCTCGGGTCTGCTCTTAGTGCTCAGATTTACGTGGAAACGTCCTTTAGAAGTACGAAGAGTACAAACATTTCGTACCAAAATTTTTGTCCATCAGAAAGTGCTTCTGTAGTTGTGTTCCAAGACAGTGGTGAATGTGATTGTGTCGCGCGCTTGAGGAGAAACTCGCGCTCCACGTGGGAGCTGCGCAGGTGCGCGCGCGTGGGTCACCATCTATTCCAGTTGTACTGACTCTTAGAGTAAAAACAAAACACACACACACACACACACACACACATATATATATATATATATATATATATATATATATATAGGCTATATGTATTGTTTACCTTTGAGTATATATATATATATATATATGTCAGAGCTGATTTACATCAATTGACCTTAGATAAATTAACAAATAAATAACCACCTACTTATATTTTTTTATTATTATTTAACAGAAAACGGTGACTTTATGTCAGTCACCACCATATTCCTTTACATACACACTTACATAAATAAATAAATAGGTTATTAACAAGAAATAATGACATTAGTATTAATAATAATACATCTCCCTCTCTCTCTTTCCATATATATCACATGTCAATGTCTGCTATTTGTCATTTTTTGACCTGTGATAAAACAAATAAATAACCGTCTAGTGTTATTTTCGTTTTAGGCCTATACTCAGATAAAAAAACAAACCTTTGTATGTGAGATTCAGTGTCATTTCTGCAATTGGATGCATGCAGGGGTTTTCATCTGAATCAGAGGCCATGTTTTGTGGAGTTTAAATGGTAAGGATGATTTTGGAGAGGGGTCTCGATATTAACTCACAATCACCTCCGACTGTCAGCTCATGCGAGTGTATCTGTGTCTATGTGTGTTTGCGTATTGTGTATAGTGTCTGATACAGTCATATCATCACCCGCCCCCATCGCTTTGATTGTCTTGTACGCCGCAGCTCAAATGCACCAATTAATATGCAGAGAGTGAGTGAGACGGAGACAAAAAAAAAAAAAAAAAAAAACAGAAAGGAAGAAAAAAACATGCAGAGGTGGGGGGAAAAGAAATGGCATGGAGAACAGGAAGGAGGAAAAGAAGGGCAACGAAATGACAGATGAAGAGGAAAAGAGAGACACATAGAGGTGGTCTGAGGGGGGAGATGAAATCTGATAGATTTTAGAGAGAAGGAAAGAAAGGAATGGAAGAAGAGAGCAGGGGACCGATGGAGAATCAATACATACATATTTAGTCAGAGATGGAGGGATCGATTGGGTGAGGATGGAGAGAGAGAGAATGAGAGTAGAGGGGTTAAAGGGGTGGAGTGATGTGGCATTGGCTGCTGTCTCTTTGTCGCAGTGTCAGGGTATTGATACTGTAATATCGCCATGACAATAGCACCGTGGCGACGGCCATGACGACGCCTGGCAGCACAATGCAGCCGCAGTACTGAGGGCAGTGAGGCATTACAGGCCAGAGAGAAACAGAGAGACAGACGGGGGGAGGTTGGCAGGTGCATGTCTGCTGCTCTCATGAATGTATATGTAACCATTAAAGAAGCCCAAAATCTGCAAGTGTCTTTGGGTCGATCTGCTGGACTGGTAAAAAAAACCCTGATTTATTTAATCACTTTAGGCCTATATCCAAAAGTCTAAAAAAATAAAAATAAAAACAAACAAACAAAAAATAAAAAATAGGATGTTTTTAAAAAGGGAAACATTGTGAAAGTGAATAAGTATTTAAGGTTCTGCTGTCATGTGAAGCTCAAGATGCTCTTGGGAATGTCAACTCATACTGAAGAACATGATCATCAGGGTTTATGTCATTAAACCAAAAAGGGAAAAAATGCATTTTTTTTTCAATTTTTAAATGAAAAAAGTAAAGATTGAGACTATTGTATCATATAAAGTATGACATTCAATAGAAACTACAAAGGTAGAATGGACCCTTTTCAGTCTGGCATTATGGGTTTTCACATATCATTAATCTATCAAAGTTATATATATATATATATATATATATATATATATATTCATTAACAAATGTGATGTATATTATAATAGTATACTTTATGTAATGTTACCCTAGCATTAAATGGCAAAAAAGGTTATGCAAAACCCATTTCCCCACATAAGGGAAAAATGCTGTTGGAAATCATAATTATGGCATAAAAAGTTCATGATAAAAATAAAGTTAAAATGTCAAAAATTCAGACTTTTATCTCATTATGAGTGTCATAACATCTTTTAATTTCATAATTTCAAACTTTTATGTCATAATTATGGATATTATCTCATAATTTATAATTTTTTATAATTTTGACTCGTCACACATTTTTTATTAGGTGCCTTAACTACTATGTACTTACATCAAAAAAATAAAAAAATAAGTACAATGTAAGGTCAGGGACAGCTTTGGTGGTATGGGTAAGGTTAAGGATAGGTTAAGGTGTAAAGGAAGGGTCAACAGTGTAATTATAAATCTAATGTAATTAATTACATGCAGGTATTTTTTAAAATATGAAGGCAGAAGATAAGGTTCCAAACTTTTAATGTAAAAATCCAACAACGACAGAAAGGTAGACAGGTAGGCAGGCAGGTGTGCAAACACATAGGTATTATGGTGACCGGCCAATGAGTGCAGGACAAGGAACAACTTAAGTATAGAACATAATGAGCATAATGACTAACTGCTGACACAAATGAACTAATAATGATGGTAACTCAGGAGACAGATGAGTGGCAGGAATCAGAACAAGACACGTGACGAATTAAAACAAACTGAAAGTCCATACAAACTGAAACTAAACAGACCTGAACATGACAAATCATGACATATCACCCCCTCTGAGGAGGACGAGGTCCCCAACGCTGACAGCCCACGGCGGAGACGAGGGAGGGAGGCGTCCAGGTGGTGACAAGGCTGATGATAGCTGAGGGATGACCGACGGAGGCATGGCTGATGGATCCGCAGGCACAGACAGAGGGCCGATGGGAACAAGCGACAGTGAAGAGAGTGAAGACTAAGGCAATGCAGCAGTGAGGACCATTGAAGGCGAAGCCAGAGTACCCAAGGGCTGAGGTGGAGCTGGTGTGATGGAGGACAGAGGTGACGCCGAGGGGAAGGAGGAATCCGCTGCAGTCGTAGGGGTGGAGGGACGGAGTGCAGTGGACGGACCGCAAATCTGTGACGGAAGTGGTGTGACGACTAACCAAGGGGAGCCGGCAGGATGAGGGAACCTGGTGGAGCCGCAAGTCCAAAGGGTCTCAGGTGGAGCTGAAGTTGGGAGGAGCCAAGTCGGAGCCGACAGTTCGAAAGGCTGAGATGGAGCAAAGAATTCTGAGGCAAAGCCATAGGATCCTCTCACATTGATGCTACTGGTGGTAACATGACCTGCGACTTGACATCAGAGTGGGGCTCCCATGGAGATAGTGCAGGGCTGTGAACATTCGGCAACGGCATGGCTGGAGGACTGGCTGAGTTCTAGGATGATGGTGGTGAGAGGACGCTTGACATGACAATGGTGAGTAGGGTAATTTCCACACATATTAGGGAAATGGTTACATCACAGTCCATGTCCACGATGAAGGAGGTAGTCGAAATAGTCAACAAACCTGTTTAAAACCAGCGATGATGGTACTGGGTGGGATGGGAATAGATGAGTTCTCGTTGAAGTCTATCAGCCAGTCCTTCTCTTCTTTCATCACGAATCCCTCATCTGCTGATATCGTGGGCTCACTCCCCTGCTCAGATTCACGATGGAGCTCCACTTCTGGGGTGGGTGAGGGTCAGCCCTGGTCTCTTCTCCTCAGGCTCTGGCTGAAGCATCACAGTGGGAGGTAGCTCTCCGTCTGCAGGGGGCACACACGAGAGCCCCACGGGCGAAGGTGGTGATTCAGGCTCTGACTGGGTCCTGGATCGGGGACAGACTCTCTCCAGACACCAGATGATGGCTTCCTTCCAGTCCTTTTGTATTACAATTATGGATATTATCTAAATTTTTCATAAAATAGATTTTTATCTTATTATGACTGTTACGGATGGACAGATTTTAACAACAGTTCTGTTTTATTGCAGTGATGAGTAAAATGAAGTAATGCAGGTATGTAAATCAAGGTTATAGCAGGTCAGAGTATAGATGGAGAGGTAACTGGTGTTTGTAGTCTTTGCAGCTGCTGGAGAGATCGTAGACGTGGAGATGGGGAACCGGGAGCGCACACACCTTGTCTTCTTGTATGTAAGTATCCAGGTAATGCCAAACACGAGAACACTGGAAGAAAATGCTGGAGATAGGAACTCAGAAAAAACACTGGAGATACAAAGGCGATAGAAACGCTGGAGAGTACAGTCTAAACGAGACCAGACAAAAAAGCAGGTATTGCTTTGTGTGTTTAAGTAGGGCGAGGTGGTGGTTCAAGGCTGACTGATTGCAGATGTGGATCAAGGAGCATGATGGGAACTGTAGTGCAAATGTGACTAAGCAGCAGATCGGAGATCGTGACAAAGTCATTGCCGCAATTAAAACTTTTTATATCATAATTTTGACTTTTTTATCTCATTATCACAGTACAATTTTAACTTTATTTCATATTTCAACTATTTGCCATTATTTGAACTCTTTCTCAATTATGACTAAGCATCTCAAAATTTCAACTTGTTACCTCATAACTTTAACTTAGTATCTCAAAATGAAAAATATATATAAATTCTAAACAGTTACAGTGAGTTGTAATAATATTTCACAATATTACTGTATTTTTAAAATAATGCAGCCTTGGTGAGCTTTTTGCCACCACATAATAAAAAAAAGAAAAGATAATTATGAGAAAATTTATCTACTTAGATGTGAGTTATAAACTTGAAATTGCAAGTTTACATCTCGCAATTCTAACTTTTTTTTCTTAGAATTCTGAGTTTATATCTGGCAAATCTGTGTTTTTACTTCCTCTATTAAAAAAAGGTAATTTGGGAGATTTATCGCTCAATTGTAACTTTTTACTTGGAATTCTGAGTTTATATCTGGCAAATCTGTATTTTTATTTCCTCTATTAAAAAAAGGTAATTTGTGATTTTTTTTTATCTCACAATTCTGACTTTTTGTCTTAGAAATGCAAATTAGTTTCTTGCAATTCTGAAAATATATATTGTTTTTCCAGCATTGTGAGAAAATGTTGCAATTACCCTTTTTATTTTTGTGGCAGAAACAAGCTTTCTTTTGAAAACAAACAAACAAAACAAAAAATCTCTCACCAACCCCAAATACTAAATGTAAAATTGTTATTTGCTTTAAAGGGGAAAAAAATGCACATTTCCTGGCAGTGCAGAAAAAGGGAAGAAAGGGGCATGACACAGGCCAGATTCGAACCTGGGTCTCTGACCAAAACAGCTCTTTTAGGGTCATGATCATTTCCTACTGCTCCATGACAAATGACCCTATTATTGCTGTTAATTGCAATGAAGGCATGTTTTCAGATAGTACATCTACTTCATAATGTGTTGTAAAATCATCCTCGCCGTATGCGTGATCTTCAAGACAAATGGCTGCTTGTCAGCACATAAGTCAGTGTGAGTGACCGGCGTTGCTCTCTCTCTCTCTCTTTATGATGTGTGCTTCCCCTCACTCGCCCCATCCCTCCTTAATATGATGTAAAAAGCTAATCGCATGCAAATGTCTGTTGTCCCGGTAACACGGCCGAAAAATCCCTTTGATGTTTCACCCAACTCATTCTCTCCACGTTCTCTTTGTTCGCCCTAGTCTCGCTGCCTCGTTCCCCCCCCCCTCCCTCTCTCACTTTCTCTCTCTCCCCCCCCATTTAAACCCATTCTCTCGCTCTCTTCACATTTCTATCAAGACAAAAACTTCTCTGCCCTCAGCCATACCTTTCTCACACTCGCTGCGTCTGCTGCGCCCCCCGCTCACTCGTCTGCCTCATTCTTTCGCTCTTGTTCTCTTTCTCTCCCCTCTCTGTGCCTCTCCGTCTGTCCCTCCTTCATTTCCCATCATACCATCTACTGTCTTTGGCCCCTCTCTCTCTCTCTCTCTCTCTCTCTGAGCACTCTTTTCATCTCTTTTTTCCCCCTTTCAAAAATGTGATCCCTTCTGCTGGTCACTGAGTGGCTGCCATTTTCAGCGTGTCAGTAATGTTGTCAAGTGCGTATCCTGCATAATGCTCTCATATGCACTAAATGTCATCAGGCTCTAAAATGGCTGCGGGGGGAAAATTAAGGGAACAACTTGGTTCTGTTCATTTAATAATCCCACAAAGACAATTGAACAGTTACAAAGTCAAAAAGGAGCATGCAATTTAAAGCATTCAAAAATGTAAACATTAATACATGATGAGTTCATGAGGGCTTATAAAGACAGCTTGTTTCCCTGGCACTCGCTCCTGTTTACAATCAAAACTATGAATCACGCCAAGGTATTTATGGTTTTGGGAGAGTTGGATCGCACACACGCCCCGCTGCAGAGAGTATTTTTGGCCTGAATGTGGGTTTAGTGCTGTAGATACAGTACATTCCTCCCACAGTTGCACAGGTTTGGGGTATGTTGCATTTCAGTCCTTCACTCCAAGCAATCTGTCTTTCTCAGAAATGGGATTCGTCTTCTGAACTGCCTAAATTGTCAAAGAAATTATGCAATTTTCCATTTTTACTAGCATAGCGCATTTTTATTGCTGGACGTCTCTCTTCCGAAGTTCTTAGTTTTGTTTTATATCAGGATCAACATTGCCTAAGATGATTCTCCTAAAATTCCTTTGGTTCTTTGACTGCAGACTTTTGTGTCTCGGCTAATCTGAGCATAGTCTGAGACTTTATTGAGATGTCTTTTGAAACTTTTTTATTAATCAGGAGATTTGAGAACGAGTCTCAATTTCTTCTCCATTTTATCTCGGGCTTTATTAAAGCAATATTCGAGTTAAGCTTAATAGCGTTTGTGGCAAAATGTTGACTAAGACAAAAAACTATTTCAACTTGAGTCTCTTGGACAGCCTAGTGAAAAAGAAATACAATATAGCATACTTTTAAAAGAGTACTTATTATGGAAAAGTATACTTTAAAAGAATATACTTTTTGTGAATATAATGAATGTAATATTGTCAGATTGCATGTTAATTGCAATTGATTGAAAATGTGTTATAGGTTAAATTTAAAGACTGCTCTTTTTAAACAGGATTAATCACAACATTATTTATAATTTCATAATTCTATTGTCTTTGAAATATTGTTAAACTGTACTGCTGAATGTACTGTCAAGCATTTATCGTAAACTAAAATACCAATTTATGTATTTTCAATTGAAACTAGAATGTCACGTGTTTAAATATATTTGTAATTACACATATGATGAACTTGCAATGTAGTACATTTAAAATAAATTAACTTTAAATTTAACATTGAATAACACACTATAGTTAAAATTATAATATGCTTTACTAAATTAGTCAACGCATCAAAATAGGTGTAATTCTTTAAAGCACAACAAAAGATTATAAAAACATAATTGCTTGGTTTCATAGACAGGGCTTAACTCCAGTCCCAGACTAAGATGCATTTTGAGCTGTCTTAACTGAAAACAACTTGCACTGACATATCTTAAAATACGTCAGCACCGTTATTTTACTCAAGATGCACAGTAATGTTTTTTTTCCAATGGAATGTTTATAAAAGCTATTGAAAAGTCCTAATTTACCTAATGCCTTATCCTGATTTAGTCTAAGCCCTGTCTATGAAACCAGTAAAAACTTTAATTTGACATTATTACAAAGTGCAGTTTTTAAAATTGTGTAAATGTACTTAAGCGTGAAAGTGTACTCTCTTTAAGTAGCCTCTTATTTATTTAATATTATATTATCAGCAAGTACAGTTTAATTTATATTTATTTCACTTCTTTTTCAGAAGGGAATTACAATGGAAGTGAATGGGGCAATTTGTAAATGTAAAAGCAAAAATGCTTGCAGTATCAATATTGTGACGAAATGATAAACAATATCTATGTTAACATGATTTTAGAGTAAATTTTTTTTATAAAAACAATCTTTTGCATAAAAGGTGCGTTCACGTCCTAATAGAGCTTGTAATACAACTTGTAAGATGGGAATTTTCTGAGAGCTTCTACTTGTACCACTGCAGATTCATTTAGGTGTTGATAGTGTTAGACATGCATAATTTCCAGTCCGAGGACGTGAACAGGTCTGTATAGAATGTCACGTGTTGTCATCTTGAGACTACAGTAATTACGACATGGAAACGCAGCAAAAGTTACGTCAAATTTTCAATTTTGTTGCAATCACAACTTAAAACTGTAAAAATTAGGATTTAAACAACGTTACAAATCAAATCAAATAACACGTTTTGATAGAAGCATTAATGCAAGTACTTCAATAAAATTCTAACTTGTGCTTTTAATTATTGGCCCCATTCACTTATAAGATAAGTTTGATTCTTGAGTCAAAATATATTTTTGTGGTAATCGTTTTTTACGCCACAAATGCCATCGATTGATCTTAACCCAGAATATTACTTTAAAAAGATCCTATTTGGGAATTTGCTTTCCTATGGGTGTACCGGCACATCAATCTCAATAAACAACTTGAAATAAAAACTCTTCAGCACAAGGCAAACAAAAACTTTGGCTGTTTTATCAGTAAAAGAAATGCTCAGAAGCTAAGTTTCCACCATCTAAAATATGCAACAGGACAGATGACTCGAAGCACAAACAGAGCTTATAAAGGATGATTTTCCAGAGTCAGACCTCATAAATTCAAAAGTGGATTACAGTTGCTCGAGTCAAAGCTGAAGTCAGTTTTTTACGCGGTTGAACCTTTGAGTAGATTAGCGTTCCAGCATCTAATACTGCTTAAGACTGTGCAGAATCTTGCTAATGGAAAAGCTGAGGGCGGAGTTAAATAATTACATAACTCATAAAGCATAAAACACATCATCCATAGCAGCACTCTTTTGAAATGCAGGTCTGGATTTGGCTCTCAGATCGGCCATGGCAATAAAAGACAGCTGGTGCTTAACTAAACTCAGAGAACGGAGAAGAACACGTTCCCTCTTTCTTCAATACTCTGAGATAGAGATGGGCTGAAATACCAGATGTTTCCTCAGTCTAAGTTTGATATACAAATCTGTTAAAGCATTTAACTCAGATTTCAGTGCCACTTGCTGCATTGACAGAATCTTTGCTACTTGCAATACTTCCAGAATTTCCATTTGGCAAAATCTTGCAAAATACAAGTGTTTGGTTTGGATTTTATCCACATTTGCATCAATGAGGACAAAACAAAACATTTACAATGACATATGAAGCGCCATGTGACTTCTGAAGTATGTGACGTTGGTGAATAACGCAGCTCACGCCATTCATTTCAATCTTTTCATCATTCAGCTACACTTACACAGATATTCACCTTCAAGTCAACATGAAACGTTAAATTCACCTTCCAGAACATTGACGTGTTTTCCAGTATTTTTGCTCTAATCTTTATATTATTTTCATTTAGAATGGAAAGTTATAAAAGATTATGAAGATAAATATTCTCCTTTGGTATTATGCACACCAATGAATCATACACACCAGTAAAGTGTATTAAGAATGTACAATTTGATTTCATGTTGACTTGAATATCATCTTTTTTCATTACTACTGTAATGTGTGTGATGGGCCTCAGACTGAAAGTCAATTAAACAGAGTAAGTGAAATGATAAGAAGTGAGACAGCTGCTGACACATGACCTCCAGTCTTCTGTAATACTGTATTCACATGGCCGTGTGTCCTGATCCAGTTTGTGTCCAGTTGTCCCAGTTGTAAATATGTGTTGATGAAAGAAACAGCACCCATTGTGTCTGGGGAGCAGACAAAAATTATGCTATTACGCATACATATGTGTGTATCATAACTGATACATCAGGCTTTTTTGGCTCATATAGTATGAAACAGTATAGTGGGAATATGGCGCTCTGAAGAAAAAAAACACCTCAGTTTTATTTAAAGGCCAAAACTGAGCAAAAATGAGTAGTTTGCCGCAGATGCTGATACGTCTATGGCCAAAAAGTAAAATGAAATTCTAATAGCTTGTACTGTAAATCAGTGATATGTTTATATAGTATAACAGAATAAACACATATAAATATCATTTGTCACTTTATATCACCCAATAATATATCTAAGTAAGATGTTATTACAATTCTTAGTTTTATGATCTATTTATGTAATGCAATGATGAACAAATAAACGTTCCTCAAAAGCCTGATGGATCGTAAGGATGGATCATATATCATACATTTGAATATGATTTTGCAAAAAAGATAAATGTAAACCTAAGCTGCTTCAGTCCAGTAAGTGTTCATTTTGAAATGATAATATAAAATATAAAAGTTATTCTTACATTTACTTGGTGACACTTTACAATAAGGTTCATTAGTTAAACATTAGTTAATGTATTAGCTAAAATGAACTAACCATGAGCAATACATTTGTTTCTGTATTTACTAATATTCGTTAACGTTAGTTAATGAAAATACAGTTGTTCATTATTAGTTCATGTTAGTTCACAGAGCATTAACTAATGTTAATACTAATAAAATACTATAAATGATCAATCAGATGGCAAATGGTATGTAGTAGGTATCAGTGCTTGAAGTAGAAAAAAAAAGTGGCGGTACTCCCAATGCTCGGTTCAAAACGCTTTCCTGAAGAAGAACACGCAAGGAAAACTGGCGGTACTCTAAAGGTAAAAATAGAGAACTACTGGTGCATACCGGCCCACGTCAAGCACGGGACGATATATTTTTCAGCAAAATTCATCATTTAGAGGCCTTAGATATTTGCATATCAAATATGATACAGTAGGTTTTATATTGTTAAATGTGCATTTAATTGTATATTCACAACTTCACACTTTTAAATAATCAGATAGAGCAAAAGAATACGTATTTGTCATGCTATCCAAGGAGAGGGCTCCGAGCTCGGTATTTGGCCCGAACCCAAATCTCGTATCTTTGGTTAAGATGGTAACCAGGTAAGAGTGAGGAGACGGGGTGGTGGAGGGACGCAGAAAAAACTGTCAAGGAACATTGGTACATATTTATAGGCCTCCTCATATGCTAATTGGATAGATCATTTGAACGTTACTCCTCCCGAACTTTGTTAATAAAACATAATTTAATGGTTTGTTGCATGAGCCCCTGTTGGTAAATGCTGGAACTGCACTCTGTGCTTCTAAAAAAACCCCATCTTTTTCCATTGATGAATATTTAAAAGTATCCATGTATTCTGAATAAATACATTAACAAGCAACATCACAAAAATACATTTAAAATACTTACAATAGTTTTAAGACTTGCATTGTGAGTTGATATGATTCACACCGAGGTGGAGGGTGAAGAGATCTATAAAACACAAAGGCATATAATCTTCATCATCATCTTTATACCCTGCATGTGTATATGTATGCGTGTGACTCACCTGAGTGTATCCTGTTTGCTCACTGTTTCTCTTTGAATCTCTTGCTGAGGCGGGAGAGTCGCCCTCTTTCATGCTGCCCACAGAAGACGAATCTGAACAACTGCTCTGAACTGACAGAGAGAAAAAGCATAAACACATTCTCATAAATTGTCTAGGGTGGCTCTGATTTCATAATTTAATTCAGAAAAAAAGTAGATCTTATGTTTAGGACCATTTATATTAGTTAAAACTCTCTTTCACACAATTCCCATCATCATAACGTTAAAAAAAAAAAAAACATTCTCATTACTCTACTATTAAATAATTATTAAATATGCAAATATTATACATGACAGCAATATTTCTTGTACTGCCTTTCCTTTCCTTTTTTTTTTTTGCTGGTTAGAATCATTTTTTTTTACTCTAACAGTAAAAAACTTACAGAATTACAGTAATAGAAATATAGCAGGAATAATCAAAACAAACACCATGTTACAGTCATGAAAATTTAGGGAGACAATTTGCTATAAAAAATTCAATGAAACTGAAAAATGGTGGCGGTAAATGTCTTAATAATTAAGTCAATTTTAACGATCTAAGCACATGGTCTAAAGTGCACGGCGCAAATGTCCAAATCCACTTTTGCTAGTTTAACGACGGGAAAAATGGTCGGCGCACCCGGTACATGGTCTAAAAGGGCTGTCCCTATCCTCTTAATAAGTAATGAATGTGTTTTGGGCGTAACGTGCAATAAACCAATCAGAGTCTCATCTCCCATTCCCTTTAAAAGTCAGGTGCGATCGCGCCATGGCGAATTTGGTATTTACATCGCGGAATTTGCAAGCGGAAAAACTGAAAGCTTCCCTAGCGTTGAATTTTATCTGCTCGTGCCAGAGGTAACAGACCAGCTTGCGGGACAAGCCGGATTCCCCCAAAGCATTTTTATCCTTATGCACACAATAATAATCTTTTACATTATAATCCTTTTTTTAATATTTGGCTTGTTTGTGTGCTGCTGCTTATGGCCCTGTGTGTGTAATAAGCAGAGTGTACACGCGACTATAGGCGCATATTATAAACATGCTCTTTAAATAACAAAAAAAAATTGTGCCATTGACTTTAGACCAGGTTTTTATTGGTCAATGGCACAGTCTATTTCAGTTGCCTTAAAAGAGCAATGCGCCAACAATGCGCCTGAACATACCTAATTTTTCAGTCCAGCATGCCCATGGATGCACAAATATATATATATATATATATGTATATACACATTTACCCATCAACATTTCAGTTTTTAGTTTAGTTTAATTTAGCAATATGACTATTCTCCCAACAGTCAAATAGCAAGTTACAACAGGTTTGGCGCAACTGAAAATATAGCTGCACACAGCAATTAATGGGGTTCAAGTATTTTAAGACCGTCATGCCATCTATGCTGTTAGGGTCTAGGCCAATGGTTCTCAACCTTTTTTCCCAGTGGGTCACACTATGGTCCAAGTGCAAGTCTCACGGACCGCATATCATTTACATATGACGTCACCAATGAAAACCAATCAGATTTAATGTTATTGTATTAGCAGATAATATCATTATTATACCAAGATGTTGCACACACAGAAGAGGTGGTGTTTTCTGGTGGCACATACGGTATTTTATTTCTGTCACACTGCAAAATCAACAAATACTACTGGCAACAAATACTATAAGAAAATCATTTTCGTTTCACGTTACACAACATTGAGCGCATTGTTACAATCTGACAATATCAAGCCCTTGGACATCCGCGAGCTGCCGCAGGTGTGCCGATGCGGTTATTTTTTTTTTATCGATTTAAAATACAAGTACATCAAACAAACACATCGAATTCATCAAATTTTATATGATAAAAAATATTATACTTCAAATTTCAAAATTCATTTAATCCATTTTAATTTAATTTAAAAACAAAAATAAATTGTAAAACTGGAAATTATTTTGTAAATGTGGTCGCATTTGCATTCGTGATGGGCCGCATTCGTGGCCTGCGGGTTGAGAACCACTGGTCTAGGCCAACATGAAAGCATTTAGGTTTTATAGACTTTTGGGTACATTTGGAAATGGCCATTTTCTTAATGGCCCTGTTATGGCTAACCAAATGGTAAAGGTCAACAGTTTTTGATAACTATTGACCTAAAGAGTCTAGAGAATTGTACTGCAGTGGTTCTGAGGTTGAGTGAAATAGCTAGGACCTTAAGGCAAAGATACAGAGAATGAGGAGATTCAACATATGATATGAATATAATATGTGTGATACGTAGCGTCACCCGGTGGCTGATTTCTTTTATACTTCACTCAGACTACTAGGGTCAAGAGTCAAACAGGCCCACCAAGATTCGTTTAGATCTGTCTCCGTTAACGTGGTCTAACAGGTTCTCAAATTTCATGTTTTTGAGATACCATGTTTTTGAGATACATGAAGGTCCTCATAGACATTCATGGCACCTTCGAACAAAACAATGCATGGCAATTTTCAAGTCAATCGGACTGAAGGTTGCGTCGTTATAGCCATTTTCATGTTTTTTTTTTCCTGTTATAGCGCCACTAAGTAGACAATCGCAGTTACCATCATGGAAACTTGGACAAAGACAGTGCATGTTTCAAGTCTCTATGACTTACGGTTTGGTCTGCCTGATCACTTTTAGGGGAGAATGCTGATCCTTGGAAAATTTAACAAATACTATAGGATTTCAGCGCTATGCACTTGAACCCCTAATAAAAAAGGGCCTAAAAAGGCCTATAAATAAAAAAACATAGTGTCTCAGCACTTGATGCTTGAGCTTACAAAATCTTTATCAAGCCTGCAGACATGTACATCAGACAGGAAAAAGACCACTTTTTGCATTTTCAGGTCATTTATCATGGAAATGTAGTGTTTTTTTTTTTTTTTTTTACTTTTTAAAGTGTAACAGCTGTACTTATGGCCCGATCTCTATAAAAGATTGTATGCTTTTTTTAGAATCATATAGCACACATGCTCACCTCATTTCGTGAAGTTCCAAGAAGAGCAGACCATTTTTCGGTCATTTATATGTAAAGAGCCACCAAAAGTGATTTTGTGAAGTTGAACGCAAATCAAGCAGGATGAGGGCCACTTTCAGTCATTTCATGGGATTTGGATTTTTACACCTTTTTAACAGATTTAGCCCCACCTTTGGCCCGATGTCCATAAAAGTTTCCATGCTTCTTTAGAATCATGTGATGAATGTGCACACCCGAGTTTGGTTTTTGAAATCTCCAATATTTAACGAACGATTTGATGGACATCATCGGTCCTAGGGGCAAAGTTGCTCAGAATGAATTCTACCATGTGGTGTGAATGTAATGGGTGTGTGCAAAAAAAATTGCGTGATACACAATGCTTTACATATGTGAAAAACGCGGAGGCACCCCCAGTAGCCGATTTCTTTTGAATTTCTCACAGACCTCAAGTTCAGCCTCCATTAACCTTGTCTGAAAGTCGGCCACCGAAGTCAATGTTCTCACAGTCGTTGCCCATTGGACGAAGACACTCCGCACAAATTTTCAAGTTGATTGGACAATGGTGAAGTAGTTATAGTTTTCATGTTTTTTTTTATTTTTTATGTTTTTGTAATAGCTCCACCAAGTGGCCAGTCGCCGCATCCTTTTTCACACAACCACAGAATGAGCTCTTACATAGGTGTGCTGTGTTTGGTGAAAATATCTCATTCCGTTATCAAGTTATGGCCATTTTAGTAAAAGTGGCTCCACCCACTTAGAACGTTTTAGCAGAAACCGTGAATCGGTCAGACTATCAGACAATCAGACTCCGGAGAATCTCACTGGTTTGGTTCTGATCGGGGGCAAAAACCTAGGACTAGTTCGCACAAGTAGGTATTTCAAAAAATCCAACATACCTAGAAATTTTGCCAGAACGACAAATTAGAATGTGTAACAAATGAGAATGAACCTCATTGGTTACGCAGCACATTTGAGCTTCTGGAAGAGGTTTGTTCTTGTGTGTTATTAAATTTAGGCTGAGCTTCTGCTTATGTTTGCTGATCAATGTTTACATGCGCAAAAAAGCCTAAATTAAATCTTCTCATCATAACAAGCGATCGATTCTCTTCAGCAAATTTGGACTAAACCGCTTGATTCATATGGATTAGTTTTCCGATATCTTTATGAAGTTTTAGAAACATCAAAGTGGTAGCTACAAAGGCAGTCAATGGAGGGAAATCTGACAGCATTTTGTCATCAAAAAGACCTTCATCTGTCCTCCGAAGATGAACGAAAGTCTCAAGGGTGTGGAACGACATAAGGGTGAGTATTTAATTACAGAATTTTCATTTTGGGGTGAACTAACCCTTTAAACTAAGGTTAAACTGAATGAAAAACAAGCTCAGCCATCACTCTAAAGTCGGTAAGCTGGTTATATTTTTAATGTTTCAGTTTTAACTAATTCCCTGTCTACACCAGACGCGAGCAACGCGATGCAACACACAAAATCCCCAACAGTAAACTGATGACTCGTTCTATTTCTGACAAAGAACGCCGGCATTACAAAGAACAAATGGATTTGCAATGGTCACTTTGTCTACGTCCAGTGTAGACATCCTCAAGCTGTTGCACGACAATGGTCGCAACCGGTGTAGAAACAGGGTTTGCACACTAAAGGCAACATGTTCAGTAATATAGCAATGATGTTTGAACACATCAAGTAATACAATAATGATTTTTAAGTTGGTTGGGGTTGGGGGGGTGGGGGGTGTTAAGGGGGGGCGGGAGTGAAATTAGATAAACGTAGGGTGATCCGTGTCCTAAAAGGCTATCCCTGGACTATCCAGGAACAAGCTTTAGTTCAATTATGGCATTCAAGTAACCTTTTATAAATGTACCCAAGAAAAAAAACATTCCTGGTGTGCATCTTGAGACAAAACAATGACTCTGACATATTTTAAGATGTGTCAGTGCAAGTTGATTCAGTTAAAACAGCTCAAACATGCATTTTAGTCTAGGCATTTTGTCTGTGAAACCGGAGGCTAATATTTTAATGCGATGAGAGATAAAGTGACATCTGGTGGAAAACTAGGAGTATTGCACACAGTAAATTGAGGTTAAGTGTGTGTGTGTGCGCCTACTTAACCATATTTTGGGGACAAATTAGCTAATCTTGACAACCTTCCACAACCTCCTTTTGGGGATGTCATCATTTGTCAAAAAGTTATACAAATAAAATAATTTTTTTATTATTATTATTATTATAAAAATGCAGAAAGTTTTCTGTTAGGGTTAGGTTATAGTATTTATGACTAGCTGTATACAATTCTACGCAATGTCCCCAGATGTATGTGTGTTTGTACCTCTGTCGTTCAGGTTGAAGCTGGAGTCCAGTTCTGAAACTTGAGTTCCCGTCACATCCAGTAGCAGCTTACTGGAAACTCCCATACACAGAGACTCCTTCAGACACAACTCTACACACACACACACACACACACACACTTCATTCAATTACAGTGGCCCTATCTGCACACTTAAATCACAGTTCAAATGTTCTTCATCATTTCATCATCAAGTGCCAACGTCTTTGAATCAGCTGGTGTTCTAGGGATTTTTAGTGGATTTATGAAGTCAGTTCTTCTCAAGCTCACACTGGTTTAGAATATAACAATAACCACAAACAAATAAAAATGCTGACAATCTTCATGCTCAACACTACATCTGTAAAACCGAACAGATGTCTTTTTGTCAAATATGTGCTTGAAAATGGATGTGGCGAATTATTTCTGTGACTTCAGTACACAAATACATTTTGAGAGTCTAAAGTATAGAAAACACCATTAAACATGACGGTTAATGGGTAAAAAAACAAAAACAAAAACAGACTAAATATGCAATAAAGTGGAAATTAAGAGTCTCATTTGCATTAAGAGAAGACAAAAGTGCAAATTCAAATCAATGCCTTAATGACTGGCATGGTTTCATTTCCCATTATTAATTAATCATTAATCACAAATTGGTCTTTTCCAAAAACTGCCCCTAGACAAGATCCTGTAGAAAACACACACACGCACGCAGAGAAGACGTCTAATTAAACTGCCTTTTAGTGTTGTCTTAATTATACATAAATAACTAGGTCAATAACTGCAAAGTATTCGTATTTAAAAGCTCATTAATTAGGAAGGATGGGTACTTAGTTAATTAAGCAGAACTTTGTGGTATTTAACTAATGGATTCTTGACAGAAAAATCTAAAGTAAAAAAAAAACTGTCCAAAATCCTAGTACGCTGCCTATTTAGACATCATCTACATGCATCATAAGCCCTATTCTGACATTTTACATGGTGACGTTTGGTAATTTTAGGATTTACAGGCAGTAGTGATTCCGTCCGAATGGCAAATTTCAGTGTTCTTCTCACCACCACAGAGAACGTTTTTGGCAGAATAACTGGTAGCACTATATTTTACAGTCCTGTTCCCCTGTTACTTATTATAGTAATTACAATAGCTGGGTAATAACTAGGTACTAACCCTGAACCTACGCCTAAACTTAATCTTAACTCATGTAGTTACCATATATTACCCAGGATTTTCTTAGGTAAGTACACTGTAAGTACACATAAGTGAAGGTACTGTTAAAAAAAAGTGCAACCGAATACGGTTATAAATATCTTGTTTTTTAATAACTTTCTGCTTTTAAAATCACCAGGCTGGTGTGGTTATTTAACTTTGTCTAAAATGTCATCTCTGAGTAGGCCTGTGACAGAATCAAATTTTCATTTAACAAGATTTACTGAAGCTTTTATCCCGGTATTGAATTAAGTTATAAAAAAAGTGTTGTCCTTCTAACAGATTTAATAACTTTTTTCTTATAACAAAAAGAACTCTTAACATTTAAATAAAGTAAAACAATATACAAAAGTGTATAATGAAAAACAAATGTTTTAAACAGATTAAAGTGCAATTATAAAGAACAATAGGTAACACTTTACAATAAGGTCCCATTAAGTTAAAATTAGTTAATGCATTAATTAACATTATCTAACAATAAACAATAGCTACATTTGTTACAGTAGTTATTAGGCTTTGTTAATGTTAGTAAATAAAAATACAACTGTTTATAGTTAGTTCATATTAGCTCAGGTCCGTTAAATAATATTAACAGATACAACTTTGATTTTAATAAAAATCAGTACATTTGTTCTGCAGACTTTCATTTATATATATATATATATATATATATATAGAGAGAGAGAGAGACACACACACACACACACACACACACACACAGTTACACTTTATTTTAAATAAGTACTGAGTGATATTAATTAACTACACACTTACTATAGAGTTACGGTTAGGGTTAGTTACTTGTAATTATGCATAATTACTGTTATTACTACAGTAAGTACATGTAGTGACATCTAACGACGTCACCTTTAAAATAAAATGTTACCAAACATACTAATAGAACCTTATTGTAAAATGTTAATGAACAATAATAAAGAATCAGAACATTTCAATCAATATCTAGAGCATATTTTAGCTCAGATTTAAAAGTAAAAATATTTAAGATTGAAAAATAGATTAAATTTTTAATTTCTTTAAGTATTTCTTTAAACTATTTAAGTATTTAAGTATTTGGTGCTGTGATGAACACCATAGTGAGTATAAAAATCTGAATGGGTGTTTGGAATATTTAAATACTGTTTAGTGTGCATCTCAAACAACTACCTAGTTCAGCAGTCAAGGCACTGATCAGGGAGTCGGCCATTTTAAGGGCTGTCTCATTCCCAAAATCCTTTCAGTGCACTGAAACTTTCACTCCCTAAAAAGTCCCACAATGTGACATGAGAACCATGGAGCATCGATGCTCACTATGTACCCTTACCAGAAGTTCTGAAGACTGAAACATAATTCACGTGAGCCAACTCACCACTGTGAGTCTCGTGGGTTCCCCTGGCCTGCGAGGGGTGATGGTTTTTTTTGGAAAGCAGGACAAGGCTGATAGCCGTGAAAACAGAGTGAGGACAGAAGCATGATTGCTAAAGAGCATCACCTCCGCACCATACAAGCCTTGTATCTCTCACAGAGGAGCTCCGGATTGACGACAGTGAAGGACGAGAGAGGACCAGGCCTGGACCTTATGGTGTTGTTTAATTATTTTTATGCTGCAGGTGTCCGTGAGGGGCTGCCGCTTTACTTTTGTGTTTATTTTATGATGATTAAAGTGTTTGAACATTCGACGGTTCCCTCCTCTTTCTTCCCTGAACTACTAACCTCGTTACAACGACCTAGGGAGCTGATTTAGACAAACCCAGAAAGAAGCAGCTGCTTTGTTTATGGGGTTACCGGGGTAACAGATACATTTCGGCTGTTTCATAAGCGCCTTTTACTGTCAGAGAGCGAATGTTAATTTTCATTCAGCATGTCTCCTTTACTTATTCTGCCATGCTTCTCATTCATGTTGGGCTTGCTTACATCAGAGTGCGCACGTCTCTTTGACGCAACATACATGCAGTATTTCTACATGCAGAAATTTAACTGGTTGATGGAAAAGTATTCTTAAAATACATTCTAAAAATCTAAATAATTCGTAATTAGGAATTACTCACTGTATTTTGAAGTGCCCAGACTGCTCACTATAACAATATCATATTCATGATCGAATCACTGTATATTGGCACATGTCTATCTGTGAGTTTATAAGGAGGAACCGAAACTATTCCTAGGATATTGGCTTCCGAAACTATTCCTAGGATATTGGCTTCCGAAACCATTCCTAGGATATTGGCAGTGTCCCTTGTGAAAACAAGCATGCTTATCTGCAGTTGTAATGTACTTCAAATCTTAAAAGTATATTTTTAAAAAAGTAAATTTGGAGATGATATAATATTAATGAAATAAAGGCCAATTAAGTGTACTTAAAAAGACAACATTTTCATGTTTCTTAACACATTTAAGTATACATTTAAAAAGTGCACTTTATAATAATGTTAGACTAGAGGTCATTTTAAATCATTATGTTTTAATAATGACTTTTGACATACTTTAAAGAAGCTCACTTATTTTGATGTTTTGACTAACAGACTAAAGCACATGTAAAGTATTGATTATAATTGTAACTGTACTGTGTTATTCAATATTACATTTAATGTTAATGTTTTAAATTTACTAAATTGCAACATCATTGTAAATGCATGATTACAAATATACTTCAATACTTGCCATACAAGTTTCAAAACAAATTACATTAAAGTATATTTTAGTTTACCATAAATGCTTGTAAGTACATTTGGCAGTAATCTTTATCTTTCATATTTTAAATTCATAATTAAGAAATGGCATAAATATGTTCTTAGGTTATACTTAAGTAGGTCAAACTACACTCTAAATTTCAGCTAATTGTATTTAATATAAATTTAAACTATAATATATTTTAATATAACCCTTAAATACATGAATGTTTTACCAATCGTTATTAATATTAATATTTTAGTATATTAATATTAGTATTTTGATCACTGGCAGCTTATTCACCAGAACTACCATCAAGTGACAATGACAGTAATTGAGGAATACTAAGATGGTTGATGTTTAACTTTAAAAAATTAATGATGCTTTGAGTGATGTGAATGATGTCCAGGGTCGATAAAGACCCGAGGTATGTGTTAAACGGTTAACTGTAATTAACATGCAATGAAGTGTCTTAAAATATTACATTCAGTTCACACTTATGTATGTTCGTTATAAATATATTATTTCTGTTATATGTAATCTTTTTAAACGTATGCTAAAATGTACTCTTTTTCACAAGGGGAATGTAGCGAACTATAAATGTAATTATAATCAGTGTTGGAGGTGACACATTACAAGTAACTTGAGTTACGTAATCAGATTACTTTTCAAGTAACTAGTCACGCATTATTTTTTCAATTTACAACAAAATATCGTACATTGTATGTGTATCGTACACTACATTAGTTAACATGAAATAATAATGAACTGCACTTATACAGCATTTATTAATCTTTGTTCATATTAAATGTCAACATTTACTAATAAATTATTACAATCTTGTTAACATTAGTTAATGCACTGTGAACTAACATGAACAAACAACGAAAAACTAACGTTAACGAAAATGAGTAAATACAGTAACAAATGTATTGCTCGTGGTTTATTCATGTTAGTTAATACATTAACTAATGTTTAAACTAATAAACCTTATTGTAAAGTTAATTTTTCACATTTATTGACCGACTGATTCTTCTGTCCCCATGCTGAGAGAAATAAAGTGCAGTGGTGTTGTGTGCGCTGTGTAAACATGATGGTTATTTTAGTTCTATACTAAATGTGAACATGCATTTACTCATCTCACTAGCACAAAAACATTCGATATACCTCAAAATGAATAAAAACAGTGAAATGCAATCTCAGAATTTTACGCAAACCTGTAATAATTAACTCTTTTAAATTACACAAATATACTTTGTGTATTTAATCTCCTTTTATTAAGCAATGTGACCTTCAATGATCTAATTTAACCATACTAATTAGCAAAAATAATTGGTAAAAAAAATTGGTTATAATACAGTAATACATAACAGAAATCAGAGATGAGAGGTGACTGGTGATGTGAAGGTAAGAAGTCAAATGTTAGTTCCTGACCTGTGTTATGAATAGCGTGAGTCCAGAGCAGCTGTGCAATATCATGGGTCCAGGTTTCTCTGTCCCGCACGCTGGCGGCCTGGAGAGTGAGACAGTCCCTGGTGCGAGATGCATGTCTCACCCACACCTCAAACTTCAGTCCGTCCTCCCCAACACTCTGAGTGAGGCCCATCTCACCCGTCTGAGGAAAAACAGTTAGTGCGATGCTCTTAAATCAAATGGGTGTAGGTGCAATGACCTGAAGAAAGTTTAATAAGTATATAAGAAGTAAATTTTACTGATCAGACTTGTTGCAAATATTGCAAAACAAAATATTAAAATAAGATTTAAAATGTAATTTAAACTAAAACTCTTAATTTTACATTATTAAAAATTGCACTTTTGGAAGTGTACTTAAGTCGGTTAAGAAAGTGTACTTTCTTTAACTACATTTAAGTGGCCTTTTATTTAATTATTATTACATTATTTGCAAGTACATTTTTATAAATATACAAGTGCATACTATTGTCATTTATAGAAAATTGCAGGCAGTATACAGTACTGTGCTGTACACTAGTACACCCAGCTTGTGTGTGTGTATGTGTGTGTGTGTGTGAACAGCCTGTGTGCGCGATTTTGTGTGTACCTTAATGCTGTGCTTGAAGCTGTACACACTACATCCCGGGTTGGGTGTTTTGTGTTTGGTAAAGATGACGTAGTTCTGATAGAGGAAGACGCTTCTGATTCCCGTCTTTTTCCGTCTGCCTCCACCGCACACACACAGCTCACCCTGACGCACTAGTTCTCCACGCTCTGCCACTGGTATCTGAAACACACACACACACACACACACTTTTGGTTTTCATGTTTTATGGGGACATTCCACAGACATAATGATTTTTATACTGTACAAACTGTATATTCTATCTCCTAACTCTAAACATACCCATCACAGAAAACTTTCTGTATTTTAAAATTTTCAAAAAGCATCACTTAAGTATGGTTTAGAAGCTCAACAGAGAATCATTTCCTTTTTGTTACGTGATTTGATATGATATGAATGATACGGAGGACGCATCAATATTTAAGTTGTATATACAGATGCTGGTCATATAATTAGAACATCATCAAAAAGTTGATTTATTTCACTAATTCCATTCAAAAAGTGAAACTTGTATATTATATTCATTCATTACACACAGACTGATATATTTCAAATGTTTATTTCTTTTCATTTTGATGATTAAAACTGACAACTAAGAAAAATCCCAAATTCAGTATCTCTATTCGGTATTTGATGATATTCTAATTATATGGCCAGCACCAGTATAATATTCTTTTGTATCACCTGTATCACTTGTAAACAGATTTTCTTTTTAATTATTTTGAGTGATTTTATGTTTAAAATATAATTTCCACCACCATCATTTCCATCCCAGATGTGGTAGAAACATTGTGGACAAATTCAATTTTGTACAAATTAAATAAAATAAATAATGAGAATGAATAAAGTTCATACATTCAAATATCTGAAACATGACATTGCTCTTTTTTTCACGTTTGGCATGTTTTGATATTCCAAAAGACATCTGTTTAAATGAAAATCTTATAATTACATTAATATGTACTGTATAAATTTAAGTATCATAGTTAATATAAATTAATATAATCGATAGTTAGAATATAGTAATATCAAGAACTGTGAAATTTGTTTTTAGGTATTTTTCTGAATGTCCACCCTGAGAATCAAATAAAACCGTTGTCCCATTAGATGATCTGTCTTACTTTTTAATTTAAAAGGTGAAATGTGTAATTTCTGTGAAATTAGCGTAACTAAACAGCAAAAATGTTGACATGTGAGGCTACTTAAAGAAATAAAGCAATATTCTTAAATGTTCGTGTTCAGTGTTCTTAAATGGTTTTTCATATTAAACTCAGATAATATTTATATTTATACATACTTTTAGCATCAAAATTATTTTTTAAAAAAAGCAAGAAAACAGGCCAGTGACATTTTATTTACTCTTTGAGACCCATTTTTGCTTGCATTTGTGGGTTGGTGACTTGATTATAGTTCAAGTCACTCATGTTTAGTCATGCCTCAGAACCATAGAGCAGGGAACTTCAGCTCAGGTTGTTTCAGTGGTGTTGAACCTGTAATATGTGTATTTTAAATTGAACAAATAAAACAGCCTGCTAAATTAAAATCTGTTTTTCAAGGGTCATGAAACCACATTTTTGAGATGTTAACAGATTTGTATGTGTTGCACATTATTAAAAGAGAGGCATATCGCACTGTTACTTGTGCATTTGGCAGACGCTTTTATCTAAAGCCAATGTCAGTGCTTTCGAGGAATAAATCCTTTCCAGAATAAGTGTTGGGAATCAAAAACCTGTGATCATGGTGTTGTTAACAGCATTGCTAATTATGGTAAGCAGTGTTATTATAGTATGTATTAATATCTTGAAGCTTAATATATATATATATATATATATATATATAAATTACACAAATATAATATGTGTGTGTGTGTATATCAGGAGCGTTTCCTCTGAGGAGGCAAGGGAGGCAGTGTCTCAAAATAACTGGATGAGAAAAAAATCAATATTATAAAAATAAAACAATGCAAATGTTACAAAATTTGACATTAAAAAGTGTAAAAGTCACTAGTTTTTATAAAGTAACACTGTCCAACAGCGACACCCTCCCCTGAGCCCACTGAGTTTTAACAGACTCCCACAGCATGCGTTGAGTTTGATGGGGAGTAACTGAGAATGATCGAGGGAAAGTGCCATAAATCCCGAATCTTGTTTTTGTGCATATTCTCGAATCGGCCTGAATGAAGAAAATGATGGCGTTAATGGGAAGAATAAATAAAAAGCAAGTAAACAACTCATCCACTTAGATATCACTGCTTTATGTCACGTCAAAATCAAACTTGAAATGGCCAGAAAACATGATGACTGTGGGGGTTTTAGTGAGCATCTTGGTAAAATTAAATGTACCCAGGGGTGGACTGGCCCATTGCTACCTAAATATAAAAAATTAAATATAACAAATAAGTTTTCCGTCGGTCCAGCTGAATGGCCCGCACGGCCCACTTTATTCAAAAATTCCAATGAATTTAGCGTCCTCAGACTCAGTGCAGTGGTTCAAAGGCGCTTGTGAATGTCAAAAAGTTTGAAATAGCCAATCAAATCAAAGGAGGCGGGATTTACTGTTCACAGAAGCAGAGCAGAACAGCGCTTCCGCTTGAATGTGAGCTGAGGTATGCAACATGATGAGACAGAACAGCAATATTTACTGCTTACGATGTCATTAATTAATTTTCAGGGATGCAAACTACTACTGGCTTTTTTGAATTTCTCAGTTATTAAATCTATTTACGTTATTTGTACACAATGCACAGAGAAACATTAACATAGCGGTTTTCAGCATTTCAGACATGACATTCACTTGTCTAAGAAAATGAATAGTACAACTCAGAAATATCATTCTCAAATTTACACTAGAGCATAGTAAACCTGACGACTTTCACTTTTAAGTAACATAATTATGAAAGTGTCATACATTAAAATGAAAATGTAATCATGCATTATTTTATAGCTATATACTAACTGGTGATCAAAAGTTTGAAATAATAATTAAATAATTAAGCCCTTTTCAATGCTTTTGACAGAAGGCAGCTGAATTTATTTGCATAGCCTACAGTAAAAACAGTAATATGTAATATTACCTACATTTAAAATAGCTGTTTTCTATGTGAATATATGGCAAAATGTCACTTATTCATGAGATTAAAGCTGAATTTTCAAGTCTTCAGTGTCACATGGTCCTTCAGAAATCATTTTAATATGCTGATTTGCAGCTTAATTATTAAATTTATACTCAGTTATTAACAATGGTTCTTATTATCAATGCTGAAAACTGTTATTGCTTCTTAACATTTTTGTGGAAACTGTGATACTCTTTTCTCAGGATTCTTTGATAGAAAGTGTTTATTTGAAATGTAAATAATTTGTAATAATTATAAATGTCTTTACTGGCAATTAAATCAATTCAGTGTTTCCTTGTATTAATTTCTATTTATTTAATCAAACCCCTGACTTCTGAATGGAAGTGTATCACGTTTTCCACACAATATATAAAGCTGCACTACTGTTTTCAACATTTATAATAATCAGTAATGTTTCTTGAGCAGCAAATCAGCATATTAGAATGATTTATGAAGGATCATGTGAAAGTGAAGACTGGAGCAATGATGATGAAAATTCAGCTTTGATCACAGGAATAAATTACATTTTATAATATATTCACATATAAAACTGCATTACTTTTCACCACTATAAGAATTTTTAATCTCTTTTCCACAATTGGAGCTCTACTTTGTAAAATGTCAAGCTTCTGAAATAACAAATAGGCTAGTATAATCACTAGAATTGCACCACAAAAATAGTCCACATTCTGCACTACATTTCAAGTCTTCTAGAACACACCAGAGCATTGTGTCATGTAGACTGATTGTATGGCAAGTGTTTAACTGAGATATATTAATAAGATATTAAACTGTCCTTTTATGTAAAAGAGCTGTGTAAAAGTTCTTCAAAAATAAACACCCGAGGTGGTAATGGGGCCATGACGTAAAGTGGAGTTACACCTCGGGTGTGCATTATTTCTTATAACAGCCTAGAATCAATTATTACGTTTATACTACGGCTGCCACACCACACCTCAAGACACTGTTCAGATGTTGTATTTCAAGACATTAGTAAGGTTTTTTCCATTAAAACTCTCTTGTGTGTGGGACTAATTTCTTACATATCTAATCTTACGCATCTTGCTAATTCCAAAACGTCATTTCAGAACTAGTAACGGAGGCTTGAGCAATTGATAGGAGACTAATGAGAGAGAGAGAGAGAGAGAGAGAGAGAGAGAGAATAAGCATATGTGAATTAGCCTACCTGACTGAGTCTGTGCGTCTCTCATGGCGGCAGTGTCTCTACTAATAGCGAAACTGCATGTTTATGTACCTCAAGAACCACAGTTATTACCACGCTGGTGAGAAATGTCATTTAGCTTTTAAGTTGCTAAACTGTTTTACTAATTAAATCGTCAGAGCAGCACGGACAACACGTTTCAATGCAAGTGTGTGTTCGTACTGTATGTGTGCGCGGTTGAATGAGAAACAGAGTGCTGGAAATAGCATGCATTTCCAGGACATAATAAAACGTATTCTGTGCCAAAAAACATGACAATAATTTGCTGTTTTTATCCTATTGTTTACTATATCTTTGCTTGCTAAGTGTCATTGTGGTTTTTGTTTCTTTTGCAGTTGTAGGCTGTAAGGACCTTTTGAAATGACTAAAATCAATTGGTGTAGTGATATGGAACTGTAATGCAGTCAAGACTTAGAACTATTTAGCTGTGAGTTTCCCTGAAAATATTTGCACACCTTAGAATGTCAACGAATCAGATTCGAGCATTCAACAGCCCTGTAGTAAAAAACTATATATAATATAATTTATTTTATTTTAGCTCACTGCTCCATTAACGAAAACTATTTTTCATATTTTAGAGGAGCACCATATTTTGAAGAATAACATATTTTTAAGAATGTTCCAATAGTTTTTGTCCATACAACGAATGTCTGCGGTCCAAATCAACATTTCTGTGGTGATAGTAAAAGTGATATAGATACTGTAAAAGTAATGAGCTGATTTTCATATTTCCAGACCATCAGCTCTGATGTTAAAATGTTAGTTTGTTGCATGTATAATTTATAATATTATGTTGTTGTTGTGACCTGTTATGCTTTAAACAGCATCATCCTTTTCTCTTTTGACCACCAGGAGGCAGCACTTCAGTGGAAATGCTCACTGTGACTCCACAAAGACATAGTATAGAATCAGATGTGAATGAATGTGTTATTCTCTTACTAGACACCCCGTGATGAGATCACTGGCTCGCAGATCCGCTCCGTGCTTCTGGGCATGTTTTAGGATGGAGAGGGCTGAGTCTGAAGTGGGATTAAGACCGCCCAGTTCCTCTAGGGTCTGGCAGTACTGCTCCAGTCTCTGAATGGGAGTGGAGAGACACTGAGGAAACGGAGGAGCAGGAACAAGAGAGGAAGACAGCTTTGACTGGAGAGAGAGAGACAGACAGAGAGAGAGAGAGAGAGAGAGAGAGAGAGAGAGACTGATTAAATTTAAAAATATTATTTCTATGAGTTTCTATTATTAATATGAGTATTATTTCTCATGTCAAAAAAAAAAAAAGGCACAAACATCAAAAACACATTTGCCATCCTGTGGGCAAAGACAGTAGTGCACCCAGTATGTTTAGCCAAGTTTGGATAGATCAGACTTATGATGTGTGGCTAGTCATCCAGTACATTAAGCAGTATGCTTTAACAATATTTCAAAAGACATTAGAAGTAATTATAAAATTACATATAAAGATTCTTAAGTCCTAATTAAGCAGGTCAAAAAGCACTCTAAAGTTCAGTTAATTGCAATTAATATAAATTTGAACTATAAAAAGTTTTCATTTAATTTCAGTTAACATGCATTTAAATGCCTGAACACATTATATTCAGCTCACGCTTATTATATTCTTTCCAAGTGTAGTATTTCCATAAGTTCTCTTTTGTTTCACAAGAGAAGGGCATAAACTGGCATCTCATTATTTTTTAAAGCACTAGAGGCACAAATATGTTTTTCTAGTTAAAACTATTAGATATGTGAGGAAAACACACTAAGACAGCATAGAAAGTAGGTAGTGTACAACACATTCAGGCCCTATTTTATATCCTATTGATGGAATGTGCTATTTGGACACAGCCAAAACTCTGTTGCATGTCTTCTGATGGCATATTAATAAATTAAATTAAAGTATGTTATATCGTTATAGGTTTCTCACCCTGAAGAAGTCAGCAGCCTGACTGATGAGCAGAGCATCCGGCTCAGGTCTCATACGGATGTAGTGGGAATATAGAAGGAATTGATCCTTCTGTGGAGCAGAGAGAGTGTCCAGCATGAGAGTCTAAGTATTCAAATGGATACATAGCCACATTTAATAATTCATAACATTTTTGTGAATATCTCAGATGACAATTAACCTTGTATTGGGGTGTTTTTTCAACTTCAGCCACTTTTACGGGCTGTTTTTTTTTTTTTAAATGAAACTTGTTTTATGAAGATCACATGAAAATGTGTTTCCCTTTCGAGGGAACTTCAACGCTGCGTCGAATGACGCTTTGGGAACGCCTTCAGCGTGATTGCGTCTGATGCATGAATGTCAACTAGCCAATGGCGAGAATGAACGTCACGGGCGGGTGACGCTCATGACCAGGAAAGGATAAAAGCACATCCGGAGCGACTGCTCACTAGCTTTTTTGCTTCAGCAAAGCGCTCTGTGTGTGAAACTGTCTCTGTCTATTTATTGTTGTTTGTCCAGAAGTATTCAAGCACTATATTTTATTTAGACAGGAGTTTAATGGCGAAGCAAACAGCAACTTGAGTCGTGTTTTCCTCCCTGCTCTCGCTACTATTACGAGTGGGGATACACGCGATTCATGTGCTGTTTGTCGGGAGCAGAGCATGCACGTCAGCTCTTGTTAAAAAGAAAGTTTGAGCTTGACGTGCAGAAAGATCGGGACTTCTAGCTCTGCTCCTCTTGGCTTTTTTCTCGAGGGAATAAAGTCTTAGGCACGGATCTCGCATTTGCCGTGGCAAGTGTGTAGATTTCGGGTCTGCAACTGCAATAAAGAATCTATGGCTTTGATCTCGCGTCCGCCGAGGCGACGCGTAGATTCGGGTCTGCAGACTGCAAATAAAGATTCTAGTGGCTCTGATCTCGCGTCTGCCGAGGCGACGCGTAGATTTCGGGTCTGCAACTGCAATAAAGAATCTATGGCTTTGATCTCGCGTCCGCCGAGGCGACGCGTAGATTCGGGTCTGCAGACTGCAAATAAAGATTCTAGTGGCTCTGATCTCGCGTCTGCCGAGGCGACGCGTAGATTTCGGGTCTGCAACTGCAATAAAGAATCTATGGCTTTGATCTCGCGTCCGCCGAGGCGACGCGTAGATTTCGGGTCTGCAAACTGCAACGAAGTATCTATGGCTCTGATCTCGCGTCTGCCGAGGCGACGCGCAGATTATGGGTGTACATACTGCACAATATTATGTATATTTAGCCTATATCATTCAGACCATGTACACTTGTTTGATGGTTTATGGCTGCATTTAATTTGAAGAATTAAATGTGATATCTGTCTGCATCAATACTCTACTCTATATTTTGCCTTTCATCCAGACTGTGTTTTTCTTGTCTGGTTGATATGTGGCTACATTTAATTTTGAGAAATTAAATGAGATAATAGGTATTAGTGTGCAGTTGGCTGTATTTAATTTTGAGGAATTAAAATGATACATATTTATCTGACTTTCAGTAGTTAGACTCATGTATCAGTTCAGCCTTTTATGCAGATCCTGACGCTGGTGGTGTCAGGTTTCTGAGGGCAGTCCCCTGCGGGGTGGAGCAGTGTACACCTCAGTATACGGTGTCTGTGCCACTTCGTTGCCCTAAGGGAACCGTTCTGCCAACCCCGCCACCCTTGGTGCTTCGGGGTGCAGCGGTTTCTAGCGAGCCTAACATTCAGCGCTCATATGACGCTGCGTCAGGCTTGCGCCATCTGAAAAGGAATCTTGAGGGTAGCTTTACGTGGTTCAGAGCAGTGTACACCTCAGCATACGGTGCCCGCCCCACTTCGCGACCCTCAGGGGGCTGTTCTGCCGACCCCGCCACCTTCGGTGCTTCGGGGCGCAGCGGTTTTCAGCGAGTTCATGACTCAGCGTTCACACGACGTTGGGTCAGGCTCGCACCCTCTGAGGAGGGTCAGAGCAGTCAAATCGGTTGCTTCCTGCCAATATGTTTCAGGTCACCGAAGTGGTTGCTCTAAGTACACCAGAGGTCAGCCTTGGGAGGCTGGTTCCCTTAGTAGATTTTTATGGGAGAGTGAAACGTCTACCAAATATATCTCAATGGGTCCTGCAGACAATAGAGAAGGGTTCAAAATCCCTTGGTTTTATCCAATTCTATTCAACGGGGTGCTACTATCATTAGTGCATCCCGAGCAGGCTCTGGTGATGGAACAAGGAGTAAAGACCCTGTTAGCAAAGGAAGCTATAGAACGGGTCCCTGTAGCCGACTGGGAGTCGGGTTGATACAGCCATTACTTCATTGTTCCAAGAAAGGATGGCGGGTTGCGTCCTGTATTAGATCTTAGTCATCTGAATTGGTAATATTCAAGATGCTGACATTAAGTCAAATCGTGACTCAAATCGGATCCGAGGACTGGTTTGTCACGATAGATCTAAAAGACGCATACTTCCATGTTTCCATCCTTCCACAACACAGGAAGTTCCTGAGGTTTGCTTTCGGGGGCAAAGCGTACCAGTATGGGGTTCTTCCGTTCGGCCTAGCTCTTTCAACCCTGCACGTTCACGAAGCGCGTAGATGCAGCGCTGGCCTCGCTCAGGCTGCATGGCATACGCATTCTGAACGGTACGAACGACTGGCTAATATTAGTTCAGTCAGAGCAGATGGCGGTTCGGCATCTAGATGTCGTTCTCGCTCACATGCAGGAAATGGGGTTGAGACTGAGCACCATAAAGAGTGTGCTTTCTCCAGTATAGAGAACCACCTTTCTTGGTGTGGATTCAGCGATGATGTGGGCTGTTCTTTCGCCCACTCGCATTGCTGTTTTTCTCTCAGTCACGAAGAAAGGAGCTAGGCCAGTCACTCACTGTAAAAACAGTTTCAGAGACTGTTGGGTCTGATGTCAGCTGCGTCCAACGTGATGGCTTTTGGCCTGCTGTACATGAGACCCTTACAGTGGTGGCTCGGAACCAGAGGTTTTCCCCGAGGGGAACCCATTCCTACGATCAAGATCACGCGGCGAGCGTTCCGCGCCTTGGTTATGTGGAAGGAAAACTGGTTCCTGTCCCAGCGGACTAGCTCTTTTACCCCGCACGTTCACGAAGTGTGTAGATGCAGCACTGGCCTCGCTCAGGCTGCAGGGCATGCGCATTCTGAACTATACAGACGACTGGCTAATATTAGCTCAGTCAGAGCAGTGGGCGGTCCGGCATCGAGATGTCGTTCTCGCTCATATGCAGGAATCGGGGTTGAGTCTGAACACCAAAAAGAGTGTGCTTTCTCTGGTTCAGAGAACCACCTTTCTTGGTGTGGGATTCAGCGACGATGTGGGCTGCTTTTTCACCCACTCGCATTGCTGTTTTTTCTCTCAGTCGTGAAAGAAAGGAGCTAGGCCAGTCACTCACTGTAAAAACAGTTTCAGAGACTGTTGGGTCTGATGTCAGCTGCGTCCAACGTGATGGCTTTTGGCCTGCTGTACATGGGACCCTTACAGTGGTGGCTCAGCACCAGAAGGTTTTTCCCAGAGGGGGAACCCATTCTGTACGATCAAGATCACGCGGCGAGCGCTCCGCGCCTTGGTTATATGGAAGGAAAACTGGTTTCTGTCCCAGGGTCCTGTGTTAGGAGCTCAGTGTCGACGAGTCACACTGACCACAGAGGTTCTCTCACAGGCTGGGGAGCGGTTATGGGAGGCCGCTCAGCTTAAGGTCTCTGGAGGGGTCATCATCTTTTGTGGCACATTAATTGCCTGGAGATGCTGGCTGTCTTCAATACGTTGAAGTTCTTCCTCCCAGACCTGGGAAGCCATCATGTGCTTGTCTGCACAGACAACACGTTGTTGGTTTCTTTTATAATCAACAGGGAGGTCTGTGTTCGTGTCCACTTTATAAGCAGGCACACCAGATCCTCCTGTGGTCCCTGGGGAAGACGCTCTCCTTGGGAGTGATCTATATTCCAGAGGCCCAGATTATAGGAGCAGGGGCTAAGGCCAGGGGAATGGAGACTTCACCCTGAGATGGTTAAGTTCATATGGGAGTTTTATGGCCAAGCAGAGGTGGATCTGTTTGCGTCTCAGGATACGACGCACTGTTCACTTTGGTTCTCCCTCATACATCCAGCTCCTCTGAGACTGGATGTCATGGTACAGACATGGCCGAGGCTATATCTGTTCGCATTTCCCCGATTGATCTGCTCCCAGGAGTTCTGGAGAAGGTCCGCTGGGAAGGAATAAGTCTACTACTAGTAGCGCCTACTGGCTGAGCCGAATATGGTTCCTGAACCTTTCTCTCCTTGACTACTCTCCCTCGGAGATTCCAGTCAGGAGGGATGTTCTATCTCAGGCGGGAGGTGTGTTATTTCACCCCTGGCTAGGGATTTGGAACCTGTGGGTTTGGCCTCTGAGGGGGCCCAACTCATAGAATCTGGTCTCTCAACTGAGGTTGTAGAGACCATACTTCACTCCAGAGCTCCGTCCACAAGGAAACTGTACACTCTGAAGTGGAAATTTTTCACTTCTTGGTGTAATATGCGACAGTTGGATCCAGTAAACTGCCCAGTCGGTACAGTGCTAGAGTTCCTACAAGATCGCTTCTTATCAGGTCTTTCCTCGTCCATTCTAAAAGTATATGTGTCAGCTATCGCTGCTTACCATGTTCTTTTGTATGGTACAACTGTGGGGAGAAACCATGTGATAACCTGTTTCCTTCGTGGCACTTTCTTAGAACCGGACCAGGAAAAGCTGATCAGCTGTTTGTTTTGGATTGCCTGCGTCCAAACAGACGGCTAGCGAGTGGATAGTCTATTTATCAATAGATAGACTATAGATTTATCCAATAGATAGTCTATTGGAGGCTATTTCTCTTCCTTATGAGGTCTCTGGCCAGCTGCTATAGCTATCAGAGCTCATTCCACCAGGAGTATGGCGGCCTCCAAGGCCTTGCTATCGAGGGTACCCTCAAGTATGTGATGCGGCGGGCTGTTCCCCTCCGCTCACGTTTGTGACTTTTTTTCTCTAAACTCGACCTGGACGCCGTTCCAGGTTCGCAGGTGCTTAAGTCTTTGTGTGCCGCAGTTTCACACAGACAGGCATTTGCAAGTATGGCGTTTTGGCATATCGTTCCCAAAGCGTCATTCGACGCAGCGTTGAAGTTCCCTCGAAAGGGAACGTCTCAGGTTACGACTGTAACCCTAGTTCCCTGAGAGAGGGAACGAGACGCTGCGTCACCCAGCCATACTCCCTGCATACCTGTGGTCGATTTGCTTCAGCTATTTTAAGCTAGTGAGCAGTCGCTCCGGATGTGCTTTTATCCTTTCCTGGTCATGAGCGTCACCCGCCCGTGACGTTCATTCTCGCCATTGGCTAGTTGACATTCATGCATCAGACGCAATCACGCTGAAGGCGTTCCCAAAGCGTCATTCGACGCAGCGTTGAAGTTCCCTCTCTCAGGGAACTAGGGTTACAGTCGTAACCTGAGACGTTTTCCCCCCATTTGTTTTTCAGTTTTCCAAAAAACTTACCATTCCTTAATTTACTTTTGCTCATTTTTAAATGCTTTTAATGTTTAGATTTTAATTTTAGCCATCCTAATATAGACAAAAATCCATTATTCCAAAATAATCATACATAAGTTGCATTCATTTATGTGCATTATATAAATTTTTGCACAAATTATCACGGTTCCTCAGTTATAGCATCATTTACAACAACAATTTTGAGTATGTTTAGTTACTAATAAAACAAAAGTGTCAGTGAGGAGCATGAGATGAAACATGAAACGTGACGTGTGTAAAAAAAAAAAAATTGTGATAAAGTGATCATATTGCCTCGGAACACTTTGATTAAACCACTGAAATTCATTAGATTATTTTTACGCTACCTTTATGTTCTTTTTAGAGCTTACAAGTTTGGACTTCATTGACTATTTGTAATTGTTATCCTCTGTTTAGTTTTGTTTTATTATCATAATGTTTTTGGTATCAGGATGTGCTACCAATGCTATACTAAAGATTAAGGTTAGGGTTTAGGTTAGGGATAGTGGGGCACCAGGAAGAAACCCACACAGAAACTGGAAGAACACGCACAGAGAGGACTCCTGGCTCAGTCGGGACTCGACCTTCTTGCTGTGAGTTGACAGTGGTCCCCACTGAGCCACTATGCCACCCATTATAAGATGTTACTCACATATTTACTGAAACAGTCTGTCTGCTGTAGTGTCTGTGAGAGTGCGCCCTCCATGGCAGGTAGAAGTAACTGCGAGTGGAAGGCAGAGAGGCTTTTCCAGTTACTGAAGAGTGACTCTGTCTTTCCTCTCAGTGTAGATGGGACGTCTGAAGATTCCAGGAGAGGCAAGTAGTTTTCCTCCACACCTTTAAGCACAGCGACATATTGCCTCTCTGTGCTGACCAGTCGACACCACTGTAGATAGAGCTTGCTGTGATAGAGAGAGCGATAAAGAGTGAGGAAAAGATGTCATTAAATGAATAGCTGACCCATGAACATGGTTTAAATGAGATTTCTTCATGAGAATCCTTTATGATACCTGATCTTGGAATGCCTTATTTGATATTGATCTTATCCTAATCTCTTTTAAAAAAAAATTTGGATACTCCCTTTGTGTTGGGATCAAATTGACCATTGGTTTCTATGCAATTTGCCAAAAATTGACTATTAAAAACACTAAAGATTAATGTAAAAATTTAAAATTTACATCGCAGTTTCTCAGAGACAAAAAATATGTAGCAATGTAATAATTTGCATATTTTTTCTATTATGTTAGGGGTCAATTCGACCAACATATTTTTATGTTCATACAAAAAAAAAAAATTGTCTACTTGACTACTTGTAGTGACTATTTGCACACAGAAGTGCAAACAACTACAACTAATTATGAATAGAGGGTATGCACAAGACGTCATTGTCGGCCGGAGTGACAGTGGTTATACCCACTGAGTGGCAGCATTGGTTTTCAGTGTGAATGCTGCAAAAAGCACACAATACTTATCTAAAATGGGAAAGAGTTTATCGATTGATTGTGCAAACAGATTTTACTAGAAATCTGAGGTATATTTTTACAGACTGTAGCTGAAAGCTACAGAAAAGAGAAGCAAATGGATCGCTGCAATTCACAACTGGACTCCAGGAAGAGAAACGTGGATTAGCAGTTATCATTTAGACCAACCTATACTGTATTTATATAGTAAATACAGTATAGTGTATTTACTGTACAGGCAAATTTGCTTTATGTATTTCCCCGGTGTCGAAATCAGGCACATGTAAAATGTCTGGAAACACGATTCCTGGCTGCATGTCAATATCCATGGATCATTGGATCTTTGCTAAGTTGTAAGGAACACTATATCATGTCCAACCTTTATTTTAAACGGATAATTGTTTGTTTTACTCGCATTTAGCAATTTCCACTATCAAATCCAGTCATGTGCCAGACTCTTTTGCCACTCAGTCTGGCTGAGGGTGTGTTTGATTTATCAATTTATTTACAAAATATCAATTTAGTTCCAAAGATAAAATGACCCTGGGAACTCAGATGAAGAAACAGCAAATTCTATTTGGATGAAATAGAAGTCGTCAATTGAGTAAGACTCCCCTTTGAGTCTTAAATTTCATAAGTTCTCATGTATTTCATATTTTAGTGTTTGACAAGCTATAATAAAGGTTTACTGGTTTTTACCCGACTCTTTTTTTATTGTTCATTTTTGACAAATTTCATCGATCGATGCAAAAATCGATGCAACCCATATTTGTACAGCCTTTCCAAAACACATCTATGTGTCAAGTCTTTGCAAGCACATTATAAACAGTGTTTCAATCAGATTGAAAATCGAATGCAACAGAAGGATACAATGTTTTAGACATCACCATTATGTCTGGTGAATCGTGTGGTCTCAGGGGGAAATAACAAAATAATAACACAAAATGAAGCCATTTCAACTGACAGCCCAACAATTAAGATGTTATTCAACTCCTTAAGGAAAATCCTCATAAAGCGGTTTGGTAAGGTGAATTTTGAAGAGAAACTCCTCTCATAATTTATTGTTTTTTAATTCTCCTGTCATAATTTATTCTCATAAATTATAGGAGGTTGCTATGAGATTGCTTGGGTATTCTAAATGGGTACTAGATTGTTGTGGGTAGATCCCAGGTCATTGTTATATGGTTGCGTGGGAGAGAAACCTGCCACGAACACACCTTTGTGCAGTTGCTCCTGCTCTCTCCAACCCGGTCTCTCTTTCAGTGCGACTGAGAAGTACATGTTGGCGTGTGAAGCCCGTATGATCTGCCACTTCTTTACTGCTGACCTCCACTCCTCTGATGAGCACTCCACCTCCTCCAGCAGGATCCCTCCATCCTGGAACCGCTGCTGTCACTCCCGCTGTAAGGATTGTGTCTGTCAGAGCTCGACGGCCCAGCCAGGATAGCGGAGAAGACTGTCCCGATGTGGACTCAGTGGGTTTAGACACAGCGGCTGAACGGCGAGGGGCCAGCAGAGCCTGAAGGTCAAAACTGGGATGCCGCTTGCGAGGGGGTTTGGGAGGGAGTGGTGCATCTGTGGGCTAAAGCAGGCCAATTGCATGCAATTATTTGTTTAACATAAAATCCCATTTATCTCAAAGAAACACATGCAAGGAACAAAATTGGCATTTGCCAAAAATATAATGCAACTAAAAACTGGCAACATGGCTGGCTTTTTAATGACTTACAACATAATGCATGGTTTAAATCTACATTTCCTAAATATGTCTTTACGTTGTATGGGGTTGCTATGCAGTTGCAAGGGTGTTGCTAAGCAGTTTCTTAGTTTGTTCTTCTTCTGCTAGTGTGTTGGTGCTTGGTTGCTATGACATTGCTATGCAGTTTACATGGTGTTGTTGGTGGTTCTTATGGGGTTGCTGTGAGATTGCTTGGGTATTCTAAATTGTTCTAGGGTGTTTTCGGAGCATCCTAGGCCATTGGTGTACAGTTGCTTGGGTGTTGCTATTCAGTTGTTAGGTTCAGTTGTTCTAGGTGGTTGCTATATGATTGTTATGGTGTTCTGGATGGTTCCCAGCGTGTTGTTATATGGTTGCTAGGGCATTCTGGGTGGTTCTCAGGGTGTTTCTATGTGGTTGATAGGGTGTTGTTTCTCATTCTAAAACACTAACATTTTTTTTGGCTGGGTGCAGCAGATTTTGCAGAAACTTTCCCCCTCCTGGATTCACCCCATCTTTCTTCTTCTCCTCTCCAATCTTGAGTGTTGAGCAGTTTTGTGGCCGGAAGAGAGACGCCAGTGAACCCCAGGACTGCATGCCCCCTTCCCCTCCTCCTCCTCCAGGGCACCAGTCTGGCTCGATTTCCCCCTCTAAATCCCCCAGGCTGGACGAACTGGGTGCAGGAGTCCTCACTCGTCCCCCAGAATCCTGCTCCTGACCCTGGGCAGATGAGCCTCTTTCCGCCTGCAGGATTCGGCTCTTAAACTGAGCCAGTGTTTTCTGATAGCGCTCCAGAGTCTGGGACCAGAGGTCCAACAAAGCCCCTCCACCCAGATCCAGTGCAAGAGCGCGAGCATCCTGGAAACGTGATGGAGGGATTGGAGGGAGAGAGGAGAGAGGAGAGGACGAGGAAGAGGAAGGAGAGGAGGATGACACCACATCACACCACTGAGATGCCTGCAGGAAATGAATGGAGATTTAGTCGTGATCACTGGCATTATTATGTGTATGTAGGAGTAAGTCAACAAAAGTGATTTCTATATTGCAGTAATGGTAAATATGGGATTCAAACAATTGATTACACCTAAGAAAATGCTTCTACACTGCATTAAATAAAAAAAAATAAGAATTTAAGGTGCAGTCACATTAACAAAATATAGGAGATATTTTGCAGCCAAGAAAGGTCCATTGTCAATAATGTTTCACCCTCATTCGAAATGCTGATTCAACAGGAATCTGTGCAAAGGCCTGGATTTCGCAGAGTAATGATAAATGTGACCACACCTTTAATCAGTATTTTTACTGGAAAATCTAAAAAGTCTGGAAACTACATAACATACTGTAAGATAAATGTTATAAGACTTGAATTAAAGTTGGCATGAAGCAGAAATTTCAAGCACTTAAAAAATTGGTTTAACTTAAATGAAAAAATAATATAATGTGTGGCACTCATCAAGAAGAGTCAGTTATGACATTTTGGTTGAAGATTAAGGTTAAATTTATGTATTAAATAAAATATGTGGATGAATCGCATATAAGAAGAGCTGGAACATAAAAATGTTGATTTCATGCCAACTGTAAGTTTATTTCCTGTTCAGACTAATGAGATATGAGATCCCTGTGTGTGTATTTGTTTGCACTTTACTTCAGTGAGTGTAGATAACAGCCGTTGTGTGTTGTCCAGCTGTGTCCAGCAGTCCGACAGACAGTGAGACATGTCTCGCACTTTTTCCCTTATTGGAGGGAGTTTGTCCAGCACAGCTCCAAGACCAGACCAGTCCAGCTCAGACCAGCTCTCCACCTCTGCCAGCAACACCAGAGTCTCACTGTGAAGCTCCTATAAACGCACACAAATGCAAATCTAGCTGATCGCTTCAAGCTGCACAGTGGAATAGGCTAGATCATATATGAAAGTCCATTTCAGTTGTAGTTGTCAAACACACTGACCATAGCAGAGTCTCTGAAGCTCTTGAACTTGTGCTGTTTGAGTGACAGTTTGCTGAGAGACAGAGGAGGGTGTTTATAGTCCTCTAGCTGCTCCTGTATGTGCTCTATGTCTCTGTCAGACTAGAGCAAACACGCACACAGAGAGAGAGAGAGAGAGAGAGAGAAACAAGGAGTCAATGTCATTTGTGATGAAATACATGTAATAGAACTGCACTTTATGAGCAAACTTGAAATTGTTGATTTTGTTTTGCCATTAGGAAAGGAATCGTTCAGAAAATAAAGAAAAACCAATTACATTTCAGTCATTATTTACTTATTATTTACCCTCATGTCGCTCCTCATGTCACATTACTTTCATTGTTCCATTAAACACAAAAGGAGGAATTTAAAGGTTGCCGTGTTGTTATTGTCAACTAAAACTATAATTAATATTAATTTCTATAATATTTAGAATGTTTACTGTAATATTATTTTCATGTAACTGAAATAAAATATAAAAATTAGATGAAAAACGCAAAATTGCCTTGTCTTGGCAACTACCTGAAGTAAAAAGTTGAAGTACTGAAATTAATATGAAAACTAAAAAGTAAATTAAAGCTATATGTAAAAAAATTATATAAATTACAAAACGCATAAAATTAATAAAACTTAAGCTACAGCCTTTTCAGATGTATTAGTATATAATATAGTGCATTAATTTAGGGCATATGGTGCATATGTTATCGTGCTTTTCATTTTCATGTTAACCTTTCCTTTAATGTAATTTATATCATCATTGCATGCCATTTTCTTAATGAACACATCCGAAACAAGCTGTTCCTGAATGACTTTAATGCTGACATACATAGTCTCATATCAGTAAATCAACACACTGCTTAAATGGTCAGCATGTTTCCCCTAAAAGCTTAAAAAAGAAAACAGTCATTCAAAGCAAGTGAGCAACGCGATGCGTCAAAACTGGAATGCTCCCATTATAATCAACAAAGCTGCAAGTTTACACAGTTTCACGTGACTGTTTATCCCCTCGGTTCAGCACGAGTTCATTGTTCTGGACTCTCTCGAACATTCCCATTATAATCAGCAAAATCTACACTGCAGAAGAGTTCAACTTCAGGCCTTGAGAGTTGAGTTACAATCCTAATCAAAAACAGTTTTTTGTATATGCAAATTTTTTCATATTTGAATTTATTCAATTTCACTCTTTTTATTGATGTCATTTTTATGAATCATATTAATCCTTTCTTCATGGCTTCTAATCATTGATAGCTATGTATTCATTTAATCATCACTAATCATTATATTCCTTATGTTGCATGATTATTCTTCAAGAGAAGTACAAAGAACTTCAATAGGTACTTTTCCTAGTCCATTCCTGTTATGCACGCACAGCTTAAAAATGTTTAATCTTCTGCTTCATCTTCCTTTCCTAATTCTGAAAATATTTTACTTCTTTTGAGACTTTCTTTCTCTATACACTGTTCTTAACAACAGAACACTATCTCTTAGATACAATACTTTGGATAATCTTATCTTGGAATTTGTTTTGCATTACAAATTTGATATTTACATGATTTATTTATTTCATTTTAATACAAATTGTTATTCCTTGATCAAATTTAATCTCCGACATAATCACTGCTTGCCCGCCTGGATCACACTGCATCAGTTTAACAAGCTATTGAAGGACTTCAGGATTACTTGAACATAGAAGCACCATAGATTGCATAGATTGCACCAATTTACACCCATCAGGCATAACATTATGACCACTGACAGGTGAAGTAAACAACACTGATTGACTCTTCTTCACGGCACATATTAGTGTCCTCAAAGGTGATGTGTTAGAAGCAGGAAAAATGGGCAAACATAAGAATTGATCGAGTTTGACAAGGGCCAAATTGTGATGGCTAGAAGACTGGGTCAGAGCATCTCCAAAACTGCAGCTCTTGTGGGGTGTTCCCGGTCTGCAGTGGACAGTATCTATCAAAAGTGCTCCAAGGAAGGAACAGTGTTTAACCAGCAACAGGGTCATGGGCAGCCAAGGCTCATTGATGCACATGGGGAGCCAAGGCTGGCCCACGTGGTCTGATCCAACAGATGAGCTACTGTAGCTCAAATTGCTGAAGAAGTTAATGCTGGTTCTGATAGAAAGATGTCAGAATACACAGTGCATCGCAGTTTGTTGTGTATGGGGATGCGTAGCCACAGACCAGTCAGGGTGCCTATTCTCACCCCTGTCCATCGCCGAAAGCACCAACAGTGGTCACGGGATCATGGAGCAATGAAAGAAGGTGGCCTGGTCTGATGAATCACGTTTTCTTTTACATCACGTGGATGACCAGGTGCGTTTGCGTCGCTTGCCTAGGGAAAAATTGCACCAGGATGCACTATTGGAAGAAGGCAAACCGGTGGAGGTAGTTTGATGCTTTGGGCAATGTACTGCTGGGAAAACTTGGGTCCTGCTATCCATGTGGATTTTACTTGGACACGTACCAACTACCTAAGTATTGTTACAGACCATGTACACTCTTTCATGGAAATGGTATTCCATGATGGCTGTGGCCTCTTTCAGCAGGATAATGCACCCTGCCACTAAGCAAAAATGGTTCAAGAATGGTTTGAGGAGCACAACGAGTTTAAGGTGTTGACTGACCAGGTCAGGGCTGTTTTAGTAGCAAAAAGGGGTCCAACACAATATTAGGAAGGTGGTCATAATGTTTTGCCTGATCGTTGTATGTCTGTCTTTCTGTCTGACGGTCTATCTAAAATAATTCTAATTCCTAACTACTACTGGATTAATATTCATTTGACAAATTTTCTCTTTATCCTCAAACATACAGTACCTTGTCCAGTTTATCCACAAGAGTAGCCAATCTCCCAAGCGCTTCGAGGTCACGACCCCTCTGATTAGACACACGCACCAGCCGGTGAAGCGCATCATCCACACTATCATATAGGTTAGAGGTCACTGCTAAAGCAGCCCTAAAAGCAAAAGGCAGAATTAAAAATCAAAAAGCAACATTCCAGATTTTATACAAACAATTTAAAATGTCCACTAAAGATTAAATTCAAGTGAAACTAAGTGAAATGTGAACTAATTTTATAGTATTATTTATTTTCTCTCTATTCTATTCATACTTGCAGTCTGGTGATTTTTGTGCCAATCCTGATGTCCCATTTGCCAGACCTGCCAACCAAGCCCCGCCCCTCTGCTGCAGCTCTGTCAGCCGCCGGTCAGTGAGGATGCTTGTCATTAACTGTCTGTGTTTGTCAGCACTGCAGGGAACATTCTAAAGGTGAATAGAATCAGTTATTAGTCTAATAACTACACTGTAAGCGTCTGCATGGTTGTTGCATAACAAATATTACACAAACAATTAAGTATTGAAATACACTTTAAATAGCCAGCTAATTATATTGCCATTAAATTCTGCCTAACCTTAATACAGTCAGGTAGTGGTTCAGTGTCTATAGACTGCAGTGCGTCTCCCAGCAGGTTGAGGGCGCATTCACAGCGCTCAGTCAGCTGCTCCAAACTCTGTGCAGAGCATTAGGAAGAGCATGTTAATCTGCTGCAGATGTTGGGTCAGGCTTGTGGTAATTCTTAAAACGTTTAGATTTAAGTTTATTGGTCCTTTTTATGAGTATAACTTAACTGTATTTCTAAACATAAAATATCTTGTGTTGTGGGAAAGATTCTAAATATATTTAACCAAAGTGCTAAGTTTACACACACACACACACACACACACACAAAGAAGATATCTTTTTTTGAATGTTAATGGATAGGTTACATGAAAGTGCAGAAGTTATGGTACTTTCGCTCTGGAAGTATATTCCCTCGGGATGTCCCTTGGGATCTCGTGCCACGAGATATTGGTATGACTGTGTGAGGGTGAAATTGGGGTAGAATATGCCACCGCTATGATTGGATTAAGCTGTCATTTTGCTTTTTATATTAATAAAAAACATTTAATTGAATTGGATAATGGTGGCTTCAATTCCATCCAGCTCATCCAACATGAGCCATATGAAGTCCAACAGAAATCAGAGTCCACTGATCAAATGACGAGAGTAAGTAACTGACAAGACCATGGCGGAGGATTCATTTTACCACAAAGCCGCAGCACCGCCGCTCCCTACAGAATATGCGCGATCGCGAAATCGAAAGTAAAATGCGTGCGCGCATTCAAACGTGATTTCATTACCACACATTTTGAAAGCAGCTCCCTGATGAATGCAAATATATCACAATGAAAAGCTATTTTAGGCTGGGCTGTGTAGTTGTAACCATCTCTTAGCTCTGTATCATGCTTGAAGAAAATTTGGTCTTTATTTGCACTATGAATATTGAAAGAGTACTGACAAATGATGACTATGATCAATTTGTGCCAAAGCATTCAGTTAGGAGGTCAAAAGTTGTAGAAGCTCAAAAATCATGTACAGTTCTAAGGTCTGAACAGACTTATTTGAAATCATACAGGAGAGAAGCTAGTCAGTTGAGTTTGTGGCAAAACCTTTTACAGTGCTTGAGTATTGTTGTCTTCTACTGCA
This sequence comes from Zacco platypus, assembly GCA_038088235.1. Classification (NCBI taxonomy): domain Eukaryota; kingdom Metazoa; phylum Chordata; class Actinopteri; order Cypriniformes; family Xenocyprididae; genus Zacco; species Zacco platypus. Next base: position 9,819,363 of record CM076085.1, on the reverse strand, counting down.
TAGGATTATTCATACTCAGAAAGTAGAACTGAAATGACATTCATTACAAGATTATTAGTTAAAATATTGTAATTGCTAATGTTACCTATCTAGTTTCTCCTCGCTTGGAAAAAAATCCTATTTCCATGTTAACAGAAACTTCCCTGTTGGTGAATCTTGCCATGGGTTTATTGACAGTTCAGTAGTGTTTTTGTGTGTTTTTTTTTTTTTAAACAAAGTATAATATCACATTCATTATATAAACTATGACTATATAACTTTGGCTCAACAATGCTTTTGGGAAACCCAGGTAGATACAGTGAGCAATTTTGAGAAGAACTAATATTGGATTTATCAAAGTTTGTCAGGTAACATAAAATCCTTGAAATACATTCAGAGTTCTGTTTAAGACTTTTCTTAGCAAGTAAACTAGAAATCCACAAGCTGGACAGTCAGAATAAGCTGTAATGTGAACCATGCCAAATACCTTGCTACGCAAGACAACTTGCCAAGTAATTTCTTACCATTCTGAAAGTGAGCCAGTCATCATGTGAGTGGTTAAAGTCTCCACCCATTTCTCTGGGCAACTGCTGCTTGTCCACAAACTGCTGAAGGATGCCGGTACCTCGTACTGTATGCACCTGAGAGAGTAAAATAGCTAATGAGTTTTATTATCTACTCAAATGCTTGAGTGCCTGACTGAACAATAACTTTTCCCACAGGAACTGAACAAACTCCCTGGGGATGTAGAGGAGCCAAAAGAAGAAGAAAAAAATTCCAACTGTTCTAACTATGAAATCTTTGCTTTTATATGTCTGTGAGATGGTCACTGTGACATAAATAATATAATGTTACATTTAAGGTGGATTGATGGATTTCACATTTTGGATGTAGCCTTCCTACACAGAGAAGAGCTTTTTGGCAACTAGGTCTTATTGCCAGATATAAATGCACTGATAATCAAGATATAATCCAAACAAGCACTAATAGGATGGATAAGCAGAATTCGCAACAGTAACTAAGAGAGATTGGGCTTAATATCAATTCCACATCACAGATTACACATCTTTTTATAACTAGCCCTTCTTCATTTTCTCCCTTGTAGGGGTTTTTAGGTACCGATAGCTGCTCTTCTCGGTCTCTCTTGTGTTTGTCACATAGTTGTTGAGCACAAAAAGTAAGTGGAAAGCTCATTCCATTCCGTTCCCTATTTTGTGTTAGCCTAAATTGATTGATAAATATCAACTCAGTGTAAAAACCTCTATTCCATCCAGAGCCGGTTGGGTCGATTCTTCCTGTTCCTCTGTTAGGATAAGAATCGAGTCAAGCCCTGTTGCCACCTGTCCCTGTTAAACACAAGCCGGCACAAACACACAGACAAGACAGATTTAGAATCAATACAATAACTGGACCACAAACACAGTCAGCGCACTGACTCACCTTGAAGAGCTTCAGTGCAGAGAGACAGAGTTCAGACGGGGCAGACTTTCTGCTGTCCACTATCACGGTAAGACCCTTCTCTTTAGCCATAGGTCTGTTATTTCAAAATAAGCACAGCTTAGTACGCACATTAGCCAAGCACAGTAAAAGGTCATGAGATAGTGCCCTCCAGTCTAAAATTCAGTGAAACATCGGGGATTTACCAAAACCCTGGCCAACTCTAACTTTAGCTCACTCAATATAAATATTTTCTCTCAAAGAAACCAATGCATGCAATATGTGTATAGGTTTTATGACAGTTGTAATGGTCTCTGCCACATGGGTTAAATAACAGACCTGGTAATGGTGTAATAGCAGGACAACACTTTGATCATTTCATCTGTGTTCCAGTCATCCTCTGGGAGGTGACTTTCTGTTAAAACCAAAGCTCGTCCCAGTCGATCCATAGTACCTACGCAAGAAATCCTTTAATATTAAGGTAAAAACAAATATATTGTAATGATTAAAAGCAAGAATAATTACCTGTTAATTTTAACTTTCCCGACTGCAGAAGATTGAAATCTAAGTCTCTAAGATGAGGAGGGGGAGATTTGGACTCCAAGTGAGCAGCAGATTCAGATAATCCCATCTCTTTTTGGGAATTGTCAGGAAATGATGTGCCAGACTGGCTTTCTGCAATACATGTTGAATTTGGAGTATGGAGTAAGCCAGTGGTTCCCAAACTTTTTTGCCATGCCCCTTTTTTGTTGAGAAAAATACTTTCAAGATCCCACCCCCCACCCGTTTGTGTTCATGATGTAAGATTTTTTTTTCGTTCTTGAAAGTCTCTTATGCTCACCAAAGCTGCATTTATATATTTAACAGACAGTAAACAGTAATATTGTGAAATATTAAAAAATAATGTTTTAACATAATTTATTCCTGTGGTGGCAAAACCAATTTTTAGCATTATTACTCCAGGCTTCAGTGTCACATGATCCTTCAGAAATCATTCTAATATGCTCATTTGCTGCTCAAGAAACATTTTTGATTATCAATGTTGAAAACAGTTGTGCTGCTGCTTCATATTTTTGAGGAAACTACTTTTTTATACTATACAATTTTTACTGCTACTTCTTTGGTGAATATAGATGCGCCCACATAAAGACACTCTCAGACATGACCTTTATTGCAAAATTCTAAACGATTTATTTAAAGTGAAGTTCACAAACATAATTTCGGGAGAACCCATCTAATCTTACAACCAACTGCCAGAGCATTTAAGCAGCCACTCACTTGCTCTGGCATCAGCTGTTTTGGCATCCCTCCACCTCACCAACTCCACCAACATAATTTAGACATTTAATTTACCATACTCTTCTATCAAGCACTAGTAGCCCTACTGAGGGGAAAGTCTAAGCTTGAGTTAAAGCTGCTTCCTCGAGCCCCCCCACTGTGGACAGCAAGCCAAATGCGCTTAACCTTATAAGCTTAAAGATTATATGGGTAAACAAACTTGTGAAACGTAATTAATACAGTACTAGATCGACATATTTCTCTTTCTGTTTGTGATGCAAAGTCTATAAGTGGTGTCTTAACTTGTTCGAATTATTATTGTCAGAAGTTAATATTCTGAATCACGCAAACACACTGTGGTGTCTCTTCATTACCCAGCGTTGTACTGGTGAATCTGAGGGCGTGATATGCCTCGTCATATTTTCTTGTCTTTTCACTGCACTGGACTACTGGAATCGACAAAGCTTACGTTGTAAATCCATTGTCTTATTTGTCAGAGTGCCTGAGTATTTCAGAAATAGGACAGATTTGTCGTATTGCGTAGCGCCGCATCCAGTAGATCATTATAATGGGTTCTAGACACCTTGTTTTAGTATTTGTGAATATGAATTCTGCTTACCTGGCACTAGCAGTCCTTTCACAAACCTGTCTATGCTAAGTGTTTAAGCATAACAATGTATCATTCATTTATATTTTTACAAGGCTCACTGCAATACACAATTCTGATTCTTCACTCGTACTATCCAGTGGTTTGTTAAAGCAAGCAATGATTTACTCAATGTAAAGCCACTGATAAGCATTAATTGTACAAATCAGAACATACCTCCATCTCTGGCCTTTGGCTTTGCATCTGTTTCTATATCAGTGGCTGGTACACTGACTTCGCAATCTTTGGACAGCTGAGGAGCCTCCTCTGATTGGCTAGAGTGGCTGATTGGGTGAGTGGCTTTGCTCTGGTTCTTTGAGATGACTTGATCACCCTTGCCTTTATGTTGGACACGGCCATTAGATTTGGCCTTCCCTTTGCCTCCTCTGGCTTTCCTCTTCCTCCTGTAGAAAAGTAAATGTACGTGTTTTAGTGATTCAACAGATTTTCTATGGTTATAGTGATATGGTATCAGTGGTATGATACAGGCAGCACTGAGCACAACAAGATGGTGCAAGCAAAAATATTTGAAGCATCACTGGAATTTCATATTTGCAACTATAAATGTCTACATGACCATACCTGGGTGCTCTAAATCCACCCGTTTTTACTTCTTTTCCTCTGGGACAAACAAAGTTCTCTGACTTTCCAGCACGCTTTTCACCCATGGTACTCATTGTACCTGATGGTGGCATAATTTTATCAGTTTTCTCATCACTGGTATTGTCTGAATGTTTGGTTCTGCTTTGCGCACAACCTGATAAATCAGATGCATTGTTCATGGAAGAATCTCGGAGGGATGTTGTACTTGTCCTAGATTGCCCAGCCAATTGCTTGTTTATGCCTTCTGTTTCCCCATATACAGCCAACGGGATAGTGCTATTATCTCCAGCATTGGAGGGATTTGTTAATGTTGCAACCTCATGTCTACTGTTTAAAGTACTGTCCAAAATTTTATCATCACAGTCACAGTGTGATCTTTGGCTGTGGTCCTGTTGTCCTTCTCCAAGACTCTCTGCGTTGTTCTTTGCCACATCATTAGCATCTATGGAACATCGCCCACTTGAACCCTTTTTTATCTGACACTCTACCCAGGGCAGTGTACCTCCAGTCCCATCTCTCTCTTTTCCTACCCCTGGCCTCCTCTCTTTGGCTGGATTGTCCATACAACGAGATCTGCATTCGAGACCTACTGGGTCCTTAGCACCTTCATCAGAGTCCTGGAATGAAGGAGAATATGACCTCCTTTGGCGCCCTAAATCAATGACACGAGGCAAGGGCCGTGAGGTAGCCAAGTCACTGCAGGAAACTACACCATTCTTACCGTTGTTGTTGCTATCCCTTCGTACTAGACTTCCAGCCCTGGCACCAGGTTCAGTCCTCCCATACCCTCTCCCCTTCCCCTTTCGTAGTCGTATTGCTTTACCCCTCCTACACAGGGGTAATGTTTTGGTCTTACATATCCCATGCATCTCCAGATAGCGCTGTTTAGGATCAGCACCACCATCTGGTCCTCCTCGGGGCTCTAGTAGTTCAACATAATCTCCAGCACCATCTAAAAGGTGGTCATCACTGCTTCTGCGCAGACATTCTAATGCGGCCTCAATCTCTGCCTCGTTCCCATCTGGAGGCAAGTCATCCTCTTCATCCCAAGACCAGGAATCATGCTCTCCTGAAGAGCCATCCCAACCAAGGCCCGAGCCACCTGATGACAAGTCAGTTGGGTCAGGATTGTCTTGGAGAAGATCGGATGGATTGTGCAGAAGTTTAGGATAGACCACCTCTTCCCATGGAATACGGACCACTCCGTCACATGTACTCACTAGACAGGTGTCCAAACATCCTCCACCTACATGGCAAGAAATTTTGAAAAGAACTCAGAAAAAGAGCGCACTCTATTTATCATTCTAAAAAGACAAACAAAACCTCAAGACATTGTTTAGACATTATAACACACTAAATGTGCTGAACCATTTTTCTACCATTGGTTTCCCATTTCACCACCATTCACCCTAACCACTGGTTTCCTTATTCTTCCATTTCTGTCTTACCTTCTCTCTTGCAGCCACGCTCCTTGTTGATGCAATGTAGCCACTCAGAAGTAAACACCAGCGGGTGTTGTGACTCCGGCACTAAAACCTCCTGTACATTCCGACCACCAGGTGCAAGGCACTTAAGAGCAAGGCGAGGACAACGTGTTGAGAAGGGTACCACCTGTAGGTAGAAGTCAGTACTACGCAGGAGTCTCCAGTCCAAAGTAGAGAGTTGTACTACTACCTTCTCTCCCAAACATAGTGGCCAACCAGAGTGCAAGAAGAGACAGCCTAGATACTGAGACTGAGAGAAAGAGAGAAAGATTTCTTACAAATTTAGCCTGTCTAATGCCATGATGGAATAACACATTTGTATTAAAACCAAGCCTCAAATTGATCCAGTTTGTTAGACAACCTTAAAACACACAACTTTTAAACTTTTTTTTTAAAAACCTTTCAGGCACAATAAGATGCAAAGAAAAGGTCTCAATTCGATACAGGCATGCTGTTCTGAGAGACACTCTTCTGTACACACAGAATTTTAATTCATTACAGACCGTTTACCTGTCTTCAGTAAGCTTACAAGAGTTTTATTTAAATTAGGCAAGTATTATTTTACTGCCGTATCAAAAGTAGATATATAATTGTGAAATTGTCGATCAAGAATTGTGAAATTCTAGTGCCAACTTCTATTGTAGCAACGTAATAACCTTATTTACAGCAAAATTATGCAACACAATCACAGCCAAACGGTCCACACTTGATGTTAATGCAGGATATTAGGCCAATGAAATGTCATTATAGGCATGGCTATCTAGGACATCCAACACTTATTTGCCAAGAGGCTGCTACTAATAACTTTATATGGATCTTCTAGGCTAGTGCAACATTGTTCAAACTTTGTTTGCATCTTTAAATATTAAATTCTGTTATCAATTACACATATCTCATATTGTCATCTCTTCCATTTGAAAGTGTTTACTTACCTGACAACTGAAAATATAAACACAGATTCACATGCTTTCTCTTCAGGCTAAAGAACTAATTAACCCGTGACATGAATCCCTCCTGATCCTTGATCACTCACAGGATCATGATTAAATTATGTTGAGGAATCCACACTCTTCCCCTCCTATATCATCCTCTCTTTTCTATGATATCCCACCCTCTACTTTATGGTCTGTCATTTACAGCCATTTTACAGTCATATCTTCAACCCATCTAAAGAATGATTGTGAAGTGTATTCCTTCCTCCTTCAGTGAACAGCCCCCAATTTTCTCACTCTGATATTCCCTCCTACCCTCTTTCTCAATGTGCCCCAGTGTTCGGTCTGTTTATCCCTCCCCCATTTCTCAACCGAACACTCCTCCAGCCTTTCTCAGGCCCTAGTCTCTTTCTCACACACACATATGGTAAGAATTACCGTCATGACTCAGACTGAGGCTCTTGTCCCTGGCAGCTTCTCGTAGCGACAATGAAAACAGAGTCGGCTGAGAATGTGTGTGTGTCATGTATTTATGTAAGTGTGAGAGTTTCATAGTGAACATTTAGCTTGTTTGCGTTTGACTGCATATGGATAATTACCACAAGTGTAAGAGGAAAGTACTAAGTGATATTAGTAAGTGTGGTACTGCAATTGGTCAGTAGATTTTTACATTTTTCTAAGGTGTTTTGGGTGGTTGCTAGGTGTTTGCTTTTGTGGGGGTTTTGGAGGAAATTGCTTACTATTTTGAGCCAAAAAAGCACATCTGATATTCTGGTCTCTTGATATTTTTTTTTTTACTATCCACCATGCCATCTCTTAAAACAAATAATAGAGCATATCTTTCCATAACAAACTGAAATGTAATACTTATGGTCAGGGAATTGAACAAACCTCTATCCCTAAGTATGGTCAATAGTAATAGTGATGCTTGCCTTAGCAGAACACTTACACATGCATGCTGTTGTAATCTATGCAGAAGATGTTTGGCAGGAATGAAGAAATCCAGCAGATATCTCAAGCTGTCATGCTGATAAGTGGACTCAAGTACGGAGAACACCTACATGACACAAACAAACATACGCTGTCATTTTAGAACACTTGTATGACTGAAAACTAAAATTAGTCAGAGTAAAAAAAAAATGTCAAGACAGACTGATTGTTGGCTTTATGAAGACTTATTTAGTGCTTATTTAGTGTTTAAATAATTAAGCAATGAGAACAGAATGAGAGTTTGAGGGTAGTCTTGAGTAGTTTGCAAACTTAGGGAGTTTGAGGAAATTTGGTTGCACTGGTAAATGTGGTTGCAGGGCAAAGTAAAATTCTATGTTTTGGTTTTCTAAGTGGGCAGTGGGGAATAACCACTCACTTCTAATGCACCAGAGACCCGGGTTCAATCCCCACCAAGGGCAACTTGTAAGTTGCTTTGGATAAGAGCGTCTGCCAAATGATTAAATGAAATGTAAATGTTTTGTGGTTTATTTTGTTTTGTTTTGGGATATTTGGGTATTCACTACATGGTAAACCATAAGAAAGGACAGCGCTGAGTTTGGTGGACATAGCTTAGAAACTAGAGTCAGAAGTTACAGTCAGAACTTGTGATACTGGGGATTTTTGTTTGTCAGCTTCAGGAAAACCAACAGCCCAATCAGTTATAAAAGAATAAGGTGAGAAAGTAGAGATTTTACCTGAGAGAGGAGAGGAGGAGCTGTGCTTTCAAAAGGAGGATAGAGAGAGGATAGCGCCCCCTGCACACAGTCCTCGACCGCCTCTGAACCCTGAAACAGAGATTATATAAACAGAAGCTCACAAGCCGATTCACATGTTAGTCATCACATCGAACAGCTTTTTCTTCTCTTCCTCCTCAAAAACACAACTTCCTGTTTTGTGTTCCAGAGAGCATCTAAAAGTTCCTGTGGGCCAAATGGTCATCATGACCTTTTCAACAAGTACACTGAATTCAGAAACTGCCTGTCGTGCGTCTTAAATAATATCGGCTGGCCAACTGTACGCTGTGTACTTACACCATGTACTCTGTCATAAAGCATAGAACTTTGTAAAAATAGTGTCATCGCAAATGAAAGACTTACAATCTTAAAGTCTACTCGTACAACAAAATAGTACAGAAGTATTTGAAATGTGACATACCTACAGTAGCTTCCCCAACATTGACACATACACCAGGATCTGTACAGTGCGACATAGATCTCGCATGTGCAACAAAAAGATCAGTCTGTGCGATGAATAGATTTGCCGCAGAACCAAACGTGCGATAGTTTTGCTTTTGTGTGAGACAGAGCCACTTGTTTGTGTGAAGTGAGAGTTTGTTGTGTGCTTGTTTGTGTGTAAGGTTCATCTAGGGCTGCACAATTAACCAAAATTAAACCAAAAAACGCGATTTGGCTAAGAAATCGCAAAGGCTGCAATTCTTAAATAAATATGCACAGCGTGTTTCATGGTAGAGTGCACCACTGAGATCCGAACGGATCGATCGGTTCGCAGTAAATGCTGCTCCATCTCTGTAAGTGCAGTGAGTTTGAGTCACTTATAACGTGCATTTGAAAAAGCAACCCACTCTATACTTTTTTTCAAACCTGTAATGAGAAGCGTTTACAAAACAAAAGAGAACATTTAATGACATGTTTTTACTCCAAATACACTTCAGGATGTCAGTCGAGTCTTTGAAATAATTTCGTTTTGTGATCTGTTGAAAAAACATATCCTGGTTAGGTATGTTATGAAGCATGGAAGCTGGTCATAAGCTGGTTTATGCTGGTCCTAAGCAACTAGTATATCCTCAAGGACCAGCATAGAACAGCTCAAACCAGCTTCCATGCTTCAAAACATACCTAACCAGCATATGCTGGTTTTGTAAATGGCTTCATATCACACAATAAGGCAGAAATTAAATTTTATAGTAGGCCTATTCTATACAGTGATAAAGGCTATGTCAATTAGCATTGCATTATAAATATACTTTATTCTTATGAAAATACCTGAAATGTATAGAACACAGATAAACCATATATTGTCCCGATGTCTGTGAATCTGTCAAATCTGTTTTCTATTCCGATGCAGCTTTCTCTGGATGCCTTTGTCCATATAAGGGATTTCCTTTAACGTCATACGTTTTATAGCTGTTATTATATTATTTTTATTCTTAAATACTCTGTTTTGTATAGTATTTTCTTGTATTGTTTAACTTGGGGTTGATTTCCGAGATGGTTATACTTGTGCTACAATTGTGTGGGCTGTGCTAAAAAACTTTCAACCTCTGTAACACAAAAGCTATGTGCAAAAAAAGTTAACATTCAGCCCCGTATGCACCAAAAAAGATTTGGCTCTCATTAATGAAACAATTTGGTTTGAAATGTCCATAAATTAAGCATGTTTTTATGAACAGAAATTTGTTATGCTTGCATTTTATGAATGAAGCCATTCTGAGAAACACAGGCTGACCAATAAGCAGATCAATGCACATGAACACTGATGTTTATTTTACTACTGTTCTGTCGTCATAGCAAACCCTGGACATTTTCCTCTCGTTTATTTGTTCGCTATTTCTCCATCTCCCCCTTGCCCTGCTCAAACAATCCTTCTCTCAGGAACTACTTCTAAGTATCATCTGACAACAATTATGCCAAAGCATCTTCACAAACACATTATGCTCTCAGAAGTCTCACTCAGTGAGCAGTGAGTGAAATAAACAAAAGATGAGGGAGAAGAGAGAGGGAAAATCAGCCAGGAAGGCCAGCATGTTTGGGGTGGTGGGGAGGGTGAGGAAAGAAAAACAAACCGAGAGGGAAAATGGCAGGAAAGAAAGTAAAATGAAAAAGAATGCAAGAGAAACATAATTAAAGACAAAATGGGGGTAAAATTATTTTTTTTGGACAAAACTGGTGAACATGTCACATGAGGATAACGAAAAAACTGATGCACATACTTAAGTCAGGCAGTATAAATGCTCAAAATCTAATCATCTTGTTCAGTTTAAGGAAAAAATCACAAGTAATCTCTTTCAGATAGCTAGTTATATCGAGGTTTGAATCTTTCCACTTTTATACATTTCACATCTGCTGTTCCCACACAATGATTAGTGCCAGATATCAAACTATCATTCAATCACTGACACCATTGAGAAGTTATTAACACAACACATGCATCATTTTTAGTTTAGTTAGTAGTGAAAAAAAGAGAATGTGAAAAAGTTAAGGTGTGGTTTTTTCATTCTTTTCTATTTTTTTTTACTTCTTGTTTTTTTTTTTTTTGTTTTGTTTTGTTTGGAGCTCAACAGCCATAGCTCTTGTTCACTTAAAAATATTAACAATATTAACGTTTTGGTTTGGAATGACATGACAGAGAGTAAAGGTTTTGTGTAGGACCGATTCACGATTTGGTATAAAATGTTTTGGTCTAAAAATCCATTAGTTATAGTGACTCTGCCAGCTGTTTTTAAACACATCCTGTTTCGCCAGCCCCTAAGAAATGTGTCTGATACTTCAGGACATCCTCAAGACTGACTAATTGTTCAGACAAACCAATTAGTCAGTTTTGAAAAATATGTTATTTTGCACATCCTTAGTTCAAGTGTTTCTGAAAATTGTTATGTGAATGTCTGATAGGTTTGGAGGAGGTTAATGAAGCATTAATGCAACTGAAATGTTCTTGAACTGTTTTACCAAAAGCCTGAAATCATGCGTGCATGTGTGTGTCATTGTTCTGCTCAACTTCCTCTCTTTCTCAGCAGATCCTAACAGTGGAGTCGGTCGAGAGCGAGAGATACATAAAGAGAGAGAGAGACAGAGAAAGACAGACACTGCTGAAGAACAGAATGATAAAATCCAGATGCAGGCAAATGAGAGAGAGAAAGAACAAGAGGGGGTGATTTGGGAAGAGAGCTACAAAAAAAGATTCTGTAAGAACTCTTTCCTCTTTCTAAGAGGAACTTCACCCTCAGAATCTGATCCAACAACTTCTTTTGTCTTAAATCATGAAGTAAGTGATGTCTGCAACCGTTTTCTATTTGAAGAAATCAGGAATTTGTACATGACAAGCAGCCATATCTCATAGAGAAAGAAGTCCTAATTTAGGTCATGTGCAAAAAAGTTGCATTCAAACACACTACTGTTCAAAAGTTTTGGGTTGGAAAGATTTTTTTTTTTTTTTGAAAGAAGTCACTTATGCTCAACAAGTTGCATTTATTTCATCAAAGTAAAACGGTAATATTGTTATAATTTAAAATATTTTTTTCTTAAGTGTAAAATGTGATACAAAGCTGAATTTTTAGCATCATTATTCCTGTCTTCAGTGTCACATGATCCTTCAGAAATCATTCTAATATGCTGATTTGCTGCTTAAGAAACATTTATGATTATTATCAATGTTATAAATGCTCCTTATTTGAGGAAATCATGATACATGTTTTTCTGGATTATCTGATAAATAGAAAAAGTTTTAAATAAAAGCATTTATTTGAAATAGAAATCTTTGGTTAGATTATAAATGTATTTAGTGTTACTTTTGATCAATTTAATGTGTCCTCACTGAATAAAAATAATAGTTTAATAATACTAAAACAAATCTTACTTCCCTCACACTTTTTAACATAGTGTATACAGTATGTGCTCATATGTTTTTAGTTCCGTGCACATTCACAAAGATATATGCATTTAAAATCACGTCTGAAAAAACAGACCAAAGCATTGATGACTCATTCTGCACCGCACCAATTTCTGTCCAATCAAATGCTAGAAAGTCCCTCATAAGTCTGTGATGTAACTAAAGTGACAGAGTATTTGAATTTTGAAATGCAATGAGTACTTTTGTTGCATGACAGTCTGAACGCAATGTCTAAAATTAAGAAACAACTGCATTCACATACTTGTGTTGAATATATTTTGAGCCTTACTCTCTTTTACATTGTTTTTGTGCTGCACAACAGACCTGTCCAATAAAAATTGTGTATGCGTGTATTATGTGGCCCCAAGTTTTGACACTCAAGCCTGTCTTGGACACTAAAATGTCATTGCATCATAAATATCAAAGCAAGAGTCAACTGAAAACAAGCAATGGTAGAACTCTTCTCAACACTGATTTTGCTTTTCTTCATCATTTTTTCTCAATGTCTTTGAATCAACAGGTGTTCTGCTGATTTTCAGTAGACGTATAAAGTCCACACAGGTGTCCTTGCAGGTGTAGTTCATCACTTTAACTATCAACTTGTTCCACCAACCACCACAAAGAGACAATCTTTTTCGAAATGGTAATGCGCTACCATTTCTAATGCAACAAACTCCATTTGTGAAAGCCTGTGCAATTTTTAAAGTAAATGACACTTGGTTTGAAGTTTTGTTATCTAATGCAATGTAATTCAGATTCAGCATACTTAATATTTGTAATATTAAGATAATATTTGTGCGCATGTGTGTGTCCTCCTATTTGTGGTCCATTTCACTTCTACTCTAACTTGTGTACTAATATTATTTATATATTTTAAACTAGACATTGTACACTATGAATTGCTTGTGATGTTCTTCATTTGTAAATCAATTTGGATAAAACCATATGCTGTATTAATACATGTAAATGTGTGTGTGTGAGTGTGTATTGATGTACTTTTCCATGCGCTCTCACCTCTCCCAACTGAAAATGAATCAGATCTGCCTCTATTTGAGGTCTTCTGTGGAAAATGCAACTTCACCCAAACCACCATCACGTTTTTTCATTTCTCTCAAAGTAAAACAGTCTCCCTCTCTCTGTCTCTGTATATCCCAGCCAGACTGCTCCACCCTGTCCCACACACACACCAAAAACTGGCAGCAGCTGAAGTCACATCAGCATTCGGCCCTCATCTGCCTCAGTTTGTATTCGTAAACATGCCAACAGATGGACAGTAACAAGCGTGTGTGAGACGCCAGAGGACGTCCAGAACATCGCAATAACCTCATTACAGCTGTCACCCTATTAACACTATTATCACGTATTATCTGTCTAGCTCAGAGAGCCATTCACAGCCACACTGTATGAAAGTCGTGGAAACTAATAACAATTATTAAAAGATACCATTTTGTTTGTTTCAGTTTATTTGTATTCTTTTTTAACTATGTAATTCTGTTCATATACTGCAATGCAATGATGATTGAGAGATCTCAGAAACATGTTAGATCATATTTGATACATTTTAAAGACTTTTATGAAAGAAAAAAAGATGCATAATTACATAAATCAGCTATGCAATTCTATAATTTTGTTTCACTCCAGACTTCCCCCATTCATTAAATTTGACTCCTAATACGTTTTCTCAACTATTCTGTTATTCAATTACTCTATTCTATTGGTTGAACTTCCCTTAATTCTATTGTATTTAGCATTGTTTTATTTTTACTACTCTCTTCTATTACATTTGTTTTATTTCACTAATATGCTTGTCTATTCATATGAAACTATGTGAAAGTCATGGAAAATAATGTTATGCAATAAAAGATTTCAGTTTACTCCTATTCTGTTTCATTTTACTATGCTATTTGGTTATATTCATTAATTTTTTTATCCAATTGTTCTACTCTATTAGTTCCACATTCTCTTATCCATCTATGCAATTATACTATATTTGCTTCAAGTCAAACTTATTCTCTTCAGATACTCTATTCTATTCTTTAAACTTTATTCTTCTAGTCCATTTTTTAAATTATTTTATTATATTGGTTTAACTCTATTTAACTGTTTAGTTTGAATTACTCTTTAAAAAAAAGTCCAGAAACCCTGAAGTCTTTTAATAACAGAGTCCTCAGTTTGTTCAACATCAGTGTCCTGCAGTTTTTCCTCGTGAGTTCAGATGAGATGAGGGGAAATTCCCACCTTCAGTTTTTTTTCCCTATTTACTGTTGTTGTATTCCTATTTACCATAGTATCCATGGTTTCTTTCCACCTAGCCTGTTATCAATGCAAATATCATCAGCACTGTAAACCGCGGTATAATAAAATGAGGTCTCTTCAGTGTGAGAAGCTTTCAGAAACTTCTTGTCATTGTATTTTAGTTTGATGACAGTAAAAGCAACCAGTTTTCCTATAATAAAAATAACTGAAGAAGAGACATTTTGACTAGCAACGTGGTAAATTTACACAAACAAAGAGAGACCGATGTCTTTCAATACATTTATGAATGGAGATGTTATAGCCTATTTGAACGAAATATGGACGAAGTAGCATGATTCCAGCATACCGACAAGTAAAAGTTCTTCTAAAAGTTACCTTAAGGTTAATTTTGTAACTTTGTAACTTTTGTAACGCAGCACTTCTGTTGCCCCCACTTTAAGGTGAATCGTGTTTTCATTATATGAAATTCGTTTCGGATAAAAGCATCGCTAACGAATGTCAAATATAAAAATTCCAGAAAGACAGCTGTACTCACCATCACTTCAAGCGGCCGTCCGGACTACATCGCTCTTAATTATGTTTCTAAACATCCACACAGACTTTTCTCGAATTTAACCGTCGCTTTAGTGTTAGCCAGTCTGAAGTTTTGTGAAATGCAGGAGTCTGATGGTGGAGGGAGGGAGAGAGGCACGTCAGTCCCTCCCATCTGCTGAACAAGAGCTGCAGTGAGTTGCAGTCATTCTTTCCACTGTCCTGCACTGCAATAAGCTGCATATGAACAAACACTGAAACCATCATGATTTAACTCGAGTTTTGTAGTTGGTTAATATTTGGTACATTTAGTTATGATTATTTATTAGCCTGTTTTAAAACAGCCACACAAGCCATTTAGTGTCATATTTAAGATTTAAATTCACTGATTTAAGTGAGGCTTATTTCACAAACACAGTTCAGACTTGGTTCAATTCATAATACCGACAGTAAACAAAAGGATAAGAAATGACTCCATCTGGTGGTCAACGGTAGAAATACATTACGAGATAAGAGCTGGGCTTAACCGTTATTTTAATAGATCAACTTACAGTGCACAGTTCACTGACGGATCCAGGGGTGGAGCCAGAGGCTTCATATATATTATGCAAAAAAAACAAAAAAAAACAATTATAAATGTGGAAATATTTAAGCTGTAAATAGATAATGTCCTGGCAGAAAATTACTAGAACCTTTTTTGTTCAAAAAAGGTAGAACAATTTTCTAAAATTCTAGAACAATTTTTTTTTTGTCACAGTATACCTAACTAAAACAACAGTTATAGGTGCAAGCTAATAACATGCTGTAGGCTTTCATAAACAGTTATTATTGAAAAATTGCAACAATCAGCTTGATTCACATATGATGTGTGTACTGTTAGGCCTCTTTCTTCAGCTCTCTCCCGGCTCATGTGCCAGCCTGGTCTCGTTATTAATACGTAGTTATCAATAGTAACTTTCATTGACACAAAACGTGCATATTTGTATGCTTGGATAGGTTCTGAAATGTACGACATGGAGGTATTGAAAGCATTTAAACGTAGCATTATTCTGCTTTTACAGCGAAAAACGTAAAGTATTTACGAATCTTTCATGTCATGAAGATAAATGTATACAGTGGGTACGGAAAGTATTCAGACCCCTTTAAATTTTTCACTCTTTGTTATATTGCAGCCATTTGCTAAAATCATTTAAGTTCAATTTTTCCCTCATACACACAGCACCTCATATTGACAGAAAAACACAGAATTCTTGATATTTTTGCAGATTTATTAAAAAAGAAAAACTGAAATATCACATGGTCCTAAGTATTCAGACCCTTTGCTGTGACACTCATGTTATATTTAACATCCTTGAGATGGTTCTACACCTTCATTTGAGTCCAGCTGTGTTTGATTATACTGATTGGACTTGATTAGGAAAGCCACACACCTGTCTATGTAAGATCTTACAGCTCACAATGCATGTCAGAGCAAATGAGAATCATGAGGTCACAGGAACTGCCTGAAGAGCTCAGAGACAGAATTGTGGCAAGGTACAGATCCGGCCAAGGTTACAAAAAAAATTCTGCTGCACTTCAGGTTCCTAAGAGCACAGTGGCCTCCATAATCCTTAAATGGAAGATGTTTGGGATGACCAGAACCCTTCCTAGAGCTGGCCCTCTGGCCAAACTGAGCTATCGGGGGAGAAGAGCCTTGGTGAGAGAGGTAAAGAAGAACCAAAAGATCATTGTGGCTGAGCTCCAGAAATGCAGTCGGGAGATGGGAGAAAGTTGTAGAAAGTCAATCATTACTGCAGGCCTCCACCAGTTGAGGCTTTATGGCAGAGTGGCCCGACGGAAGCCTCTCCTCAGTGCAAGACACATGAAAGTTTGCTAAAAAAAAAAACACCTGAAGGACTCCAAGATGGTGAGAAATAAGATTCTCTGGTCTGATGAGACCAAGATAGAACTTTTTGGCCTTAATTCTAAGCGGTATGTGTGGAGAAAACCAGGCACTGCTCATCACCAGTCCAATACAGTCCCAACAGTGAAGCATGGTGGTGGCAGCATCATGCTGTGGGGTGTTTTTCAGCTGCAGGGACAGGACGACTGGTTGCAATCGAGGGAAAGATGAATTCGGCCGAGTACAGGGACATCCTGGACGAAAACCTTCTCCAGAGTGCTCAGGACCTCAGACTGGGCCGAAGGTTTACCTTCCAACAAGACAATGACCCTAAGCACACAGCTAAAATAATGAAGGAGTGGCTTCACAACAACTCTGTGACTGTTCTTGAATGGCCCTGCCAGAGCCCTGAATTAAACCCAATTGAGCATCTCTGGAGAGACCTAAAAATGGCTGTCCACCAACGTTTACCATCCAACCTGACAGAACTGGAGAGGATCTGCAAGGAGGAATGGCAGAGGATCCCCAAATCCAGGTGTGAAAAACACCTTTGCATCTTTCCCAAAAAGACTCATGGCTGTATTAGATCAAAAGGGTGCTTCTACTGAATACTTAGGACCATGTGATATTTCAGTTTTTCTTTTTTAATAAATCTTCTAAAATGTCAAGCATTCTGTGTTTTTCTGTCGATATGGGGTGCTGTGTGTACATTAATGAGGAAAAAAATGAACTTAAATGATTTTAGCAAATGGCTGCAATATAACAAAGAGTGAAACATTTAAGGGGGTGTGAATACGTTCCGTACCCACTGTAATTTCCCTTTTATCATTTAATAGATAAATTTGAGATCCCTAAACCCCACCCTGAACCTAAACATACCAATTTTATACTATATACTTTATACTATATGTATAAACTATACTATACCTGTGTGGATACGTAAATAATTTACGTTTTATTACTGTCAATACGTCAATACAGTCCCACACAAGTTTCAGGACACGCAACCCAGACCACACAATCCAGTAAGGGGAATCATATACGGTTATTGGCGAATAAAGAATGCATACCTTTCATAGCAATAGTAACTAAAGGGGGCGGGTCTTTGCGAAGGGTCAATTTCAACATTTACTCATGCATTAAAATCAAATGTTATATTTGTTAACATTAGTTAATGCACTGTGAACTAACATGAACGACTGTATTTTTTTTTATCAACTAATATTAACAAAGATGAATGAATACTGTACCAAATGTATTGCTCATTGTTAGTTCACGTTATTTAATACATTAACTAAATTAAAGAATGAGACCTTATTGTAAACTGTATAATAATTAATTTCTTAATAATTAATTAAATAATTATGAAATATGAGAAATTATGAACTCCAGGCCGGACGTGAAGGAAACCATGTGGTTAACAATGGATTTGGGCTCATTAGAGTCATAGTTTTATACAGTTTTGTAGTGCAAAACTGCATTTTTTTTTTTGTTATATGTAATACAACAAACTATCGCAAGAATTTTGATAGGATTTATATGTAAAATGTTTAAAAACAATACATGAAATACTAAAAAATACCTTTATTACTTATTGATGTACAAATGTAACATTTTTGACTGTAGGTTATTAGGAGATAATATTAAGTTTATGTTCATTTTGTTACAAATACTTAGAGAATGGACAATTACTGTCAAATATACCTTTTATTTTAAAATTATAACATGAAATAAACATGAAAAAAGTTAACTTAAACAGATGTAATTTTAATATAAAAACATAAAAATTTAAACATGAAAATAATTAAATTTTAATCCCATTGTTTTTTCATGGCATTCGTTTAAAAAAGTCTTCCCTGAATGAAAAAAACGTATTGTGAATTGGGTCTCTGCAATCTTCCTCATTTTCATTTTTAGTATGAAAAACAAACAATAAATGTAATAGAATTATGTCAAAATTATGTCAAAAAGTAATAAATTCAAAATATAAAGTGGCTTCATCACAAAGCCCATTTTCAACACCCAATCTAAAATAATCAAACTGTCTGCAAAAAAGTACTAAAAAGGATAAATGTTGAAAACAATTCAAAGCTTCAGTAATAAAATATGAAAGACATGCACAAATTGAGAACATAAACTCTTAAAGAGAGTTACTTCCACTACACACAGACAGCCCAGAATATCTGACACTGTTTAAGTTCAAACTATAAACATCATTTACTGGGTAGCGCTGCTGTCAGGTTCATGGTTTTGCTCAGTGTGTTTTGATTTAGTTCTCTTCGGTCTACCTGTCATGATTTGATCTGGTTTAGTTTGTTCCCTCATACTGATTCTGTTCACCTGTTTTGTTAATTAACTCATTAGTTCTGCTTGTTACTTAAGCCCAGTGTTTCCTAGTCTCATTGTTCGGTGTCATCAGTGTTTAGTGGAGTTTTAGATTAAAGGCTGTTTCCTTGTACTATTCTTTTCTCGCGAGCTTCATTGTTAGCAGCCACGTGTGACAGCTGCATTCTGTTAGCTGTTTTATTGTACTATATTGCCATGTTGAGATCACATGACCTGAATGTTGCACCTGTTATCATTTGATTCACCTGTAATACATTTTATTGCTGTATAAATAAATCATCAAATATCTTTTTATATACATTTTTTTTTATTTTTGCTTGATGCTGCATTGATTGATTAGGATGACAAAGACAGCAAAGAAAAATAAAAATTACATTATTTCTTTGTAGTTTTCAGTGACGATGAACAAACAAATCAAATTAATAAACAATCAGTAGAGAAAAAGTCAATTTCATGCTGTTTGTGGCACAGCACACCTTTCACTCTTAGTAATTATAGACTTAATTATTTTGAAATTATTTATAATTGAATTAAATCAAATTTTTAAATCATAGATAATTTAAATTTTTCATTCATGCAGGTTTAGTCTACAGATCATTACACTGTTTTTTTTTAATGTAGCTTTAAAATAAAGTACAGTGATAGAATGAGCAACTTCAGACCCGAGGACCGATCAAGCCATCAAGTTCAGACTGACATCTGATCAACATTCTGTGTGCGCTTGTGGTGTCTGAACATCTTTGAGATTTCTACAGACTAGAACACACAGGAGAGGGTCTGAAATCACTCTCAAACTCATCAAGCAGAGAGACATCACATACCATGTTTTGTGGACTCTAACTGCAGTGAATAATTCTAAACAGATGATCAACATGAATGGCAAGTACAGCATAACAAAAGTAACCATGGCAACAATGAACACTGAATGTGTGTTTTTTCTGACAGCAGTTGGAGGAGCTTTACAGGTGATTGTCCATGTTACAGCCAATAAGCTCAGAGGTGCCAGACTTGTGCCAAGACCGAATATCACATTGGATGGATTTCCAAATGGATGCGGGAAAATAATGAATGCACTCGGTACAGAAAACACAAGCACAAGGATGAAGATTATGATGTAACAGGGCAGTGAGAAAATATGAGCAGAACACAGTGGGTATTTCAGTGTCAGAACCCCCTCTAGAGCCACCACCTGATGCAGGTGAAAACCATACAAACTTAACAGTGACCAAGACTGAGAAGCTGTATGAGTGTCCCAGAATAATGTTAGGAGTTTGATTGGCACTGCAAGTAGATTTAGGAGCAGTTCTATCAGGTCACTGAAGAGGAGGATGATGATCAAGGTTGAGATTCGGCCTCTGTGACGGTGCATATGATGAAAGGCCCAAACCAGAGCTGGCAGACCCACACAAACACTAGCGATCAGAAAGATAACCAGTGTGATTTCAGAGTAATCATCTGAATAATAATCCATTTGATTTATATGCAGATCTTCATAATACAGCAGTAAGTAATTTTAGTTGCTGTGTTTGAGATATCATGATCACTTTGTTTTTGTCCTCTGTCACTTTGAGCTGCTGAAAGACAAAATACATTCAAGAGCTGATTTAGTTGGCTGTGTTTATATAAAATGTATTTCCAATTATTTTCAATTACTATTCCATACATACAGTTCATAGAATGCCGCCATGAGAGGAAAACTTTATAGCTTTTTCTTTAAACCTCTGTCTTAAATTCCAGCGGAGGCTCTCTTTTCTTCACAATTGTAAATTAAACTGGTGTTTGTCATAAACTATTCAATAATAGCGGAGTCTGTTTCTGTTTAGTGACTGATGTACAGTCCTCCTAATGCGGAATATCTGGCTTCGACTTCAACACTCTAACCGGGGCACAGAAAACCAGGACCAACATTTCACAGAGGATTTGGATCAAAAAGTTTGCTTTAAACAATTGTGAAATAATAAAGTGACAAGTGAAAATAAGAAACTTGGACACAAATGTATTAATATTATACTTCATGTTGTATTATAATTTCTTAAAGATGAAGTAACGGTTACACGGTTACATTAGTCAAAATAGAAAAAAATGTGGTGAAAAGTAATTTCATATCTTTCTACATCATTTTACCTGTTCAATCAATCAAGAAAGCATTTTTTATATGTATCCCACTGTGAAAAAGAAGTGCCCTTAACTGAAAAAAATGTGCACTAGTGTAGGCCTACGTTAGATCTTGAAGGAATATCTATATATATATATTTTTAAAAACTGTACATGCAGATGTTTCTAAACACATTTAAGTAGTTTCAGAATAATACAAATTCCTTTATATTAACACAGTACATTGAGCCCTGTTGTTATGGAAACATCTCTATTGGTCAGCTGGAAGCAAACAATCAAAAACATTTTTTTTAAGATTCATGAGGTCTTACCTGAATAGCTACTGTGCCAGTGTCGTCTTTAGATTCATATGCCATATTTCTCTCTCTGTCTCTGTGCGCATGCGGAAGTGGGCGGTGTTGGTGGTTGAGTGAGAGTTCCAATAGAATCTGTCTGCGGACTGCAATAAGGGTGGTTCGCCTACAGGGGTTCAGACTGCAGGGTTGCCAAATAACTAAAAAAAACGTTATCAGCAAGATGGTTGTCAAGCTATTTCTTGTCATGCACAAATTGTCCCGCTTGAAAGGACAGACACATCATCAATGGAGGTCTGAACTGGATTCCACTCTTCTTTTTATTGGTTTAATTTTGAAAACTGACAAGTTGTGGCAGAAAGGTGAAAAACCTTTAAAGAGAAACAAAGGTATAACATATGTAAATGAATCACAAATAAACTTGTTAAACAACTACTGTTGTCATTCTGATTCTTTGTATCTATTTTTAGCATACAGCATTGTTCAATTGTATTATTTTTCATTACTTAGTAGCCTACACTTGTACTTTGTACAACACAAACTGTTTCGGCACCTCCCGCTACATCAGCCAGTTATTATAGCTAAATATGTGGGAGAGCGTTGCTATAATGTAACAATATTAACATATTGGATACTATCAGCACCTTTGTGTCTTCCAAATGGCCCTTGTAGCACGAGAGAGGGGGTTGAAACAGCAAAGCACATGTCTTTGTTCATTTTTAAAATATCTTTGGGTATTTTCAATCTTACAGGGGCATAACAGGAAGAGGGCGTAACTTGTTGCAGGGGGTGTAACTAGAAGTTGTCCAAATCACACAGAAGTCAAACAGAGATGATGCGAGATCATCAGAGCCCCTTACCCTGTGTGTATTATATGTGTTAAGATATGTTATATGTATGCCCAATCTCTGTTTATTTTTATGTTAAATATCAGTGTATGTTTTTCTGAAAGTTGAATAAAAAAAATAAAAAAAAATCATCAGAGCCCCTTCCTCTGAAATGCAACCCTGATCCATGAACCTACCCGTCACTGTAACCTCGGCCAAGGAAATTGGTTGCAGGGCGGGGATTTCCATGGACATTAATAAATACATAGACACCCCATTGGCGTCTGGATTGTACGTCAATTGATTGTTTTTGGTTGTATTTGGTCATTATATAATTATGTTGATAATAGTTGGCCATCGGAGTCAGTCAGAAAATAGCTAGCGATGTTGCTAGTTAGCTGTGAAAGTTGAGACATGAGTTTACATGATTTATATTATAGTTTTTAGCATATATTATCTTATTTTATAAAATAAATTTCCTGAAATTTAAATATGCATCTTTATTTTCTTAAAAGCAACTTTTAAGACGCGTGCTCGTTTCGGTTAGGTGACTGACATTTTGTGAATTACTATAATGTTAGCTAGTTGGCTAGCTTACTTTTCTCACACATTGAAAGTTTCCCAGAGACAAAGAGTGGAGGAGACAGTGGGAAATAGCTATAAGAAGGGAAGGTTTTTCCGCAAGCGAGTTCTCTGTGCTATGCAGTGAGCACTTCAAGCCGGAGGACTTTGACAGGACAGGTTTGTCAGGATTAGGGATGGAGCTAAACCATTGGTATTAGTATTATACATATTAATGGCATATTATTGTGAATTGTGATATTATATTATTGTACTTATACTATTATATAATTCATTACTAATTTATTTGCTGTACATACTGTTTATTGACAATATTATACACTTTATTATTGACTATATTATATTATACACTACATAAACAATTTCTTATATATATTATATACAACAAACTATTTACTATTACTTCTCACTTTATCTTTTATTTACTATTTGCATTCAACTGTAGTTGTACATCATATGTATTACCTTGAAGGATCCGTCAGTTATCTTTGTTTTGGAATATCTATCTGTAAATATCTGTATCATTTTAGTGATATAAAAATACAGAGAGCAGCCTGTGTGATATTTATTTGACAATTTGCTTCATTTTCACAATGGTGGAAGAATCACACCTCTGTACTCTGGCGCTAGAACTGCTCTTCTTTTACTTCACTTTCCTTGCTTTTTAAACTTCACTATCGCCACCTAGTGACAAGGTATCGTAGTGTACAACTACTACTACGTCATAGTCAACCTGTTCATTTTCGTCATTTTCTATGTATTTTAACAATGAAACTCTTAAGTAAATTTTATTTTTAATGGAAGGGGTAGGTTTAGGGTAAGGTTTGAGTGTGGGGGGCAGGTTTTTAGCAATAATTGCATGAGTCTGACGCTCATCTTACACACATTTCTTCGCAAACAAAGTTTGAATGCCCTAATATTATTGGAGGAGTTTAAAAATTAGTCACCAGAGAAAATTGTGGTTTACTTAAACAAGCAGAAAGTATCCTCTCTTTCTGAGGCTGCAGTTTTTTTTTCTAGTGAGTTTGTACTTTCGCACAGAGTAGTGTTTTCACCCATAAAGCATAATTTTCCTGTTTGAGGATGTCACAGTGGTACCTAAGAACATTTTGGAGAGCAGACAGTAGTGAAAACCGTGAATGTTTTTACTGTCATTAGGTGGGACATCTCATTGCCTCCTGCCCTGCTCTGAAACATAAAGCTGACAAGAAAGCAAACACTCCTAAAAGCGTTGCATTATTTGAGTGACTTACATTTTATCCTGAGCCGGTATCTCTGGATACAGCCGCTGGATCTGCTTTTGAGCTATTTTCGATGGTGTCATGTTGCTATCAGAGCAGACTCGGAAACAAAATGCATTTGTATGCTCCGTGATACTGGCGCCGCTCAATCCTTTATTTTACAGAGTGTATTGCTATTTTCGGAACAGTTAAATTGTGGTTTCAGTGCGTTAGTGCAAGGCATTGACCTCACTGTAGTTAAAGTTCCTTTGCACATTGTCTGTTTGTGCTCTGGAATTATTTCAGGGAATGTTAAACTGGCAGTTCGAGCTGAATTACCTGTTAAAGGTAACATTTGACTATATTGCATTTTATTCAACATATTTGTATTCTTAAATTTGCATGCTTATGCTCATAAATTCCACATTAAAACTTGTTATCTATTGTCTATATCTGAGCCTGTTTGGTGTGAGAGACTTACTATAGGTCACCCCTTTCTATGTTTTATGATGTTATATTTCTGTTAAAACTTAAGAGGAAGTCATGCACAGCTGCTTGAGGCCTGCCTCGGTAGAGATAGTGATCACTTTTTAAGACGTGACAAAACCTTAATAGTTCATTAATAAATTTATCCTGCAGCTTGATATGTTACAGTGACTTGCTAGACATTGACATGACCTTTAAAAGTCCCAATAATGGTTAAAAAAATACGCTTTTCAACAGATACTTCCCTATCATGCAATCTAAATGACCTCATGCAATTCAGATTTCTTGTATGAGTACACAGATGAGAACCAACAACCAAAGACCTGCAAAAAGCCACATGTGCTGACTGATGGCCGAGAGAACATCATTAGCATGAGCGCAACAGAGGGAAACTACATCATAACAAAAGGCATTTGAACTGAAGACAGCAACTGAAACAAATTTGTTATTCAGGTAAGCTACTGCACTTTAAATACAGTATATGCTCTGTCAGTACAATATTGTAAAGATTCATATTTAATTTCATGTCAAGTCACCTTCATTTTTATAGTTATAGCTTTTTATATATGTATATGTTAATTTTTATAATTATAGTTATATCTTTATTTTATAGCTTTATACAGTTGAAATTGTTTCAAAAGCAGCTTTACGGTGTTAAGAGGAAAGTTACAGCCTCAATGAAAACTTCACAAATGAGGCAAATTTGTCAGTGTTGGTTCAGTTCAGTTCAATAACTGAAATGTCATTCACTATGGAACCATTCAGCTATAAGCAGCAAAAGACATAGTCATTGCAGCTAAATTCCATTCAAGTTTTGTTTACAACCGATCAAATCAAATCAATAATATTGCTGAATATTAAGTGTTCTCAACTAAGCAAGCCAGGGGCACCAACTGCAAGGAACCCAAAATCCATCAGGTGACAAATGGAGAAAGAAAACCTTGGGAGAAACCAAGCACAGTCAAGGTATTAGTCCTCCTCTGGCCTAGATAAACGAACACAGTGCGCTGTTGATTGGAATACGTTACATGGCCATTACGTGGGAAGGAAAAGTTGTAGTGTGTTCAGCAAGTTGAAACATTAAGGTAAAGCTGCCTTATTAGTGGCCTTAAGCACGATGAACATCCTTCTTGTTAAAACTGCGCCCCAGCCTGTGCTGGCACTATGCGCCCAGCTGGCCATTAGGACTTGTGCTGAGGGCTTATCTAGTTGCCAAGGATCTGTTCAGAGGGCTTATCCCTTCAATGTCTTCGCTGGCTGTGAAGGGCTGTTGGAGTTGCTACTGGGTGCAGGTCCACTATCTGGACTGGAAACAGACCGTATCCAGCTGACTATGGTAACGTTGGGATGAAGATTAGCCAGACAGACTAATATAAGTGTAGCCTACATGCCATTCTTCTTACCATGTGACAAGTACATCAGGTATTATGTGTTCCCAGTTACAGTTGACCTAATTTATGCAGCTAATGTGACACAAGAACTTCAGCTGCTGGAGATCTTTTAGTTTTACCAAGTACTGCGCTTTGGGTTCTTGATTCCACCCTCATACTGTGAAAGACATTATTTTTAATGAATTATTCCACTAGAACAGCATTCTTTGCTGTGAGAATGTTTCAAAAGCAGGGAAACTAGACCTAAAATTAGACCTAAATTTAAGTTACAAATCCATTTTGTTTTACTACAAATTTTTGTCAGTACAGTACATAAAGTAATTATGAAATTACAAATAAAGATGTGCTTACAAAATTACTCATTTGATTGCAAAGAACACACAATTAAGTGAAATTTTACATTAATTTCACACTTCACTATATTCTTTTAAAGAATTCTTTTACTCTCTTTAAAAGTGTTCTTAAGTGTACGTCTTTTTCAAAAGGCTGTGGTGGTTGAGGAAAATAACATCACCTCATTTTACATTAAATTGCATGTAACAGTTGTTGCAACTAACACTTTTTAGTTCAGTTTATTTCATGGATCGTTTAACGAATAAGGCTTAAGATATTCCTAGACTAAAATGCATGTTTGAGCTGTTTAAACTGAAAGCATCTAGCACAAGGAACATTGATATTACCATAATTATCTTATTATTTTTTGGATTCAAACGAAGAGAATTGATAAATAGGTTGTTTTTAAAAGGTGATCTAATTTCTAATTAAAACATTGACTAGTCCACTTTTCATGTAGAATTATGATCTATAAAAAATGTACTGCTAACATTTGTAAAAATGACATCGTGAAATATCTTTTAATTTGGTTGATATTATCCTGCTGTTGTGACAATATCTCACAAGTGACTTTCCTTGAGTCACGCACAGACATCAACATTCAGCATGAAAAACACAACAATGATAACAATTAAATTGTATTTATTTTTTATTAATTGTAACAATAACAATTTTATTTTCAATTGCCTAAGTATAGGCAATTTTCATTTTTGAATTTTCAATTCTGAGTATATACTAACTCAAGAGTAAAAAGTAAATTATCAAGTACTTTAGTTTTAATTACTTGAACCCTTGTATATATATATATATATATATATATATATATCATTAGTCAAGTCACCTTTACTTACAGAATATAGTGCTTTTTTACAATCCAAATTGTGGCAAAGCAACCTTACATTAATAATTGGCTCCCAAAGAAAATGGTGTCATTGTCCAGCTTATTCTATATATTATTGATTCATTCCATTCTAAAGATCAATAGTCGCTAGTGTATTAATTTGTGTATATCTGCACGGGAGAAAACAGTGATGTAATCGTCCAGCTCAGCTCAGTTCGCATACAACGGCGCCAATTCAGGGATACCAAAAACACTGCTGAATATCGAGCAAGTGTCCCCAACTTAAGCAAGCCAAAGAAACCAGGCTTATTCGGGGGGCCAGTTCTCCTCTGGCCAACAGTGAATACTTGCTTGATACTTCAACAGTCAAAATATTTAATCCAGTTCCATCTAGTTTAAGATCTTTTTCATCACGCCGGTATGGGACGGTTTGCTGGGTATCTGTGCCACTGGCTGATGTGTCGGTAAGGCCCTCACAGGGATGAGCTAGTTGACACAGTCTCAGACACTGTAGGAACACAGTTGAGATGATATTGCCTTTTCCAGTATTTTTGACAGAAAAGGTAGATTGGAGATCGGCCTAATTCTCTAGGATCAAGTTGTGTTTTTTTAATAAGAGGTTTGGTAATAGCCAGCTTAAAAGTTTTCAGTACATAACCTAGTGATAAAGATGAATTAATGATCTTAAGAAGAGGATCTATGACCTCTGGGAGCATCTCTTTCAATAGCTTAGTTGGTATAGGGTCTAACATGTTGTTGATTTCAATGATTTAACAAGTTTAGACAGTTCTTCCTCTCCTATAGCAGCGAATGAATGTAATTTTTCCTCAGGGATACTACAATTCACTGTCTAATGTGATACTGTAGTAGACAGTTGCATGGCTATAATTTTCTCTCTAATAAGTAAAGAAGTTCATAAAGTCATTCCTGCTGTGCTGTTTGGAAACATCAGAAGTTGAAGCTGTATTTCTCGTTAATCTTGCCACTGTATCAAATAAATACTTAGGGTTGTGTTTATTTTCTTCAAAAATATTTGAAAAATAAGCAGATCTAGCGGTTTTTAAGGCCTTTCTGTACTCTATCATTTTCTCTCGCCATGAAATACGAAAAACTTCTAGTTTTTCCAGCTGCACTCCAATTTTCTGGCTGCTCTCTTACGGGCCCGAGCGTGCTTGTTATACCATGGAGTTGGACTAATATCCTTATTCTTTTTTAAGTGCAACGGAGTGACAGAGTCTAGAGTGCTGGAAAAGAGAGTGTCAACAGTTTCTGTTGCAACATCGAGTTCTAAGCTGTCTGGTTTGCTAAGATGATGAAACTGATCAGGAAGATTATTTATAAAGCAATCTTTAGTGGTAGAAGTGACGGTTCTGCCATATTTGTGGCAGAGAGACTGTTTTGCAGCCATGGTTAAATGTAGCATGCATGAGACTAGATAATGATCTGAGATGTCATCGCTCTGCTGCAGAATTTCAACGGCATCAATATCAATTCCATGTGAGAATATCAGAGTTTAGAATAACTGTAAATGCCAATCCCAATGTGTCTTTTTCATTATCTACATGGATATTAAAATCACTAATAATAAGGACTTTATCCACAGCCAGTTCTAACTCCTATAGAAAATCAGCAAATTCTTTGATAAAGTCTGTATGGTGCCCTTGTGGCCTGTATACAGTAGCCAGCACAAATGTCAAATGGGATTTGTCACTTATATTATATAACGTTACATAAAACACCATCACTTCGAAAGAATTATATTTGAAAGACTTTTGAGTAATACTGAAGATATTACTATAGATTACTGCAACACCTCCCCCTTTACCTTTCCGAAAAGGTTCCAACTAGCTCAGTATAAAAACAATAGAGGTCAGTGGAAGTCCTATAGTACAGTATATATATATATATATATTTCATTTTCTGACCCTGGCTTTAGAATAAATTAACATATTTGAATGATTTTTAAAATATGTAATTTTTGTATGTGAAGTTAAAGTACTAAGAACAGGAAAGTTACCAGGATTGCAATATTGTTATACTTGTGATAATGTTATTGTAATGAAGGGCGAGTCAGCGGATGAGATCCATTTGCAGGCTTTTATTTGCAAACAGGTTTGTCGTACAGGCAGGGTCAAACAACAGCAAACAGGTACATCCGAGGAATGGCAGAATCGTAATCAATAGACAGGCAGAAGTCCAGGTCAGGCAGATATCATTCACAGTCCAGTAAAACAAAGCAGTTAATCCACAGGCAGACAGAGAACGGTCAGAGAACGGAAAACAGACAGGGTCAAAAACAGGAACGTAAACACGGGTAATAAACGCTCAGAAAAGTTACACACAGGGAAATAACAAGACCTCGCAACATGAGCGCGTGTGCAGGGGGTTTAAATAGTGTGATGTGATTTACTGCAGGTGTGAATGGAATCAGTCCAGGTGAGAAGGCTTATGGGAAATGTAGTATGTGTCTGTGTGTGACTGAGTGTATGAAAGTCCAAGGTGGATTGTGGGAAATGAAGTCCGGTAGTGATTGAAGCAGTTCAGGGTGTAGTGTCCTCTAGTGGTGGTCACGGGCAGTCCAGCTGCTAACCCTGACAGTTATGTTGGGAAGGGTTTTGTTAAAAGTGCTGATGAATGGTGAGGGTTTAAAACTGAAGCATAAAACGTTTGTGGCAGAATATCACTGGTTATTGTGCTCTTATTGGAGAAATTATTTTATGAACATAAAAAATTAATCTGATCACATATCTTTAGAGCTCTGAATTAAATATGACAGTTGAACCATAATTAATCAGAACACAGGCCCTTTCCATTAAGGAGAGCTAGAAATACATTAAGTACATTAGGTACATTACATTAAGTAAATGCATATGGTTGGATAGAAATGCACTGAATTATTCACACAATCACTCAATTTCTCACTCACTCAATACAAAACATTCTTTTTTTCTTTTAGGATTTTGATTGGTGAAAATCAGACCTTTATGGACAACTACAGTGATCCTTTCATTATGGCATCTTATTTTGATTACTATTATGGACAAGATGAGAAATCAGAAATTAGACTGTCTATCTTCCTCATCACTAGTGTTTGTGTGGGTCTGCCAGCTCTGGTTTGGTCTTTTCGTCTTCTGCACCTTTACACGAAGATCAGAGGCCGAATCTCAGCTTTCATCCTCCTCCTCCTCCTCAGTGACCTGATAGAACTGCTCCTAAATCTGTATACAGTGACACAACTACTCACAAAATTACACTGGTACAATGACTCAATTTTGAAGTATGGCATAATATTGAGTTTGTATGGTTTTCACCTGCATCAGGTGGTGGCTCTAGAGGGGGTTCTGACACTGAAATATCCACTGTGTTCTGCTAATATTTTCTCACTGCCCTGTTACATCATTATCTCCATCCTTGTGCTTGTGTTTTCTATAGTAAGTGCTTTAACACAAAATATATTCGCACCTTTCATATCCTTTCAACTTGGTACAAGTTTGGCACCTCTGAGCTTATTGGCTGTAACATGTACAATCATCTGTAAAGCTCCTCCAACTGC
Source organism: Zacco platypus (assembly GCA_038088235.1). Lineage (NCBI taxonomy): Eukaryota > Metazoa > Chordata > Actinopteri > Cypriniformes > Xenocyprididae > Zacco > Zacco platypus. Next base: position 9,788,732 of record CM076085.1, on the reverse strand, counting down.
TGTCAGAAAAAACACACATTCAGTGTTCATTGTTGCCATTGTTAACTTTGTTATGCTGTACTTGCCATTCATGTTGATCATCTGTTTAGAATTATTCACTGCAGTTAGAGTCCACAAAACATGGGTTTTGATGTCTCTCTGCTTGATGAGTTTGAGAGTGATTTCAGACTCTCTCCTGTGTATTCTGGTCTGCAGAGGAAATCTCAGAGATGTTCAGACACAACAAAAACACAAAGAACCAAACACTGATCAGACATCAGTCTGAACATGATGGCTGCCTTCAGTTTTATCAGTCCTCGGGTGTGAATTTGCTTTTTCGATCATTGTACTTTATTTTAGATCTGCACTCAAAATAAAACATAAAATGCGCAATTATCTGTACAGTATAATGGAAATTAAAACTAATCTATGACTTAAACATTATTGATTATAGTAAATTAAAAATAATAATTAAATCATTTAAAAAAAATTTAATTACTACTTGTGCTACTTCAATTGAGTTTCATATCTGATATTTTTTGTCAGTTTAATATTTACAATGTAAATAAGGCTTTGTTCAGTCACTGAAGATAAAAAACTTCACTACTTTTTTTGCTGGCTTTTATTTGTGTTCCCATCAATATATCGTATCAGAGTAAATGCAGCTTCAAGCAAAATCTTTTTTTAAATTTGTCCTGTTTATCACTCATGGTTGATTAATTCAGAAATTAAATGTATTGTAGGGGCTTACTGTCATTAAAATGAGCAACATTCAGTTCGTCATCATGTGATCTCAACTCAGGAACTCTAACCATAGTAGAATTAAATGGACAACAAAATGTAGAGCTCCCCAGCAAATGATGTGCACAGAGATCATTAACATTAGTTTGAAGTTAAAACAGTATCAAAACTACAAATATATGAGGATATTTCACAAAAGCTTTACAGTCCATAAACACTGTTTTGATAAATAATTATAAAAAAACACCCCTCATTTTATCTTTTGCATTAGTGAGACTCAAAACATCAGCATCTCTTTTTATAAGATTACACTCTACAGTAAAAGTGATTTTATTTGACAGATTTTTCCTGTTTTTTTTTTTTTAATTTCCAGTGGTTTTGAAATACAAAAGTGTGTAAAATTACATAAATAAACTGTAAATGTGAAATATAATGAAAACATGTAACTGTGATTAAATATAACATTTCCATTTTTTTAAAAAAAAATAATGTTTTGGTTTTTTTTTTCACAAATAAAATACCATTAATTCTCCAATTAATACTCCAGTTACTCTGCGTGAACCAAGCAGTTGAATTGAAATCAAGCACAGCGTTAGTTCTGGCAGGTCACGTTAGTCAAGCCCGCATCAGCTGACAGCTTCATATGTTACATTGACCTGCTAGATATTCACATGACCTTTAAAAGTCCCAATAATGGTTAAGAAATTATGCTTTTTAACAGATACTTCCCCATCATGCACTCTAAGTGTCTAGGTGACTTCATGCAGTTCAGATTTCTTGCATGAGTACACAGATGAGAACAGAGACATGTTCAACTGAAACCATTAGACAAACCAACAACCAGAGACCTGCAAAAAGCCCACATGTGCCGACTGACGGTCGAGAGAACATCATTTGCATGAGTGCAACAGAGAAAACTACATCAAAACAGAAGGCATTTGAACTGAAGACAGCAACTGAAACAAATTTGTTATTCAGGTAAGCTCTCATTAATGTGATTGATAGATACTACTGACCCATCCACCTTTTTCTGAATGAGTCTACTGCATTTTAAATACAGCTCTGTCAGTAAAATATTGTAAAGATTCATATTTAATGTCATGTCAAGTCCCCTTCATTTTTATAATTATAGCTTTTTATATATGTATATGTTAATTTTTATAATTATAGTTATAGCTTTATTTTATAGCTTTATACAGTTGAAATTGTTTCAAAAGCAGCTTTACGGTGTTAAGAGGAAAGTTACAGACTCAATGCAAACTTCACAAATGAGACAAATCCAAATTCTGCTGTAAAGCAGCTGTAGCAAGATAATTATTGAGCTACAGTCAGTTCACTGTTGGTTCAGTTCAGTTCAATAACTCTGTAAATGTCATTCATTACATTTTGTTTTACTACAGTATTACTGAACATGGATAGATAACTTTCTGTGCTGCAGACAGTCTACGTTAATCTCCTACTTATCTCAGCTTTATGACTTACTCATGGACTACCCATGAATATTATGTGATAATATACAATAAAACAGGCAAAGATGCTGCTGCACGTAATCTCTAGCCATTTTTCATGTTTCCTTTCTTGTGAAAAAGTATTGAATGAGTGTACTTCAAATCTTAAAAGTATATTTTGAAAAAAAAAAAGTATAATTTAATTTACCACAAATTCTGGTCAGAACATTCAGTACAAAGTAAAAATGAAATTACAAACAAAGATGTGCTTAAATTAAAGTTAATTTGATTGCAAAGAACATACAATTAAGAGAAATTTTACATTAATTTCACACTTCACTATATTCTTTTAAAGAATTCTTTTACTCTCTTTAAAAGTATTCTTAAGTGTACTTCTTTTTCAAAAGGCTGTGGTAGTTGAGGAAAATAACATCACCTCATTTTACATTAAATTGCATGCAACAGTTTTTGCAACTAACACATTTAGTTCAGTTTACTTTCCCCGGTTTCACGGACAAGGCTTCAGATAGTCCTCTACTAAAATGCATGTTTGAGCTGTTTAAACTGAAAGCAACTAGTATTATGAACTTCATTTAAATTACTATAATTCTCTTCCTATTGATGCAGTGATACAAAAAGAAATCAGTTATTTTTGCATTCAAAGGAAGAGAATTAACAAATAGGTTGTTTTTAAAAGGTGACCCAATTTCCAACTAGAAAATTAACACAAACATCAACATTCAGCAAGAAAAACACAACAATGATAACAATTAAATTGTATTTATTATTTATTAATTGTAACAATAACAATTTAATTTGTAATTGCCTAAGTTATTCTGAGTATATACTAATTCAAGAGTAAAAAGTAAATTATCAAGTACTTTAGTTTTAGTTACTTGAACCCTTGTGTATGTATACACTAAGCATTTGTCAGTACAACTTATATTTCTATTTCACTTTACTTAGTTGTTGTTTAGGCAATCGTTTGCATGCTTTAAGTAAAGTTAACTAATTAGATTTTACAATCTATGCCCAATTTTTGTGAATGCTTATTTTGGCTTTGATAAAGCAAGCAATCACAGCTTCTCACAAGCAAAACTTATACTAAATATACTTAACGTTTTATTTAAAAATTGAAAATCAAATTAACTATAATATATATACATCATATGTGTATGTATATTCATATTCTTTTTCTGCCCCTGGCTTTAACCTAAGGAATAAATGAGCAAATTTGAAAGGCTTTTAAAATATTTAATTTTTGTGTATGAAGTGATTTTCAGATGCTTCCTCACCAACTTAAAGTACTAAGAACAGGAAGTTTCCAAGATTGCAATATTGTTATAGTAATGATAATGTTATGTTGGGAAGGGTTTTGTTAAAAGTGCTGATGAATGTTGAGGGTTTAAAACTGTTAAAATATTTGTGGCAGAATATCACTGGTTATTGTGCTCTTATTGGAGAAATTCTTTTATGAACATAAGAAATTAATCTGATCACATATCTTTAGAGCTCTGAATTAACTATGACATTTGAACCGTAATTAATCAGAACACAGGCCCTTTCCATTAAGGAGAGCTAGAAATACATTAAGCATATGATTGGATAGAAATGCACTGAATTATTCACACAATCACTCAATATCTCACTCACTCAATGCAAAACATTCTTTTTTTCTTTTAGGATCATAATTGGTGAAAATCAGACCTTGATGGACAACTACAGTGATCCTTTCTTTATGGCATCTTATTTTGATTACTATTATGGACAATATTACCCTAATGAATCTCTAATTGAGAAACATACATATGGTTTTTATGAAATCAGACTGTCTATCTTCCTCATCACTAGTGTTTGTGTGGGTCTGCCAGCTCTGGTTTGGTCTTTTTGTTTTCTGCACCGTCACAGGAAGATCAGAGGCCGAATCTCAGCCTTCATCATCCTCCTCCTCATCAGTGACCTGATAGAACTGCTCCTAAATCTGTATAAAGTGACACAACTACTCACAAAATTACACTGGTACATTGACCCAGTTTTCCGGTATGCCATAGTATTGAGTTTGTATGGTTTTCACCTGCATCAGCTGGTGGCTCTAGAGGGGGTTCTGACACTGAAATATCCACTGTGTTCTGCTCATATTTTCTCACTGCCCTGTTACATCATCATATCCATCCTTGTGCTTGTGTTTTCTATAGTAAGTGCTTTAACACACAATATATTCGCTCCTTTCATATTCAATCTTGGCACAAGTTTGGCACCTCTGAGCTTATTGGCTATAACATGTACAATCACCTGTAAAGCTTCTGCAACTGCTGACAGAAAAAACACACATTCAGTGTTCATTGTTGCCATGGTTACTTTTGTTATGCTGTACTTGCCATTCATGTTGATCATCTGTTTAGCATTATTCACTGCAGTTAGAGTCCACGAAACATGGGTTTTGATGTCTCTCTGCTTGATGAGTTTGAGAGTGATTTCAGACCCTCTCCTGTGTATTCTGGTCTGCAGAGGAAATCTCAGAGATGTTCAGAAACAACAAAAACACAAAGAACCAAACACTGATCAGACATCAGTCTGAAATGAAAGCTCTAGCGCAAGTTCTGCCAGGAAGACTCAAATGTTACGTCACCAAGTTTAGATCTAACCAATCATTATCCAACACTTGTAGTATATAAGATCGGTACTAACACGCGTCTGAGTTCGCAGATGCTGACGTCAACCTTTACCTCCATCCTCCCCACCACCACCAGGATGGTCCCTGTCCATACCTCCGGGGGGTCGGCTACGCCCCTGCCTTCATCTTCAGGCAGGAAACGCAGAGTCCGCAACCCTTAGGATCTAAGCTACGGACGGGGCCTACGCCAAAGAACTTTCTTACTATATTTGCTTGCTGATTGTTAATAAATATCATTGTTACGTTATCTTAACTCCCGAGTCTTTCTGGTCGAACTTGATGGCTGCCTTCAGTTTTTTCAGTCCTCGGGTGTGAATTTGCTTTTTCGATCATTGTATTTCATTTTAGATCTGCACTCAAAATAAAACATAAAATGCTCAATTATCTGTACAGTATGACAAATTAAAACTAATCTATGATTTAAACATTATTGATCACAGTAAATTAAATATAATAATTATATTATTTAAAAAAAAATGTAATTACTACCTGTGTTACTTCAATTGAGTTTCATCTGATAATATTATTTAATATTTTACAATGTAAATATGGCTTTGTTCAGTCACTGAAGATAAAAACATTTTCTTTTTTTGCTGGCTTTTATTTGTTTTCCCATCAATATATCGTAACAGAGTAAATGCAGCTTCAAGCAAAATCTTTTTTTGAATTTGTCATGTTTATTACTCATGATTGATTAATTCAGCAATTAAAAGTATTGTAGGGGCTTACTGTGATTAAAAGGAGCAACATTCAGTTCGTCATCATGTGATCTCGACTCAGGAACTCTAACCATAGTAGAATTAAATGGACAACAAAATGTAGAGCTCCCCAGCAAATGATGTGCACAGAGATCATTAACATTAGTTTGAAGTTAAAACAGTATCAAAACCACAAATATATGAGGATCTTTCACAAAAGCTTTACAGTCCATAAACATTGTTTTGATAAATCATTATAAAAAAAAACCCTAATTTTATCTGTATATCGATCTATATTTTTTATTGCATTTGCACTCTGCCACGAAAAAAAAAATCTTTTGCAATAGTGGATACTTTTGAGACTCAAATCATCAGCATTTCTCTTTATGAGATTACACTCTACAGTAAAAGTGATTTTATTTGACAGATTTTTCCTGGTTTTTTTTTTTAAATATATATTTCCTGTATTTTTGAAATACAAAAGTGTGTAAAATTACAAATAAACTGTAAATGTGAAATATAATGAAAACATGTAACTGTGAATAAATATAACATTTCCATTTTTTTAAAATATGTTTTTGGGGGTTTTTTTCACAAAAAAATACCATTAATTCTCCAATTAATACTCCAGTTTCTCTGCGTGAACCAAGCAGTTGAATTGAAATCAAGCACAGCGTTAGTTCTAGCAGGTCACGTTAGTCAAGCCCGCATCAGCTGACAGCTTCATATGTTACATTGACCTGCTAGACATTCACATGACCTTTAAAAGTCCCAATAATGGTTAAGAAATTATGCTTTTTAACAGATACTTCCCCATCATGCACTCTAAGTGTCTAGGTGACTTCATGCAGTTTAGATTTCTTGCATGAGTACACAGATGAGAACAGAGACATGTTGAACTGAAACCATTAGACAAACCAACAACCAGAGACCTGCAAAAAGCCCACATGTGCCGACTGACGGTTGAGAGAACATCATTTGCATGAGTGCAACAGAGAAAACTACATCAAAACAGAAGGCATTTGAACTGAAGACAGCAACTGAAACACATTTGTTATTCAGGTAAGCTCTCATTAATGTGATTGATACATACTACTGACCCATCCACCTTTTTCTGAATGAGTCTACTGCACTTTAAATACAGCTCTGTCAGTAAAATATTGTAAAGATTCATATTTAATGTCATGTCAAGTCCCCTTCATTTTTATAGTTATAGCTTTTTATATATGTATATGTTAATTTTTATAATTATAGTTATAGCTTTATTTTATAGCTTTATACAGTTGAAATTGTTTCAAAAGAAGCTTTACAGTGTTAAGAGGAAAGTTACAGACTCAATGCAAACTTCACAAATGAGACAAATCCAAATTCTGCTGTAAAGCAGCTGTAGCAAGATAATTATCTCAAATTTTCCAGTGTTGGTTCAGTTCAGTTCAATAACTCTGTAAATGTCATTCATTACATTTTGTTTTACTACAGTATTACTGAACATGGATAGATAACTTTCTGTGCTGCAGACAGTCTACGTTAATCTCCTACTTATCTCAGCTTTATGACTTATTCATGGACTACCCATGAATATTATGTGATAATATACAATAAAACAGGCAAAGATGCTGCTGCACGTAATCTCTGGCCATTTTTCATGTTTCCTTTCTTGTGAAAAAGCATTGAATGAGTGTACTTCAAATCTTAAAAGTATATTTTGAAAAAAAAAAAAAAGTATAATTTAATTTACCACAAATTCTGGTAAGAACATTCAGTACAAAGTAATAATGAAATTACAAACAAAGATGTTCTTAAAAAATTAAAGTTCATTTTATTGCAAAGAACATGCAATTAAGTGAAATTTTACATTATTCACACTTCACTATATTCTTTTAAAGAATTCTTTTACTCTCTTTAAAAGTATTCTTAAGTGTACTTCTTTTTCAAAAGGCTGTGGTAGTTGAGGAAAATAACATCACCTCATTTTACATTAAATTGCATGCAACAGTTTTTGCAACTAACACATTTAGTTCAGTTTACTTTCCCCGGTTTCACGGACAAGGCTTCAGATAGTCCTCTACTAAAATGCATGTTTGAGCTGTTTAAACTGAAAGCAACTAGTATTATGAACTTCATTTAAATTACTATAATTCTCTTCCTATTGATGCAGTGACACAAAAAGAAATCAGTTATTTTTGGATTCAAAGGAAGAGAATTAATAGGTTGTTTTTAAAAGGTGACCCAATTTCTAACTAGAACATTAACTAGTCCACTCTTAATGTAGAATTAAGATCTATTAAAAATTCAGTGCTACACCTTGTGAAATAACTTTTAATTTGTTTGATATTATCCTGCTGTTGTGATAATATCTCACAAGTTTGCTTGAGTCACGCACAAACATCAACATTCAGCATGAAAAACACAACAATGATAACAATTAAATTGTACTTATTATTTATTAATTGGAACAATAAGAATTTTATTTGTAATTGCCTAAGTTATTCTGAGTATATACTAACTCAAGAGTAAAAAGTAAATTATCAAGTACTTTAGTTTTAGTTACTTGAACCCTTGTGTATGTATTTGTCAGTACAACTTACTATTTCTATTTCACTTTACTTAGTTGTTGTTTAGGCAATCGTTTGCATGCTTTAAGTAAAGTTAACTAATTAGATTTTACAATCTATGCCCAATTTTTGTGAATGCTTATTTTGGCTTTCATAAAGGAAGCAATCACAGCTTCTCACAAGCAAAACTGATACTAAATATACATAACGTTTTATTTAAAAATTACAGACGGTTTCTATGAAGGGATTAAAAAAAAAAAAAACATTACCCAAGTATAAAAACAATAGAGGTCAGTGGAAGTCCTACAGTACAGTCTATAAATGAAAAACTTTTTCTTGAAAATCAAATTAACTATAATATATATACAGCATATGTGTATGTATATTCATATTCTTTTTCTGCCCCTGGCTTTAACCTAAGGAATAAATGAACAAATTTGAATGGCTTTTAAAATATTTAATTTTTGTGTATGAAGTGATTTTCAGATGCTTCCTCACCAACTTAAAGTACTAAGAACAGGAAGTTTCCAAGATTGCAATATTGTTATAGTAATGATAATGTTATGTTGGGAAGGGTTTTGTTAAAAGTGCTGATGAATGTTGAGGGTTTAAAACTGTTAAAATATCTGTGGCAGAATATCACTGGTTATTGTGCTCTTATTGGAGAAATTCTTTTATGAACATAAGAAATTAATCTGATCACATATCTTTAGAGCTCTGAATTAACTATGACATTTGAACCGTAATTAATCAGAACACAGGCCCTTTCCATTAAGGAGAGCTAGAAATACATTAAGCATATGATTGGATAGAAATGCACTGAATTATTCACACAATCACTCAATTTCTCACTCACTCAATGCAAAACATTCTTTTTTTCTTTTAGGATCATAATTGGTGAAAATCAGACCTTGATGGACAACTACAGTGATCCTTTCTTTATGGCATCTTATTTTGATTACTATTATGGACAATATTACCCTAATGAATCTCTAATTGAGAAACATACATATGGTTTTTATGAAATCAGACTGTCTATCTTCCTCATCACTAGTGTTTGTGTGGGTCTGCCAGCTCTGGTTTGGTCTTTTCGTCTTCTGCACCTTCACAGGAAGATCAGAAGCCGAATCTCAGCCTTCATCCTCCTCCTCCTCCTCTGTGACCTGATAGAACTGCTCCTAAATCTGTATACAGTGACACAACTACTCACAAAATTACACTGGTACAAAGACTCAATTTTGAAGTATGGCATAGTATTGAGTTTGTATGGTTTTCACCTGCATCAGGTGGTGGCTCTAGAGGGGGTTCTGACACTGAAATATCCACTGTGTTCTGCTCATATTTTCTCACTGCCCTGTTACATCATAATCTCCATCCTTGTGCTTGTGTTTTCTATAGTAAGTGCTTTAACACAAAATATATTCACTCTTTTCGTATCCTTTCAACTTGGCACAAGTTTGGCACCTCTGAGCTTATTGGCTGTAACATGTACAATCACCTGTAAAGCTCCTCCAACTGCTGTAAGAAAAAACACACATTCAGTGTTCATTGTTGCCATGGTTACTTTTGTTATGCTGTACTTACCATTTATGTTGATCATCTATTCAAATATCTTCATTAGTGCCCACATATATTGGTATGTGATGTCTGACTGCTTGATGAGTTTGAGAGTGATTTCAGACCCTCTCCTGTGTATTCTGGTCTGCAGAGGAAATCTCAGAGATGTTCAGACACAACAAAAACACAAAGAACCAACCACTGATCAGACATCAGTCTGAACTTGATGGCTGCCTTCAGTTTTATCAGTCCTCTGGTTTATTTTACTTTATTTTAGATCTGCACTCAAAATAAAACATAAAATTCGCAATTATCTGTACAGTATTATGACAAATTAAAACTAATCTATGACAAACATTATTGATTACAGTAAAGTAAAAATAACTATTAAATCATTTTAAAAAATGTAATTACTACTTGTGCTACTTCAATTGAGATTCATATCTAATAGTTTTGTCAGTTTGTTTAATATTTTACAAAGTAAATAAAAAGCTTTGTTCAGTCACTGAAGATAAAACATTTTCTTTGGTCATCATGTGATCTCAACTCAGAAACTAACCATGAATTAAATGGCCAACAAAAATGCAGAGCTCCCCAGCAAATGATGTGCACAGAGATCATTAACATTAGTTTGAAGTTAAAACAGTATCAAAACTACAAATATGAGGACTTTTCCCGAAAGCTTTAGAGTCCATGTTTTGAAAAATCCGTATAAAAAACCCTCACATTTAGTCTGTAAGTTGATCTGTAATTTTGTATTCTGCCACGTAAAAAATTATCTTTTGCATTATTTTGCATATATTTTTACTGTATTTATGAAATACAAAACTGTAAAATTACATAAATAAACTGTAAATGTGAAATATAATGAAAATGTGTAACTGTGAATAAATAATAACAGTTCCATTTTTTTAAATAATGTTTTTGTTTTTTTCACATAAAAATACCATCAATTCTCCAATTAATGCTCCAGTTAGTCTGCGTGAACCAAGCAGTTGAATTGAAGTCAAGTGTAGAGTCATAACTCTCAGACTGACAGGTTGTCATGTGTCAGATGTCAGGATAGAGCAAACAGATATCAGTTAATTTATTGTTACAGTTAAATGTTACTTATTGTTAACCACCCACCGTTAAGGGGCACTATGGTTCCCTACGTTAAGTTTGAATGCAGGTAGGTCGGTAGAAGAAGAGCGAGCTGTTTGGTAAGAGGAAATCATGACTTCACTGTTGTAACCTTCCTCAGAGATGTCCTGATTGGGAAACATGTTGCTTAGAGCTCAATCATAGTAAGATCTATTTGTTTTTGTGCATATTTGCAGTGTGGATATATTGCATATCATTGTTTCTTGATGTTTATTCTAATATTTGATAATGTGTTATTTGTAGAAGGACTCCTTTGACCTACCCTGTTTAATTGTACCAGTGGTGTTTTAATTGCCGCATGGTTCATATTGGAGATGTAAAGGACTCATTTCCCTGCATTGCATCTCATTACCTCGGGTCATCTAAACTGGATATTAATCGCAAGGATAAGAACTGTTTGACGTTTGTTTCTGGAATGGACATGCGGAGTATTTATTTGGACTGGACTTTTTAACAATATAGAAGGACATTTGACTAGTATTTTCATATTATTTATGGTATTTTCATTACCATTTCATGCTCATGTCAAGAACTATTCATTCTGTATATAAACAATTTTGTATTGTTTTATTTTGGGTCATTAGTACAATTGGATGATGGTTTGTTATTTTGCTTTAAGGTTTATTATTGTGAATTTCAAAATCAGTTTTCTGTTCTATTGTTTAGCCTCAACCAGTTTAATTATTGTGAGAAGTTGGTATATAGATCCCTCCCAAAACTTTCAGATTTATAGTGAACTATTACTCAGAAGTACGAGTTTGTTATATTATGGCACATGGTGTCATGTGGTCACACGTTGTGACATCTACATGACTTTAAATTTAAATCCAGCTTAAATCACCCTTTACGATCACGTGTCATCAAAGTGCAAAACGAGACCAGCCACCCAGGTCAGGTGCTCAAAATCGGCTGTTCAAACCTTAATGACAACACACTTTATTCTCATTGGTTAGATTCTGTGATGGCAAGGACATGTATTGCATAATTTTTTTTCTTAGACAAGTTCCTGTATTTAACCAATCTTAATACTGAATATCGAATATTCAAAACATGTCAATTTCAAATTTTCAAGCTAGCCTATTATGTAGTGTTCTGAGCAAGCTAGCTAATGTAGTCTATTGAAAACATACATAACTGTAACAACCACCATGAAGATAATTTATTAAAGAGATAGACATTGACTGTTCCTGTGTATCTGCTTTTGTGCATCAAAATGACACATAATATTGAACTATTCGTTGTGTCACGGTGATGGCTTGCAGTGTGCACCTGGTGGTCTGATAGTGGGGTAGATTGTAATAAAGGCACAACATGTATTTGACATCAAGTGATAAGGGCTGTGATATTCTTGCAGATTTTTGAATGAGTTCCTTTTAGAGTAAAGAAATGTGGGTATTTTGTAAGTTTGAGTACTCTAGGACAAAATGTGAGTGAGTTACAGAAGCTGAAGCAAAAAGTGTTACAACCATACCCGGTCTCCCCAATAAGACATTCATTGTGTAAAGCAGACAGCTTTATTTATTATAATACGATTACATAATCATATTTACTTTATCTAATTTCTTTGTGAGATTGCGATGAATGACTGCCTTTTAGTGCTTATAACGGTCTTTGTGCACTTTATAGGCTGTATAATGCATTTAGAATTTGAATATTTTGTTTTTCATGCTGCTAGGAACCAATGGCCCTGTGCAACTTTTTTGGAAGTGACAACCACATATAAATGTAGGATTCACTCTCAAAATTGCAGTGATTGACATAGTAATAACAATAGCAATCAACAGAATATAATTTCTTTCAAAACAGATGTGCATCTATATACATACACACATATATATATATATATATATATATATATATATATATATATAAATATAAATATATATATATATATATAAAATGTGTGTATGTATGTATGTATGTATATATATATATATATATATATATATATATATATATATATATATATATATATATATATATATTTAAAAATATCAATTTGAGTTGAATTACTGAAATAAATGAACTTTTCCACAACATTCTAATTTATAAATTAGAATGTCGAGGAAAAGTGAATTTATTTCAGTAATTCAACTCAAATCGTGAAATTTGTGTATTAAATAAATTCATTGCACACAGACTGAAGTACACTCACCTGAAGGATTATTAGGAACACCATACTAATACTGTGTTTGACCCCCTTTCGCCTTCAGAACCGTCTTAATTCTACGTGGCATTGATTCAACAAGGTGCTGAAAGCATTCTTTAGAAATGTTGGCCCATATTGATAGGATAGCATCTTGCAGTTGATGGATGTGCATCCCACAAATCTCCAGGGCACTAAGCTCCCGTTCCACCACATCCCACAGATGCTCTATTGGGTTGAGATCTGGTGACTGTGGGGGCCATTTTAGTACAGTGAACTCATTGTCATGTTCAAGAAACCAATTTGAAATGATTCGAGCTTTGTGACATGGTGCATTATCCTGCTGGAAGTAGCCATCAGAGGATGGGTACATGATGGTCATAAAGGGATGGACATGGTCAGAAGCAATGCTCAGGAAGGCCGTGGCATTTAAACGATGCCCAATTGGCACTAAGGGGCCTAAAGTGTGCCAAGAAACCATCGCCCACACCATTACACCACCACCACCAGCCTGCACAGTGGTAACAAGCTATCTCGGATGTTCTCATTCTGTTTACGCCAAATTCTGACTCTACCATCTGAATGTTTCAACAGAAATCAAGACTCATCAGACCAGGCAACATTTTTCCAGTATTCAACTGTCGAATTTTGGTGAGGTTGTGCAAATTGTAGCCTCTTTTTCCTATTTGTAGTGGAGATGAGTGGTACCCGGTGGGGTCTTCTGCTGTTGTAGCCCATCCGCTTCAAGGTTGTGCGTGTTGTGGCTTCACAAATGCTTTGCTGCATATCTCTATGTAACGAGTGGTTGTAACGTGTGGTTATTTCAGTCAAAGTTGCTCTTCTATCAGCTTGAATCAGTCGGCCCATTCTCCTCTGACCTCTAGCATCAACAAGGCATTTTCGCCCACAGGACTGCCACATACTGGATGTTTTTCCCTTTTCACACCATTCTTTGTAAACCCTAGAAATGGTTGTGCGTGAAAATCCCAGTAACTGAGCAGATTGTGAAATACTCAGACCGGCCCGTCTGGCACCAACAACCATGCCACGCTCAAAATTGCTTAAATTACCTTTCTTTCCCATTCTGACATTCAGTTTGTAGTTCAGGAGATTGTCTTGACCAGGACCACACCCCTAAATGCATTGAAGCAACTGCCATGTGATTGGTTGATTAGATAATTGCATTAATGAGAAATTGAACAGGTGTTCCTAATAATCCTTTAGGTGAGTGTAGTTTAAGTCTTTGGTTCTTTTAATTGTGATGATATTAGCTCACATTTAACAAAAACCCACCAATTCACCATCTCAACAAATTACAATACTTAAGATCAACAAAAAACATTTGTGAATTGTTGGCCTGCTGCAAAGTATGTTCATTTACTGTACATGTAGTCAATACATGGTAGGGGCTCCTTTAATTGCTGCCTCAATTCGGCATGGCATGGAGGTGATCAGTTTGTGGCACTGCTGAGGTGGTATGGAAGCCCAGGTTTCTTTGATAGTGGCCTTCAGCTCATCTGCATTTTTTGCCCCCCTGTTTGTCATTTTCCTCTTGACAATACCCCATAGATTCTCTATGGGGTTCAGGTCTGGTGAGTTTGCTGGCCAGTCAAGTACACCAACACCATGGTCATTTAACCAACTTTTGCTTTTGGCAGTGAGGGCAGGTGCCAAATCTTGCTGGAAAATTAAATCAGCATCTTCAAAAATCTGCTCAGCAGAAGGTAGCATGAAGTGCTCCAAAATTTCTTGGTAAACAGATGCAGTAACTTCGGTTTTCAAAAAACACAATGGACCAACACCAGCAGATGACATTGCACCTCAAATCATCACAGACAGTGGAAACTTAACACCGGACTTCAAGCAACTTGGGCTATGAGCTTCTCCACCCTTCCTCCAGACTGCAAAACTTGCTCTCATCTGAAAAAAGGACTTTGGACCACTACCCAGGTAAGACGCCTCTGACGTTGTCTGTGGTTCAGGAGTGGCTTAACAACAGGAATGCGACAACTGTAGCCAAATTAGTGGCTCTTGATGCCTTGACCCCAGCCTTGGTCCATTCCTTGTGAAGTTCACCCAAATTCTTGAATTGATTTTGCTTGACAATCCCCAAGACTGCGGTTCTCTCGGTTGGTTGTTCATCATTTTTCTTTCACACTTTTTCCTTCCACTCAACTTTCTGTTAACATGCTTTGATACAGCACTCTGTGAACAGCCAACTTCTTTGGCAATGAATGTGTGTGGCTTACCACTAAAAGAAAACATATATCTGAAATTATTCTGTCAAACTGTAATAAGCCTCGTGTTTTAAGACTATTGATTCAGTTCTTAATGCCATGCAAAATGTCTGTGTTGATGCCTCCTCTGCTGTTTGTGAAAACTTGCTTCACTTTTTTTTTTATTGATAAGGTCAGTTCCACTAGAGCTCTTATTTCACCTTCTGCTTATGACCCCTCAATCCCTGTCCTATGTTCTGCTGACTTCGACAGCCAGTGTCTTTTGAGCCAGTGACATTGTCTGTGTTACATGAGATTGTTGATCACTTGAAGCCCTCAGGTTCTCCACATGATGCTGTTCCTCCTCGACTTTAAGGAGGTTTTTCCTATTGTAGGACCATCTGTTATGGCAGTTGTTAACTGCAATCTGTCCTCAGGTGTGGTTCCCAAAAAACTTAAACATGCAGCGGTGCAACCTCTAATTAAAAAACCTGGTCTGAATCCTGCTGATATCATAAATTTTAGGCCTATTTCTAAATTACCTCTTCTTTCAAAAATCCTTGAAAAGATAGTATAGAGTCAAGTAATGGCCTTTCTGAAAGACCACAATATTCTGGAAATGTTCCAGTCCGGTTTTAAAACTCTACACAGCACTGAAACGGTTCTTTTAAAAGTTTTTTACTTGGAAGGTCAGACTTTCTGTGTCAACTGTGGTGATTCTGAGTCCTCCTCTTCTTCTCTCTCTTGTGGGGTTCCACAGGGCTCTATTTTACGCCCTCTTCTCTTCCCTCTTTATTTGCTCCCACTTGGTTCAATATTAAGAAAGCATGGCATGTCATTCCACTTTTACGTGCACGATAGCCAGATTTATGTGCCTCTTAAAAAGAATGACACTGTCAGACCGCTAATCGAGTGTCTTGATGATATAAAGGCCTGGTTGTCTCTTAACTTAAGTTTTAATGCTCAAAAGACAGAAGTGATTGTTTTTGGTGACAAAATTGGAAACTCTCCTGTTGATTTAGGTGTCTTGGCCCAGCACAGCAAACCAACCATCACTAACTTGAGAGTTAAAATCGACTCTGACCTTAAGCTCGACAGTCAGATCAGGGCAGTCGTTTTTATTTATTTATTTTTTTCAATTGAAGCAGCTAGCCAAAATGAAGCCATTTCTTTCGAGGCAGCATTTTGAGACTGTAATCCACGCCTTTGTTACCATTCGGCTGGATTACTGTAATGCACTGTATGTGGGGGTTAGTGGGTCTTCTGTTGCTCGTCTGCAGATGGTACAAAATGCTGCAGCACGTTTTTTAACCAGAACACGCAAATACAAGCACATTTCCCCCGTTTTAGCCTCACTTCATTGGCTGCCTGTACATTTTAGGTTCTGTTTTAAAATTATTTTATGTTTTTAAGTCCTTAAATGGTCTTGCCCCACCCTATATTTCTGAGCTGTTACAACCTTATACACCTACCCGTTCTCTCAGGTCAGCTGATCAAGCCCAAATCAAGGCATAAGCTCAGAGGAGACCGTGCCTTTGCTGTAGCAGCTCCTAAACTGTGGACTGATCTGCCTCTGTCTATTAGACAGGCCTCCTCCATTGTCTTCTTTTAAATCGCTTCTTAAAACCCACCTTTTCTCTTTGGCCTTTGAAAAATGTAATTGACATTTTTATCTATTAATTTTATTGTGTCCTTGGTATTGTTTTTTTGTTTGTTTTTTTTGTCATGTTTTATGTTATTTTTAATTCCTATTGTTTGTTTTTAAGTTTATATATATATATATATATATATATATGTATATATATATATATATATATACACAGCACTTTGGTCCACTTCAGTGGTTTTAAAGTGCTTAATCAGACTTTATTTATAGATTGATTGATTGAATTGCTAAAATAAATGAACTTTTCTACGACATTCTTATTTATTGTGTGTGTGTGTGTGTTTGTATGTATGTATGTGTGTATATATATATATATATATATATTTGCAAAAAAGGAAAACAGTTTTATTTTTTTAAAATGCCATGTAGATCATGTTAGAAAACGTAAGCCAATTGGCCATGCTTCAGTTTTTATATGTAATAATAATAATAATAAAATGAAGGGCTGGTGTTGTGCAGAATTCTGTAACCCCTCAAATTGTGTGACCTTATACGTTGACACTGATAAATTTATTAACTTTATTAACAATTTGCGGATGATAATAAAAGCAGACAGTCAGGCTAGAGTAATTTGATTTTAGGTTGCACAGTTAGCTCACAAGTCTTTTTCGCTAGGAGGGAATGAAGAAGCACACAGACGAGTTGGGGAAACAAGTGTGAAGCATGAAGAAGGTGAGCATACAGGTAAGTGGGAGTCAGGTGAGAGTGTTCTCACATGGAGACCCGATGAGACTGGACAACTGGTGAATGTGGATGGTGAGTATATGTAGGGGAGGTCAAGCGATGACACGTAGTAACTGGTTAGAGCCCGGGGGATTGTGAATGGATGGGTGAAGCCGAAAGACATGGTGCTGCAGACGTGTTGGTGGAATCCGTGACATACATAAGGTCATTCTTATATGCTGTTTACGTCCAGCGCTTCCAGGTTCTATGTCAGAATGCCAGCTCAGTATTGGCAGACGCTGTTCACGGGAGCAGCACGACGCATGCGTGTGATCCTGATGCAGGAGCCAGCCAATAATAACTCGACGTTCTGACGTAGAACCTGGAAGCATTGGACTTAAACAGTGTAAGAGAATGACACAGAAGAGAGGACATTGAATTGTGAATAATGAATTGTTGAATTCATTATTTTTGTTTTTGCACACAAAAAGTATTCTTGTCGCTTCATAAAATTAAGGTTGAATCACTGCAGTCACATTGACTATTTTAACAATGTCTTGAGTACCTTTCTGGAACTTGAAAGTGGTGGTTAAATTGCTGTCTATTGTCAGAGAGCTCTCAGTTTTCATTATCAATATCTTCATTTATTATCTTCACAAGTTCATTTCAATATCTTCAATTGTGTTGTGATGATGAAGGTCTTACGGCTTTGGAACGACTTGAGGGTGTGTAATTAATGACAGAGTTTTCATTTCTGGGTGAACTAACCCTTTAAACAAATACAAGTTAAAACTTATGTTTTTGTCATATAAAATCATTTTAATGGCATAATTTCTCACACAATTACACAGTTAATGAGCACATGTAAATGTGCACTTTGGAAAAATTCATCAGTCATCAACAGCCATTAGTTTGACAAAATTAGGGATCAAAATGTACAAATTTGTTATTAGCGGACAAAAACTAAATTAGGAATATGCAAACAAGAACAAATCAATCTCCGTAGCAAAGGTAATTGCTGAAAGAATGGAAGAACCAGTATTGCCCTCACTGATTGAGATGGGCAGTCTTTCTGTTTGCTCTGTATTAAAGTACTGGGCATATGCAATCCCACAATGTCAAAAGATATTTCGATACAACCCATGCTACATTTGACAAGAAATACCCACCTGGATCTCAAGAGAGAGCTGTCAAGATGACTAATCTTGGAAAAAAAAAAAAAAAAAAATTGCTAAACAGACTATAATGCAAGCTAGTTTAAAAGTATTCGGGGTCATGACATTAGCAACATAACAAAATTTAATGTTTAATGTAACACAATTTCTTGGCTCCGGACCAAACATGGCAAACAATGATGGGAAACTACTTAAAAACTGTTCCCTTTCAGTCGCTCATGTTCAATGAACGTCAGAAGTTGACTGACGAATTGAGATGTACCATGAGAGCCCAATCACCTTCAAGTGCAAACTAAACGAGCTAATGCACATTGGCGTGTGAGCTTTGCGTCGCTCGGCCAGGCCCGGCCTGGCACTGCAAAGAAGTGCAGTTCGTAATGTAGGTGTGCGAGCTGCCATCTCTTTTGGACTGATTGTAATGTATTCTAAAAATAAACGTGTTCTGTCGATCAATGTCATTTCAGGATAGATCATTTGCCGGTTTGAGTTTAAAAGAGTGCGAGTGACGCGTCGGCCAGGCTGTTAGACACTTTGAATTTGTCCATGCAATGAATGACATCACATCGAGAGCTAACTAGAAACAGAACAGAACCAACATAAATGTATTGGAGATATCATTAGTGTTCAATAATTTAATGTACAACATAATTCAAGAATTAGCCTGATTCGAAGGGGAATCAGAACAGCTAGTCTTGACTGGACCAGAGGAGGAGGGTAATTAGTTCCTGAGCAACGCGACTTGAATTCCTATAAGTAGACGTGGACGCTACACTTGATTTTTAATACTTTAATTAGTAGAGGGTGTCAAGGGAAGGGGAAAAAAATTTTTTTGGAAGATATTCATAGTGTGTATAAACAAACATTTTTTCAATATTATATATTTATCTTTCTGTGGAGTAAAATAGTCTATGCTTCATATAGAGAAAAATAATATTAGCCTATAAATCAACCTGTCTGTTTGCACTGTTTTTACAGCAAAATTCATCAGTCCCACATACTTCATTCTTGAAGTAAACGTTTTGCCTGTATGGTGATTAGATTCACTGTTACGGCCACCTTGATCTTAATGCAACGGTGCTTCTCGTCCATTGTGCATTATAACCAGGGTTGGGAAGGTTACTTTTAAAATGTATTTCACTACAGATTACAAAATGCATGTTGTATATTTATAAAGTTTTTCATTAGATTACTCAAGTTTTGTAACAATCTATTCTAAGTACTTTAGGATACTAATAAGGCATGTAACACAAAGGTTCCACCAAACATAAGACTTTTTACCTCCGCATATTATTTTTTACCATCAACAGTTTTCCACAGTATTTTCTTGAAGAAAAAAAAAATACTGATGCAACACAATGCATTAAGAGCTGGGGTATGTAAACTTTTTGAATTGCATGAACAGGGTAAATTGTAATCATTTTGTCTTCTGGGGAAACATGGGAATGTTAGCTTACGAAGGGTATACTAAATGAAAAAATATAATCTTTAAACAAGATATTTAACAAAATGTTCTTAAATGATCACTGGACATCAGACAGTTAAGATTGAAGAATATGTAAATTTTCGAATCTAGCAATTTTTATAAATTACTGAGGGTATGTAAACGTCAGTTGTGTAAAATAGCTTATTCAGAACTGTACTAAAATCCCTCTTATTTGGTTATTATTAGCATTTTGTATGTTCTGCAATACCTGTAGCTTAGCATGCTTTTGCAGTGTTAGAGAATCACCAATTGCTGTTTACATTAATTAATTCATTAAATACAGCTTTACATTAATGTTTAAATAAAATAAATTACATTAAAATTCAAAGTAATGACTTTTGTAACCTAAAATACTGTTCAGATGTAACTAATTTGACTACCACCAATTTAAAATGCTACTAATGAAATACAGTTACTCAAATTTTATATTTTAAATACGTAACTAAGTTACATGTAATCCATAACTCCCCAACCATGATAATAACACTCCAAGAGCATTCAAGCAGTCAAGTAACTTAAGTAACAAGCTTGATGTTTCATAAGTAATGACCTTTTACTCACAATAAAACTACAGTTTGCACACATTTACATTTACTTCATTTACCTTTTTTAATACTTTTAACACTTTACTTAAAAGATTATTCGTGCTCATTGCTGAAACCACAAACAGAGCACAGATATGAGAGGTGAGATCAAACCACCAGATAAACCAACAACCAGAAACCAGCAGTAGGAAAGAGAGAAGAAATCAACCAAGACTGGAAATGTTCTCACACATGCACTATATATACAGTAATTTTACATAATTAAAACAGTTTGTAACTAATTTTACATATTTCTTTTTTTTTTTTTTTTTTTTTTTTTAAAGCTTTTTAATGTTCAATTGATATTTACACTGAAAGTCAAGAACAGTTTTAAAACTAATAGTTTAAAAGCATTATTGCAGCAGTATAACAATTTGTTATAAAAATGAAAAACTTTAAAATAATGGAAACATTCTGCCTTTAAACTTCCAAGCAGATGTTTTGGAGCTGGTTGGAGCTATACTCTGCAGGACAGGACAGGTCCTCCAGGAGTTTTACACATATGCTTTGAACTGACCAGCTTTCTTTAGTGTTCTTCTCTACTTACGATACCTTGGGCTTTATCATGAAAAGGGATCTGTTGAAAGAAAACCAAATAACGTCAGTAATGAAACTAGACAATACAATAGTTGGAATTTGCACAGAGCATGTTTGTGGTGGGAGATTGCAAGAGAAATAGTGTGTATGTGAGACAATCTGTGAGAATGTGTATGTAAGAGTGTACATTTGAAAATGTTTTGGCCTTCCCTCTCACACTGAGTTTTTGCTCTGAGAAAACTGAGTTTTTTTGACGACACTCTCCCAAGAGAAAAAAATTGAAAAAGCTGTTTACGAGTTGTAGTGTGAACTGTGAAAATGGAGGTATTTGAAAAAGATGACGCGCTTAATCATGTTTCACATTGTACTGATAAAAATCTGTTTATACCAGTATGTGCTCTTTTCTTTCAGTGTTGCTTAAGATAAATGTTATTTTGTACAATCTTCATATTGCATTCCTGCAAAGATGGCAGAAAATTTACCCTCAATTGCTGTCCAGAGGCAAAACATGACCGTGATCCCTGTACACAAAGTACATAAGTTGCATAGGGCCCCCGAACCACCAGGGGGCCCCCTTGTTCTTGGTGATTTAATGATTTAATGTCTAGTACAGTGTGATAAATAGAATTTCTATTGTATTTTTATATT
Source organism: Zacco platypus (assembly GCA_038088235.1). NCBI lineage: Eukaryota > Metazoa > Chordata > Actinopteri > Cypriniformes > Xenocyprididae > Zacco > Zacco platypus. The sequence goes on along the minus strand of CM076085.1, from coordinate 9,766,819 downwards.
TTTGTATTTGTAATTTTATTTTTTATTGTATTACCTTTTATTTGACTGTTTCAACCGTTTGTTTAGCCACGATACTATAACATGCTAAGTCATGGTAGACAGAAATCCAAAATCTCAATATATGTGCTACCTGATCCATTTATTGAGATTTTAGTATGATCATACCCTAATCCAGTATTGCAGAAGCGAGAAAACCACGTGATCTACCGGTGATAACGATTTCAGAAGAATTCAAAATAAACCAAGATTAACATTTATTATTTTTCAGGTAAAAATGTATCAATGCCAATTACATAATTACACAATTATAAACCAATTCAGACATAATAAATACATAACATCAATTACTCAAAAGATTTCTCTAAGAGTATTTAAAAGTTATGCATACACATGGAGATGCAGAGTGAAAAACACTCATCACCTCTATGTGGGGGTCCCAAAATGTCCCGTCTTGCTGCTGTGTCTTTTCCCCTAAATACCCAGACCAGAACAAAAGGATTGTAAATATTTATTGCCCCCGCACCTGGTTTTGAGGGAGAGGAGGTGGTTTTCTTGAAGAGAAAAGAGAACAGAATTCTCCTAAGTTTTCAAACTTTCTCATAATACTAGTGACTGCTGTGAAACTGAGACCATTTTACCAATCGCACTGAGACATGAGGGTGTTGTCCTATTCCTTTGAAATCTTCTTTCCAGATGAGTTTTATTGCTTTATTGCAGGATGCTTGATCTCAGCTTTTGTCTTAGCAGGAAAATCAAACCTTACATCACCATTATTGAGATTCATACGCTGATTCTTTGTGCGGCTAAAAAAATTTGACTGCTGGAAAGCAATGACAGGACTATCATAATCAATAATGTGAAAATAATAACATGATATCTATAAGATCAAAGATTAGACTCTAAATATGATCAGTAAATTAGACCACTACATGATGATGATATTTTTATTGTCATCAAGTAGCCAACATCACATTTTCTCTCGCTGTTTGTGTCATAAAAACAATTACAGCAAACAGTCCAGACTGAACTGCACAACTAAAGCATAACTAAAGCAAGTCGGCGTCTAAACCAAACAAACATTGAGTTTAGACGTCAACCTAATTAAAATTTTTAGTCTACATCCTGTGCCTGCTGGGCTGATTTTAAACTCTGTTCTAAAATACTCTGATCAGCTGAAGATTTAACCTGGGCAGTTTTGTTAGATTTAAAAATGTCAAGGGTAGAATTAGATGCCTCCGTATCTTCGCCTTGAATTCCATGCCTCTTTTGTTTTTTTGATGAAATCATCATAGTTTTTACAGTTTTAGGTGTTTTTTCCGCAGGGATTTCAGTATTCTCGTTTCCATCTGCGTGCTCTTCATTATTTCCTTTGTTCACTTCATTTTCCATCTTTTTTTATGTAGGCAAATTTGTCTGATGCCCTAATTTCTTATGCCCTAAATCTCCACATTCAAAACGGCACATTCTATCCATTGTTTAAAAGATCTATGAGCAAATTTCCATGCAAAAGGAAATTTCCAAAGACTTAAAAGGGTGCATTTAAAAACATGAAAACTTGCCTTTGAAAAGACAGCACAGGTTTCAATGCAGCATCAAGTGGAGCCACTTTGATAGAACTAGCGAAATTACCAAATCAACTAAATTCGTTGAGAATCATCACTTTAGTAGCAGGTGCGTGCAGCGGCGATAACCGACAGACAGACAGAGACAGACAGACAGACAGAGACAGACAGACAGACAGAGACAGACAGACAGACAGAGGCAGACAGACAGACAGACGCAGAGAGACAGAGAGACAGACACAGAGAGACAGACACAGACAGACACAGAGAGACAGACAGACACAGAGAGACAGACAGACAGACAGACAGAGAGACACAGAGAGACAGACAGACAGACAGACAGACACAGAGAGACAGACAGACAGACAGACAGACAGAGACAGACACAGAGAGACAGACAGACAGACAGAGACAGACAGACACAGAGAGACACAGAGAGACAGACAGAGACAGACACAGAGAGACAGACAGAGACAGAGACAGACAGACACAGAGAGACAGACAGAGACAGACAGCTTGGCCTAGAGGCCTTCATCACTATCAGCGCCTCTTGTGCCTTTAGGAATTCCAAATGGCCCTGTTGGTAAGAAAGACTGATTGGAACAAGAAAACAATGTCGTTGTTGCTTTTCCACCATACAGGAGTGAATAGAGATACACCTATGATGATATACAGGGGAATCATTAGGTCTAATATTGATTATGAATGTCTGGCATATGGGTCAGCAACATCAACTGTTTGAAAGAAACTGGAAGTTGTTCAGGCTAAGGTATTAAGAATATATACATTGGGTCAAGCAATGTGACTACAGGCAGACGAGCAATGACCATGTCAGATATCAAATTTTGAATAAAGAATAACAAATTGTATTAAATAAAATGTAAAATTATAAAGACAACAAAAGAATCAAGTAAATATTAAAATATTATAATTATATTACATATTAAAATTATTATAATAAAAATATTGAAATATTATAAATGCGATAAGATAAAAAAATCTTAGTCAATAGATTATAATAAAATCCAATCTAAAAGGTGAAGTTTGTAAAGAAAGTCCAAAAAGACGATATTTGCAGAATGAAAAGAGAGACAAGAATCACAGAGTCTTCTCAAATTAAACATTATGTGTTTATCTGTGCTTACATAACAGGAAGAGACAAGGGAAAGTACACATTACAAATCTTGGTACTTTTTTTTGGTAACCATTTAAGGATGCACTCAAGACGAGATGTACCTAGCAGATCTGATTAAGTCACCATGTTCTTGTAATATAGCAGATCTTGCATTATCTCATGTCTGCAGAGATGAAAACAGACGCACTCTGATAACATGGTACATGCAATCAAGTCTGAAGGAAAAATACACTCAAAAAAGCAATAACATACACAGGTGGAAATCATGTAACATAAGACGATCTGAATTCAAAAAGAAAAGTTTAATAAGATTCATAACATGAAAAAAGATGATAAAAGAAATGATGTTAACAAATGAAACCTTATTGTAACGTGTTACCCTTTCCTTAATACTTTTAGGCCTAGTTTCAAAGCAGGGTTTCTGCAGGGCATTAAGGGTGCGTTCACACTTGTAGTTCGGTTGGTTTGGTTCGTTTGGTCCGGACCAAAAAACAAAAACAAAACATATAGTCCTGGTCCGCTTAGCGTTCACACAGGCATTTTTAACAGCGAACCTTAAGTTACCGAACCAAAGGCATAGGGATACGGTCACAACCTGATTGGTCGGCTTTTATGACGTATATTTCGCGACGGAGCTTGATTACCGAACATTCAAAACAATGCTGTGTGCTGGAATAAACGCCATCATTTTATGCGTGTACATATGCTTTATTTTTACCAGCTGAGAACTCACGAAGAGCTCATAAAATGTTCAAAACATTCAAAACAGCAGCAGGATTTCCTCCGTTGTGTGCAGAAACAAACATTGATGAGGCACTTTACCTCCTCGTTGCTCCACGTTTGCCCTCGACTCATTTTTGATACACCGATCTTTCCGCGTCGTCAAATCAGCTGACTTGTAGCGTCGCATCTTGTGACATCACGTTCTCTTTTTGGTTTGTTTACATGTCTTTGGTCCGTGTTGCGTTCATATATCAATCGAACCGCACCAGAGTTCGTTTGGAAGCGGACCGAGACCCATCTTTTTAGCGGTTTCGGTCCGCTTGTTTGGTCCGCACCAGGGTTCGGATGACAGCGTTCACATACGTTCAAACGAACCGCACTAACTGAGCAATCGCACCAGGGTTCGTTTTAATCGAACCAAACATGACAAGTGTGAACGCACCCTAAAAGTCATTAAATGGATTTTATGAACATTAAGGCCTTATGGCATTAAAAGTCATTACATTTTATTCCTACAGGTATGAATTTTTTTTTAGCTAGTTTTGATGAAAAATAATAGCCTACTGCCAGTTTATTTTGAATACAGCCTTCAAAATTAATAACTTTGATTTGATGTTGCAAAATATGAGCATTGGTGTGATGCACACGCGAAACCAGCTTGGTAATTGCCTCTGGTCGGTGCAATTGCCGTGACGTTGTTTCGGACAGCGGTCCAAGCATAGACATAATAAAATACATAGACGCCCCATTGGCCTCTGACTCGTACGTCAGCGGCACCGCCATATTGTGCAAGGCAATGTTCCCATAATGCTCATAACTGGAATTGAGAAAAATGCCTCTTTCGTGTACAAATTGCCGCACAATTGAATACAGGTCTCGGGGAATAACCTTTCACAGGTAAGGCTGAACATTTGTTTCTGGTTGTATTTGGTCATTATATAATTATGTTGATAGTAATTGACCACTGGAGTCTGTCAGAAAATAGCTAGCGATGTCGCTAATTAGCTGTGAAAGTTGAGACATGAGTTTACATGATTTATTGCTTTAGTGTATATTATATTATTTTATACACTAAATTTCCTGACATTTAAATATGCATCTTTATTTTCTCAAAGCAGACTTTTAAGACAAGCACTCATTTCGGTTAGGTGACATTTGGTGAACGTTAGTCAGTTGGCTAGCTACTTTTCCCAGAGATGAAGAGTTGAGGAGACAGTGGGAAGTAGCTATAAGAAGGGAAGATTTGCTTCATTTTCACAATGGTGGTCAATTCTAAACACAAGAAAAGCTAAAATGGGTTAAATGACAGAAAATGCCTTTCCCACAATAAAAAATCTTTTTTTCATTTCATGTGAAAATTTTAATTATCTCATTATGGGCATCTTCACAATTCTTATCCAAGAATAAAGCAGCCAAATGCAGGACAAGTCTGAGCTTTGACTATTAAAATAGATATTTTTTTAAAGTCTATATCGAGGTTTTAAGTAACCAGAGATAGAACTTTTTGTACACCAGTTACATCATAAACCACTGAAATCGGTTGGTAAATGTAAACGTTATTTACGTTTAATAAAAAAAAAAAGCAATGATTTACTTGTATTTGTTTACAGTGCAGTCTTGCCCTCAGCAATATGGCGGACGCATTGATGTATAGCAGCAACTTTCCAAAGCGGCCAGTGGGGCATCTATGTATTTTATTATGTCTATGGGGCCAAGTAGACTCCCCAGTACTGCCGCCTATGTCTGCCACACAAGCACGAAATCTTGCTTTCCTGCCGCAGGCGCACCTCTCTCTGCGTCTGCACTGCTCATTTATAACATTTAGTGCAAGTGGCAATCGATAGTGGATAATAATAGGCTATATAATGTACTGACGGTAACAGGAGAAATGAAAACAAATGAGCGCAGCACACACAAAAAACTCAGATAATATACTGGTAAAAATTCAAAATGTGGAGTTTTTTATATTTATAACACGATACAGTTGAGAAACATCACACGACCAAGAGTGCTGGCTTCCTGAATACCATAACAATTGTTAATGTTACTCTGATTTCATACAGTGTAATGTTAAATAAAACAAACCGTTAAATAAAGTAGTTAATATTAAGTTACTTATTAAGTTAGGAAAATTGACTGTTTTTGTTCTATTTCAGTAGCAAAAATAGTTCCAAATAAACATCACAACAGAACCACAGCAGCAACACTCAGCCGTGTTTATTACAGAATGATTCAGCGTTTTGAAAGAATCAGTTGACCCTCAATGACCCTTTCATAAACAGCTGCCTCATTCTTGAATGAATCTACCATTTGAACGAATCATTTTAATGGAATGACTCAATGACTCACTTAAGTCACCTACTGGCGGTATAGTATAATGATCAACCCTACCTCTCTTATTTGTATTTTCAAAAAATATTTAAAACAATCTCATAGTATAATTTAAAGCAGTTGTATTTTTTTATTATTGTGAATGATTTAATTTGATTTGTAACAGCCCTATAGTGTCTTATTGTTCTAATTAAATTTATTGATCAAATTTAAGAATTTAAAAGAGGAATCATACATTTAATAAGATTAGGGGGGAAGGGGGGAGGGGGGAGGGTATAAAGGTAAAAAAAAAAAATCGGGTAAATATCACAAATATGCAGATTTAAATATGTCAAAGCTGCAATATTCCAAAAGAATATTCAGAATAAAGAATATTTAGAATGAAAGAGTATTGTTTCAGAATAAATTTAGATTTACACCACAAAAAAAAATCCTTTTTTTTTCAGACAGGCAACTTCTACTCGGACAAGTGAATGACCGATTTACTTCTCCATAGGAAAAGCACATGACAAGGCTTAATGTCGTGTCCTGCATGTAGTCTTAATGGGCTGCGTTTCAGTCACTATTTAATATTGTCTGACAACAAAAATAAAAATAAATAGATGAAACAGTTTTATTGGGAATTTGGCAGCATTAAAATACACTATGTGGCCACAAAGAGATCTAAAGGGCTGACACTTGGAAGAATTCAAATGCAACTTCATGACATAATGAATATGAAAATATGATAATATGATATTTCTTTTTTAATTCCATTATTTATATAAATAAATAAATTGCCATTAAAAAGCATTAAATTAAACCTGCAGAAACTCTTCATAGACAGGGCTTGGATTAAGCCAGCATTACGCCTTAGTTTGATTTGGAAGTTTAAATAGTTTTTATAAATGTGCCTTAGAAATAATTAAAAAAAAAAAATTATAACATTACTGTTGTGCATCTTGAGACAAAACAATGATAGTGATAAATTTTAAGATATTTCAGTGCTTTCAGTTAAAATACCTCAAATGTGCATTTTAGTCTGTGATTATGCTTAAGTCTGTGAAACCAGGTGTTTAACATTATGGTTTAAGTAAAGATTATTTGTGCTTATTGCTGAAACCACAGTCAAAACTCAGATATGAGAGCTGAGATCAAACCACCAGATAAACCAACAACCAGAAACCAGCAAAAACAGAAGAGCAGAAACACAGACTGAATAAAAGAAGAAATCAACCAAGTTTGGAGACGTGCTTAACACAGCACAGCGTTGTATAGAAATCTAATTAATCTAGGTAAGACATGGTTGTTGTTTCACTTTAAGTAATTAAATATGAACTGACATGCAATGCAGACTAGAATGCATTAATCTTTTCGGCCTGATGATTCTGAGCTGTTGTATGCTTATGTCATTATGAGCTTTGTGACTTCTGGAAGTTGCTCAACATTTATTCAGATATTATTTTTTCATTTACATATTTTCAGATGGATATCGCAGTGATTAAAGAGAGACTATAATATGGAATATTATCCATTTTAGTGGCAAGAAGCTGACCAACTGGAGATGAGGGTCAGATTTTCCATCTTCACCATCATTTCTTCATGCGCATGTCTTCCAACTCTTGCTTGGTCTGTCAGCGATCTAATTCATCACAGAAAGAATGGACACCATATTTCAGCCTTCATCATCCTTCTCCTCCTCACTGACTTTGTTGAGCTTCTCTTGAGTCCATACATACTGATAAAATGTCTCTTAAATGAGATCTCCTGGTATACAGATTGGGCATGGAGGGTTGTGTATTCTTTATGGTCGTCTTCAAGAGAATATGGTCTCCTCTTAAACCAGGTGGTGGCGCTAGAGGGAATTCTCTCAGTGAGATTTCCACTGTATACGACTTCTGTTTTCTCTTCACCTTGTTTCATCATTTTCTACATACTTGTGTTTCTCTGTATCATTATTTGTGAGATTTTGTTTATGCAGGCATATTATTTCTTCATTGATCTTTCTATGTTCATTGTGTCATTGATCACGTGGATAATATCTTGTAGAGCTTCATGTTCTGCTGATTGTCACTCTCACACATCCAGGAAACCAGATCACAATATTTTGGTCATTTTCATACTCAATCTGCTGGTGATTTATCTGCCCTTAAAATTTCTAATTTTCTCTTCATACTTTACTCCATATTTACAAAAGCTTCTTCCTGTGTGGCATATTCCTTGGTTCTTAGCGAGTGTGAGATTGATTTCAGACCCTCTCCTGTGTGTGCTGGTCTACAGGCAGAATCTCAGTATTCAAACATCATAAAAACCTGAAGGGACTCGCTTAGTCTGACGAGGTCTGATAAGTTTGGCTCTTTGTGATGTCATGATATTTTGATTATAAAATTAGATATTTTGAAAAGACTGCTGTCAATTAATTAAGCAAATTAACTAATTAATGACGTTTTCTGTGATTAATTGTGATTAATCACACCAACATTAAATTTTACAATTTCTTTAGAATCTCCAAATGAATGTGGCCAAAGACATTGAGTATGTTTTAAATATTTGTAGTACTATGACTAAAAGCCAGTTTGACCAATACTGATGCCTCTATTAAATGGATTTTTATTTTTTTAATTTCTGGAGATGAAATTTATGGAAGCCCTTTTCCGCCACTGAAAAAAAAAAGTAAGAACAATAGACCAATAGCTTTAACGGCTCAGCTGATGAAGGTTTTTGAGAGGTTGGTTTTACATTACATTGCGCAGTTATTGTGTGCTGCTGAGGATAAACTGCAGTTTGCTTACAAAACTAGTGTTGGGGTTGACGATGCAATTATTTATCTTTTATACAAATCTCTAAGTCATTTAAAGACTTACGGTAACACTTAGAATCACATTCTTTTAATTTTCTAGTGCATTCAACACTATCCAGCCTGCATTACTAAAGAATATGTTAGAAAGTTAGAAAGTCAGTTGGTTAATGGACTACTTCTCAAATAGACCACAATATGTAAGGATGCATGACTGTGTGTGGCAAGTAATTACGTGTAGTGCTGGTGTTCCTCAGGGAACTGTTTTAGCTCGGTTTTTTTGCTTTTTATTCAGTAGACTTTCAGTAGAACTCCAAAAACGGTCCTCTCCAGAAATTTTCAAATGATTCTGCAATTGTTGGCTGTATAAAGGATCATGATGAGGGTTAATATAGGGAGCTTTTAAAGAGTTTTGTGGACTGGTGTGAAACAAATGGTCTTAGGCTTAATGCTATAAGACCAAGGAAATTGTGGTTGATTTTAGTAGATATCCTCATAAAGTGGTGCCAGTGAATATATTCAAGAGTCAGAAATACAGTACAGGATTATAAGAAGGGTCATGTATTCATTTATTAAGGCGGCTTTGGTGTATGTCAGGCACTGCTGAAGACCTTTCATGATTCTGTGGTATCATCTATGATCTTGTATGCTGTCACCTGCTGGGGTGGGGGATTGTTGGAGAAGGAGAAGAACAAACTCAATAAGCTGATAAAAAGGCAAAGTTCTGTGGTGGGTTGTCCTCTATTGATGTGATAGAAAGACTGAAAAATTGGTCGATATAATGAAACAAGATTGTCATTCTCTTCATGAAACAGTTCAAGCCTGTGTGAGTACTTTTAGTACTTTTATAAGATTAATTCAGCCCCAATATAAAAAGTCATTTTAACCAACAGCCATTAGATTATAATCAATGTCATATTAGATGACTGATGTAGATGTTTTAAATTGTATTTGTATATTATGGTGTAGAGCGTACTGTGAGGCTTGAAACAAGTGGGCTGTATGAAATACCGTATTGTGCAGTATCTTTTTCCTTTTGTCTTTTACTTATTGTGTTGTGAGCTTGCTGTGACATGTGAATTTCCCCTTGGGATTAATAAAGTTAATCAAATCAAAAACCAAATAACATGATAGAGGTTTGCTTTTGCACCTTTTGTCATTCTTGTGTGTATTTGACTGTTTAAGTAAAATAAATACACAGTGAAAAAGAATTCAATTTAGTACTGAGAGGCAGCTTTATCCACGCGCACAAAATCTGCGGGAATGAGAAAATTATGCGTAATACATACAATTCAAGCCCTGTAACACTAACAATATTCATCTGGGGGAAATTGAACGAGTTCGAGGAGGAGGCCGGTTTGTGTCAGTTGCTGTCGGAAAGCTGCTGTATGAGAGTTTCCTCGCAGCTCTCCAACCTCAAAACCACCATGCTCTCTTACTGATGTAAATCGTGTGAAAACCACAAGTGAGACATACGTTTTAATTGGTATGTATGCAGATGTACAACAGGAAGTGTTGAAGGTGTAGCAAAAACTACCTAGTCTAGTTCCTCTGATGATCTTAGTTTGCTTTTTCTTCTGTGTTTTAAGTTGAATATTAAACCAAGACATAATATAATAATGATATTATATGGATAATATTGAGCCATATTGATATGGTAAGAAAGTAAGAAAATATATTATATATAATATTATCATGACGTAATATATAATAATCCATTCTTTGTTATCAACAACATAAAGTGCATTAAATATTATATTGCATCAGGGTTTCTCAATTTTCCATTTAATCCAAGTCACTTCGCCAGTGGCAGGTCTGTGTGTGCAATGGTGAAGGCAAGGATAAACCAGCCTGCATTGACAACGAGAATTAAAAGGACATAACTACACATTTTGGTGGTGTAATATTATAATACATGTCACTAATCCCATATTAAGATAACCCATGTTAATTTAAATTACTGTACCCTAAATAGACAATAATGAGCAATAATAATTCACTGCACTGCATAAGATGTAGAAATGGTGCAACGACAAATTCAAGCGCAGTTTCACCTAATTATTCATTTGTTTAGTTATGTATAATTTTAATGAGAGAACAACACCAATAAACTTGGGGTAATTATTGAAAATTGTTTTATTCATTACATCATATATCAGAATTTTTTTTTTTTGGCAGACTAGAATAAATAGCACTCATAACTCATGACATTTAGAGCCTCTAATATGTTTGGCATCCATAAAATTCGCTTTTTTTATCCATTGTGACTAATTACCACAATCTTAGAGGGTGAAAGGTGTTGCCTAGTAACATAGAACATTAAAACATAAGTGGTGCAAAAAGGACATCGCAAACATATGGATATATGGGTGAATTTGATCCACTGATGCTAGGTATAAATGCCCGTTTTTTTAAATCTGGTTTTATCTAAACAATCTTTTAACAACAGGGGATTGTAAATAACACAATTTTAGTAAAGGTCAATGACTGGGAGACTTGGATATTTTATTAAATCTGTTATGTACATTTGAAAAACAGGTTCTAGTGTTCTTGGTAGAGTAAGAGATTTCTGAGAATCTGTTGATTTTTGACTACACCCGAACAAACACACCCCTCCCCTCATTGCTCCACCCCCAAAATAATCAACACAGTGCAACACAGGTAACCACTAACAGGTGGCTCACGCAATTATGGATGAATCAGCTGTGATTCAACAACAGTATATCTTGGTTCTGTGAAACAGCAGAAAAACAATGTTACTCCCATATCGAGCAGAAACAAAGCAACCTCTGCATCCATTTTCAGGCCTTCCTGCTCTGTCTTTCAGCGCAGGAAAGCTTTTCCAATATTAATATGGGTCCTAGCTCTTGTCTGATCATAACCATTCTTTTTCCAGTTATATTCCTCTGGCTTTTCTTCGTTAAATCTCAGCCATATCTTTTCTACGGCCCTGTCCCGTATGGCACCCTAAACACATGGTCTTTCTACGAGTCTGCACTTTCGTGATGTAATGCCACTTTGATTGTTGGGTAGAAGTCTGTTGAGGAGCTTGCTTCAGGGGGCGCTCATGAACACCCTGCTGAAACCCACTATGATCTTATGGTCTTAACGGGCACATGTACGCGGCAGCCATTGTAAGTCCATAAGACTGAAAGTGCATATGGAGTGTGCCATTTGGGACAGGGCCTACAAATGTCCTGCTTGCTCACTCTCTCCTCCCCCATCATGAGCGTATGTTCCCTACTGCTGATTGGCTACAAGAGTATTTTTGTGCTCGGTGGGTCCAATCCACTTTGACTTTTCGGTAACATTTTAGAATAATGTTCATTAGTTAAACATTAGTTAATGTATTAGCTATTTACACAGCACAGTGAGTGTATCCAGACAGAGTGGGCCATACTAAAAGTGGGCTTGAGTGACATGAGGCATTTCCATTAATACAGCACAAAGCACATTCATGTGTCACTGACGTCTTGAACTATTTTAGTACTTTGACAATTAATTTATAATTATTATGCATGCACCTTTATTAACTCTTAATTGAGAGGCTATACAAATTTTTTTTACATTTATGAGTCAATCAGTCCTTCTTTCAAAATGTTTTTTGTCTTACCCTTATTCACTATGGAAAGCCACTATGGAAGCCTTATAAGTGTAAATATTTTAGAACTAGTGGGATCACTTATGTTGATGCTCTGGATAAAACACATGCTAAATTGGAAATTTTAAAATAATATTTATTTTACTAGATAAAATAATAGAAATAGAAAATAATACTTAGCAAAAGTGCACCAATTTCCTTAGCCTTCTATTAATAACGGACTAATAAAGTCAAATATTGCGGAGAATTGCACAAATGGCAATTTGCAAAAACAAAAGATGCAGAAATAACCTTGCAGCCAGTAACCCTGCAAACTCACAGGTGTCAGCAGACTTTATATAGAGTTATGATGGAACAAAACAGGCGAACTGTTAATGGACCGTCATGCTTTTGTTTTATATAGACATTGTGTTTCAATGCTGCATGAGAAGGTGAGAAAGGCTTTTGGTTTAGAAGTGCAGAGAAACATCAACATGATTTATCATATGTCAAGAAATTTAATAAATATCGAAATGTTATTTTTGCTTCTTCATATATATATATATTATAGTTTTTCTCGATTGCTTAAACACCATAACCAAGATTTTAAACTAAAATGTTGATACCGTAATGACATTCATCAAAAAGCATACCCATTTCTCTAAACTATAAACACCATTTCCCTGTTTTGACACGAGTCAGATTTGTTGAGCTGTCACTGCAGAACTCTACACACAAATCCCTTAATTTCTTATTGCGTACATCATGTGGTCATTTTGAAAGCACTAGCATTCAGTACCCTTCACTCAAGTCAGCACAGCTTGAAGACGAGGATTAGGAGGACGTGGTGAAGGAGGAGGGAGAGGAAGAGGATATGGTGGTGAAGGAGAAGGAGGATGTGGAGAAGGAGGTTGAGAACAAAGAAGGGGAAGGGCAAGGAGACAAGCAGTCTCAAATGAAATTTGAGGAACTTTAGTTGACCATGTCCTTGTCCATGGTATGACTATGAGGGAGGCTGGGCTACAGGTACAGCCAAATTTGAGTCACTTCACCGTCACCTCATCATCAGAACCTTCAAGGAGGTAAACGGATAGGTGTACTTACAGATAGACTGCTCTGTACAGTAACTTTTGAGTGCTGTACTCTGTGCTGTGACAACACATACACTGTTGCACTATCCTGTAATAAAGTTTTCGCCCATTGCTTACACACTAAAACCGAATGCTTAGACCAAAGCCTCAATTCATACAACTTCTTGTAGCACACCTTAAACACAGTGTAACTATATCTTAAACACATTGTCAGCTTTGCACTTTGTTTGCAATTCTATTACACTTATTGCGAAACACTACACACGTTTTCTTACATTAGACACAAAAACTAAATCAATTGTATTCATTGGGAAAAAACTCTGTTCAAAATGCAAAACTCATCCTCTTCCTCTGCCTCCTCTAATTCTCACTCTTCTCACTCTTCCTGCTCCCTCCATTGTACTCCACACAGACAGCTTACCTGTGGCTTATTTATAGTGCTTAGGCTGATTGCAAAGTGAACTAATTATCTAAAACAGTTTTCACATATGACAGACAGTGTGCCAGACAGTTGGCAAAATAGTGTAAATAATAGCCATACATGTGTATAGTTTTGCTAGGAATGTGTTGATCATTTGGAAATGAAGTGTAAAGCAGTGAGTTGTGTTTACAGTTCCCCGAAAAGAGTGCTGTGCAGTGGATTGTACCTACAGTTTTGCAAAGTGTGTGTTACAAAATTGCAAACTGAATGCAAAGCAGTGTTTGTGCTTTTAGTTTTGCAAACTCAGTGAGTGGTTTTGCTATAAGTATTAATAGTTTTAGAAATTGTACTATAAGAATCACGGTGAGGGTTTAAGCATTCAGAAAAAACTGTAATCTCCAAGTGCGCTGTGTGATTATCTTGTGTGTAGAGTTTTGACATAATGAGACAAATTTTGCAAAAACTGTGTAAGCAATAGGCAAAAGCTGTAATAAAGAAATGCATCAAATTGCCTTGCATACAGATAAGAGTTTCAGTATGTTTCCATTTTTTTCCTGTAAAAAGGATGTGTGACAGTTACTGTAATGAGTGCTTCTATTTTTGTAGGGCACAGAGACGACCACCTGGTGGAGGCAGGCTAAGGCTTTTGTTGGAGGAGCAAAAGAGGGAACTTGTAAACATGGTCATTGCCAATAATGTAATCCGTCTGCGAGAGATTCAAAGGAGAGTGATTGAGAATAATCATCATTTTCGAGGGATAAATGCCATCAGCCTCTCCACAATTGATCGCATCCTCCGATAGCACCGGATCCGGGTGAAACAGGCATGCTGTGTCCCTTTTGAAAGAAACTCTGACAGAGTAAAAGGCCAAAGAGTGGAATATGTTCAAGTATGAGTTTTGATATCGTATGAAGTATTGTATACCCTCACAGTATAGCAGTTTTTGCTGCCATTTGTGCCCTCTTGAGCTGTGCTTCAGGGTAGTGATTTACTATTCTGTGTTTCATGTGTTTTTGCAGAGAATCTTTGACCAAAAGAAGGAGACCAAAAAGTTGGCAAAGATATCAGCCAACGATGACCACCATGTCAGGGACACTTGCTTCATATTCAACAATGTTTTTTTATATACCTGCATTGACACTATTGTATGTGAACTGAACTGAGCTGGACGATTACATCACTGTTTTTTCCAGTGCTGATATACATAAATTAACTAAACTAATATCTATTGATCTTTACAACAGACTGAATCAATACAAATATATAGAATTAGCTGAACAATGACACCATTTTCTTTAAGAGCTGCTGTGCGACCAAAAATTATTTTCCAGTTATTACTGTAAAGCTGCTTTTACACAATTTGCATTGTAAAAAGTGCTTGACTAGACCATGCCATTCTAGGACCCTATAACACTATGCTCCTCCTTGCTTTCCTTGACGGTCTAAGAGAGCATATGTTCCAGCTGGACCACAGGAAACCAGCATAGCCAGAGCAGCCTCACTATGTTTGTTGTTTGGGATAACGTCAGCTTCCATCACGCTGCTCTGGTTCGTGACTGGTTTTCCAATAATCTGAGGTTTTTCAAACTTCTTTCTGCCTGCATACTCTCCCTTTATGGATTTTATGACTTAAGACTTTATGGATTTGTGTTTACGTTTTGAGAATACGAGACATAGTTTCAAGAAATGTGTTTAAGTAATCGAGAAAAAATGTAATAGTAAGGTAGTTGTTAGGTTTAGGTATTGGGTATGATTAAGGGATGTAGAATATGGTCATGCACAATAAGACTATTGTCAGGGTTATCTGCTGGAGAACCCTCTAACAGCCACCAGAGGGCACTCCACCTTAGACTTTAACCTCACCATCAGGACTCCATTTACCACAGTGCATCACACAAGAACTCATGACACAGTGGCTGCGTCTGAAATCGCCTACTTAGTGAGTAGGTACTTAATTTCAATGAGTAGGTACTTAACGAGTGCTAAAAGAGTATGAATGAAATCTCGTTGAGTATGAATGCGATCCGAAAATCATCCGCCATGTTGACGTTATCGCAAGCGCAACAACTTAAAAGATTTGAGTAACAGGTTTAATTCATCTATCTTTAAATATAAACTTGCTTATTTTCTGGTCTTGTTGAAGAAACGGCTCCCCATTTATTTTGTGATTGTAGCAATAAATTTGCGGTTAATTTCAGTTCTTATATTTTCAACCCTAATGTGACCCAGTTTTATCCTTAAAGATATTTTTTTATTATTATAAAAACCCAAAATCGCAATCTCTTGAATATGTTAATTTATTTAATATGCAAACATTTTCATCCACGAGCAAAAGTGAATTAAATCTTCTTTGTTTCCCTCTTTTTCTTGAATTTAAGAATTTGTTTCATTCATCAGGCTTATAAATAATAATAATAATAATAAAAAAAAAAAAAAAAAAAAAATATATATATATATATATATATATAATGCATTATTATGAATTATTCGGATATTTAACCTTATCATTGTGCTTTTTTGTGCTCTGCATTTAATCTCATATTATGATGTACACAAACCCATTTTTTTGTCTTTTTTGTTTATGATTGTTTATTTTTAAAGATACAACCATGGTATTTTCCCTGATTGTGTATGTAATTATAAGTTCTGCAATAGATAATAATAGAAAAACGACATGAGTCACAGCTGCATGGCATCAGTAACTCAACCCTACCTAGTACGGTTTTTCGCAGCTGCTCGAAGATCCTGCCTTTGGAGAAGAATGTTGATTTTGTACACAGAAAATGTAAGTATTACTACTAAAAATAAGATAACCCCAGAATGAATTGCATTGCTAGCCCACCTCAACACTTACACACAATAATAATGAAAAATGCTGCCCAATACCATTATATTACTTCTTACTGAAAATGATGTTTTAGTAAAACAAGCAAAATGTCGTTTGTTTTGTCATATGACAGCTATGCATGAACACACACTAGACAAGTGCAGTCAAGGTGAATACATCTCAATTTTCAGTCAAGCAATGATTTAAAGCATGAATTAATAAAATAATTATATTTTATTTACTGACAATAGGAAACAAATGAGTAAAATAATGAATGAAAGTAAGCACAATAAAAAAATACATATACAAGTCAACAACACATGAAACAAAGCTTTATTCAGACTTATTGTACTAATAATTACATATTTACAGGCGCTGAACCCTCCTACTGTCCATCCTTCTGCCATCTCAACACAGCTGTTCCAATTCTGTGGCTTTATTTTGATGAAGCAGCTGATCACCGTGAACATCTTCACCTGTCTTTGCTGTCCATCATGTCCCTCATTGCTGCTCTTCTCAATGGGGACATCATTGATCCAGAGGATGAGGAAGACCATGATGATGGATCCCTGAACCCCACAACCTTGAAGCAAGAGTGGGAAAAGATGTGCGGGACAATCTGGCTGCCACTGTGTCTGCTCCAAACATTCGTGTGCCTGCTCTCCAAGAACATGACTACCTGTTAAAAAAACATTTAAAGATTAAAGCATTTTACAATCAATGTCAGCATTTGGTTTCTTGCCATTTTTCATGCTAATTTTTGATATAGTTTTATTACTTTTGTGGTGTAGTGGGCTGAACCACTGAAACGGTAAGCAGAAGGTTGCTGGTTCGATCTCTGCAGCGTCACCACCAATGTGTCCTTGAGCAAGTCACTCATGTTAAATGACTTCTTATACAATACAAATATTCCTTAATTTATCAACAGTACAAACGGTCAAATAAAACAGATAACTAATGTCGAGTTACTTGTACATTTGTTTATTTATATTACTTACATTCATGTAATGTACGCAGAGTTGAACTCTACATAATAGCACACACTCAAATGTCTATTTCATGTTGTGATGTGCTCATCATCTGCAATAATTATTGAATATTTCCCTGTCAGATGTTAAATAAACAATTAGTAAGCGTGTTTATGATGTTTATGGTTCAGAAGTCATGTAAATCCACTTTGGTGACATACGTGAGCTTGCTCCCCTGTTAGCTGTACGTAATAAAACGTGTTTTTACAGCAAAATCACAACTATACTGCCTAGCGTCTTTACACCTTCAACACTTCAACAGTTTACAGTAGTTCAACAAATGCGATTTTAACACAAGGAATGTTTTCAATACTCACATTTGAAAACGCCTCTTTCTCCTCCGTGTTTGATTATGATGTATTCTCTCCCGTGGCCTCCTGGGATAGAAAAGTACTTATCGGTAAGCGCTCAGGAATCTGTGTGGAAGCAGTAGGCCATCCGGGAACTTCTCGACTACTCTATTATGACTACTAAGGTTTCGGACATACTTATTCGCTCACCTACTGCTTTTCCCCTACTATATAGAAGAGAAGTAGGCGATTTCGGACGCACTTTAAGTAGACGTACGTCCCAATCTCGCGAGAAATAGTACGTCACCGAGGTAATTCTCACCTACTCTTTTATGACTACTAAGGTTTTGGACATACTTATTCGCTCGCCTACTGCTTTTTGCCAACTCAATAGTAGAGAAGTAGGCGATTTCGGATGCAGCCACTCATTCACACACATACACACTACACTTCCCCAAAGCCCCATACCTTGTCACTGATCACCCCCATTACCTGGACTATTTAAGAGGCATTCAGCCTGGTATGAGTTGCAAGGTCGTTTTCCCCTGGTAACACCTGTCTTGTCTTCCTGTTTATTATCCTGCCCGATTCCTACCATTTATGATTGTTCTCTGCCTGCCTTTTGGACCGTTTGCTTTGTTTTACTGAATGATATCTGCCTGACCTGATCTTCTGCCTGTTTCACGATTATGATTCTGCCTATCCTCTGCCATTCTTGTTTGCTATTGTTTGACCATTGCCTGTTTGACTACGCTTCATCTGTTAATAAAGCCTGCATTTGGATCTCACTCAGCTGACTCTTCGTAACAACTGTTATGTTATATTAATTAATATGTGCTTTATAAGTACAAATAAACAGCCAATATCCCTGTAATATGCATGCTAATAACCAACCTGTTACAGTTTTTTACAATCACTAGGACACATTTCTCAATACTTTGGTCACTTTTTCAAAACTCTTTGGATGGTGATCACAACAACATGATGATGATAAATTAACATTTATCATTGCTTTGGCACAGAATGCATTCACTCACTACATCTTCAATTTGCATGTATTCTTTACATTTAGTAGATGCTTTTATCCAAAGCAACTTACAAGTGAGGCAATTAGGGGCCTTGCTCAAGGGCACCTTAGTCATGGTATCAAAGGTGGAAAGAGTGCTGTTTATTCACAATCCCCACTGGCATGGGAATCAAACCAGCAACCTTCTGGTTAAAAGCCCAACTCCCTCACCATTAGGCCACGACTACCCCATTCTTTTCTCACTTCGACACAAACACCACCAAAACATGTGTTATACAGGCCAATTTGCACAAGTTTTCATACATTTTTCAAAACTGTTAAACCCAAGTTCAAAACCTAAGAAAACACAAAAATAAATAAAGAGTTGAGTGAGTCATATACTTGTTTTGTAATGAAATTTTACAAAAGAAATCATTGTATAATACCTGATGTTAGTGTTTTTTAGGTCTGTATTTTGTGATTGACAAAGTGTGTTTGTTGGTTGAAAAACTAGTGTTCTAGAAGAATGAGTTGATTTGAGACATGTATGAAGTGTTTTGATAGTTTTAGAGCATTTTGAATGTGAAATTAACTGCTGTGCCAAGATCCATCAAAGTTGGTTAGGAAAACTGTGTGAAGCGTTTTGAAAAAAAAATGGCCAAAGTATTGAGAAATGTGTCCTTGCAAATGTAAAAAACTGTAATAGTGAGAACTGGACCCTGAACTACAGTATTACAGATGAATATATTATATACTGTATGCAAGTGCATTATTCAATGTCTGCATTCAGCACTTTCTTACTGTAAAAATGCAGTAATTGCAAAAGCCCAAAAAGTCAAAGATTACTCTAAAGGAAAAGCATGTTACAGTAAAAAGTAACTTGCTATTCATTTAGAAAAAAGTTCACATAAAAAGTTGTGCAACTGCAAAATCAAAGTTAATGGAAGGGTCATTCTGCCTCAGCATCACGTCTTCATGCTGTGTCCGGCCTGAGGACTTTGTCCACATCCCAGTTAAAGTTGTCTCTGGTGAGCTGGCTCGACCCTTGACAACACTCTCCACACGTTGCTCTTCCTCCTCGTCCACCACCTCTTACACAGCACTCTTTCTCCTCTTCCTCTCAGATTGTTTTCATCCATTGTTCATATCAACATTCAGTGTACGTGTGGCACCTATGTACTCTGAACTGACTCATATTTTATTGTTGGTTTGATCACATCTTTAGACACAAGTGTGAACCATTTTGAGCCGTTGTGTGTAAACGATGACAACTGTGTTGTAGTTGTGTTTAACTTTTGCCACTTGTGTTTACCGTTTTGCAACACAAGTGCATCAGTTAGAGTTTTAGTGTGTTTAGAGGTTTGCAAAAAGAGTGCATTAGATTTTCAAAGGGGGTTTAGCTGCAAAAAAGAGGGATTTATTCAACAAATAGATATTTGATTTAAAAACTGTAGCTATATAACATTATATAAGGTGGGGCCATGTATTTTATTTGTACAATAAAGAAAAGAAAGTCCTGTTGGTGAGTGAGTTTCAACTTTATTTCACATCTTTGCAGTTGCTAATTTCATGAAAACGTCATTCACCACAGAAAATCTGCCCTTATATTTGCCTTTATTTCTTTTATTACATACTTTGCATTTACATAAACAGTTTCTCTATATTCTGATTGTATTAGTATCTGTATATATGTACATTCGAAATGACTCACGTGAACACTAGTGAAATGGAACATTAAACACTGAGTGATGGATTGTTGACATGCCGTGTCTATAACTAGGCGTGAATCTCATGATTCAGTACAAAAGTGCAGTTTTATGAAGAAAGAAAGACAACAGTGGAGACAGAGACAGGGGCCAGAAAGAGAACAAGTGAACAGAAATAGCATTTTCACTCCTTTATCTCCAGATTTGTGTAAATTCAGGCCAAGCATTCAGCTTCAGCCTCATTCAGAGCAAACAAACAATAGGCTAAATAAACAGACACATAATTATGCAAAGTGCTTATCAATGATGCTATGTTTGACACAAAACAAAAATAAAAATGAAAATAGTCCTTACCCTGCCAGAAAGCATGGAACAGGATAAAGCAGGGGCACTTGAATAGTGTATTTCTACAGCCCTCTTATAAGACAAAACACATATATAAAATAAAATACAAATAATTACAAAACGCAGATGTCAATGAGGAAAATAAATATTATGGTGTAACAAGTTAGGTTAGAACACTACTATACTGATACGTAAATTTGAGTTTTAATATTTGGGGAAAATGAGTAGGCTAAACATATAAATAAAACATGAATTTTTAAATGCCCAGAAACAGCTACATTGCTTTAATCAGTTTCATCTTCATCATGTTTTATTATTATTATTAAAAACCTTTCAATGTTTGAACATGTTAACTTTTTCTATGTTTATTCATATAATATCATAAATAGCATAAGTTTAGCTCAATATCCCCACATTCATATACTACTGTAATTTATAGTAAATATAGTGTTTTTGAAGCATACTATAGTAAATTGTAGTATACTGTATATATTATAGTATTTGCAACACTTTGTTAATGAATGCTACAGCATACTCTAGTATTAACTATAGGGAACTGATAAACTGTAATAAATACTGTAGTATACTTTTGTTTTTACTACATTAAACTGTAGTGTATTGTAGTATAATATACCCTATTGTAGAAAACTTAGTACAGTATTGGGTAAAGTAATTTGTTTATATTACTATAGTTGTTATATTACCACAGCAACTATAGAATTACCACAAATTAATTCAAGTTCTTTAGTATGGTTCAAAACACTTTAGTATTTAATATAAATTACTATAGTTTTTTTCTCTTAATACACATTCACACATTAATTCCCTTCATCAGTCCAGATCGGCTGAAATACACTTTATTGGTTCAGAAAAGAAAATCCTTACAGTTCTTTCCGGATTTAACAAGTGGACCGCTAAAATTGAAACATCCAGCAATCTAAGAATTGTATCCACCTTATTTTTTAGAGCAGTCATTTATAAACTGAATGTGACTGGCTTCCGGTGTCATCAGCTTCCAGTTATTTTTTAACTGTATCAAAACAGCTCTTTATTCTGCTTGATATTGCAAACTGGTATTTCTTACCATATTATTTTATTATATTGTCATAATTATACACACACTGGTTTGGAGCACAAATAGTTGCCGTTTCTAATTCTTCAAGTTATTAAGCTGCTATGAATCGGAAGTCTGCAGGTAGTTTCAGCTAAAGGAATAAATATGACGTTTGTAAAATATTGGGCTGTCAGGGATTTTGTACTTTCTTCTTTTTCAAAAAAAAAAAAAAAAAAACAAGAAAGAAATTACCCTATACAGCAAAATAAAAGCATTTCAGTGCATGTATTTGTCTGCTAAATAGATACAACAACAGGCGTTGGTGGAGTAAACATTGAACAAAAGGTAAACATTTAACTGTTTAGATTTGTAAGTTAGATTCATACAAAAATAAAGTCTTATTACACACTAGAGGGCAGTATTTGCTAAAGATGCCTGTATACATTTGCGTTCAGACCTCTGTCAACCCAACGTTTAGCTTCTTCATATAAATGAAACATCTGCCTCCACAAATAAAATACCTATTTGGAAGAAGTTTTTATGCTAGTGTACAGTAGCCTATGTGTTATGTGAATATTCTTAATCAGTGAGTTCTGCGCTATTAGTAGCCTATGTGCCTATATATTAGCATGTGTCTGTACAGATTACAAAGATAAGAGTCCTAAGTACCCTTAGTGATAACATGGATCGCTCTACTCATAAATTCTTGTGTTTTTACTCATCTAAAATAACTTAAGACAGTGCTAGCACATTACTCTTTCGACACCGAACTATTTGTTAAGCAAAATTATTATGCAAATAGTTGGTCTTTGAACCTTACAGTAAAGCAATGAGCACATCTTGAATTAGGCTACACATTTTCATGCATGCATTTTAAATTTTGCCTACTTTACCATCTCAGAATTTGCTGATTTTCAGTCCAAATACAGGGATTGTGCTACGCCGACTATTTAGGGAAATCACTGCACATCGTTTCAGCAGCTGGAAGTGCTATATTGTCTAATGTTTTCTAGTTTCTTTCACACTTAACTACAGACTATAGGCCTAAGCATCTACACATTTCCATCACGTTTATAATATTATTTAACGCGATTGTTCTATAAATGAGTGAATAATAAAGATTTTTTTTTGTATGCTTATTGGGGAGGCAACATGCAGTTGTGTGCATGCAATATGCTCATTTGTGGTTTCCTGAAATAAAAACTGAAATAAAAGGTTAGAAACAGTGTCTACAGAGGGAGGATGACATAACAGGTTAAACAATATGTTCAAAATTCAATGTAGCCTACTTTTCATATGGCTACTTTGGCCTCTTGACACACAGGCAAAATGTAAAAATAAATAAATAAATAAATTAACAAGTATTTAAATGCATAAATTAATATCCTATAAATAATCAGGACTGAATAAATAAATAAATAAAGACAGTTTAGCATCCTGGATCAAGAAAAAACCTTTTTCGCCACAGTTTGCAATAGAGACAAGTGGCAGCCAATTCATTTTACACACTTTCGCCATGAACTGAAACAAAAGAGCCTTAGTATTTATGAGATTGCTTTTTTTTCTGAATATGTTTTGCTTTAACAACATTCAACATACTATGAATAAATACCTCCACTGCATCTAAAATACATCATCAGTCAATCTTTGTCATTTTATTAAACCCAGGGAGGTAATGGTTTACAGACTTCTTCAGTTTTGGGGTTAGTTTAATTTTGCATACATTATGATTAAAATAAATTACATTTCATAAAAAAATAAACATTAAATAAACTTTTTTATTTGTTAATTTATTTTCTATATTATAAAGCTGAATGGATCTGCTGGCTGGGTGCATCATTAGTTATAAAATGTGAATAATATTATGTAAATTAAGAAAATGAAAACATACGGGCATTGTCAAACATGCAGAATACACTGTATTTCTATTTACTACTACCACCACTAGAAAGTTTTCGTATGTTCTCAACATGTGTGTTTAGCATTCAAACATAATAAAAAGAATTTAAAAAAAAAAAAATCAGAAAATGAACAATGGTTCATGCAAATTGAAAACATCTCAGTTATATCATGGAATGATTGCTCCAGACCAGCTATTAGTCAATAGTGCAGCACATTCACAGCTTGAACAAACGGCCTACAGAGACTGAGAAATGACCAAACACTGGCTGCTATAATCACAGTGTCTGTCTGGTCATAAATCCTTAGTGCTCCCTGCAGTGTGATTAAAACACTGACGTGCCAGTGAAGAAATAATCAGAGATCATTCGGAGAGCTCCACCCGTGTTGCTCGTTTGCTCTTGAACCACTGCGAACTGAACTTGCATGTTTTTTTTTTAAATAAATACATCTATAAAAGCTGAGATTATATATATATATATACACACACACATATATATATATATATATATACACACACACTTTTATCTTATTTTTGTAACAAGATATAAATGTCAGTTTATTCTTAAAACAAGAAGAAAAAAAAATCTTAAGTGAAGATATATTCTCTGAAAACAAGTAGACAGTTCAGTTATCTGCTATCTCAGTTATCTTCTTTAAGGATATTTAGATATTTTTATTGGAAAACAAGAAAAATATTAATATTAAAACTTTTTTTAAGTGTGTAAAACCCCCCACACTCAGGCCGGAAACTCTTAAGTGTCATAAGGTCATAAGTAAATAAATCACTACAGAGGTGTGGTAAAGTCAGCAGGTACATGCTTTTAGCTTGTTTGTGTGTGTGTGTGTGTGTGTGTGTGTGTGTGTGTGTAAATGAGACCAGACTTTAGATAGAGATGGGGCACATGATGACCTTGTCCTCCAACAGGACGCTGACCACCAGGAAGACGATATAGAGCAGGAACATGATGAAGCCCAGCAGTTTGCTCATTTTCCACTTACAGGCGGCAATGGAGATGATGACGAAGATGAGCATGAGGAAGAGTAGCACGATGGCACAGAACAGGCCGTTACTACTCACCCTAACTGGGCTCATATTGTTTATAAAGGAGAACAGAAGCCATGGGAATGGTAACCTGGGGGAAAAAAAGAAATGGTCGTTTAGGGCTCTGAACAACATAAATGTACAGAATAAAACATTAACTATTACAAAACCAAGTGAGCTGCCTTGATGCTTAATGAGGCATCCTGGAATACAGACACATAAATGACTGATCTACATGGGATGGGATATAGATATATATATATATATATATACATCCCATATATATATACACACACATTCACACACACACACACACACATACATATATACATATATATACTGTATATTAGTATGCCTTGAGACTAGTTCGAGCTGATAGAAAGGCAAAAACAACTCCAAGAAACACTCGTTACAACTGAGGTATGCAGAAGTGCGCACAACACGTCAAACCTTGAAGAAGATGGGCTACAGAGCAGAAGACCACACAGCATGCCACTCCTCTCAGCTAAAAATAGGAAACTGAGGCTACAGTTCACACTGACTCACCAGAATTGGACATTAGAAGATGAGATTGATGAGTCTTGCGATATATTTATACATATATATACTGTATATACTATAATATATACTATAAAAATTTTATATGAGTGTGAAATGAATATAATCCTTTCAGACAATTGCATGAAAATGAAAATGTTTTAAAGTTTAAATGTACATTACATGCAATTAGATTAACTTTTGAGTGTTCTTCAAATCTATATTTGTAATGTCATAACTACATTTATTGTCTTTTAATTATGGTTAAAGTGTACTGCTGAATGTACTGACAAGCATTTACGGTAAACATATTCTTTAATGTCATTTCTATTGAAACTTGTATGTCATGTATTTAAATACATTTGTAGTTACACTTTTGTGATAAAGTTGCAATTTAGTATACTTTAGGTGATATTTAATAAACAGGGCAAATTAGCATGACAGAGCAATTCTGAAAAAAAAAAAAACCACTGATGGGAGTGGAAATTTCTGCGTGTGATCAACTGACGCAAAACAGACGCAGCCGAATCATTTCCATTATAACCAGTGCAATCTACCAATAGCAGAACAAATTAGTGTGTGGTTTAAGACATGCTTTTTTTGGGCGGTAAATAATGGTGAAAATACCAGTAAATTCGCTAGAGCAAAGCTTAGTAAATCACCTCGAGTGATAAATTTCAATACTCTCCTCCCATAAATTTAGGATCTGAAAGAGAAACTCCTAAAAAAATGCATATGCAGTAAGGTCAGCCACAAAAATAACTGTCCTTGCCTTTTCAACACTATTTTTTCATTTTCATTGTGTGTCTTTACTTAATCCTGACAATAGTTTTTTTTAACACCAAAAGAGGGTAAAATATCAATTTCTCAATTTTAATCGATTCTCACTTTTACGAACCCATATCATTCTTAAATCCCAAGAATTGATTAGTATATCTTGTTTTTAGTTGATAAATGAATGGAACATTGCAGCGCTCCTCCCATCCTATAAATCACAATAAGCTATGTGCTTTGTTACTCAACAAAGTCCCATTTTATTATGAAATTCCAAAAATAAATACCGTTTTGGTGCTGTTTACTGTGGCGTGACAGATCACTGTAGCACCTCAGTTCAAGAGAAGCGCCCGTCCGAAGCGCACGTGAACTGATCATCTCCTCCGCTTTAATATCAGTTATAGCGCAAAATAAACATGAATGAACACCCGAAGGTATGTTAAAAGATAGAGTACAACTTACCGAAAACTGTATCATGTCTCGTGTAATCGCTCAATCAGTGTTTCAACCGCTGAAAGACCTCAATAAAACAGCTTACAATATGTCACTTAACGTCACATTTACCTCAGGAAAACCATATTCAGTGACCATAAACTTGATAGTCAGCTAGAACAATGAACTCTAGAGAGGAGCGTTTTGCTAAATATATGCACCATATTGCATAGGCCCATTCATTATAATCTCTAATGTTCTTCAGTATTTAATGCATGTTCGAATAAATCCATAAAATTTGTATGACAGCCTCCATTTAAATATTTATATTTCAAAAAAATTAATTGGAGTAGAATATAATTATGTAATTGTAAAGTTAGCATTAACTTTATTATTATAAAAACTTTCTTGAGTGTAATGCAAGTACGAATCAGTTAATTTTAACCTTCAATATTATAGTCAGGGTTGGGGAGTAACGAAATACAAGTAACTTAGAAACGTATTTAAACTACAAAATTTGAGTAACTGTATTTCATTACAGTTACATTTTAAATGGGTGGTAATCAGATTACAGTTACATCTGGAAAGTATTTTAGATTACCAAAGTGATTACTTTGAATTTTAATGTTGTTTAAACAGCAATTGGTGATTCTCTGACTCTGACCGTCTGAAAAAGCGGAGTTAAGTTTCATGTTTTCGACTGTTTTCATGTTTTGTGATAGTTGTTTGTGAGTCATTTTATAATTGTAAAAAAGGTCACTGCAACTTTTTCTCACAATTAGTTTTTTCCCCTCACAATTGTGAGTTTGTTTTTCACAATTCTGACTTCTTTTTATCACAATTGCGAGATTTAAACTCACAATTGCAAGTTATAAAGTCAGAATTGGGAGATATAAACTTGCAATACTAATATTTTTTCTTGCAATTGTGAATTTAGTATGTAAGTTAAATGTCATAATTCTGACTTTTCTCAATATTGTGAGTTTATCATAATTTTGACTTTTCTCAATATTGCGAGTTTATCTCATAATTCTGACTTTATAACTCACAATTGCAACTTTATATCACGCAATTCTGATGAAAAAAGTCAGAATTGTGAGATAAAAAATTGAAATGACCTTTTTTGTGTTTGTTCCACACTAGTATTCCAAAGTATTCTAAAGTATTTAGATTAAGTTACTAAACTTAAGCAATGCAACGAAATACGTTACAAATTACTTTTTTAAAGCATGTATTTTGTAATCTGTAGTGAAATACATTTTAAAAGTAACCTACCCAACCCTGATTATAGTAATGTAGTACCAACTTCCCTGTAGCCTATAGTTTACAGCATTAGTTAAGATTTTTTTCCTTTAGAAAATTTGCCATTAAAATATATGCCACATAAATTTGGCCTTATATGCGAAATAATCAATATTGCATAGAATCAAATTGAATCGGAATCGAATCACAAGCTTGTGAATTGAAATTGAATCATGAAATTTGTGTCAATATCGAGCCCTAATATATATATATGTGTGTGTGTGTGTGTGTGTGTGTGTGTGTGTGTGTGTGTGTGTGTGTCTGTGCTCATTTATTTGATCAAAAATATAGTAATATTGTGAAATATTATTAAAATCTAAAATACCTGTTTTGTGTTTTCTATTGTAATATATTGTAAAATGTAATTAATTCCTGTGATGCAAAGCTGAATTTTCAGCATCATTACTCCAGTCTTCTGTGTCACATGATCCAGAAATCAAACTAATATGCTGATTTGCTGCTCAAAAAAACATTTCATATTATTCTGAATGTTGAAAACAGTCGCACTGCTTCCCATTTTTCGTGGAAACTGTGACACTGTCATCAACTGGAGTGCCCTTGATAGCCAACGAATGGCACTCCACCCCGTGATTGTCTTCAGCTGATCCTCATTACCTTGTTTAGCCCAGCCTATATAAACCCTGTTCACTCTGCCATTCACTGTGAGGTTTTGTTAGAAGTTACACTGCAATTCTGAATGGTTGCCTTGGTTTCATGTTTTTTTTTTTTTTTGATTTTCTAGCCTGTGTTCACTGCTTTGTTGTGTGTTCATTTATTCGGATTGTTTGCCTGTGTCTGACCCATTGCCTGCATTTTGGATTATGTTTCTGGATTCTACCAATAAAGCTGCATTTGGATCTTAAACCCTAAAGTCTCAGCAGTTTCGTAACAGACACAATTTTTTTTCATTATTATCTGATGAATATAAAGTTCAAAAGAACAGCTCTTATTTGAAATGTCTTACATTATAAATGAGTTTTACTGTCACTTTTGATCAATTTAATGCATCCTTGCTGAAAAAGTGTTTAAAAAAAAAAAAAAAAAGATTAAAAATCATACCCCACAGTAATGTCGAATATGTTAGAGCCCACAGAGCTAGACACGGCCATGTCGCCCAGACCCTTGCGGGCCACAATGACACTGGTAATAAGGTCAGGGATGGAGGTTCCAGCTGCTAGAATTGTCAGGCCCATGATCTCCTCTGTAATTCCTATAGTCTCTCCAACCTGCAGGGATATGAGCACAAAACAACCAGACTGGTGAAGATCATAACTTGGCCTCAAATCCCAATTGGACTCAACACCAGTAACACACTGCCAGTGGAGATCCAAGGAAGAACACTTTTAATAAGGGCACTTTATTATAATGTATTATAAATGTATTTTAAATGCTTTACTAGAAAAAAAATATATATCATTGTTTTAATAATCTTTTGTTTTGCTTTAAAGATGTATTCATTTTGTTATTCACCTAACAGACTAAAGCAAATGTAAAGTTCTTGATTATAATTTTAACTGTAGTATGATAAAGTTGCTATATTTTAAATGTATTCAATTGAAACACCATCATTAACAATCTGTAATTGCAAATATATTTAAATACATGGCATAAGAAATTACAAATATTTTGGTTCCCTTTCAAAAGCTGCTCTTGATGCTGTGTACTCGTGCACAATGGGAGCAGCATCTCGTTCCCGCTTTTTCAGGGAGCAGGGTTACAGTCAAGTAACTCGAGACGTTCACCATAAATGTTTGTCAGTACATTCAGCAGTGAACTTTAACCATATTACAAAGACAATCTAATTATTGCATTCTTACCTGATGAGCCCACCAGACCATCAAGTAGGAGAATGCTGCGATCCAGCAAATTGACCCCAGAAATGAAATGGGGAAAAACTTCTTTGAACTCTAAGGAAAAAACACACAAGAAGCTCACAGTTACATCTGCTTCCCAGCTTGCAATTGCAACAACACTAGTCAAAAAGTACTCACAGTCTTCCTGACGTCTGGCAGAGTTATCCACAAAGGGAAGACTATGGGAAGGATGATGAGATACGTGAAACGCTTGCGGCCAGTCTCTGGCCATGACAGGCTAAGAGGCTGATCCTCCTCCTCATCTTCTTCACCCTGATTGGAGAGAAATGTGTGAAATGTGAGCATTTCTAATGATCTCCAACACTCACACACACAAACCACTTCAACACATTAGATTGGGTCCCTGTTTCTTCAATTAAATGTTGTGTAAATCCTACGAGGTGGAGGCGGTCATGTCGGAACATGCCATATTTAAAGGCAGCTATAAACCAAGGTTATTATAGTTAACTAAAACCATTTTCATTACTTGAAATAAATAAACATTAACTGAAATAAAATACATTAGTAAAAAATAATTCAAAGCAACATTTCTCATTTTCATTTAGTTTAGTTTATACTAAAATAACTAAAACTAAAAACATTAGGCATTATAAACAATTACCAATAAAAAAATGACAAAAACACAACTAAATGATTAAGATATTAACTAAAATTAAAATATACTAAAATATAAAAATAAAGAATAATTCAAAATATTAATACAAACTATAATAGTATTTCAATGATACTAAAATAACACTGCAAAACACATTAAAATTATTAAACGAAGATATACCTCGGGTCTTTATCGACCCCAGATGTCATTGATAGCCCTTCCCCCTCATTCATTTTTTAAAGACATCAACCTTTTTAGTATTCCTCAATCTACTTATTATAAACCATTTAACACATTTTATGTAAAAAGTGAATAGGTTAATGGTTTGTAATAGTGTAAGTATTTTGGTAACACTTTACAATAAGGTTCATTAGTTAAACTTTAGTTATTGTTTTACAACATGAACTAACTATGAGCAATACATTTGTTACTGTATTTACTAATATTCGTTAACGTTAGTTAATGAAAATACAGTTGTTCATTGTTTGTTCATGTTAGTTCACAGTCCATTAACTAATGTTAACAATTTTAATAATGTATTAATAAATGTTGAAATTAACATTAACAAAGATTAATAAATGCTGTATAAGTGCAGTTCATTATTAGTTCATGTTAACTAATGTTGTTAACTATGTTAACTAATGAACCTTATTGTAAAGTGTTACCAACGAACTAACGCTGTTGCAAGTCTGTTTTTTATACAACGGCTGGACAGCAAATTAGCTTCGTTCTGACCAACGTAATCAACTCTACCTTTTTCCCCTCTTTTAGAATGTTGTTGAAACTCTATCATGGATATTGTTCTTTTGCTAATGGAGTAAATGAACACACAAAAATTACATTGCTGTCATCTCTTGTTCACTGCTATAAGTTTACCCAACTGAAACCTGGAAATGTGAAAAGGGTCCATTGCGGCAGTTAGAGATCCATCCGTGTTAGATATAGATCCGGGTCACTAAAAACTCAGCTATGTAATACTGATTGGAGAAACATTCATGCATTTAAGGGTTAAAACGTTAACTAAAATTAAAGTAAAAACAGAATATTGATAAAAACTATAATAGTATATCAAAGACACAAACATAATACTGATATAAAGCAAGCTGCCCCATCACCCTCAGAAAACAACAGCCAGGCATTTGAAAGTGGTTTTCTGCATCTGCAGCGTGTTACAGTGAGCACGACGGAGACCCTCAGAGACACACTGTCAGTCTCCTCACCATAACCACTGCGATGCAAGTCATTGAGATGGAGCAAAAACAAAAGCGTGAACTTATTGGGAAGCTCCTTCTGTCTCCTGTGTTCTCTTTCTTTCTCCACATCTCTCTTCTAAGATTCGTTAAAAACAGGTGCACTGAGTATGTAGTGTGTAAAGTGGTTGTGACAATTAATTTAAGAAATGTTTGTTTTCCCTTTTAAGGGCACTGCAGTGGTTACTATGGTGATGGGTGATGAGTTTAAGAGGTTCTGGCTCAGCTGGTTGCTTAACCCTTTGACGCGTACGATCACACCGGTGTGATCAGTCTTGGCTGGTCCCTGGAGCGTACGATCACACCGGTGTGATTAGAACGTTCAGCGCATCACGTGATCAACTGCCAAATTCAAATGTCCTTGCGCGCGTTCTCTGGCGCTGAGCCAGTGACAGACGCGCTCAGCGCTGTCAATATATCACAAATATGCAGTGTTTTCAACCACATAATGTTTATTTTAGGTTTCAGACATTTAAATGCACATAAGTACTAACAAATCAATACATTTAGAGTTTGTAAAATACACACTGACGTCTATGGGAGCGGCAATAACAATAATTTCCATAATAATTAGACGACACGCTCTATTCATATCAGATACACATTGTGTAAGTAACTTTAAAGTTTACTCTCTTCTTCTATCAGTTCACCGGCTCACTTACATTCATGTATGTCGGGATAAGTGGATGAATTCACGTGTTTTAAAACCAACAGACGCAATTCTCTGTACTGCGGGGCAAACTAACATGGCGGCGCCCATCGCGCGTATGGCTCAACTAACGCGATCATTATAAAAGTGTTTAAACAGCAAAACACATCCACTTGCACATATTTGACAATCGGAATATCAGATATGTCATGCTATAGTCATCAAATTTGTTAATATTTTGAATAAAAAAAGAAAAATGAAATAAAAGCAGATCATCAGTCATACAGCGCTATTGTGGCTACCGTCTGTCACGTGACAAGCAATGACGCGTCACCATGGAAACAATAAAGTGACACGTTCTAAATAACGGTCGCCTTGAAAAACTCACGCTGGGGGCTCAGCCAGAATATTTTAAACTTACGTGCGAAAGGGTTAAGCAGGAGAGTTTTTGGTATAGCATGATGAATCTGAAATAAAATACAATGCTTACAGCAATCTTCAACTAACAGTTCTACATAAGAACGCCGACTCATTACTGGCCGGTTCCCAGGGCCGGCGCTACCTGTAGGTAGAGCAGGCAATTTCCTAGGGCCTCGGTCGTGGAGAAGGGGCCTCCATTACCGTAACATTGGGGAGCAAAATACTATGCTCTTTATTATTGGATATAGATGAATCGACAGTGACTCTCACCTGTAATGAAATCAACTATGTCACTGTATCAAAGTGTGTCCCACTTTCTGAATGAAAAAAGATATGAAAAGGCGACTTTCCAGCTGACTGACTTTTGAATTGAATTATGATGGCGGGGAAACGAACATCCTTCGCGGGGTGCAAAGTGAAAACAGGCACGCAAAGAAGTGCAGTTCGTAATGTAGGTGTGCGAGTTGTCATCATCTCGTTTGGACTGATTGTAATGTATTCTAAAAATAAACGTGTTCTGTCGATCGCCGTCATTTCTGAATGGATCATTTGCCGGTTTATGAGTTTAAAAGAGCCCGAGCGCCACTGACGCGTCCAGACTGTTAGACACTTTGAATTTGTGCAGACAATGAATGACTAGCAAGATACTGAAGTAAAAGCAAAGTTCGTATTCAAAGTCAAAGAGCTGGAATACTGGCACGACGAGGTAGTTCATATATACAAATAACTTTTAATATAATCCAGACAGGTGTAATCCAATGGAGACCGGGTAACACAACCGAATATGAAACAGTGTGCATGGCACAAAAAATAATCGACAATGAACAGAACATAGGTGGGAACTTAAATACACAGATGACGAGGACTAAACGAAGACAGCTGACAGGACCTAACTAATTAGACAGTGATTAATACAAACTGATGAAGACGAGACAGAACTAAACCCAAAACAAGACATACACGTAACATTACGCCCCCTCTGAAAAAGGTGCATCCTCGCGCCGTAACAGAAACGCAGAGGAGAACAGAAGGCGGAGGTTTCGGAGGAGGGCGTGGCGATGGTGACTGGAAGCCAATAGGAGAAGTAGGACACGGATCCCATGGTGGAGCTGATGGTGGGAGGAGCCAGGGAGGAGTCCCAAGAGTAGAGGTGGGATGATGTCCTGGGGCCGATCGACGGCGGTGGAACCATGAAGGTTGGTGGAGGTACCGGCGGAACTTCCCGGCCGACGGACCTAGGTGACACTATCGACCAGGAAGCTTGGCGTCGAGCCACTGACTCACGGGACCGAGGTGCCGACGCTGGTTTGGCAGACCGGAGTGACACTGTGGTGACCGAGGAGGAGGTGGAGGTGGAGGTGCAGCCGCAAACCCGGAAGTCCGAGGCGGAAGCTGAGCATCGACCCCCGGAGGCCGACCTGGAGGGACGAGGGAGCACAGCGGAGCTTCCGGGCTTACGGGCCGAGGAGGTGATGAGGGAGGCGTGGGTCGAGGTGAGGGTGACGGGCTGACAGGTCGAGGTGGTGACACGGGCCTGGAGGCCTGAAGTGGAGCCGGGGACTCCACCTCAAGCTTTGCTGGTGGAGGGGAAACTCGAGGCGCTAGTGATGAGCTGCACGGAGAGAGCGGCGGGGGCACAGCCGAGGAGCTGGATGCCAGCAGCGGTGACCATGGATCCAGGGGGCTGACTGTGACCAACGATGGAGACGGGATCAAGGAGACAGGCAGGGGTTCAGGCTGACAACGGCCTCCGGACGGAACCGGCGAAGACGATTCGAGGGTGGGGATTTGGGTGGGGAAAGGATCCGTGGCCCACAGGTCGATGAGGTTGTGGTCAGCTCCTGGCTCTGCGATGGACCGACCCGCGTGCTTCAACTCCGGGGCTCCAAAGTCATTAAGTCTCGCTCCGACCTCAGAGCGTACCCCGGGCTTCCAGGCTGAGGCAGAGTGGTTGTCACTCCGGAGCATCCCCAACAGGTAGCCTATGTAGGGTCTGGCCTCCGGCCGGAGAAGGAGCTACAATGCCGGTGAGTCCATCTTCTTTACTGTTTTAGGTCGATTATTCTGTAACGGGTGGCTGTTCAAGAACAGGCATGACGAGGAAGTTCATATATACAAATAACTTTTAATATAATCCAGACAGGTATAATCCAATGGAGATAGGGTAACACAACCGAACACGAAACAGTGTGCATGGCACAAACAAAAATCGACAATGAACAGAACATAGGTGAAAACTTATAGTTGACGAGGACTAAATGAAGACAGCTGACAGGATTTAACTAATTACACACTGATTAATACAAACTGATGAAGACGAGACAGAACTAAACCAAAATAAGACATACACGTGACAACTCCCTTTTGGAACCTTTATTTTTAAGAGTGTATAGCGCATTTGAGGTATTTATGCCATGGCCATAAATTGATAGGAGGGGGAAATCCTGTCCAAAATATGATTAAGGAATGATGTTCATTTACTGAATTTTACTGTAGTCCTGTAGAGTGTGTTAGGCACACATGATAGCATCCCCAACATACAATATAAGAGATTACCTTAGTTAATATGGACATATAAAAAATTAAATCTACAAATTTTAATAACAAATGTTATAAAAGTAAGAAATAATATTTGTTTTCAGTGTTTTATTACTGAAAAATAAAACTTCAACAAGACTTCAACGCTCACGTGGGCAGCGAAAATGATACCTGGAGGGGCGTGATTGGGAGGAACGGCCCCCCTGATCTGAACCAGAGTGGTGTTCTGTTATTGGACTTCTGTGCTAGCCACAGTTTGTCCATAACGAACACCATGTTCAAGCATAAGGGTGTCCACCATTACACGTGGCACCAGGACACCCTAGACGTGTCAATCTACGTTCCTACTTTCACCTATGGTCATGAACTTTGGGTCATGACCGAAAGAATGAGATCCCGGATACAGGCGGCCGAAATGAGCTTTCTCCGCAGGGTGGCAGGGCGCTCCCTTAGAGATAGGGTGAGGAGCTCGGTCACTCGGGAGGAGCTCAAAGTAGATCCGTTGCTCCTTCACATCGAGAGGAGTCAGCTGAGGTGGCTCGGGCATCTGTTTCGGATGCCTCCTGGACGCCTCCCTAGGGAGGTGTTCCGGGCATGTCCCACTGGGAGAAGGCCCCGGGGAAGACCTAGGACACGCTGGAGAGACTATGTCTCTCCGCTGGCCTGGGAACGCCTCGGTGTCCCCCCGGAAGAGCTGGAGGAAGTGTCTGGGGAGAGGGAAGTCTGGGAGTCTCTGCTCAGACTGCTGCCCCCGCGACCCGGCCCCGGATAAGCGGTGGAAGATGAATGAATGAATGAATGTTTTATTAGGAAGGGTGTGGATTGGGGAGCCTCCAACATAAATTTTGCCTAGGGTCTCCAAATGTCTAGGCCCTGCCGGTCAGTATCACACGCATGCATCATGCTGCTCACGTGTACAGAGTCGGCCAATACTGCATGGAAGCCTGTACTGCATTCTCTACGTCAACTGCGTATCAAATTGTTAAAGTTGTTATTTTTGTTTTGTTTTTGCACACAAAATGTATTCTTGTCGCTTCATAACATTAAGGTTTAACCACTGTAGTAACGGACTACTTTAACGCCTTTCTGGACCTCAAAAGGTGCAATGACGCTGCTGCCTGTGTGGTACCGAAACCCTCGGGTTTCATCAAAAATATCTTAATTTGAACAAAGGATTTGCGGGTTTGGGTCATCATGAGGGTGAGTAATTAATGATAGAAATTTAATTTTTGGGCGAACTAACCCACATCTAAGAGTGTAGATTTTTTAAGACCTTTTGATTTCTTAAGTTAACAAGATTATTAATCACTTTTGCATATAACTACACCGTCTAAAATAGCTAATTGTCACCCTTGTGAAATTGAATGTGCACTTGTAGTGTAGTACAAATATTAAAAATATTCTTTAAAAATGTTTTTGCATATGAAACAATACGAATGAAAGACACTTAAGTAAAGAGTACACTTTCATGACTATGTACACCTTTTAAAATGTGCACTTTGTAATGTCAAATTAAACATTTTATTTAAAAGTACATTTGTAATTAATGTTTTAATATCTTTTGCTTCAAAAAGTACACTTATTTTGATGTGTTGACTAACATATTAAAGCACATGTAAAGCACTTGATTATAATTTTAACTGTTATTCAATATTACATTTAAAAGTTAATATATTTCAATTACAACATCATTACAAATCTGTAGTAACTAATAATAAATACATAGAAGCATATTTTAGGGTACTAAAATTCAGTACATTCAGCAGTACACTTTAACCATGTTTCAAAGACAACAGATGTACTCTTTTTGAAAGTAGGCTAAAGTTTTTCTTTTGCACAAGGGCATAATACAGAATGAACAAATAAATGAAGAAAGTAACAGCCATGTGCCTTGCATTTCACAAGGCTTTATGACATTGTTAGTTAAATGCTAGTCAAGTCAAGTTACCTTTATTTATATAGCACTTTTTACAATGCAGATTGTGTCAAAGCAGCTTTACAGTGATAGGGGAAACATAATTTTGGAGGCACAGCAGCTCTAGAAGAAAATTGTGTCTTTTTCCAGCTTAAGTAAGTTTGGTATTGATTCATTCCATTGCAAAAATTCATTAATTATTAATTTAGTTCATTTATCTATACAGCAGGTCTGGAGAAAACAGTGATGTCATCGTCCAGGGGTGCATTTCCCGTACAACGACGTAACTCGCTGCTTCACTACCACAGTATGATGCATCATTGAATAAATCAACTAGCTAGTCATGAATGTTTCTTGAAACTGTACTGTCGCAACCTATTCAGCCACGTTGGGTGAGTGATATTATGTTTGAGATCGAATTAAAGCTAGATTTTTTGCTATAAATTAGAGACACGGCATCTGAGGACTAATTCTCATTTTTGTTAGTTATTTTGCTTTACTTCCAGATTCAATAATAGGCTTGTTCTTACATACTAGAGCATGATTTTGGGAAGCGGACCCCTGCTCAATTCTGTTTGCATAAAATGGTGGTGCAGGCAGATCAAACATTATTGAATATCAAGTGTCCCCAACTAAGCAAGCCAGAGACGACAGCGGCAAGGAACCCAAACTACATCAGACTACAAAAATGGAGAAAAAAACCTTGGGAAAAACCAGGCTCAGTCGGGGGGCCAGTTCTCCTCTGGACAACAACAAACAAGCATGATTATGATTTTGGCAGCATTACAGGTCATAAATCAGATTGGGATTGGAACAGTCAAAATATTTAATCCAGTTCCATCTGGTTGAAGATTGGATTTATCATGCCGATTTTGTTTGGGATCTGTGCCACTGGCTGGTGTGTCGATGAGGCAAAGATCCCCAGCAAAATCGGCATGATAAATGCAGAATCGACAAGGCAAATACTGTATGTAGTTTAATTTTTTTTTTTTTTTTTTTTTACTAACAAAGTTTATAATAATTTTGGATAATAATAATAATAACATTTATTAATTAATAATAATAATAATTATTATTATTAATAATATAATATTTTTTGTCCTCCACAGTTGCGGTCAAATCTCATTCACACTGGTGAAGCATTGCATGCATGTGAATATTCAAACTTGCTGCATACACTATTTGAAATCAACAAGTGAACAAGATATTAAAGTTAAGAATTCCATTAAACAATTTTTTACAAATGTTTTCTGTTGAAGTTATAATACACAGTGAATGTCATTTGACTGCCTGACAGTCTGTTAGTTTACAACTGTGCTTCTGGATGTAGGGACTTGATAAATAACAGCAACTTTTCCTTTCACTTTTCACAAATGTGACCTTTCTTCAAGTAAAAATAGCTGCATGTTGAGATTATTTTGAGTTTCTTTATGTCACCTTCAGCTGTAGTGTATGTGTGTGTGTCATAGGATGGCATCCTGCAGGAGCAGAATAATTATCAGGACAGCACACTCATGAACACTCCTGCAGGTGTGAACAGAACAGTGCTGCCCCCTGACAGACGCAGACGGGAAACTGCGAGAAAGGGACTGAGTAGCACTCAAAATACTTTTAACAGGAAAATGACAGGAGAGATGAATGAGGCAATCACTAGTGTCACTGAGCAGGTGAAGGAAAGTTGCTTCGGTTCAAAAGTATATCTAATATAATAATTATATATAATATATAATTTGCATTTTATTGCATGGCAGAAGAATTTGATACATCAGAGAAGCAGAAATTTAT
Organism: Zacco platypus; assembly: GCA_038088235.1. Taxonomy (NCBI): domain Eukaryota; kingdom Metazoa; phylum Chordata; class Actinopteri; order Cypriniformes; family Xenocyprididae; genus Zacco; species Zacco platypus. The sequence goes on along the minus strand of CM076085.1, from coordinate 9,727,929 downwards.
ATTTGGTACAGAAACCTTTGTTTGCAATTACAGAGATCATACGTTTCCTGCAGTTCTTGGCCAGGTTTGCAAACACTGCAGCAGGGATTTTGGCCCACTCCTCCATACAGACCTTCTCCAGATCCTTCAGGTTTCGGGGCTGTCGCTGGGTAATACGGACTTTCAGCTCCCTCCAAAGACTTTCTATTGGGTTCAGGTCTGGAGACTGGCTAGGCCACTCCAGGACCTTGAGATACTTCTTACAGAGCCACTCCTTAGTTGCCCTGGCTGTGTGTTTCGGGTCATTGTCATGCTGGAAGACCCAGCCATGACCCATCTTCAGTGCTCTTACTGAAGGAAGGAGGTTGCTGGCCAAGATCTTGCGATACATGGCCCCATCCATCCTCCCCTCGATACGGTGCAGTCGTCCTGTCCCCTTTGCAGAAAAGCATCCCCAAACAATGATGTTTCCACCTCCATGCTTTACGGATGGGATGGTGTTCTTGGGGTTGTACTCATCCTTCTTCTTCCTCCAAACACAACGAGTGGAGTTTAGACCAAAAAGCTCTATTTTTGTCTCATCAGATCACATGACCTTCTCCCATTCCTCCTCTGGATCATTCAGGCAAACTTCAGACGAGCCTGGACATGCGCTTGCTTGAGCAGGGGGACCTTGCGTGCGCTGCATGATTTTAATCCACGATGGTGTAGTGTGTTACTAATGATTTTCTTTGAGACTGTGGTCCCAGCTCTCTTCAGGTCATTGACCAGGTCCTGCCGTGTAGTTCTGGGCTGATCCCTCACCTTCCTCATGATCATTGATGCCCCACGAGGTGAGATCTTGCATGGTGCCCCAGACCGAGGGAGATTGACCATCATCTTGAACTTCTTCCATTTTCTAATAATTGTGCCAACAGTTGTTGCCTTCTCACCAAGCTGCTTACCTACTGTCATGAAGCCCATCCCAGCCTTGTGCAGGTCTACAATTTTATCCCTGATGTCCTTACACGGTTCTCTGGTCTTGACCATTGTGGAGAGGTTGGAGTCTGTTTGATTGAGTGTGTGAACAGGTGTCTTTTATACAGGTAACGAGTTCAAACAGGTGCAGTTAATACAGGTAATGAGTGGAGAACAGGAGGGCTTCTTAAAGAAAAACTAACCTGTCTGTGAGAGCCAGAATTCTTACTGGTTGGTAGGTGATCAAATGCTTATGTCTAGCAATGAACTGCAAATTAATTATAATAATTAATTATTTTTGTTTTAGATTCAGTCACTCACAGTTGAAGAGCACCTATGATAAAAATTACAGACTTCTACATGCTTTGTACGTGGGCAAACCTGCAAAACCTGCCTATATAGCTTATAGTTCATAATAGGCTATAGTTAACAAGTTTCTGATTATTTTGAATAAAAAAGGCACATATAATGAATTAATTTATTAAACTTAGAAACCTAGCTTTCCTGGTAACCATCAGTAAATTAACTTCTCTAAGAAAATCATATTATAAATCATAACATCAGTTCACCATATGTTTACTTTCAATTTCCATATTGATAAAAAAATAGAGATATAGTTCACTCAAAAATTTTAATTCAGTCATCATTTACTCAACCTCATAGTTTGTGTAATAAATTCTATGTTGAAACAAATAAAATATTTCTTTCTGGTCTATTTTTAGCAATGTCTATTTGATGCTTTACACAATAATGACTTCAAATTATCTTTTGGGGATCATTTCTTAGCCAAATTTGATATACGATAAAAATAATCGCCACATCATGTAATTAATTTGATAAAAAATCAGTTATCGGTTGTAATCGGTTACCAGCCCTAATAAACATGTAAAATATAAAGGTGTCTCTTGCAAATTGATCATTGTATTTGGGGTCCTTATCAAATTTGAATATTTAAAGTTTAAACACTGTTAATTACATGACAATTACAGTCTAAAGAAACTGAACTTTATTTAAAAAAAATCCCAGTACAAATTATCCAAACATAAAAGAATGCTAAAAGAAAGAATCCTCTTCTTCATCAATAATGTAACATTTGATTTTCCATGTACATGCAGTTGAGGGATCGCAGGATTTGATGGCTCCTCTCTCACTCTCTCTTATCTCCTTTCCCTCATTCTCTTTTTTTAGTAACTTCCAGGACAATTTGTCCAGACATAAAACAATCCTAAAAGAATGAATCCTTCTCTTCATCAATAATGTAACGTTCAATTCTCCACATGAGTAGAGAGGCGAGGGTTCGCAGGACTCGACAGATCCTCTTGTCTTTTCTCCACTACAGCACAACAAAAATGTGTATACCTTTAGAAAAGACACCATATTCAAAGCAACACAAACAAAACCAAGACAGTGAGAATGAAATTATTGTTTGCTCAGTGTGTTGTGCTCTTTTAACTACTATGTCAGATTTAAATTTCGCAGTTTTTAAATGTAAATTTCTATTAAAAAAAAAAGAAACCTTTTAATGGAGATAACACGTCACTAGTTATTTGTGTTACCATAAGATTGCTACTAAAGTAACATGTTACTTGAATTTACACCGTAATACAGGACTTTTTTCTCAGAATTGTGAAAAAAAGTCAGAATTGTGAGATAAAAACATGTAATTGCAAAAAAAAGAAAAAATAATAGAAAAATAAAAAGTGAAATAAAAAGGTGCAATTTTATATATATATATATATATATAATATATTTAAATTTACAATTAAATTTAAAATAAATAATTTAAATTTAATTAAATCATTTAATTCATAATATATATAATATATATATATTCTTTGGCAGAAACAAGCTTCCATAGTATTGAAAAAATCGATATACAAACAAACTTGCTTATGGCAATGCTTCAAGAAAGCTGATCTGAAAACCCATGTTATATTTGTGTTGACAGACGCCAGCTTATAGCGTGTGTGTGCACAGTCTATGAGTGATGGGCCTCTTGTGACCGGGTTGTCACGGTGACATTGAGAAGGTCTCTCTCAGCCTGCATGCATGCTGTGCCGTCTGTTCTGCTGGCATGTTGCCGTGCCAACAGGGGGCAGAGGATGAGAACGCTTCATCTTCTGAACACAGGACAGTGTGTGTGAGAGTGATGGCCAAATGTGTTTTCCATTGAGTCAAAATAAGCGTGAGTTTTTTTTTCAGTCCTGCCGTGATTTGGCCTTCACTTCTGTTATCAAAGTCAGCACTATGATTCACTTTTTGTCCTTTTTTTGTGTTGAAATCATCAAATGCGTATCAAATGCGTAGTAAGTAAGTGTACAGTAGTATGTGTGAGCCAGTGTTATTTTAGCATCATTGAGATACTACTATAGTTCTATTAATCTTTTGAATTAGTTTTTATTTGCATATTTTACATTTTCGTTTTTATTAATTATTTTTTTTAACTCTTTCCCCACCAGCTTATTTTTAAGTTGCGAGCCAGCTCTAGAATTTTTATCATAATGTTGAATGTACAAATATGAATTATGAACAGTGAATATATAAAAAGACAGAACAGAGGCTCTGCTTTTTATATATATATATATATATATATATATATATGAGAAAATTGCGTTTTGTCAAAGACTTTACAGTTATGTACCTCTGTATTTTTGTTTTTCAACATTTTTCTTAGTAACGTTAGGCATTTAGTTTATATGCTGCTGAATGTTTGATGCTCACGTTAGCTCACTTGAGTGTAAGTGACTTGTTTTTGGATCTGGAGATCCTGTACTATTTAAGAAGATGTGTAACAGCGCCGCTTACCACATAACAATAAAAACACAGATTAGCTCCTCAATGGCTGGGATGCGTTGTGTTATAAATCATGGAAAAATCCTGTCAATGGCAGGAAAAGAGTTAAATATGTATAGATTTTATTCATTTTTATTTTAGTTAATTATTTATTATTTACTTTAGTACATCAAGTAAAGCTAAATAAAAATAAGAAATGTTTTGACTTGGATTTTTTTTTTTAGTTACCTATAATAACCCCATTGTGTGAGTTTTTCTTTAGTATCAACAACTCACCGCATCACCATCCTGTGCAGTGGTGCCATTCATGGGTGGAGTAATGTCGACCTCGACGCTGGAGCTGTTTGGCAGATTTTTATCTATAACACAAAAAGGAAAAAAGAGTGATAAGTGTGTTTGCCTTTACTAAAGGGACAAATAAATCACATCTGAAACATGTCCCCAAATAAAATCATTCTAAGACAGGTCTAACATACTGATAGCCACTGGTTTTTCAGCACCTTACGCTATAAACACAGCGTTTTTTTGACACTTTGTCAAGTTTGAACTTGATTCCTCCATTATGTTTTATATAAGTCTGATTTGGTAAGGTGTGTAGCCTGAAGAAGGTTAATTTACCAGGCCTGTAAATTACAATTTTGAATAATATACATTCAATTTCCATAACCGTTCAAATTCTCACATTCTGTACCTTTACTGTTAGAGTCTGTCTGCCCTGTCTTGTGATCCTCGTGTGACCCAGTTTTCCTTCCCTGTCTTCATTTGTTCATTATCGTCAACTGTTCGTCATTATTAGTTATGTCTTTCACCTGTGTCCTTGTCATTAGTGTCTGTATTTCTACCCTTGTGTTTCCTTCACTCTTTGTCCGTTCTCGTTCATGTGTAGACGTGTTTGCAGTTCCTCGTATTCCTGGTTTTCTCATTAAGAGATTCTGTTCAGTCTTTGTCTTCGTGCGTTCCTGGAAGCGTCACGTCACGTAACATTTACATAATACTGTATTTATATAGTTCTTTGAGATACTTTAAAAATTAGCAGAGTGTAGCCAATGTACGTGTCTAAAAGAATTTTTTATTTCAATATTTTATATAAATATTGGCCAGATAAAAAAAACAGTGGATGGATTTAAAAAGGGTTAAAGTTATTCTGAAAACAGACTGCGCTCACATCAAAGAAGCTGCTCTCAACCGCCCTGCTTTTGATGCTAATATGCTAATATGGAACTGTTAGCATAATTTACCTCTTGAAATGAAAGTCCATATGTGTCTTCAACACACAAATGATATTATGAGATTAAAATATATGATTCTTCCTTTTGTTTCCGTAAAGTGCATAAGCAGTTGTTACCTTAAGAAGCTATTTGTTTATGATCAAATTGGAAATTGGTGGAGAAAAGCTGGGTCTTGTTCACTTCAGCAATAGATTTAACAAGCAATGGTACATTTATACAGAGCTAGACTCGGTACATAATTTACCAGGAATAACTTGCCATAACTTAACACTTTAACCTAATGTAGTAGTTGTTTTGAATCAGTTTTGAATTTATTTGTGCATTTTATTTTTTCCAACTGTACAACTTACCAGCAACTCCATTTGAGTCCTCCACCTGGCATTTCTTTTTAGCAATTTTTTGAAGGATGGACGCCTTCTCACGGAATTTTCCTGAAAAATAGTACAGAAAGTAAGTGAGTGATTTGGAGTAACTCATTTTTCCAGGACATTTTCCCAGCTAAGTGATCATGTTTCATTTCACTGGATATGAAACAAACTGTATGCCACTTCTAAAAAAAATCTTCAAAAAATATTAGCGAAATACGGTCCTGGATTCTGATTGGTCATATTCAGCCATATTTAAAAACCTGATATAGTAACATACAACAAAAGACATCAGTTAACCTCCTGTGTATTCCTTGTGAAAAATAAGTGCACTTAAATGAATATATGTTTCTTAACACACTTAAGTACACATAAATACTGGTGTAACGGTACATATATTCGTCCCAAACCGTATGGTACGGAGGTCACAGTTCGTTCATGCAGTCACCTGAAGTCTCAGGCGATCCACACTCCAATCCAGAAGGGGGTGTGTGCGGTAAAGCAACACTGTTTGCTATCAGTAAAAAGCGCAGAAGAAGATTGATCAATGTTTACATGTAATCTCTCAACCAGTGTTTCAACTGCAGAAAGATATTAATAAATCATCTTAAGAATAATATCTCACATAGCATTACATTTAACTCATTCAGTGTTGACAGAATGTTAGTTCACTAGAGAAATTAACTCTTGAAAGGAGCATTTCATATATGCACTATATTAGCCTATTCATTATATTTACTTAACCTGTAATGTCTTGATTATTTAATGTATGTTTAAATACATTTGTCATGAAAACAAGATATTACAGGCACTGTGTAAATTATTATATTTTAAAAATGAACTGGAGTAGAAAATTAACTTTATAATAAGATTTAGAAGTTAATGCAAAACCTGCCTTATGTGCAATTTACTTTATTTTTCCCTCTTTTTTTGAGTGTTGATTATTATATCAAAAATAAATAGCAACTGAATTTAATCATTTGGGCTCGGTTGTTACAGTTTTTCTCAATTGCTTTGGCTCAATTCTCGATTGAATTTTTTTTCCCCCCGAAACAATACGTTCAGATCTCTGAACAATTAGCTTCTTGTTCACATCAAATTGGAATTTGTTATTGATTTGAGCAAATTGCAAATGCTTTGGCACATGTGTGCAAACAATAAGTACAATTGTCTGCAGTTTGCACAACAACTAACTGCATATGGCTTGTTGATCAAAACTGATGAGTCGATTCTCACTTAAACTAACTCAAACTCTTCACAACTTCTCAATCATTTTTCATTGTGTAAGCCATCACATTCAAAACAATCCATTCAATTATGAAAACTTGGTATACATGCATGTATATTCCATAAATAACTAACATTGACATTGTTTGTAATTGGCAAATGACCTCTAATTGCAATACAATTTGAATCAACCATTAAACAATTTAACCAATCAAGATTGGGAGCATTTAAATGTAGATTGCCAAAAGCACAATCACTACTGCAACATTTTTTTCAGCATGGAGGTGGAAAGTATATGATCATAGACCACAAGATCAGATGTCTCTGTTGGATGCCATGAATGCTGCATGTGAGGACATCACAGCTGATCATTGCAGGGGATGGGTGCGGCATTCAAGGAGATTTTTTCCCCGGTGCATGGCAATGGAAAACATCAGACGTGATGTTGATGAAAATCTTTGGCCTGACCAACAAGAGCGACAGGATGTCCACCAAGAATAATTTTTTCATGGATGTTATTTTGTAGTTATTTGGCATTTTTGTGTATTTGTGGTAATGTACAGTAATTGGAAAGCAAGATTGAACATGTAATACATTCGTACAAAAATGAATGTAGTGTATAAATACAAATGTTCATATACTTTTTTTTCTATGTACTATTGACTCTTCTCAACAAATATCAGATTTTTGTTATAAAACCTTAATTTCCATGGTTGACTCTCATAACTGTCATGGTGAAAAAACAACTAAACATTTTGACCAGTGTGGCTCACACGATGACAAAAATACTTTATATTTTGGTGACCTTGGCTAAATTACTGACACGTTTTGAAGCATGAATGAAATGTTTTGGGTGAGTAACTACATTTTGCAGACATGCAATAAAGTTCTGAAGTTCCAGCAAACAGTTGTTAAGACTTTCGAAAAATGTGCCAAAGCAATTGAGAAAAACTGTAATTGCAACCTTTAATATTATAGTTATGTGTAAGTAAGGGCTCCCTATATAGTTTACAGCAATCTACTATTAAGATACATTTTAGTTTAATTGAATTTATAAAAAGAGACACTTGTTTTATGAAAAAAAGTTTAATAATGATAAAAAAAGCAATTTACCGATGTACGTACCGAACCATCATGTTTGTGTACCGTTACACCCCTAATACCAAAGCGTAATGTATTATGTAATATTTCATGTAAAGTTAATATATTTTAAAGACACTAAATTGCACCTTAATCATTACAAATGTGTTAGTTCAAATACACTTAAATAAATGGCATACAAGTTTTACAAGAAATGGCATTTAAGTATATTTTAGTTTCCAGTGAAATCTGGTCAGTACATTCAGCAGTACACTTTAACCATATTTCAGTTTCATAATTGTGAAATTACATATAAAGTTGCACTTAAATCCCCTACTTAGGTGGGTCTACTTAAGAAATATATATATATATATATATATATAAGTATATTATTTTCGTAATAAGTACTCTTTTTAGGTGTGCTTAAGTGTACTTTTTCATGAAGAATATTACTGTGCAGCACCCACAGAAACCAAATGCTTTAGTTGTGCTTTAGTATAATGTTTTAATGTTCCCATGACCGGACCGAGCATGACTCAACCTCCTAGCCCCCCTGAGAAACTTAACGACCAGGGGTGCGTTTCCAAAAAGTATCGTTAGCCAAGTTTCATTGAATTCTATTGGTAAAAACGAAACTTGTGATGATGGTTGTCTTTGGGAAACGGACCCTAAGTCGAGTTTCCTATCTCGCATCGATTGGCCGGGCACCAGGGCATGATTCGCCGTGATGGCCGCCACACATACTTTGAGGGTGGAGAGGGTGCGCCCACTACCCAACATCTCCTGCAAAAGCATGAGAACTGACACAGTATTGCATTTAGTGGGTCTATTTTCCGAGGTAACCACCAGCTTGAGAAAATTTTCTGGGAAAATCATTTCTGGGTGCAAAGGCGCCTCGTGAAGGGGGCCCTCGCCTCTGAGATTGTTTACTGTTTCCGCTGAGGGGCCAAACATGGATGTTCCACAACATCCCCCCAACGTCCCCCCATCGCTCTCAATTTTGCTCTCAAATTTGTGAGGCCCGTCATCTTCAGAGTAGCGAGATGAATATAGTTGTACAGCTTTTTCAGGACCCATCAATGCGGAAATAAAACTCTGGCGATCAGAGACAGAAGTGTGTTCCTGTCTCATTCTGTGCATGAATGAAACTGCTTGCGCTTGACTTGTGTTAAAGCATAAGTGTGGACTTAATGAGTGGAGGGTTGGTTTACTAATGGAAAACATCCTGATCACTAAATGTCTTTGACCTTCCAGAGGATTCATTGACTCTGATTGGCTGATAGACAGACTGTGCCGTCTGGCTCGATCAAAAAGCAGTGTTGTGACCCTAATCAACATGCACATATATGTTACGTGACCTACATATCAATAACAGATTAGACTGGATTGGAATATAAAGTGGCTTCTTTAGGGTCTGTGCTGAAGTTTGTTTGAACTATGTTTAAGTAGGTTTGTATGTAGGACTAGTTGTAATGTAGGTAGGATCAAGATGGGTAAGGTTTTCTAAAATATTGTTAGTGTTCTGTAGTCAGCATAGTCTTCAGTTTCTCTAAACATTGGAGGTTAGTTGGGTTTCTCAAAATCATGGCAAGCATTACCTTGAAAAAGAAGTACGCGTTAGCACATAAAAAGAGCATTATGGAAATAAACTAAATATACTTTAAATGAGTAATACATAAGTGTGAACAGAAAGTAATGTTTTGGGGAAATTTAACTGCATGGTAATTGCAATTAAATTCAAGTGTTTTTTAGATTAAATTTATATTAAATGCAATTAGTTGAACTTTTTTGACCCACTTAAATATAGGACTTAAGTACATCTTTATATGACATTTCATAATTAATTCTATTGTCTTTGAATTATGGTTAAAATGTACTGCTGAATGTACTGAGAAGCATACATGGTAAACTAAAATATACTTTAATGAACTACTATTGACAATTGTATGTCATGCTTAAATATATTTGTAGTTACAAGTTTGTAATAATGAAGTTGAAATTTAGTAGATTTAATACATTTAAGTATTAAGTACATATGATTGAGCATGTTAGTCAACATTAAAATAAGTGTACTTGTTTAAAGCATGACAAAAAAATCATTAAAACAATGATTTAAAATGTATGTTAAACTAAAACCTTTAATTTAACACTATTACAAAGTGAATATTAAAAGTGTACTTAAATGTGTTAAGAGACACTAATGAAAATGTACTCTCTTTAAGTATACACTACAGTGCATCCGGAAAGTATTCACTTTTTCCACATTTTGTTACTTTACAGCCTTATTCCAAAAGGGATTAAATTCATTATTTTCCTGAAAATTCTACAAACAATACCCTATAATGACAATGTGAAAGAAATTAGTTTGAATTTGTTTGGCCTCCATCATCTGTAAATGGAAGAAGTTTGGAACCACCAGGTCTCTTCCTAGAGCGGGCCGCCAAACTGAGCGATCAAGGGAGAAGCGCCCTAGTTAGGGAGGTGACCAAGAACCCGATGGTCACTCTGACGGAGCTCCAGTGTTTCTCTGTGGAGAGAGGAGAACCTTCCAGAAGAACAATCATCTCTGCAGCACTCCACCAATCAGGCCTGTATGATAGAGTGGTCAGGTGGAAGCCACTCCTCAGTAAATGGAACATGACAGCCTGCCTGGAGTTTGTCAAAAAGCACCTGAAGGACCATGAGAAACAAAGATTGAACTCTTTGGCCTGAATAAATCGTCATGTCTGGAGGAAACTGCAGGCACCGCTCATCACCTGGGCAATACCATCCCTACAGTGAAGCATGGTGGTGGCAGCATCATGGTGTGGGGATGTTTTTCAGTGGCAGGAACTGGGAGACTAGTCAGGATCGAGGGAAAGATGAATGCAGAAATGTACAGAGACATCCCTGATGAAAACCTGCTCCAGAGCGCTCTGGACCTCAGACTGGGACAAAGGTTCATTTTCCAACAGGACAACGACACGAAGCACACAGCCAAGATAACAAAGCATTGGCTACGGAACAACTGTCCTTGAGTGTCCTCGATTTTTTTTCCCCGTTTTATTTTATTTTTAATAAATTTGTAAATATTTCAAACTTATTTCACACTGTGATTATGGAGTATTGTTTGTAGAATTTTGAGAAAAATAATGAATTTATTCCCTTTTGGAATAAAGCTGTAACATAACAAAATGTGGGGGAAAAAATACTTTCTGGATGCACTGTACTTAAGTGCCATTTTATTTAATTAATAATATATTATCTGCAGTAATAATATATCATTGTTGGATTACTCTGAATACAAGCAGTGTGTGGTAGAATTACTCTAAATAGAGACAGATAAAATATTGACTCATGTACCTTCCCATGCTGAATATTACAACATCAAAGTATATTTAGTGCAGAGGAGGGAACTAAAATTAGAACCCTGCCACTCGGTGTAACACACACAAACACACACATACACACACACATACACACTCACACACACACTGTGATTTGTCATTCTGTTGCCTTAGATGTTATGGATCCTCAAAGAGACTTAAGCAATTCAGCCATAACTGATGTCTAAGAACTGACATTATTGCATTAGTGAGACGTGAGAGAGAGAGAGGACCTGTTATTATTGCATTACCCCTGCGCTGCTGGTATTGCATAACTCTAGTTATAGAATGACTCACTCTTCTTCTCAACACTGTGACGTACATTTCTTAGCATCTATTTCTGTGTGTGTCTGAATGCAGCCAGGCACGTTATCTAAGTCTCACGGATTGCTGAGCAGTCACAGACAGTGACGAGTAATGCAGCTTTGTTATCGGAAAACTTTGTGTACATTCGACCAACCATTCTGATAATTGTATTTTTTAAAGACCCCAATTAAACTAACCTAGTTTTCTTTCATGCATTGACGTATTTATTGAAACAGGATGTTTGGGAAGAAGCTTTTTTTTCAATGGTTTGCTAGTCAGTTGGCTTGCTGGTGGCATGCTTAAATGTCTTGCTAGTCCTAATCTGTGCCATTCTCATTCTGGTGAGTGCTTGATTGGTCATAAATGTGTAGTACTGGATGGAATCATCAATATTTTTGATCCGTTTTCCTAGAAAAAGAGAGGCTGTGCATTTTAAACGAGTATATCAGCTACAGGTTAGTTTTGTTAACAATTAGTTGCATGCTCAAAACTAATACATGACCTCAAATCTAAAAACTGTGGATTTAAAGTCACAAAATTCCTACTATATCATATTTGATAATTAAATTGAAACAACTGATAGTAATACTGTTATGGATATCTCACTGATTTACATTACAAGCTATCAGAATTTCTGAACTAAATTACATATTTTTGCTCAATTTGGATAACAGAATGAAATTTTTGAATGATTTCAGAATGATTTTTTTTCTTCCTCGAGTTTGAGCACCCTATGCAATATCATACTATACAAGCCATAAAAGCCTGATGTATCAAATATGATACTCAACAAAACACAAACAGTATACAAACTCTTTTTTTTTTGATTTTGTCTAACTGTTCCATTTCAAAAAATTTGAATTTTTTTTGGACTATTATTACTATTACTATTACATGGTTAATATGACAGGGCTCTATGATTCTAAATATTTTACTTCAAATATTTTCTGATCATATTTACCAGCACATTTTATCATGCATTTGTGTTACTTTTTTTTCCAGAACAAACAATGAACAACCAAAACTGGAGAAAAATGGATGGGTTGAAAGAAAAATATCCATGAAAATATAAAATGATACTAAATTAAGGATGGAAACCACGATTTGCACTTATGTTAGTGAAATCTCGGCAAGAGGGTCATGAAACTAAAAAAAAAAATGGAAAAGAAAACTCTCACACATTCATATGAACAAATGGCATCATGGGTAGAGAGGCGAAGCAGAAAGAGAGAAAAATGAGGGTTGACAGAAAGATTCTTACCTTCCTCGTTCATTGAGTGATAATATTTTAGCTTGCCATAAGTCCCCAGCTCTACAATATCACACAGAGACAAGGGTAAGGAAATACACGCTTGCACATGTAGACGGGCACACAAACACACACACACACACACATATACTGTATAAGTGTCAGTGAGGATGAGGAGGTAAGGTGGCTAAAAACAAAACCTCTCTCTATGCCGATCTCACAGGCATAAGTGCAAAAAAAAAACAACAACAAAAAAAACAAACAACTGAACTAAAAGAAAACAAAGAGAGGAAAAATAGGCCTAGTATTGAAGTGCACTAATTTGTCTTACATGTGGAACACAAAACTGGAAAGTACTAGTGAAAATTTCTGCTGTGAGAGTCAAGGTGCATATGTTTTTATCAGTCTGCTGGGAAAACAAAATTTAGTTGTTTAGTAGTTTTTAAGTAAATTTGTAGTTAGTGAAATCAAGCCCCTGAAAGATATTTAGTGATTTGCATGAGCTGCACTAAAAGTTTGGAGTTAGTAAGATGTTTTAATGTTTTTGAAAGAAGTCCCTTGTGCTCACCAAGGCTGTATTTACTTCATGAAAAAAATACAATAAAAGCAGAAATTTTGTGAAATTTATTACAATTTAAAATAACTGTTAAATATATTTTTTAAATGTAATTTGTTCCTGTGATGGCAAGTCTTTCAGAACTCATTCTAATATGCTGATTTGATGCTCAAAGATCATTTCATATTATTAGCAGTTGTGCTGCTACACAGTTTTTGGAAACTTTCAGGATTATTTAATGAATATAAAGTTCAAAGGAACAGAAATGATTTGAAATAGAAACAGTTTGTAACATTATAAATATCTTTACTGCTTGATACTTGATTCATTTAGTATATCCTTGCTGAATAAAAGTATTTTTATTAAATAAATTGTACTGACCCCAAACTTTTGAATGTTTGAGTACATAATGGCAAGGAAATCGATATCCATGAGCAGAATTTCATATTATGCATACAAATGTTTTTTGTCCATAGTCTATTATTGAGGTATTACTTATTTCAGACCCATTTTTCCTGTCTAATAATAAGATGCTAGTCCAGAACTAGTCCAGACTTACAGCAAATGGCAATGGAAGATAGCAATGCTAAAATTATGTATAAAATGATTTGCTGTTCTCAACCTAAGCAAAGTCTATTTTCATTCGAAACGCTCTGATTTTCATTTTAGTGTCATAGCCTCGATCTTATTTCTGATTGACCGGTGGTTAGTGATCATTCTGTGATGATCTTTGCAGTGTTCACAGCCTCAAACATCGTGCCGTGATATTGTTAACCATTTCCGGCATATGCATGGTGTTAGGGGTCTCGAAAAATTGAAGACCCCTCAAATTCATCATCAAATTCAAGCAAGAGTTAGGAACAAGGCCAAGTTTGAGTTTGAGTAAATTAAATTGATTAAATTCCCAGATGTATTTCAAAACACTTACTGTGATTATGCTTTACATATAATACATGACTGATCTAAAAGGGACTTTAATATTTTACCAAGAACACATATAAAATGTTGATTTTTCATATTTTATACAGTGGGGTCCAAAAATGTTAAAAATTCTATAATTAATTTAATACCTTTTTATTACTAATGATAAGTATAAATTATTACTGATGATAATACCAGTATAAAAATAAAAAAGTGGTCCCTTTTGAGTATTCTGTTGTCTATAAGTAACTTTGCAAATACATGTCTACTAATTCTCATTAGAGTATTAGCAGACTGTCTGCTTAATATCTGCTAACTGTTGTGGGTCTCCCAACAGACATTCTACTGAGTATAAGTAACTTTGCAAGTACTGCAAGAGAAATATTCATTTTTATATGTATTTAATAAATGTCGTTGCTTATACATGATTAATTTTGTTAATCTTACATGAGTTACATAGATTTCCTTATATGATCTTTTCATAATCTTTAAAGCATGAGAAAAATGAAATTTGATTGTCGATATATAGATATATGTATGTAACCATTTGCATGTATCAGACTTTCTGTCTCTTATTGTTTATGATGTTTTCAAAAGAGTGTTAACTGTCTAAGAATATAAGATGAACTGAAGGTACAAAACAGATTGCTGCTCAACGGAGGTTATGCCACATATGTAAGGGTCAAATTTTGATTGATGTGAATGAAGATATATATGTGTTATCTTTTAGTTTTGTGTCTAAGTAAATGAGTTACTTTTGTCTGCTTTACCATTCATTTTTGACGTTTCAAAGTTTATAGTTTCTATGAGTAGCGACTTGAGAATAATGACTCTTTCTGGCCTCAAGGTCAGTTAGGGAAGAAGGGAGTTAGATAAGATGTCTCCAACTAAGAATTATTTACACATGATAAGTGGATAACTATTATGGGATGTCGATGAACCGGAATTTGTACTTATATGATAAAAGGAAGTAGCATGGCTTTATGATAATTTACTTATTTGCTTGTCTGGAGTTCACATTGTAGCTCTGTTTTGGTTGTAAGAGAAACTACACTGAATTTCGATTTTCAGAAGATAAATTTGGTTTGATAGTTTTACTATTGAGTGGCCTGACTTTAATCTCATAGGTGAATTTCCACCACAGTACATGGAAACTTATTTTAACTCTAACTCTAATATTCTACTAGCAATCTAATGAGAGTTAGTAGATATATAGGTGCAACATTACTTATAGTCAACAGAATGTGTTAAAGGGACCATCAAAATAAAGTGAAACCAAAAAAAATAATAAAAAAAGAAAAGGCCAAAATCTGATTATCATGAATTGCGTATATTGTATATTTAGCTTCAGTGAAAAAAAGAAAATCTGTCTGTTCAAAGATGTTTACAAGTAGTGTCATAAATTAGCATATTTGATTAGTGGCCTTTATTTTTTTCCTTAAATAAATAAAAAAATACATATTTATATAACATTTTTGCTTCATCCTAAAAGATTCTATATATCTTCAGGTTTAAATTAGATTATCAGTTTTTATACATCAGATTTTCAGACACTATCTGTAAGATCGTCTATGATGAATACTTCCTCTATGATGTATACTTCATGTAAACAGTCATGTAAACAGTCCGGCGACTTTGCAGAATGACCTCTGCAGCTGTTGACCGTTCATCCCAGCGGCGCAAAGCTTTTAGCATCGATTCGGCTGGGAAAGGGTGTGCGACTGCATGCATGTGTGTGCGTGTGCTCACGTTACATAATAAAAGTCACATAAAATAACCTATCAGACGGTTACTGGCATTTGTGAATGTCTGTGCATGTTTGTATGCAATCAAATTGAAGGGCTGTATAACACCGTCTTTATGAATGCAAATGTGTCCATTTGACGGGGCAGACAGATCATTCCAAAAATAGAGAAATTGTTGGTCTGGCGTGGGGGAAGTTCAATAATCAATACAAACTGCTGTGGAAGAGGTCAGACTGAAAAACACATGCACACACAGACAAAACCACTGCATATACCGTCTGTAATGTCTGAAGAGTGAGAAAGGTTGTGAGAGCTGTGGCAGTGCAGGGTCTGTGCGTGTAATGAAGAGGGATGAATTACGTGTGCATATGGAAAATCAGGCAGTAGTCATTTATGATGTGTTCAATATCAATTAATGAACTTATGCAATTAATCAATTCATTTGGAGGGTGTGTGTTTTACTCCAGAACTCCATGTGCCAGCACACATAAGGAATACCCATCACATTAAGCCACCAAAACAAATAAATTATGTACAGAATTACAATGTGTCGCTGTGTTAATATAACAGGAGCAGTTTTACAGAGCTTGTAAGTGATGCTGCGAGTGACACAATGATTAGTGTTTTTTGTTACTAAAATGTTAGAAAAAACTAAATAATACTACTTTCGCAAGGACATATATTTATACAGACACACACACACACACATACATACATACATACATACAGGGATTGTACAATGAAACTGAAACACCTGGTTTTAGACCACAATAATTTAGTATGGTGTAGGGTCTCCTTTTGCAGTCGGCATCAATTCTTGGGAATGACAGATACAAGTCCTGCACACTAGCCAGAGGGATTATGAGCCATTCCTCTTCCAGAACAGTGGCCAGGTCACTAAGTGATGCTGATGGAGGAAAATGTTTCCTTACTTGCTCCTCCAAAATTCCCCAAAATAGCTCAAAAATATGTAGATCTGGTGACTGTGCAGGCCATGGGAGATGTTCAACCACTTTTATGTTCATCAAACTGTTCTATCACAAGTCTTGCTCGTGCATTTTCATGCTGATACATGGCACCCCCTGCAGGGTACAATGTTTGAATCATTAGGTCCACATGGTCCTCCAGAATGGTTCGGTAGTCCTTGGCAGTGATGTGTTATATAAGGTTTGGGCAGTTATATGCCCAAACCATCACTGATCCACCTCGTGTTTCACTCTCGAGGCACGCTGTTACCAGACTTTTTGTGGCTTCGCCACACGTAAATCCCATGGATGTGGGAAAGACAATGAAGATAGACTCATCAGAGAACAATACATGTTTCACATTGTCCAAATCAGATAATTTGCACTGTTAGCACCAATGAAACCGACATTTTGCATTGGCACGATGACCATGATTATTGACCCTGTGGAGCTCCTGAAAAAATAGTTTTGGTGGAAACAGGAGAGTCGAGGTGCGTATTTAATTCTGCAATGAGTTGGGGAGCTGTGGTTTTATGTTTTTTGGATACGATCTATGTCAGTACCTCGACATCCCTTTCAGACAGCTTCCTCTTGTGTCGACATTTACTCCTGTTGGATGTGGTTCATCTTACGTGGTGGTATGCTGGCATTACCCTGGATGCCACAGCTCTTGACACATCACAATGTTGTCTGCTAATTCAACTTTCACACTCTGATCTTATTGATGCAATAGTTACAATCAGTGAAGATTGGCTCCCAGGCCATATTTAGACCTACGTGTGAAACCTTGAACACTATATTGGCCACTATTTCGGTTTCATTGTCCAACCCATATATATATATATATATATATATATATATATATTATATTATACACTCACCTAAAGGATTATTAGGAACACCTGTTCAATTTCTCATTAATGCAATTATCTAATCAACCAATCACATGGCAGTTGCTTCAATGCATTTAGGGGTGTGGTCCTGGTCAAGACAATCTTCTGAACTCCAAACTGAATGTCAGAATGGGAAAGAAAGGTGATTTAAGCAATTTTGAGCGTGGCATGGTTGTTGGTGCCAGACGGGACGGTCTGAGTATTTCACAATCTGCTCAGTTACTGGGATTTTCACGCACAACCATTTCTAGGGTTTACAAAGAATGGTGTGAAAAGGGAAAAACATCCAGTATGCAGCAGTCCTGTGGGCGAAAATGCCTTGTTGATGCTAGAGGTCAGAGGAGAATGGGCCGACTGATTCAAGCTGATAGAAGAGCAACTTTGACTGAAATAACCACTCGTTACAAACGAAGTATGCAGCAAAGCATTTGTGAAGCCACAACACGCACAACCTTGAGGTGGATGGGCTACAACAGCAGAAGACCCCACCGGATACCACTCATCTCCACTACAAATAGGAAAAAGAGGCTACAATTTGCACAAGCTCACCAAAATTGGACAGTTGAAGACTGGAAAAATGTTGCCTGGTCTGATGAGTCTCGATTTCTGTTGAGACATTCAGATGGTAGAGTCAGAATTTGGCGTAAACAGAATGAGAACATGGATCCATCATGCCTTATTACCACTGTGCAGGCTGGTGGTGGTGGTGTAATGGTGTGGGGGAGTTTTCTTGGCACACATCGTTTAAATGCCACGGCCAACCTGAGCATTGTTTCTGACCATGTCCTTTATGACCACCATGTACCCATCCTCTGATGGCTACTTCCAGCAGGATAATGCACCATGTCACAAAGCTTGAATCATTTCAAATTGGTTTCTTGAACATGACAATGAGTTCACTGTACTAAAATGGCCCCCACAGTCACCAGATCTCAACCCAATAGAGCATCTTTGGGATGTGGTGGAACGGGAGCTTCATGCCCTGGATGTGCATCCCACAAATCTCCATCAACTGCAAGATGCTATCATATCAATATGGGCCAACATTCCTAAAGAATGCTTTCAGCACCTTGTTGAATCAATGCCACGTAGAATTAAGGCAATTCTGAAGGCGAAAGGGGGTCAAACACAGTATTAGTATGGTGTTCCTAATAATCCTTCAGGTGAGTGTATATATAAAATAAAACAAAAAATATACAAAAATTGTTAGAGTAGTACAGTAAAGTTTTATTAAAGGGATAGTTCACAAAAAAAAAATTGTCATTACCCTCTTGTCGTTCCAAACACATAAGACTTTCGCTCTTCTTCGGAACACAAACGAAGACCTTTTTGGTGAAATCTGAGAGTTTTCTGTCCCTTCATACACAGCAACGCAACTGACATTTTCACGCTTCAAAAAGTTCATAAGAAGAACATAAAACTAATCCATATGAATTGAGTGGTTTAGTCCAAATTTTCTGAACAGAAACGATCGCTTTATATGATGAACAGATATATAAATAAACAAATAAATAAATTTGAAACAAAAAAGACACTTCTTGCTTTTTTAGTCTCTGCCAGTGAGAAAAGAAAATGTGAGTGTGAGAAATATGCGTAACCCAGGTATAAATCTTAAAGTGGGTAACTGACTAATTTAATAATCCGTTAGACTGCTTTTTTGTTAATAAAGATTGGTTTACAGTAATCACAAAAATGCAGCGAGAAACTGTAAACACAGGGATAGGGTGAAAAAAATAAAACATTTAAAAATAAAATGCATAGGCTGGGTTTTTGTTTATGAGTCAACAGAAATGTATATAACAACAGTAAAGGTCTTTGTGAGCTATTAACCGTCATTATTCATACACATATAAAACAGAAAAATGTGTCAATTTTGCTACGGTGGAGATATTAGGGTTATGGGTTACATGAGATGGAGCTTTAGCAAGCAAAAACACACATGGACACTTTAAAGAAACAAACAGTATCCAGTATCCATCCCTGAATACTGAGAGGAAATTGAATAAACAGCACTACAGACAGCAGGGACAAGCAGGGACACAAGGCTCAGTGTTGGTGTGTGTGTTTTTGGGGTGACGTGGATGGTCAGCTGTGACTGTGATGACAACGAGATTTAGAGAATAACTCACCAGAGTCAGCAAATTCTGAGGAAACAGCAGACAGAGAAAAACAGAAAGAGAGAGAGAGAGAGAGTGAGAGAGAGAGAGAGAGAGAGAGAGAGAGAAAGAGATGAAAAAGAAGATAAGCAAGAAAAACAGTTTTTAGCTCTAGTGCAAAGCCATGTAGTAAATAAAAAATGATGAGATGTGCTACTATTAAAATCCCCATAAACCGTGGATGTAAAACTGATTAATATTTTTAAAATGCAATGTTTCATTTAAGAGCCGAAAGCTTTTGAAGACTGAATTAAATCAAAATTTGAGTTCTGTGGCTTTTAGTTCATGTCTTTTAGTTTTGAGCTCAACCACATGAAAAAAAAAAACTTAATAAACACAGATTAATGAATTATTAAAAACTGACCACAAATATTGATGACTCATCCTGCATTCACTCCTATAGTCTAATAAAATGTTTTCTAAAATGAGAATGCCCCTCCCCCCAATGCCACCAATTTATAGAGTGCAAAAGTTCTGGAAGTCAAAACATTAATTCTAACATAATTTTCCATAAGGAAATAGACAAACCTACTGTGAGCTACGAGGCTGTTAATCAATGGTATAATATGCTTTTGTTAAAGCCAACTGTTCGCTTTATTTCAAATTATCATTTAAGAGCCCCCATTATGCTTTTTTGAATATTAACTTTTAATGCAGTGTGTTATATAGCTGTTTGTGAATGTAAAAGGTCAGCAAAGTTTTAAAGTTCAAAGTTATTGTCTCCTAAAAGAAAGAATCGATTCTGAACTGCTGAAACAAGCTGTCAGCAATTTAGTCTCAAGTTCTGTTTCATTCCTTCTTAAGTGTGTTACAAATTTGGCTTCTGACAAGTGCTGCAAGCAGTAGCCCAATGAATCTCAATGGATTGGGCCGTCTAACCAAGCAGAGTCGATAGGCTCTCGGAAAGGAGGGCTTTAGAGAGACTGAATCTTCGAACAAACCATTTAAAATATGTTGTTTATCAATAACTGAAAAAACAATGAATAGTTTTATATTTTTGTATTATTTTTAATTTGTTATGTCATTCACAATCCTTTATGGGATTCTAGAACTTTTCCTCACTAATGTACAGTCTTGAACTTTTGGCTTGGTCAGATTTTCATACACTTTTTTTGTTTCAAATAGAAAATTGTATGCATATCTAGCACTAATGCAATCCATCACTAGCAAGAGCAAGTTGAAAATCATGTTAATGGCTGTAATATAACTTAAAGCTATTGGTTATTTAAAAAACCAATATGTTCTCTGCAAGGAAACAAGTTGACATGTTCTTCACTACTGTCTCAATACATCAGCAATGACCAGAAAACTGTGATTGCATGGGGAATTTTAAAAGGGATTGTTCACCCAGAAACTTGATTAAACAGAAGATTATTTTGAAGGACGTTTGTGTCAATAAAATGACAGGCAATGGGGTCCAAAACAACACTTCCATTGATACTAAGACATTATTCAACTTTTTTTTTTTTTTTTTTTCCTCTCCAAGTAAGAAAGAAGTGCATGAGTGATTAAATGATGACATAATTTTCATCTTTGGGTGAACAATCACTTTAAAGCTGGTTTTACTTCAGGACACATAATTTACATTGAATATATTAGAATGACAAAAGCTGAACATTTTGTGAATGCATTAACAACAGCAGGAGTGTGATTTATCAGCCTAACCCATGTGTGAACATGCGAACAATGTGTTAGGCGCATTCTGGTTAGGTGATACTGGCGTCATTTTTGTGGGAACATTTTTTTCAGGACTTACAACTTACAAATGTAAAAGAGCATGTAAAAGAGCAAGAGAACTACTTGCTTAATACTGCCGCAACTTTTTGACATCACACGGATGAATGCACAGGGTTATGATAGTTAAATAAAACTAAAACCATAAAAAAAGTGTTACTTGAAATAAAATAAACTTTAACTGAAATGAAATATTAAATATCTTAAACCTCTTTTATTTCAGTTAGCTGCCAAAGCAACCCAAATTGATGTAAAATAACAAAATATGAAATAAACAAATTATACAGAAAAAAAAGTATTAAATGAAAAAAAAATTACAAAATCTTTAACTGAAATTTAAATGAAAACAAACTAATTTTAAATGCTATTGAAAAACTATAACAGCATCTCAATGCTACTAACAGCAACACATCTACTTTGAGAGTGTTCACATTTACTGTTGCTCTTGCAGTTACAAATTTCCAGTCATTTCTCTCAGTAGATATCTACGTGAGGAGGAGTTCTGCGTGAGGATGAAAAAGTTCCACATGCAGATTTTGCTCATGCTCAAGTCGCTCATGTTCAACAAAAAGCTGCTTGGTTTGAAAGTAAAAAAACAAAAAAAAGGACACACTATTTACAATGAACCTATTTTTGACAGCAAAATCTCGCCAAATTTCACTAATGTGACCGCACCTTTACACTACATAATAAGATACGTAAATTATATACATTTTTCTTTACAATTGTCATTAATCTCTCATTAAAACCAGCAGACACACCAAGTCACACCGTAACACTACTGCACTTCATCAAACCATGACACACAGTCTACAAAAAATATCTGTCAAAAATCACATTACCAGCTCTCACAGTAGGGCCACAATACTTCTCTTCATTATTACAATAAAACTGATAGGAACGTATGTATCAGATGAAAGAGAAATGGTGTGAAATGAAAGCGCATTTCAAACAAATACCAGAATAAAAGAAAAATAAGATATTACCACCCCCATTTTCTCATGAATGTAGAGCAAACCTATTTTTTTTTTATTGTAATGCAGTAATATAAATTTTAAAAAAATTGAATCTATCAATCTATCTATCTATCCATCTATCTATTTATTATGTGCTTAATTATCATGAAAATGTTTCCATGCAACAAACAGGCTTCATTTTTTAAATGTAACGTTTTTATTAAATGTAATTTTAGTTAGTTAGTTAGAAAATCACTTATTTAAATAATTCATTAATTCAGCTATTCAGAACATGATTTTGTTCTTAATTAAAATAGATGGAGTGTGTGTGTTTTACCTTCACTGAGAGGGTCAAGTGTGTGGATCATCAGCTGAAAGATGCTGTTCCTCATTAGGCTGTTGTGTAAAGAGGCGGAGCTTCCTCCTCTCTGCAGCCGTGGTTTGGCCTGTGATAGGAGGATAAACATCAGTGACATCACTGCATAGTATAATATAGTTAATATTCAACTATATTATTGATTTGATTGCACTGACACTATTGGATGATAACAGAACTAAGCTAGACGATAACATCACTGTTTTCTGCAGAACTGTTTTATAGATTAAATTAACTTAATATTTGATGATATTTACAACAGAACTGAATCAACACTGAACTGACTTCAGTTGAACAATGAAAATATTTTCTTTTAGAGCTGCTGTACAGTCGAAATGAACGCTGTTTGCATCATTGAATCATTCTCCTGTTATCACTGTAAAGCTGCTTTGAAACAATCTGTATTGTATAAAGCACTATATAAGCAAAAATGACTTGAATTAACATTATAAGGCTTCAGAGTGACAGCACGGTCACCATAGAGACAGTTTAACCGTAGCTCATCTTATTGAAGAAGCATTTTCGACCAATTCTAAAATGAGGCTAGACCTTTCAGAGGTCAAAAATGGAAGCGGTCAGGGTGATTGGGGCAAGGGTTAAGGGCAGGCTCTGTCTTCACAGCAGCTGATGCTATAGTAACATGTCAGAGCAATCAGAAGAGTCAGCTGCTGATTAACACAAGCATACAGGTGTCAGGAGTGTGTGTGTGTTGTGCTGAGACAAACACTCAGTAAATTGCTCTGAGGACAGTGTTGGCAGATGTCAGGGTTCCGTTTTTACTGTCACTTTGAAGGAAAGAGGTGCAGACTGTAGCACTATCTATCCATCTATCCATCTTGGTCTGTCTATCTAACATAAAAAAGCACCAAAACCAGTTTTTGGACATGCATATATCTGTCCTTCCATCCATCCATCAATCTATCCATATATCTATTCGTCTTATCCATCTATTAATTAAGATATATTTAAAAAAAAAACAAAAAAACAATAAGAATAATAATAATAATAATAAAAAATTCCCAAATGATTCCAAGTAGATGTTTTGAAGGCAGCAGATTTTCTTCTATTGTGGAACAAATTGTTTCATTAAGCAAGAATCATGCTTTACATCACAGCAGGGGCGCCACTGGGGTTTCTGGGCCCCTGACTAACTTCTCTGTTGAATTTCGCTGTCAGGTGGGGTGTGTGTGTGTTGGGGGGTGGGGGGGGGTATGAGGGAGTGGGCCCCCGATAGCACACCCTGTCTGACCCTTAGAATTGTCGTAATATTTCCCCCTTTACAGTGCCCCTGCATCACAGCACAAACACTCATAAGCAGACAAATGCAGACACGTTGACAGGAACAACACTTACCGACAGTTTGCTGTCATCCTCCACTCCACTAGGGCTCAACTTCACAGTCAAGAGACGAACAAAGAGAGAAAGAAAGAAAGAAAGAGAAGAGACAACAGTACAGTGATGAGAGACAGGACCAGCAGACAGCACACAGACATCAGACTCCATAGAGAAACACACACTAACAACACATCAACTGGGACAGAATTGGCCGAGTGTGTTTGACCCCTGACCTCACCGAGAGTGTGTGCTCTTACCTCACCAACAGTGTGAACACTCACTAAGAGTGTTTGACATCTGACCTTAAAGAGAGTGTTTTGACCCTTTGACTTCACTGAGAGTGTTTTAACCTCTAACCTATATTTTGTTATTTCTAACCCTGCTGAATGTGTTTTGACCTCTAACCTCGCCAAGTGTGCAATTTCACCTCTGACCTCATACTGATGTTGACATCAAGGGTGTGCTATTACCTATGACTTCACAGAGAGTGTGCTCTGACCTTTGACCTGTTACCTCACTGTGTGCTGTGACCTCACTGTGTATTTTGACATTGACCAAAGTTGTGACCTTAGACGCCATTGAATGTGTTTTGGCCTCTGATCTCATCAAGTGCTGTTACCTCTAACCTCACAGAAAGTGCATTCTGTCTCTGACCTGGCTGCAGTGAGTGTATATTTTGACCTCTGACTTCACCAAATGTGTGCTGTGACCTCACTGTGTGTTATGAAATATGACCTTACTGATTATGTGCTGACTGCGGAAAGACATCAATAAAACAGCTTCAATGTCACTTAATGTTACGTTTACCTCAGAAAGGCCATTCAATGAACTCGATAGCCAGAAAATCAATTTCTAGAGAGGGGTATTTTTCTGAATATATGAACTATATTGCCCTATATAAACAGACTATGACACTTAAAGGCCAATTCACATCGCTCCGACAAATACCAACAAACACTAACAAGCATGTTGGGCGTTGGATTTAGAATTCTATGAGAAAAAAAAAAAGGTCATGTTCACACTGCCCCAACAAACACAGACGAGCGAGTCACAGAGAGTCAAGTCTGACTGGGAAAAATTGAGATCCTACACCGATTTTTACACTTTTTTTAGCACGACCCATCAAAGGCATATACAACCATTTGTAGCTAAACAAGCAAAAACTAATTCATTTAAAACTAAATTTAGGTTAAACCTGCGTTGCTGTCACGCTTATACCTCGCTCTTTTTTCACGAATCCAAATATTTCCATTTCGCAAAGTATTTGGATGCTATACTTACTAATTATTATGTAAAGTCCTTCAAGCGTGCGTTCCGATATCGATAGAAAAAAATAATCCTCTTCACATGAGCAAAAATAGCAACACCACAGTGAACACTCTTGCTGAACACTCTTGTTGAACGGCACGGACTGCTCTATGGACTATTTAAATTGAGTATTGTAACTTTTATATGTTTTGACTGATTTTATTTTTATAATGAACAAACTGCGATGTCACGTTTGTAGTGCTTTGTTGAGTGTGCGTGAGGCGCCGGCGCGATCAAACGCAGTCTTTGCAAGGGACTTGCATCATCGTCATGGAAACGACCAGGTCAGATTACGTCACAGTTTTTTGTCGTTTGTTGGAAAACCATACCACACTGCTCAGACATTCCACGACCCAACAAATACCGATTAAATATGTTTAGTCGAGTGAAAACAGACTCTGACCAACGCTAGCAGACACCGACAGGGGTATCACACCGGTTCAACAAACTCCAACAGACGTGTTTGTTGCCGTTTGTCGGTGCGGTGTGAATTAGCCTTAAAAAAACACTTTCCTATGAGCGAGTCACTCCCAGCCCTGTCTGGAGCAATGTGGGCCAATCTATTCTAATCCAGTTCTATTAAGAACTGGTTTATAGTCAGGTGGTCTCTATGCAGTAAACTGATGTAAAGCCCTATGTTCCTTCTGTTCCAGTGTTCTCAATCCAACAGGCCGCAACACAGCGAAAGGGTACTGAAAGAGCTGAAAGGTTGTGTGCAGTAGACATTGCTACTAGAACATCAGTGAGATCGGTTCAGGAGGTAATGCAGAACTATTAGAGCTTCAATCATGATGGAAGACTCTAAAATTAGCTCTCAGGGCTAAATTAGCTCCAAGAGAGCGCCCTGGAAGAAATCAATTTGTACCTCACGTCTCTGCACACCTAGCTTACTCATCACCAACTTGAAACCGACTTGCACTGCGAGTCTGTTAAAAATCAGCATCTATTTCCATGCTTTTATTCGATTGTAATTTAAATATTTTTGCATTCACTGTGCTGAGAACACTAAAGGGGCTTTTTGTTTAGCATCTTCATCATATTTGACATATAACTCCACAAAAATAAATAAAATGCATAAGTAATAAAAAACAAATAAAATGCGTAATTGAAATGCATAAATAAATAAATAAGCGAGCGTTTCCCCTCCTGTTAATTAGTGACCCAATTTTCTGCAAGCAGAACTAATTACAAAAGCAGCCACTCTCATCACCTACAGGGGATTTCAGGACGGCACAGACCCCAAAGCGCAAATCACAACGGAGCCAAATCATCAGTCTTCAACACTTAACAGAAAAAAAGGAAAAGCCTCCTCAATTAAGTGTAACATCCTAAAATAAGGCACTAAAAAATGTCCGTATGCCTCTTTCAACAAAACATCGAATCAGTGCTACTGTAGCTAATATACCTTGATAGTTTTATGCTGGTAAATGGAATATGTTTAAACGAGGCCCTTTAATTAGCTAAATAGTGGAGCTATGCTCAGGGATTTCAACTAAAGAAGCAACTTAGTTTTGTTTCTCTAAGCGGCTCAGAGCAAGATTTGAAGATGTGAATCAAATGTGAAGCTGATAAGAAGATGTGAGCTGGCTAATTGGAAACATTATAGATCTAAGATTAGGCCTATACTTAAATGTGCTCACAACTAATGTATTTAAATAAGTGAATCTATTTTAAAGAGGCCTATTATGCTTTTTTACATGTTCCGCTTTCTTAAGTCTGTAATGTTGCTGTTTGAGCATGAAAAAGATCTCAAAAGTTACAAAGCACAAAGTCACCCCAAAGACAGTTGTATCCTATATCAATAAGCACTGTTTCTGGAATGTCCTGGAAACGCTTCGATTGTACTCTTGAGTTTTCTTCCAGGAATGTACATGTCACAATATTTCTCATTTAAATAATACGCAAAATAAAGAGGTGAAGCAAAAATTGCATACCTCCCTATACTATACAGTAGGCGAAAAGTATGCGACAGAAGAAGTACGTCCGAATTCACAGTACTCATAAAGAGTTGTCAAAAAGTACCTGGATGACCTGCTACTTCTGCTGAGATTCTGAAGTGTACAAATGATGGAAATTTTACTATCCCATGAGGCCACGGGAGAAGAGTAGTGCATGGCACTGAAGCGACGCAACTAATTCTGGTAGGTCACGTGATAATGACTAGGGCTACAACTAAAGATTATTTTTAATAATCGATTAGTTGGTCGATTATTATTATTATTATTATTATTTTTGATTAATCGATTAATCGGATAAAAATCTGATGATTGATTTTCTTTCTTTTTTATTTTATTGACAAAAAACACATTATTGCACATCCTGCCCAATGTCCTTCAAACAAATGTGCCAATTGAATGCTATGAAAACATGCAGTGCTTAATTTCTAAGACCACCTGTCATAGAAAAGAGAACACAAATATTTTAGGGATCTGACAAAAAGTCATTATTCACACATAATGTCCAAAACACTTTATATTTTGTTTGGCCTCCTTTGGCTTTGATAACGGCTTGCATTCTTGCTGGCATTGATTTATTGTACGTTTCCACAGTCTCTGTTGTTATTTACTGTATTTGGGCATCTGAAAAAAGTGCTTTACTATTTTTTCTATCTTTCTTGTGAAACAGTAAATTCGAAAATTCATGACAACAATATTTATATTTTAGCATTAGGAATACTACTGTGACTAAACTGCTTACACATACAGGTGGATTAACCATTACAGAAACATAAAAATGATTTTGGTAATCATTAAAAAGTAGCGTTAGTTTTGGGCAGCTGTGGCACAAACCTTAAGTGGTGGCGGTATAATAAATTTAAGCACTGTATATAGTGAATATAGTTTAAATCTCTACTAAATCTCTACTCTTTTAATCTCTATTAAAAAATAAGGTGACAATAAAGAGAATCAAAATTACAAAATCTTGAAATGTTCAGCAGGATCACACACATAACCTCTTACTGTAATTTCTTTATCCTGTGTAAATAATACAAACGTCTTACATTTATTCAATTACATGCTGTTATCCCTTCAGTTACTACCATTAAATACTTGAATGACATACTGACTTTTAAACCTAAATTGAACTTTCAACAACAGATATTTCAGCAAAATGAATATTTTTGCACTGAATATGAATTGTCTCCCTCTCTACCACGTTCCGTTTCAGTTAAAGTTTGAAGTTTAACGCAGACTGTCAGGATAAACCTTTATGCAAAATGGAAATGCTCGCGTGAATTTTAAACATTTACTGACAAGGATATAGCCGTAGAATGAAGGTTTTGCGCTGATCTGTTTTGATCTGTCAAGCACCTGACAGATCAAGCCATGTTAAACATGGAGCTAATGCATTAGCTTGAAGCTTAAAATAAAGAGCTCTCATGTTTTGGGCAGTTTGGTTTACGCACCTTTACCGCAGCAGCTCACTCTTGTTTCCTTCATTGTTTTTAAATGCATTTTGTCCATAGAAATGCGTTATTCATTGCTGTAATTTGATAAGACTGGCGGAAATTTTGCGTGCACGGTGGACATACCCGACTAATCGATAATGACAATAGTTGTCGATGATTTTCATTATCGATTATTATCGATTTTATCGATTAGTTGTTGCAGCCCTAATAATTACTACATTATATAGTACATCCAGAACACATTCACACTACTTTTTTAGCAGTTGTGAATTACTTATTCAAAATAAGTACCAACTCAAGAGTGTATGCGATGACATGCAGCCATGGTTATGGTAAGGGGCGTGACATTTCCCAAACATGCTTAAAGCGGTTGACCAATCACAACACACTGGTCCAGCCGACCAATCAGAACACATTGCGCTTTTTGGTAGGAAGGGCCTCATAGAGACAGGAACTAAACAGTGTTACTGACAGACTGGGAAGAGAGGTGCTGCAACAATGTCAAATATGAGAAAAATGAAGTGATTTTTGAAAATTCAAGCATAACAACCTATTCTAGTAGACCCTAAAAACAAAATCAAGACTTTTTAAAAGGGCATAATAGATCCCCTTTAATATAAATCCTGCTGCATACTGTAAAATTCATTTCTATCCTTACAACTGTCGCTTCCTACTGTTGTATGATATCAACTAAATGAGCATATCAATAAGCCAAAAACACTGACAATTTTACAATACATCTTAACTAAGACTCTGGCCAGTAATTAAATGGGGTCAATTTCATGTTGACTAACGAGGTCAAGCGACAGTACTATAGTTTTCGTGTGTGTGTGTGTATACAGGTCACCTTGGAGATGGCATGAGGACCAACAAAACAGAATTGGTGAAGGTTGTGATTATGAGCACAGGCTACTGAATGAACATTGATAGAGCAAATTCAGTCATTATGATAATTAGCCTTTCAAAAGCCTCACTGATTGCAATCAGACCTGCAAAGTACCATAGATTCGAACACTGTGACCACTGTATGCGCATTATTATTCATTCAGGAAAAAAATACAAAATAATACTCTATTACACTGTAATCTAAAAGACTCTAAAAGGCAAGAATTTAGCAAATTTCAGAATTTAAGAGTTGGCTCCCTTTTAATTCACGAGTTAGAATTTGAATTCACAGGATGCTGAACTGGTATTTGAATTTGAATAACTGGGGAAATTTACATAATTGGAATTCAAAGAAATTCAAATATCAAATTCTAATGATTCAACAAAATATAAAGATGAGAACTTCCTTAGATTTTTTTTAAAATTCTATCCAAAAGTCTGTGGTCACTAATTTAATACATTTGGTCATAATTGCACATTGTTATATAACCGTGCAGTCAGGGAAACACGGAGACGAAGGAGCACATTCAAACTATGACTTTTAAAGGAAACAAGGAACGGAACACAGAACACGTCTTTACAATAACAGTGAACGGACAAGGACTGAGGGAAAACACAGGGAATATATACAGGTGGAACACAAGGTAATTAACAGGACACAGCTGGAGGGAATGAACTAATAATGGAGACAAACGAGTGGCGGGAACAGAATCAAAACACCAAGCACAAGTGAAACAGGAAATAAAACAGTCCAGGAAGACATGTACGTAACAATTATACTAAGTGAAATGAAAAATAAACATGAATGTCTTAGGCTTAATTTCTATTACTTTCTTTTGGGTGAAATTTTCCTCTTTGAGATTTTGAAATTAGTCTATCGTCAAGCCCTTTACGACACCTAATAGCTGAAATAAAAAAGTGTATCATGATGTTGCTTAATTTTATATTCACAGAAAATTAAAATGTGTTGAGAAAATGACAGCAGGAAAACCGCAAGTATATCTCCACCTTCTACTGCTTCCCACAACAGAAAGTATCAGCACACACAAGAGCATCACACTCAGATGATGATGCTTCAGTAAGGAAAGTCCTGTCTCACTGTTCTGCCTTCAACATTAGCTAATTCTCTAATCTTTTAAAATAGCTTAGATCGATTGAGCCTCAGGTTTCTGTCTCCATCTCTCTCGCAGATCCTCACCTTCAGTCCTCGTCATGAGTGACCTTGCCACTCAGGATCAAATACACACTGTCAGGATCTGCTTACATACATACACACAGGTAATTATATGCGGACACAGCGGCTGACAGCAGGAGAGGAACACCTCACCCATTTCATTGTGGGATTGGTGAGTTATGATGTAAATGTTAAATTGATCTAGATTGTGTTTACTCATTTTGTTGTCTATACATTTTTGCACGACAGTGGAAAATTCTGTTGCTTAAAAGGCACTTTCCACAAATAGGATGCCTTTTAAAGACTAATTGCTTAAAAGTATTTGAGGCACAAATGAAAAATGTTAGATTTGTTAGAAACTATTAAGATGGGCTTTGACCTTCTTGACTGTATCCAACAAATAAATTCATAAAAAATTGTCAGTCTTATCATAATTATAATGAATAAATATGTACATTTAGCAGTGTCCCCCATTTTGTCCCTGCTACTAGATAATTTATTAAAGTTGTTATGTAACAAAACAATTGCAGCTGACATCCATATTGTGACAATTTTCAAGTGAAACAGCTTGTCAAACAAAAGCAAGACAAAAAAATTATATTATTCATCAGTTACTGATTAGACTGTGAAAGAGAAGGAAGAGAAAGTTTTAAATTAATATGCAAAATTAAAATTGTTACTCTATGTTACACAAGTTATTGAAAAAAAAGATCAAATATGTAATATATATATTTGACTCAAGTAACATTTTCTGTAAGCTAAGCAATTTCTTCTACTGACCATTTGTTAAAAAAAAAAAACAATATACAATTTTTAAGGATTTTCTATTTTGTACCCTATGCTAGGAAACTGCCAAAAGTATTCTTGCAGAATCTCAGTTGTTTTTCTCATGGATACATGATTGTAATAATCTATTTTTATTTAAGAGAGAGATTGATATGCTTCTCAATTTCACATTTACATTTACTATTCAGACACTCTTCTAATGCTGATGAGCACTGATATTAGCACAATGATCTGAAGGCGTGGTAATTAAGTGTAGAGACAATAGTGAGCACACACACACAGACACACACACACACACACACACACACACACACAAGTAGCAATGAACTGAGGGTCTTTATGTGGTTACAGGGTCAAGCTTTCAATGGTCTCATATGGACTGGAAGTGTTATTTTTAGCATTCAAGGGGTGATACAATCAAGAGCCCCTAGTACCTGATATATATAGAGAGTAACCTTTTATTGAAATAAAAATGACCATAAGTTTCAACCTAAACCTGCTCCAATCCTATCCTAAACTGAAACAATATCCTATTTGTCTGTATTTCATGATGCCACAGTTATTTTTACAGAGGGAAGCAAAGCGTTCACATACATTTTCAAGATATCGCATAACGTAATTCTTTTCTTTACAATGTGGTGCACAGTACAAATAATATCAACATTAAAATCGATTTAATATATAAAATCTGTCAATGAATCATTCATAATAAGACCAATAACATGAATTATGAAAATAAAGTTGTTGTTGTTGTTGTTTTCTTCTTCAGAATTTCATGCAGACTTGAAAAAATTTAATTGACATTCCTTAAAATTGTGACATTCATGGAGCGATTTAACTTGGTGTTATTGCAACAAAGAGCTGTGATAGAAATCTGAAAATTATACAAGAATTAAAAAATATTCCCAGTAATCTCTTGCTCTCGATAGATAGATAGAAGTGTGCAAAAATTCCTGGTATTCCTTCTATATTTGCCAGAATTTAAATAAAAAAAATATATATTATTAAATTCAATAATGTGGTACTAAAACAGGCCTTACAATTTTTCATCAAGTGAATGCTAATCATAACCTGTTTGCCCACCCACATTGACCCCAACGTCACAGATCCTCTTGCAACAATGAGAAGAGATAGATCAAAGCTAGTTAATAAGGAGATTAGAGAGATTAAAAAAGATCACAAAATCCCTAGCAAACACATCACACCTTCCCTTGCAGCATTTCATGGTGTGACACTTTTCACCCTGCGTTAACGAGATGGGCTATGAATATGGTAATGTTCTTGATCCTTGAAGAGAATGACAAAAACAACATCAAGGTCATGGATTTGAACACATAATGGGCAATGTAGACACATAATAATAAAATCTATATCTGTACCTTGAATGGAATGTAAGTAACTTTAGATATAAATGTCTGCCAATTCCATATATGTACTGTAGCCAAGCTGCTCTTTTTAATATAAAAAAAGTGAATTGTTACCCTTCCAAAATATTCTAAAAGTGGTCCACATGACTTCTTTCAAGTCTCCCAAGTCCTCCAACATT
Organism: Zacco platypus; assembly: GCA_038088235.1. Taxonomy (NCBI): domain Eukaryota; kingdom Metazoa; phylum Chordata; class Actinopteri; order Cypriniformes; family Xenocyprididae; genus Zacco; species Zacco platypus. Next base: position 9,694,634 of record CM076085.1, on the reverse strand, counting down.
TTGTGTGAAGAAAAGCTAAAATGTGTGTTTGTGTGTGGGAAGCATACAAATCTGCGTGGGTATGTGTGAGAATTATTGGATAGAGATGAGTTATCTGCTGTTTAAGCATCAGGAAGGGGAAATTAAGATAAACAACCTCTTATTCACAACCTCTGCTACATCAAACAGCAAAAATATGCAGAAATTAATTCCAGTTTATAGAATAGACATTTCTAAAAGTGTGAGACACACAAGCTCTCTTTCAAAATCCACTGAGCTGCCTATCTATCATTTTAAGGATCACAAACTGTAAGCCTTGCTCAAACAGTAAGAAGCAAAGTTATGATGACTATATAATGTCAGCTATATATTATATTACATATCAGTAGTTTGCATTTGCAGTGTTGTTTGAGGAGGCAAAGTCTTGCATTTTTTATATATCATATGCAAATTTATGTCGCTTTTACACAGTTTTCCTGGTTAAATAAACATTACATATAAAGAGACCAAATATAATTCTAATTTGTATTTTTACACTATGTACTGTTCTATTTATTAAATCCAAGTATAAATTCCATCAAGTTTTATGCATTTTTACATTTATTCAAAAATAACTGGCTAACTGGAGGCAGTAACAATTTAAACAATTTGTATATTATTTGTGAACTATGTTCCAGTCAAAACATTATTTGCCAATTATTACTGTAAAGCTGCTTTGCCACAATTTGCATTGTAAAAAGCGCTATATAAGTAAAGGTGACTATGCTCAGCTTTTATTTTAATAGTCAATTTATTTTCATCAGTTAAGCTTGTACACACTGGTCAGTGGTCACAGACACGAAGATGTACCTTTAATATCCCCAAGCTGATTACTCACTAAAAAACCCTGCAGTCATCATGTTTTCAGGCCATTTCAAGTTTGATTTTGACATGACATAAAGCGATATCTAAGTGACAGTTGTTTACATACTTTTTAATTAGTCTTCCCATTAACGCCATTGTTGTCTTCATTCAGGCATTATATATATATATATATATATATTCTTATATTTCATGTTTAATTATATTTCAGTACTGAAAAGTAATAACAAAACAGTTCAGTTCAATCAAAACCTAATATCTGTGTACCTCATATTTATAATGCTTTTTAATGCTGTGCATCAGATTACCAGCATACCGGCATCAAACTCTGTTGGAATCAATTGTAAGACAAGTCTCTTGTGTGAAGTTCTATATAAAGCCAAGCACACGCTACAAGACTACAAGTTTGTTGCCTGAAGGCATCTCATGGCGATAGGGGAGCATTTTTAAGACACCATGTCAAGATTAAAATAGTACAACTTTTGACATGCATTGCAGCAAATCAATGACAGTTTTAAAATAATGAACTAGTTAGATGATTCTGTCGGTGGGACAAGCACATTTACATAATATCCAATCTCAAATGAACAAAGAAGGGAGACTGTGCAGAAGAAATAATAGCAAACAGATCCAATAGTGTTTGAACTACTCATCTTTCTAAAGTGACACTGTCCAACAGTAAAACCAGTGGATAAAGTTTCAGAGAGAGGAAGCAACTGTTTTGCATCCATAAACAATTCATGTTGCTAGAACAGTTTAAGGGTAGTTTAAGTGAATGTAAAACAATCACATTCAATCAGATATTTGCACGGATAGGCATCTTTGGTTTAAAAAAAAAAATACTGTCAATTGTGATTATATGCTGACTAGAGGCGAATACAGTAAAGATGCCTGTAACCATAATTACACCTGCCATTGACCTGCTTAAAGTCGACATAAAATGAAAGTGATAGTCAAATTTTACCCTGTTGTGACATATTTTCAAGTGAAACGGCTTCAGAAACAAGAAAATTTAGGGTGGGACTTAATTTTGTCTTTGTGGAATTGATTCGATGGTTTAATTGTCAATTTTGATTTCATAGTGATTTTAACATCTTGTGTTTACCAAGGTTTTATTGACTTTATTGTCTGAAAAGGAAATTATAATTAATACTAACCAAATAACATAAAATCTACATAAAAACTTTTTTTTCTGTACTGTATAGTTAATGATTTTTGTATTGTGAGGCTATATGAAAATGTTTAAATCCATAAAGGAAAAGACTTTTAGATATTTATTTTTAACAAATAATATGTCCATATGAAAATTACTATATTAGTATAATGGATGTTTGATGGTTGTGTAAGCTAAATGCTTTTGCTTTAACCTTTAACCCAGGAAGCAGTGTAAACATTAAAATTAATTTATGATTTTACATAGCTATGTTAATTTACATTATACTAAAAAAAAAAATTAGAGAAGAGACTTTTCAGAAATCCACCACTCACTACTGGCGAATGAAGATCAGGAGCCATCTTAGTTTTCTCCTCTCCTAGTCTATATTATATTTATGCACTCGAGATAAATCCAGATTTACCAGGCAGCTTTTAGAGCTCATACCTCCAAAACTAATTTCCATCTCTTGTCACAAGGTAAGACTAAATCCTTGGGGATAATCAGAGCGTCAGTAACAAATCTCACGGATAGGTCCCTTACCTGAACCAGTACAGAATAGAAGACTCTCTAAATACCCTGCATATGATCGCATTTCACCTCTGAACACCCACAACTAAATGCACCGTAAATCATTCTAGCTCTCGCTTTCTCAAGCAAAAAAAAGAAGAGTTCAGCAGATGATGTTCTGCCAAAAAGGATGATTTTCTCACACTATAAAATGCATTAGAAGATGGTACATTCCTAGACTGTGAGATATCTAAACATTACTAAAACAAGATCAATTTTAAAAAATTGTGTCCTAGAAATATCTATCTAATTTCTCTTTAAATCATTAGCAAACATATCTTATTATATAACTATCTATTATTCAACTCTTGGTGATTCTATGGCCATCTCCTGCCATATGCGAGAGACTGTCCATGAATTTTCTTGGCAATGATTTTTCCAGAGTAGGTAGCCAGGTATTTCCCCAACCCTCCCCATTACATGGCTTGGGACTCACACAAATACATGCATTTACACCTATGGACAATTTAGCGTCTTCAATTCACCTATACTGCATGTTTTTGGATTGTAAGGAAAAACCGGAGCACCCAGAGAAAAAAAAATCCATGTGCACACAGGCCGGTCAAATCAAGTGAGATGTATTTATACAGTGCTTTTCACAATACACATTAGGGCTGCACGATATTGGAAAAAAACTGACATTGTGATATTTTGTTTTTCTGTGATATATACTGCTATATGAAAAAATAAATTCACCTATTTGGAGAGAATGATTCATTCTAGGATGACTGGGGTGATTTTGTAGGTGAGTGAATATGCATATAAAATAATGAACAAATTACAAGCATAGATAAATATAATTGAACAAAGATGCAAATGAAATAAATAGTGCTTTATATTTTCCAGGTAAGTCTAACATATTCAGGTACAGAAATTGAATAATCAGATGTAAAGTAACACTGCATAATCTCACTGTATAAATTAAACATAATTGATAAAACTAATAAGTGATTTTTCTCTTTGTCTTTTGTTGTGTAATTAACATTCATGACACAGAAACAGCAGGGGCTGCTATCACTTTAAGGCCGAACGCGTGGAGAAGATCCAAAATACTGTTACACATCCGGTTCTCTTTCTCAATTGTTTCGTTCACCTAAGCCCTAAACAACTGTGTTTCCGAGGATATTCTATCTTTTGCGTGTATTTTGACTTTTTATTTCTTTTTTTTTTTTTGTGCATGTATGTCTCCATTCAGGCACAAATAGACATGGAAGAGAGTGACATTCGGTGTTCAAGTGCATGTCTGCGGCGCTGTATGTGTGTGTGTGTGCACGTTCTCTTTCACGTCGTTGTGCACTCAAATGATTTAAAATCTCCTGAATGTTTAAACTGAAAGGATCTAAAACACCTTCAAACGATAAACTTTCATTGTATGATGAACAAACTTTGCAATTAATCCAAGAATCATGTGTATTTTGAACCGTGGTCCGTACGGATTAACGATCCCTATACTTGACATCGCACATCCTGCGATGTGACTATCGCGATTGCTAAAACGATCGCGCAGCCCTAATACACATTGTTTCAAAGCATCTTTACAGAAAATTATGATGCTAATGTTTAATAATATGCCTTATAGTCGCATTTAGTTGATTAGAGTTGTCAGTAATATAATTTACATTTTGCAAGGATATATTTTCTAGAAAAAAATGTATGGAATTCTTTTTAGACCAATAGCCAACAAGTCTCAAGTAAATTTTTATCCTCTTTTAATGATGTTTAGGTATTTTGCATTGTATCATTCACATTTATGAGCCAATTTTAGAACTACCAAAGGACTAATAAAAAGACAGAAGGTGAGTTCATGTAAATCAAAGTGCTGCAATGTTCTAGCGATAATGCAAAGTAAAATAAAACACAAAAAGATTTCCGTAATGTAACTGAAACTGAACAAGCACAAAAAATCAATGAATCTCTTTGGAATCTCTAGTGGTACTCCAAAACATTCTTTTTATTTAAGAAAACACAAATTGGTACAATATGATAATTTTAAAATATGGTAAATAATTTTTTAAAAAAACTACCGTCATGCATAACACCTTCATGCAAGCTAACAGCCAACGTCTCACTAAACAATAGCTTCGATCTTTTAAATGTTATCCAAACTGTTGTTATTTACATTTTGCTGGCATTCAAGTAATTCTTTCCATTGTGTAGAGTAAATAATCAAGTTAAGTTCCAGCAGCTTAACTACAGCATAATAATGCAATAGAAAAAAAAAATACTTTCTTGAATTACCACCCAAGTATATTCATTTTCGCAGAGCCAGAGTCAACAAAGTGAGGGGCCTTTATGTTTCTGGGACTACAATTGCACTGCCCATGGCACAGCGCTGACCCAAGACTTCCCTGAGTCATTTTACACCATGGTACGAACAAAGCGTCCCAAAGCACCATCAGTGTTTTTCCTTCCCTTTAGCTAGGCTGTTTTTCACAAATGCTTCACCTCACTTCAAATCACTATAGAGACCTGTCTGTTGTCAAAGCAATTAGAATTGAAGAAAGACAGCGGTGGCCATCCTCGACAAATCAGCCTAAACTACCAGGGCGCATCTGTTCTACTGCACTTACTGCGTCTATAATATTATGTTTTTGACATCAGCAAACAGAGAATCCCTACCTCCAGTTGACCTTTCTAACCTTATGTGACTGAAGATACCATATCTGAAATACAACAGCAGATTTGAGCAGAGGACTGAGGAGCCTTTGATATCCCCAAAGATTTTATTCATTCTTTTAACTGGACACATTTTGTTTAGCTTAACCCAGCAGGACTTCTCTGACACTTGACATTGTTTAATCTCTTGTGAACAGAATAACATAATGAACATGACTCCACAATCCAACAATCCTCCACTGCTGCAATACAGTTTCCTTTTAGATCCAGCACTGCAAGACTTCTCCTGGTTGCCTTAAGCCTTGTTTTTACTTTCGCTGGCTCTGCACTGTCGGCGATATGGCGTTTATACTTGACGTGCTTGCCGTTGCGCTATTCTTTGAAACGGAAGAGTAATTGTCCTCTAAACCATCAGGAAGCAGTGGTGAGAAGTAATGCTGCATTTACGTGCTATTGGAAATTTGATAATTGATAAAGACCTGCCCCCTTTAGCTACTGTTGCTATGTCCGACAAGCCATGCGCTCTCCCTCCACACATCATGTTCTCACGCAGAAAAAAATACATCCCGGCGCAAAGAGGACACTGACAACGCATCGACAGATAAGACAGCAGGTTTCATATTTAAAATATTGGAATTTTTTAAAGATGTTTAAACAATAAATACCGTATAGTGTCTCTTTAATGTGTCGTGACAGATCGTTGTAGCTCCTTCAAGCGGCTCGTGAACCAACATCTCTTCATAATAGTTTATTTATAGCATCAAATAAACATGAATTGACATCAGAAAGAATGTTGTTTCAAACGTGGAAAGCGTGAGTACACACAATTTTTCAAGTTCAAGTCCACCAACATTAATCTACTAACTCCCCTGACTGCTTTGTCGGACAAAATGGTGGATTTGGGATTATGATTGGTTAGATCGCCTGTCAATCAAACTGCTGATGAAGGATCAATTCCCACTTTTGAAGTCATGATTACGAGCTCATAGCATTCAGGTTTCGAAATGGGAGAGCATTCTTGTGCAATTTTTACCTAAGGAACTCGTATTTACAATAATTCAGAGAGCATATGACAATACAAATCCAATGCTAACCCACAATACAAAAGAACCAAAAACACAATACAAAAACCAAAAAACCAAACTCAGTAAACTTAGAGATTATTGCGATATTAGAATAAAATATATGGATATGAAAACACATGTATAAGACTAAATTAAACAACAATCTCTTAAATATTGTATAATTTCATTAAACATTTCAATTTAATTTCATGTACATGGCTAGGATAATTTTATAAATGTAAGAAATTAATTTAGAACTGGGAACCAGTAAGATGCCGGTGCAGACGTATCTACTCGGCCAGTATTGCCTCGAAGTCTCACATGTTCGGAAGCGGAGCCGTGCGCAAAGTTGCAAATAACACACCGGCACACGAAATGGGGTCTCACACACTTAACACGCACAACCGCCCCCACACCGTGATTACGTCATCTTTGCCCTGTGTCCCTTCCTGCTTTTGCAGACGCAGCGAGTATGACCCAGGCTTTAAGCCCAAAGTATACTTTGTTTTATACGCAAATGCATAGTACAATCGAACACGTAGGCTTTCTCTTTATTCTCTCTCTTTTTTCTGAGGAATAATTTTTCTTTTTCTGAGGAATAATGCAGCCTTCTTAATATCAGATGAGGTAAATGTGTAAACACACTTTGCAGTGTTAAATTAATAAATCTCAAAAGTCAACACATTACCTTGAGTAGCCCTAGGTTTTATTTTTACGGGTTAACAAGAGCTAATGCTAATAGATGGTGTATCAACTTGATACCTCACACATTCCCCAGAAGTGATGCATGTCATTTTTTCTGCATCACAACAAGTCTGATATACAGCTGATGACCTAAGAGAAGAAATGCATAGCCTTTCAAAGAATACACTATTTTATAGCATGCACAAATGCAGGCGCTCAACACATGCCCTCTAAAAAGTTTCATCTTTGTACTGTGTCTGCGCTGTTTTTCTCCAGAAGTTATAACTGATAAAAATGTCTTTGTATTCTTTTAAACTAAAGTAGCGACTATCTCATAACCCCCTCACACAAGCGCTTCTCAATGCAGGCATCTGTTGTTGCTGCAGTCTCGGGTATTTTGATGTTGTTGTTCTGTCTCTTTAGTTTTGTTTTCTACTGTGAAACAATATACTGTAAGTAAAAATATCTGCCAATGGGGCAAGAAAAAAAATCTTGTTTTCCGTTTGCATTAAAGGATTAGTTCACCCTCAAGCCATCCTATGTGTATATGACTTTCTTCTTTCTGATGAACACAATCAGAGAAATATTAATAAATATCCTGACGCAGCCGAGCTTTATAATGGCAGTAAGTGGTCCCAAATGAGTATGAGCTTTAGAAAGTGTCTCTATCCACATCCATCGAACATAAACATATTCCACATGGCTTCGGGGGTTAAATAAAGGCCTTCTGAAAGAAAAAAAAAATCCATATTTCACAAGTTTCGTATTCTACTAACGAAGAAAATGTAAAACTCTTGCAGTTCAAAAAGCTTCCACTACGTCCTACGCCTTCCCTATTCAGCTTAAGGAACTGACGCAACGCCAGTTCCGTTTTTAACTTGTTAAATGTGGATTTTTTAATTTACACAAAAGCATTGCTTCGCTTCAGAAGGCCTTAATTAACCCCCCAGAGCCATGTGGAATATTACTTATGATGGATGGGTGTGGATGGAGACACTTTCTTCTGCTCTTACTCATTTGGTAATGCTCACTGCCATTATGAAGCTTGGATGCGTCAGGATATTTACTAATATTTCTTCAATTGTGTTCATCAGAACAGTGTTGCCATCTCGTGGAACAATAACTAGTGCAAAACAAATTTGGTTTGCGTGTAAAAAGTAGGCCTGTGTGTGGTTACAAAAATCTGGTGGCGAGAGTACTATTATGGTGGCGAAATTCGCATCACACGCACTGTACGCAAACCCTCGCATAAATTTGCATAAAAAAACAAGCATACTTTGGGCTTTAATCCATGTTTTTCTAAAATTTATTTAATTTGATTTATTTATTTCAAAAAGGGACAGTATACAGTAATCAACATTCATGAATGTAAATGCACCCAAATTAGCCCAAAGGCTAGTTTTCATTGGTAGTCCCTTTGCCAGATAAAAAATTACAGACAAGAAAATAAATAAAGGCAGTAGGAATTATTTGAGCCTCATCAAAATCTTATAGAAAATGGGTAAGCGATAAAACAATTCCTTATCTAATAAATTTGGTGTTGGTGATTGTGAATGTGATACCTTTAGCTGTTTAAACTTACACAGTATGATGCACATGATTCTGCATTGATAGTGCTGCAAGGGGGATTAAGCCAAGAACAGACAGCATTTTGAATACATTTCCATATGTGGAATCCAATCATAACAGTGGGCATTTATGCTGTATTTATAACATTAATATTATATATATTATACCTTAAAAGGCCGAGTGTTATGTTACCGAGCATCACAATCCTGTGGGATTATGTGGACTGCTGTTGAAGCCATGTGATGTACTAGAGGTAACTGCAAGGATGCTGCTTGAAATAATTGCAGCATTGATCCCAAAACCAGTTTGCTGAATCTGTAGATGTTTTGACTTCAATGTGCAAATGGAAAGAAATGTGCAGAGTATTCAAATTAAACTGATTAGATACAACCTATTACTGTGCAAAGCAAAACCTTTAGTTAAAAATCTAATTTAAGGTCAACAGAAATGATTTTGTAGGGAGCACAATATTCTGTAAATTTGCAGGAACATTGCTTAAACGTCATATTACATTTGTGATTAATGAAGCAACAGGCACAGCAGGCTATTTTAAGGGAAGTTCCATTGGAAACTGTGACTCTCGTGTGGTGCTTGAAGATGCTTTGGAAGCTGCAGGGGTTAGGGATTAGGCTCAAGGTTAAACTGCTGTATTAGATCATGATTGTTGTTAGTCGAGGCCTCATTGCTGTAGCAGAGACAAATGGATTATGCTACATAAAGCCTGCAGGATTATTTCAGCTGCATCCATGACTACTGCATCACAAATGAAGAGCTTATGCCTTCGTGGACAACCAAACACAGGAAACTGCAGGAAAACTATATTCACAGTCATGCATGGGCATATGCACATGTGTCTGAGTGTATACCATAAAGACAACTTCTACCTGTTGCCTGGCAACATTTGAGTACTGACCTGGGTCCAGTATTGTGCATTTAGAATTTATATGACTCTTCATAATCCTCAGGATCTCTTGTGCATGCCGACTGCACTATGTCCTGCTCTCCCCCCAATCCTGTTGTCCGGCAAAATAACCTTTCAATCCCCATCCACTTATTAACAAAATAATAAAAGTCTACAGGACAACAGCCCTCCAGGACAGAAGTTGTAAAGCCCTGGCCTACATGATGCCAGTGTGGACTGCGAGGTGGACATCAAGAGCTGAGGCTATTGGTATTGTGCCTTGAATAAGATTACAAATAAGGGAGTCTACATTAGTTGAACAGTCAGAGGAAGGAAGAGATGTTGTCAACTCACCTTTGGCTGGGCCTCCACTTCCACCACCTGGTTTCTGTTTACGATACCCTTGACGAAACTCTCTACCGTCCCATTGAACTTCATGAAGACCACATAGGTGGCATAGGCAAGCAGCAGGCTGATACTTTCCCAGTATGTGATGTAGTTATCCAGGAAGAAAACTATGAGCATAATGAGGCCGATAATGTAGAAGGAGACGTCTCTGAAAAGAGGCCACCAAGTCAGGTTCAGGATCTCTCTCGAGAACACAGCACACATTCCAATAACGAACAAGATGTTGAACACAGCGGAGCCGACAATGGTTCCGATGCCCACGTTACTGTGGGAAATGAATACGCCAATGACAGAGGTGAAGAGCTCAGGAGCCGAGCCCCCGGCCGCCATGAAGGTGGCGCCTGCCACGTCATCTGAGATCTTGAGTTTCTCTGTGATGACCGTGAGCGCGGGGACGAAAAACTCATCGCAAACGATGGCGAGTGCAATGAACATGTAGATCATGCCGAACATGTGTAACACGACAGCGCCGCGTCGACGGTCCTCTAGGCTGAACAGGTCAGTCGGATAGTCCCCTTGACTCTCGTTTGACTCTGCGGACGAGCGCATGGCTATGGGCGTGTCCTCTGAGAGGTTACTGTGGTAACTCAGGTGTGTGGATAACAGTGTCCTGTGTGGGGCGTGGCTCTGTAGCCCCTCCCACTGAGCAGTAGAGTGCCATGAGAAGGCCAATGCACTTATTGCTACAAGACTGATGAGGAGGCCGATCACCCGTGCAGGCCTGAGTTTTCTCCACAAGCGCTGGCGGGCACAGACAATCTGACGGTGCTGCACGTCGGAGGCCATGGCCATTCTCTCTGGTTCAACGCTCATGTGCTCTCTCATTACGTTACGGTTGGACTTGGCTCATGCTGAGAATACTACTTGTACAATAAATCTGTGGAATCCAGATGTCCTTCAGCACACCAGAGGTTTCCTCATATTAGCCTAAGAAAAATAATCACAGAGAAAGGGTGGGGTGGGGGTTAATCACACACCACACAAAGCCAACCAGATCTATGCCGCCAGGTCAGTGTCCGTGCATTAAGTATGTCCGAGTGCACTAAGTAAATGATGTGTGTGTGACGTGTGAATCTGTGAGCATCTGCGATTGCTGACTTGCTCTTACTCGTCTGAGCAGCTGCGTCTGCATTTTCAAGGTCACAGTGAAACGGCACAATGTCAAAAGCATGTCTGCATCCCTCTCATGCGCGACACAGCAGTTTCACAGCGTGAGCCTTATATAACCAAAAAAAAAATCTAAATAAGAGCTAAAATTCATCAACAGTGATACTACTGACTGCAATGACAACAAATGTCTTTATTTTGTTATCTATACAAATATTTTTCTGAACACCTGAAATTATTAGATCGTCACATAATGATTCTGAACACTTGAATGAAACTTTCATAGTTTGATTTCAGATCTACTCCTACCAGTGTTACAACACATTTCCTCACTAGATCAACACTATTCCTTCCTCACTGATCATGCTAGAATACTAGAATGACTGGAAGTCATGTAGTCTGATTAAAGAAAGGTCTTTTATTTACATGTACATCTATAATATATTCTATAATCTACAATTCTATAATTCTATATTCTATAATAAAGCATATTAAAGTGACTTACCAGAATGCCCATTGTATTGGTGTATTTAAAGGCTTAGTGGCTGGAATAGATACAAATGTAGTGCTAAGAGTTGTTAAAAAAAAAAAAAAAAAGCCCAGCAACTGTAGTAGCAGAAGGAGAATGTGCAGTACAGAAAATGGAAGTGTTGAGTGAGTTGGTAAGCATGTATAATAATAATAATAATAATAATAATACAATAATAATCATTATTATTATTAGTTATATTACTAAGAATAATAATAATGTATAATGGGAGAAGTTTTCATTTGTTATTTTGGGAATACTGATATTTGGGCATATTTAGGTAAATAATTAAAAATCTGTATTTCTCCAAACCCTTTATTTATGTTCGTCATGTTGTTGTTATTCTCTCTCTCTCACTCTCTCTCTCTATTCCAGTGATTTGTCATTTCATGTTACGAACATCATCAGTAAATTTCTCCATGCATGGCAATGTCACTTCTAATAATGCTGTCATTTATCATGTTGCTATTAAAGGGCGGTATGGCTGTCATACCTGAATAATCACGGTCTGTCTGACATGAAACAGACCTGTCATTCTCATGACCTCTGAGCTCTGTGTGACAAAATATGAATGATATAGATATAAAATCGCGGAATAATCAATAGTCTGATATACGAAGGTAAGTTCTGACCTAACGCACCGTTGTCTGTTCATACTCTTAATGATGCATAATGTACAACGAATCAATTCCGAGCTGTATAATAAAAGCAAATAAATACGTTGAGAAACTCACAGACCATACAAATGAAAAAAATGTGACTTACATTCAGAGGTGATGGATGAACGCAACGGTTCGGCGCGGCGCGTGCAGCAGGTTGACAGTCCGCGTGCGTCCTCTCTCGTGCCCTCCAGTTATTTCTTTCCGTCTATGATGATGATGATGATGATGTTATTTAGGGGCGGAGCTCCGAAAGCGCGTATCTGTGTCCAATTTCATGATTTTATTCCCAGACATTACCTATGGCGTGGAGCAATGATCAAACTGACCACAGCCCCTTTCTCTTGCTGCGTGTGTGTGTGTGTGAGTGAGAGAGAGAGAGAGAGAGAGAGAGAGAGAGAGAGAGAGAGAGAGAGAGCGGGAGAGAGAGAGCGCGCACACTCAGGTGTCGCCCAGCACGATTCCGCGCCGCCGTGTGGCTCTGTGACATCACAATGGCCCGAGTGGCAGGGTTGTCGTGGTTACAGCAGCAGCATTCTCCAACTCTCACATCATCACGAGTTTCGACTGATAGAAAAAACACAAAATCCTCATGTTCACAGATACTCCCCCTCCCATTCATAACTGACATGACTGTATTATTTTTAAATGGGGCCTCTTGTTACTGTAACATAAAGCACAGATAGTACTTTTAAAAACTTTATAGCATACAAATGAATAAATGTGTTTACACATACAATGACAATATCAGAATAGGAATGCTTTTTGCAGTAATTAATTGCAGTAATGAGATTTACAGAGAAATTCTTAATTGTTTTATGAAAGTTATCATAAAAAGAGCCTTTATTGGCTTCATTTTCTTAATGCAAACTGTGATCTTTTTTTTTTTTCTTAAATAGGAGATAAATAAATGTCTTTATAGCCATTCATGAGATTCACCCACGTATAAAGAGACAGCATGATGATCACAGCAGTGGTTGACTTGTGATCTTCAAATGTGATTATGCCTAACTGTTCTCTCTAAGACTCACTTGCATTTGAGATTATTCTGTAAATTAGAAAAAATGCAGTATAAGGTTTGAAGAAACCTATTAATATTGACAATATTTCTTTCTTATGACCAAATTTATGACAGTGGAGAAAATCTCTTTCCGTCTCCTTCTTTGGAAATGTACCCTTCACCCTTTTTAAAAATAGAGTCAGGCTCTATTCATGAGTCTGTTTGGTGTGTTGAGTGAGTTCATTTATTCAGACAGTTTCCTGAGTGAGCTGACAGGGATCAATGTATCGATGCTCTAAATCTGTCATTTTTGTCTCAAATTGAGACTCTCCATTTTCATTCTTCAAAAATAATGGCTGTGTTTACTTTATACTCTTAGGAGACAAGTGTGAAAGTGTTGGGGGTGTAGGAGTGTTGCTGGTGTTTGGTCGGTTTGTTGTGTCGTTTGTGTGTGTGTGTGTGTGTTGTTTGAGAATGTTTATTCGGATAATTGCTTTTATTCACTGTGCAGATCTATGCAGTATTTTTTTGCTGAATCTATTACAATTGCCCACGCAGAATCCAGAACACTCTTGCCCTCATCAACACACATACACATTCTCGCTGTCTCATTAAGTTTGATGCACACAATTCAGAGTGAGTCATGATTTACAATCTGCTAGTGTTAACTCACCTCTCTATCAGTTTATAATGATTGCATAGTCTGTGTGTGTGTGGTCTTGGTATTCCCTACATTATGGGGACAATAGCGTTAATATAATACCTTGTGGGACTTTTTTGGGGGGGGGAGGGGGTCCTCTGTGAGGAAACAAGCTTATAAATCATACAGAATGATCCTTTTTTAAAAATCTAAAATCGCAGAAAGTTTTCTGGGATCGGTAGGTTTAGGAGTAGGGTTGGTGCAGGGGAGCAGAATATACAGTTTGTAGTATAAAAACCATTACGTTTATGGAATGTCCCCATAAAACATGGCAACCCAATGTGCATGTGTGTGTGACACACTGACCAACAGATTCGCAAGCAGTTTGTTCAGCCAGCCAATACAAGTATATTCAAAAAGGTGGATGACACTAGATTAATAATTAGTTCTGATTTAGAGCCCAACAAATAATGTACTAATTAATCTTGTTCACAATCAACAAGATATCACGCTTAGTGTATCTTTTTGCTTTGACAGTTGAGTAAATTATTCTTTACTGACAGGTATAAGCAGCTATAGTTTGTCACGAAACATTCAGATTCAGAATAGTAATCTACTTATAGATCTAAACCATAAAAATGAACTGAAATCTAACTTGGCTTATGTTTTGAATTGCATAGACTTTCTTAGTAAAAGATGCCCGATGTTGCCACCTTGGGGCCAAAGTGTGTCCGAATCATCTTTGACTCATCTATACAAGTTTTACACCCATACAGAAGTATCCTACAAAATACTATTTTATAGTTACACACATTTTGGAAAGATTTAAGCTGAAACATTTCATGTCAATTTTGTGGACCCGAGAAAGAAAAATAGCAATTTTGCATTTGTTTTATCACTGTATTTACTCAAGATTGTTTTGGAAGGAGTTTTGTGTTTTTGAGGTGATTTTTTTTATTTTTAGAATGATATTTTGAAATGTAAAAAACTATAATATTTATTATTAATTAACACATTATTTATTTTATTAGGAAAATACCCATACATAATACAAAAGTAATTGATTCAGTGTGCAAAGATTCCCCATTTTATAAACACTGAAAACATGTAATGTTTTAAAAGCAGTAAAAAAATGTTTTTTGCCTGGCAGCTGTTATTAATGTGACTCTATGTAATATGTTTCCTCTTCTTTTGTATTTAATAATAAAAAATAATAATAAAATTCAAGTCAGAAGTTTTTTGTCTAACGTTATATCACAAGGGGGCGCAGGAAGTTATATGCTTTGAGGTCAAATATAGATGCAAAAAACCTAGGAGGTTTCTAGAATAATGACTTTGTTTGATTCGATACGTGGTCTCTCAACTTGTATTATTAAAAGCTCAGCTGCGGCAGTGCCAGTTGCTACACCGTATAGTGGAAAATAATAACGTGGTTACAAGGTGAAAGTGTGTATAATTCAAACTACTTTATTAACCCCCAAACAATCTGGTGAAGGGTTGGCAGATATCACTAAAAAGCAACCTAGTCTAATAAATAAAGTTGTTGTGCTTGAAACAAGCCAAAAGCTTCGCATTGACCTGGCCAGGCAGCCACGGTTAGACACCATTTGCAAATCTCATGCAATCTTTTTTGTAATAGGCCTACTTAAACACAATCTCTCTCACTAAAATGCATTTTGCGCTGTGACGCATTTGTGTTGCAAAATGATGAACACGAGCGGCAAAAGTTAAACACAACCACAACACAGTTAATCGTCATCATTTGCTACTCACGACTCAAAATGATTCAAAGCTGTTTGTAATAGGGGTGCGATATTAAAACGTAACAGTTGAAAAGTCTCCTCCTGCTGCGTATCTATACCACGAGTTATCATTTTTATTCGGCTTACTATTTAAAGTTTAGTACCCCCCCCCCCCCCCCATTATCATGAACGTGAACATCATCATCATCATCATCATCGTCCCGCCCCTTCAGTCGTAGGCTACGAAGATTTACGATTAAACTTCGTGCAGGTGCCGAAGCTGTATATGCAGAAATAAGGTTATTTTGTATTTATTTATTATTTTATTTATGTTCTAGTCTAGAGTTAGTTATTTATTAACTCTAGAATTAAATAACTCACTCTAGTGGAGACGAATATTGCTACTACATACTACATCCAATATTACGCTTTCTCATTAATAGTCGATCGGGTGATTGTTTTAACCCTTTCGCACGTAAGTTTAAAATATTCTGGCTGAGCCCCCAGCGTGAGTTTTTCAAGGCGACCGTTATTTAGAACGTGTCACTTTATTGTTTCCATGGTGACGCGTCATTGCTTGTCACGTGACAGACGGTAGCCACAATAGCGCTGTATGACTGATGATCTGCTTTTATTTCATTTTTCTTTTTTTATTCAAAATATTAACAAATTTGATGACTATAGCATGACATATCTGATATTCCGATTGTCAAATATGTGCAAGTGGATGTGTTTTGCTGTTTAAACACTTTTATAATGATCGCGTTAGTTGAGATATACGCGCGATGGGCGCCGCCATGTTAGTTTGCCCCGCAGTACAGAGAATCGCGTCTGTTGGTTTTAAAACACGTGAATTCATCCACTTATCCCGAAATACATGAATGTAAGTGAGCCGGTGAACTGAGAGAAGAAGAGAGTAAACTTTAAAGTTACTTACACAATGTGTATCTGATATGAATAGAGCGTGTCGTCTAATTATTATGGAAATTATTGTTATTGCCGCTCCCATAGACGTCAGTGTGTATTTTACAAACTCTAAATGTATTGATTTGTTAGTACTTATGTGCATTTAAATGTCTGAAACCTAAAATAAACATTATGTGGTTGAAAACACTGCATATTTGTGATATATTGACAGCGCTGAGCGCGTCTGTCACTGGCTCAGCGCCAGAGAACGCGCGCAAGGACATTTGAATTTGGCAGTTGATCACGTGATGCGCTGAACGTTCTAATCACACCGGTGTGATCGTACGCTCCAGGGACCAGCCAAGACTGATCACACCGGTGTGATCGTACGCGTCAAAGGGTTAAGGTTTAATTCTAAACAATCCATTCCCGGGGGGGAAAAAATGAGCTTCATTAATTTGATGTGACCAATTTCTTTTAGTTATAGTAGTTATATATCTGTCTGCTTTATGTAATATGTTCTTTGCTTTTGACTTTTTGGCTTGTTTAATGTTACACGCTTTTTTATGATTGTATTTGGAATAGTAAAACGTATTAACTAATAATTATAAAAATGATGATAATAATATGAATGAATAAAAAAAAAGTGCATTGCACTGATTTTTTGTCTTTCGCTGTTCCAGGAACCTCCTTCTCTTGCTTGGAAACCAATCAAATGTTTAAAAATTTTTTTAGCGCTCATCATTATCCCGTCTCTCATTGTACGGTCTCAAGTTCACCTCGTGCGACCTCGTGCACTGTCAATCATCAGAATACACAAGGAAAGTAATTAGCAAAAAATAATAAATAGGCTATATAAAAAAATATACATAATAATAAATAGCAAAAAAAAAAAGTATCAGTTCTTGCTTACTCAAATCAAATGCAAGTAATCAAACCTTATTCTCTTAAGTGAGCATATGTACACCTGTACAGCTGTCAGGTGGTTAATATCAATTTAAAAGCGTTTTTCATTAGATTTTTCAGGATAAAATTCAGTGTAAGGGTCAGCTGTGCGCAACGATTACTTTTTATTGATGCATCATGTTTTTTGGTTACGTTATGATATCAAACTTCTTTATGTCCATGCCAGGCATTACGTGTAGATTACAGATTTGTGGATTAATCAATCACTGTAAACCTGACTTAGCCCAACTTGTTTGTATATTGTGATTTTTTTCCCACTATTTGTACATGCAGAATGTCCACAGGCTCTTTAGAAGCAGCACTTTTTCTTGGCGATGTGTTTCTTGATCAGATACAGGTCACTTTAGAAATTGTATCTTGTGTAATTATTTATTTTGACTTCTTTGTCAAATAATTTGAAGAGAACTACAAGTCAGCATTAAAGATGAATAGTTATATAGGCTAATATTATTCATAAAAAGGTAAGCATAAACTACTTTAAAAACCTGCTAAATATACTATTTGCAGTTTAGAAAAAAAAAATGAAGACAAGAGGTGTAAGCCTCATCTTACGACTGTGAAGTGGAGGCAAAGGGTCTGAAATGGGAATGTTGTAAGGCCGCTTCGAAGAAAAATCTCAGTAAAACCAAAAACCAAAACCACGGTGATACAAGTTGTAAATTTACAGTTATAGTTTAAATTTACTGTTATTTTCTGTTGTGATTTATATTTTCTCCATAATTGATAAGAGTTTAAATGTAGGCAGTCTGTTACAACAGAATGAATCAATACAAATATATAGAATAAGATGGACAATGACACCATTTTCTTTGGGCCAAAATTATTTGCCAATTATTACTGTAAAGCTGTTTTGACACAATTTGCATTGTAAAAAGCGCTATATAAGTAAAGGTGTTTATTAAGCAGAAACTGGTGACTGATTACATACATAATTGCATAAGTATATATACCTTGTACAATATCTCCAATAAAAAAACTGATTGTGTTGTGTACTGACTATAACACTGTTTCTTGTTTCTCCTTCAATAAAGCCTCACTCATTGAACAATTGGAGCATATGCTTATGACAAATATGTTCAGCCTGAAGAAGTGTCTTTGGCCACAACCTGGCAAAAGCGGCAATCCCTAAGCCATGAAAGATGGCACATTGCAAGGGAGGCCATGGTTAAGAATCTTTTGGGAGCTCAATATCTTCAGGAATGCATCTGTCAACACTGTCTAACTGAGGCCATACGGTGCAAGGACTGTCTACCTAGGCAGTATCTGTGCACCATGTGTGACGGAGATGTTCATCGGCACCTACCTCTGCATAACAGAGACTCTATGGCCCATGGGTTCTTCAAGCCATTGTGTCCAACCACTGCAGTGAAGAGACATTACGAGACAATTGAGTTCTCTGAACAGGGTATGGATTTCATGTGTGCCATTATTCTTTTCAGTCTGTACATTTTAAATGTCTGTTCATTAGTGTAAAATTATAATTTAATATATTTAATAAATGTATTCAGTTATATTTCATATTACTTGTTTATGAATTCTTTGCTAAGGTGTTTGTTATTATCATTGTTTTACTTTGACATTTTTAGTCCGATATCTTCCGCTACTTTTGCCAGAAAAAATCTGTGCCTGTTCAGAAAGTTCATCCAGAGTGATCAATGGCAACCCCATTATTGTAATAAATTTTAATGGTAAGATGTGGTTTTTCTCCTTATAAAAACAACACATAAAGGTTAATATAAGAAAACTCAATGCTTACGAATTTTAAACTCGGTTTTTAAACTCAATTTAAAATTCTGTGATTAGGAATTTTAAAGCTGTTGTGATGCATCACTTTTTTTTATTTTAGGACGGTACAATCTCACCCTTCCATCACTGGAGTGCTCATGCTGTGGGAAAACATGGGCAGTGGGGCTCAGTGATCTCCTCAAGTCTGGGTACTGGCCATTTCCATACATTTTGAGACCGTGTATGAGGCTGGCCTTTTTAGGTCTTTTCTGGACTTAAAACTTTTTGCTCTTGGTCTTTCACGTCAAGCGTTCCTTGAGGAACAATGGAGCAACAATGCAAGGAACAATGTACAATGGCAGGGTAAATATTGTTATTCAGTGTTTACTGAGGGTTAGTCCACCCAAAAATGAAAATTCTGTGAAAAAGTCACGTGATTTCAGTAAACGAGGCTTCGTTACTTCATAACTGTTTCATAACTGAATTTAATTTCAGTAGTTAACGTGACTTGGCAGTTTGAAATGCGCTCCAAACCACTGATCCGAAACAAAAGATATGTAAAGCTTCATGAAGCAGTGTTTTGAAATCGGCCATCACTAGATATGGTTAAAGTTATTTTTTTGGCACACAAAAAGTATTCTCGTCACTTTAAGGTTGAACCACTGTACTCACATGAACTGTTTTAAATATGTTTTAGTATCTTTCTGGGAATCTGAAAGTGTTATTTATCTTGCTGGCAATATAGGCCTCACTGAGCCATCAGATTTTATCAAAAAATATCTTAAAAATAATTTGTGTTCTGAAGATGAACAAAGGTCTTACAGGTATAAAACGAAATGAGGGTGAGAAATTAATGACAGAATTTTCATTTTTGGGCGAACTAACCCTTTAACAAGCTGTTTGTTCCTTAAAGTGATTGATTGGATTGGTTATTTCAACAGAGTGGTAAAATATGTGGAGACACATTCCAGAAAGCCTTTCTGGAGTGGACCTTTGCCCAGCATGAGGTTGAGAAGCTTTGTGGTGTCCAGCCATTTAAATGTTCCGCTTGCTGTCCGTCCATGCGTGCCATCTCAGTGGATGGTAACAGGAAGCTATAAAAGTTCCATAATGCACATGGGTATGTATTTTCTTTTATTTTTTGTAAATTTTATTGTTTATCATGTTTCTCTTTCTCAAAAAAATTAAGGACAGATAAGGGCTACATCAATGGCACGTTTATAATGAAAGATGAAGATGTTTCCTCCTTTGTGGGATATATTCATGAAAAGACCAAGCATGTAAAAACCCTTAACTTATTGCCATATTGTTTATTCCAGTCTAGCTACAATTATTGAAATATTAATAATACTTTTACTATGTCTTGTAGGGCACAGGTAAAGGGGTGTGTGGCTCCTCTCAATGTACTGCAGCTAAGGAATCTGCAAAAAAAGTCAACATCAAAGATTGATGAGGAAGGCCTTGAGATTGCTGTGCCGACATGGAGGACTTCTAAAAGGCCTAAATATGTTCAGAGGGGAAATATTTGCTTATCCCCTGTTCCTTCAAAACACCCTCTCAAAAGAAAATGTGTCATTCTTCTGCTCAGATGTCGCCTGCAAGTACTGGCCATACTTGAAGAGTGGTGGGACACTGTCTGGAGCTAAGGCCTTTATTAAATATGCGCCCACTATTATCAGTTATACATGCCAAAGCACATGAGTGAAGTTGTAAGGTAAGATTCTTTCATTACTTTAAATAATATTCATGATATTTTTGTGGTATGGACTTGCACTTTCATTTCAACAGCCATTGTTTATTTGTTTTTTGTAGATAAAATGGTCTGGAAGAAACCTGTCACAGAGACGAACTCCGTGATCCCCTCCTCTGACTGTGCCATTATTGACATATTGACACATACACCTTACACACACTTTCACTACACTTCCCACAAGCCCCGTACCTTGGCGCTGATGACGACGCCAGCTGTTTCTCGATTATTTAAGAGACTTTGACTCTGAGAGAACGTGAAGTCTTATTTCCATTATTGGCACATTTCTGAGCGTAAATACCCGTGTTTGCTTTTCTGTTACTGACCTATTGTTCTATCGTATTTGACCCTTTGCTGCCTGCCCATTTTGACCTGTCTGCCTGGTTTCGGATTGTACGAACTATTGCTGCCTGACCTGATCATTGCCTATTCTGAGACCACGATTCTGCTCTGTCTATGCCATTCTTGTCTGCCGGTATTCGACCCCATTGTTTGTTTGACTACCCTGCTATCTAATAAAGCTTGCACATGGATCCTACCTCGAGTGATGAATCGTTACAAAACCAAGAGTGAGCTGTTCCCTTTCTAGGGAACTTCGAGCTGCGTCGAAAGTTTGACGCAATGGGAACGCTTCGCGTGAGTGCGTCATGAAGCACATGTGAAATCCGTCCAATGGTGTGACTCGACGTCAGAGGCGGGTGACGTCACGAACCAGGAACTATAAAGCACGCTGAAAAACAGCGATCGCCAGCTTCTGTGTCTTCAGTCGCGCTATTTGTGAAACGTGTGTCTTATTTGGTGTTGTCTGTGATATACTCTATCTCTCTCTTGTTATGGCGAAGCAGCAGCAGTTTAGAGTGTGTGTTCCTCCCTGCCCTCGTTTCATTACGGGTGGGGATACACACACTCTATGTGTTGTTTGTTTGGGTGCGGAGCATGCACAGTCGGCATTTGAGGGTGCTGGCTGTGCACATTGTGAGCAGTTGCCGCTGCGCACGCTCCGCACTCGCCTGGCAGTTTTTGAGGAAACTTATGGAGGTTGTAACTCGAGCTGTAGCCAAATTGAGTATAAACTGGCCAGCAGAGAGGCAGGAGGTTCGTCCTAGAAGCAAACTGGACGAACGCTTTCTCCCCTCACGAGCACAACCTCCGCGTCGGGGCCTTCCGTTCTTTCCTGATCTCCACACCGAGGTGTCGAGATCATGGAAAAAACCGGCCTCCTATAGAGTGCATAGTCCACAATTATCACACTATGCATCTATAGTGGGTCTTAAAGAGCACGGTTATGGGGCGATGCCTAAGGTGGAGGAGACGCTCGCGGGCTATCTCTCTCCCCAGTCAGCATCGTCCCTGAAGGCCCCGACATTGCCCACCAAGCCCACGAGGCTAACATCATCACTGGTGGGCAAGGCTTATGTAGCGTCTGGTCAGGCTGCAGCATGTCTCCACACTATGGGCGTGCTGCAGGCCTACCAGGCTGAGCTGCTTGGAGAGCTCAATGAAGGCGGGGGTATTGGGCCTGAGGCGGTCAGCGAGCTTCGGCGGGCCACAGATTTGTCTCTTTGTCTCTGGCCACGGAGAGGCATCTGTGGCTCAATTTATCTGCTATCCATGAGAGGGATAAGAATTTCCTCCTGGACGCCCCAGTCTCGCACCCTGGCCTCTTCGGCGACGCCGTCAATAGCGTCGTCGAAAGGTTTCAGGAAGCTTCTAAGCAGACTGCGGCGTTTCAGAAGCTCCTTCCCCGCTGCCCTCAGTTCTCTGGGCAGCAGCCCCATCCTGCTAAAGCCAGCTCCTCACACCGTGCCACACAGAAACAGAGCGTAGCTTCTCGGGCTCCCCCTCAGAAAGATAGGGGACCAGGGAAGCGCGCTCAGCCCCAGCCTCCTAAAAGTAAGACGGACCTGAGGGCCGTCATTACTGCCAGGAAGGCTGCGGGGAAGAGGTCCTGATGCTACCAGTGTCAGGCCTCCGAGGGCAGACCCCTCTGGAGAAAAGCGGTGTTCACCTCTGCTCACGGTGCCCGCTTCTCTTCGGTGCCCTCAGAGGACTGTTCTGCCAACCCTGCCACCTCTGGTGCTTCAGGGCGCAGCAGTCCTCAGCAGGCGTGTAGCTCAGTGTCCGCCCGGCAACGTAGCGGCACTGGGCTGCGCGCCCCCTCTAAGGAGGGTCTCAAAGCAGTCAGTTCGGGTGTTCCCTGCCGGTTCCTCGTTACAGGGCACCGAACTGGTTGTGCAAGAAATACCAGAGGCCAGTCTTGAGAGGCTGGTTCCCTTAGTAGAGTATTTGGCAGCGTGGAAACTACTGCCAAACATTTCTCAATGGGTCCTGCGTACGATCGAAAAGGGTTATGCCATTCAGTTCGGGTCTCGCCCGCCCAGATTTATGGGGGTCCTACCCACAGTGGTGGGCCCCTAGCAGGCTCTGGTAATGGAACAGGAAGTAAAGACTCTGCTGGGAAAGGGAGCCATAGAACATGTACTCCCTCCAGACAGAGACAGCGGTTTCTACAGCCGTTACTTCATCGTTCCAAAGAAGGATGGGGGGTTGCGTCCCATTTTGGACCTGCGGCATCTGAACATGTCAGTAATGAAGCTCAGGTTCAAAATGCTTACGTTGAGACAGATCGTGTCACAAATCAGGTCCGAGGACTGGTTTGTCACGATAGACCTCAAGGACGCATACTTCCATATTTCCATCCTTCCTCAACACAGGAAGTTCCTGAGGTTCGCTTTTGGGGGCGAAGCTTACCAGTATCGGGTTCTTCCATTCGGTCTAGCATTATCACCCCGCACTTTCACCAAATGTGTGGATGCAGCATTGGCACCGTTGCGTCTACAGGGTATCCGCGTACTGAACTACATCGACGTCTGGTTGATTTTAGCTCAGTCGCAGCAGGTGGCGGTTCGGCATCGAGATGTCGTTCTCGCCCACCTGAAAGTGTTGGGGTTAAGGTTAAACGCAAAGAAAAGTGTGTTGTCTCCAGCTCAGAGCACCACTTTTCTGGGCGTGGTTTGGGATTCTGTTGTGATGCAGGCGCGTCTGTCTCCTGCTCACATAGAATCAATCCTTTCCACCGTAAACCGGATAAAGCTAGGCCAGTCATTCACTGTGAAACAGTTTCAGAGACTGTTAGGTCTGATGGCAGCAGCGTCCAATGTGATACCTTTTGGCCTGCTGTACATGAGACCTTTGCAGTGGTGGCTCAGGACCAAGGGGTTTTCCCCGAGGGGAAATCCTTTTCACATGATCAAAGTCACGCGGCGATGCTTACGTGCTCTGATTATGTGGAAGAAACCTTGGTTCCTGTCCCAAGGGCCCGTGCTGGGAGCTCCGTGCCGTCGCAAGTTGCTAACGACAGATGTTTCCCTCACGGGTTGGGGAGCGGTCCTGGAGGGCCGCTCAACTCAGGGTCTGTGGAGGGGACACCATCTATCCTGGCATATCAATCGCCTGGAGATGTTGGCGGTCCTTCTTGCTCTCAAGAATTTCCTCTCAGACCTCAGGGGCCACCATGTGCTTGTCCAGTCAGAGAACACATCGGTGGTCGCCTATATAAATCATCAGGGGGGTCTGCGCTCGCGACCACTCTGCAGACTGGCGCACCAGATCCTCCTGTGGGCCCAAGGGAAACTGCTCTCGCTCAGGGCAGCTTACATCCCTGGGGCCCAAAATTTGGGAGCAGACATCCTGTCGAGGCAGGGGCTGAGGCCCGGGGAATGGAGGCTCCACCCCGAGGCGGTGGAGCAGATATGGAGGGAATTCGGCCAGGCTCAAGTGGATCTGTGATTGCTCTGCTCCCTGGAGTTCTGGAGAGAGTTCGCCGGGACCGAGTTCGGCTCATACTAGTCACCCCGCGCTGGCCGGGCAGAGTATGGTTCTCTGACATCGTGGCTCTCCTGGACGGCTCTCCTTTGGAGATTCCTGTCAGGAGGGACCTTCTGTCCCAGGCGGGGGGCTCGATCTTTCACCCCCGCCCAGAACTGTGGAAACTGTGGGCTTGGCCTCTGAGGGGGCCCAGCTCATAGGTGTTGGTCTCTCGACTGAGGTCGTGAATACCATCCTCCACTCCAGAGCTCCCTCCACGAGGAAACTGTACGCTTTGAAGTGGAGACTCTTCACTTCTTGGTGCAGTGACCGCCAGCTTGACCCAGTTAACTGCCCGATTTGTACAGTACTGGAGTTCCTGCAGGATCGGTTCACTGCAGGGTTATCCCCGTCCACATTAAAGGTCTATGTGGCGGCCATAGCTGCTTACCACATTCCTTTGGGTGGTTTATCTGTGGGAAGAGACCCATTAGTTACACGTTTCCTTCGTGGCACATTGAGGCTGAGGCCTGCAGTCCGATCACGAGTGCCGGCCTGGGACCTGTCCTTGGTCCTCCAAGGCTTGACCCTGGCCCCATTCGAGCCCATTGAGGAGGTGCCGATCAAGTTTTTAACACTTAAAACTTTATTTCTCTTGGCTGTTACGTCTCTTAAGAGAATAGGAGATTTACAAGCTTTGTCGGAGGCCCCGTCATGCTTGGAGTTTGCGCCCGGGATGGTGAAAGCCTTTCTCCACCCGAGGCCAGGCTATGTTCCTAAGGTGCCTACTAATGTGGCCAGATCTATAGTGCTGCAGGCTTTCTGTCCTCCTCCCTTCTGGGATTCTGACCAGGAACGCAACAACCTGCTATGCCCAGTCCGGGCGTTGGATGCGTATGTCCACAGAGCTGCCCTGTGGCGGAAGACAGAACAATTGTTCGTTTGTTTTGGGGCCCCTAACACCGGGTCCCCAGCATCTAAGCAGAAGATGAGTAAGTGGATAGTCGAGGCTATTTCACTCTCATATGAATTGGCCGGACTTCCTTCCCCTTTGGCAGTTCGAGCCCATTCGACCCGAAGTATGGCTGCCTCTAAAGCTCTGCTCTCCGGAGTATCTTTGCGTGATGTTTGTGATGCGGCCGGCTGGTCCTCGCCACACACATTCGTGAGGTTCTATGATCTTGACCTGGGCTCCACTGGGGCTCAGGTTCTCTCTTCCTAGTGTTCACGTTTCACTAGCTAGTCATTGGTCATTATGGCGACGTGGGTATTAGCGCTCCCATTGCGTCAAACTTTCGACGCAGCTCGAAGTTCCCTAGAAAGGGAACGTCTCGGTTACGACTGTAACCTGGGTTCCCTGAGAGGGAACGAGACGCTGCGTCGCCCTGCCATACTTCCTGCATGCCTATCAGCAGCGACTTCAGACTTTGAGAAGCTGGCGATCACTGTTTTTCAGCGTGCTTTATAGTTCCTGGTTCGTGACGTCAACCGCCTCTGACGTCGAGTCACACCATTGGACGGATTTCACATGTGCTTCATGACGCACTCACGCGAAGCGTTCCCATTGCGTGAGTGGACGCTCTTCTCGTTCTGTTTTACGCGCTGAATAAACAAAATTCGTCGTTTTTTTAATAAATCCACTACTAAAAGTGTGGAGTTTTTTAATTCTACTTCAACTATCGATTTGACTGCAAATCGAACGATTTGACTGCAAATCTATCAGAAGAGAAGATAGTGGACATCTACGCATCTCGGAAAAAGAGGCGGCTTCTTCTGCATTAGGTAAGATATTGTAATGTCTGAAGTAGTTCTATGACAGGTCAAGGGAGGCTCTGTTTATGAACTTTAATCGGAACGAAGAAGAACACTCTGTAACAAGCGCACCCGTCTAACACACTCGCTTTTTTTCGCCGCACTTCTGAACTCCCCGTGTTAACCCTATCACTGCCGATGCAAAACAAAACAGCAACTATAAAGAGTCTGTTCTATTCGCTATTCTTTGTATAAAGTCATTGTTCATTGTAAATGTATTTTATATGTAGAATGTATGATATATAAATATGATATAAAAAAAAATCTGAGCTCGTGGTCTGCTGGCCTGGTAGGTGCCCCCCCAAGCACAAAAGTGAAACTCCGCCTATGCTCAAGAGGCGGGTGGACAAACAAAAACCCACTAATTCTGACAAACTCCAAGAAGTGATTATGAAAGAATGGGTTGCTATCAGTCAGGATTTGGCCCAGAAGTTGATTGAGAGCATGCCCAGTCGAATTGCAGAGGTCCATGTAATTCTCAAAACTTTTGGCCACGACTGTAGATAACTAAAGTGTATACAGTCAAATTATTTTATTTACAAATATTTGATTTTTCAATATTTGAAGACTACAAAGTTTAATATTCATCACAAAATTAAATTGTGTCCATTTGTACCCCTCCAGGCTTTTGTAAACTTTTAAAGGGTTTCCGGAGTAGGACAAGGGAAAGTTGTTGAGGTAGCTGTAGATATCAGGATAGGCAAGCTATTCATTCCTTTATCGATACACATTAGAGACATTATAGGGTTCAGTTATGTTTAATCTAATTAGCATTGCTATGTACAGGTCTATGTTTTTTTAATTAAAGTGTGCAGTGAAACTCATGCTGGCGCCATTCATTTCATATTCGCTCCCGACTGTCCCTGCCTGCCAGCGTGGTGGTGTAAACAGAATTGGTCACGTGATGTCTCTGTAGGCTACATCCTTCAATGAATGTTTTTAAAACATAAAAACTGGACATTCAGAAATAACGTTTCCATAACTTAATGGAACTTAATGTCACAATGTTAAAACACCTGGGATGTTGCTGAACTATTTTCTGAGTCCTTTAATATGTTTAAGACACCCTCACCAAACTCATCTTTAGTATTTCTTCTTTCTCTTGAAGAAAACCAGCAGGAACATGAGGAGATGATTCTAGAATAGATGTTTTTTCCCCTTCTTCCACCAGCTTCACACTGTGTTCATGACAGGCTTCTCTTCATCAATTATTACTTCCCTAATTAAATCTATCATATTATTAAATATACAAACAACATAAAATGAAAACAGCAAATCTTGTTTTCAATTTAATTAAAAACCATATATCTAATTGTGTGTTCAATAAAGTAAAAGTCTAAATATACTGCCGTTTCTTATGTAAAGCCTCACACTGTCCTCTGGTGGTGAGACAATAGAACTGCGACTCCAGATAAAACTTCCAGGCTTCAAATAAAAAATAATGGTAAACAATATTGAATATTTGTTTTTGTTTTTTTACACCTATATACACAAACGATTATATCAGGATTATTGTTCTTAATTTTGTCATAATAACTATGATTAATACAATACTTAGCAGCAGTATGTTTGTCATATCGTAGTCCAAACTGTCCACTTCCTGAAGTGCTGAAACAATGAGAAAATACAGCCTGTGATCAACAAATGACAGTGAACACCTGCAATGCATGATTTTCTGATTCTAAATGAATCTATAATACAAAATCATTAGTTTCGTGAAAAAAATGACTCATTAGAATAGACTTTAATTTATTTTCAGTTAATAAAAAGACCAAAAATGAATGAATACAAATGCAACTAGAAAGTAATATTCAGCGTTTTAAAACTAGATAAGTGTAAAAATAAAATAAATAAAAATTGACTTTTGGTTCTGTGCATTGCACACGTTCATCTAACATGAGAATACAGATGTTATCAATCCATGTATCTATGGCTTATGACACTGAATGTACACTGAATGTGTTTAACAGGTTCATCGAAGCCGCGTGTGTGTATATGAGATATGTATACATTACTGTATTTTAAACTTTTGTGTATATGCTATGACTGACACTGCGCACTCACTCACTGTTCACCACACAGTAAATTCCAGTCAATTATATGAGAAAATGACTGTAAACTTTTGTAGATATACTATGTTTTGTGTATTACTGTCATGTCACATAATTATTGTCTGTATGTATAATGTTTTGGTCAGTTTGTCTAGAGCGAGAGACAATCATGAAATCTCCAAAGTGTCTCTTAGTTCAGTCCTCTTTCAGTCCTCGTCTTTTCCTCTGCTGCTCCAGTCTCTGTAGACCTTCTTCTCGACCCAATGCATGCTGGGTGCCCGCTCTGTGAGCTGCCTCGGTCGCTGCGATGTCAATCTGAGCATATTTACTGGAGCTTTTCCCTGAACAGAACCGGAACAAGCGGCAAGAAAAGATCGTCAAGACACATGTTGATGTTGGCCTGAAAAAGTTTTGCCTGAAAGAGTTTGAAAAGCTTGAAGTTTGGCATTGCATAAGTAATGTTACTTGGTTTTTCTGAGGAGTTGAATCAAACAATGCATCCCTATAGACTAGCGATCACATACACACACACACACACATATATATATACAGTATATATATATATATATATATATATATATATGTGTGTGTGTGTGTGTGTGTATATATATATATATATATATATATATATATATATATATATATATATATGTGTGTGTGTGTGTGTGTGTGTGTATATATATATATATATATATATATGTATGTACATGTATATATACACTGATGACTAGAGTAAAGATACTGAAAATTTAGATTTACACGACAGGAATTAATTACATTTTAAAATATATTACAATTAAAAATTAGTTTAAAAAATCCTATTTTGACTGTATTTTTTGTTAAATGCAGCCTTGGTGAACATAAGAGACTTTTCAAAAACATAAAATTCGTACCAACCCCAAATTTTTTAATAGTATTGTGGCTGTATATAACAACCAATACCAATTAATTTTTATGTAAGTTTCCAATAACAGATATGCAGAACCAATACTTAATTGCTGTTTTATTTTTATTTTTGCACTATGTAATCATATTAAGTTATTATTATCAAATAACTTATACATAGATAAATATTTAAAAATTAAACTACAATAATCATTTAAATACAAATAATGATAAACAATCAATACATACACTGCATTTAGTGAAATTGGTATTTTCAGATAGTTGTACTTCCATCAAGTGAGTGACATTTATTATTATAGTTGAGCTTCAGGCTGTTTTGCTTTGAAAAGAGTGAAATCTGTTTTTGTCAGATGGGTTGTATCTTGCATGTGACTGTGAATGATTTGAAAGCATGTGCTTTGTTTCTTTACCTTAATAATGAATAACTAATATAATGGAACCTTGTTTCCGCCACGGAATAAAATGGGTAACTGTGATTAAAAAAAAAAAAAAAAAAATGCAATTGCAACTTTATAAAAAAACGTTGATATTACCTTTTAATTTCTTATTCTTTGGAGGAAACAAGCTGCCATATAATAAAGCTATGTATGGTGTTAATGTACATTTATTATTATTATTATTATTATTATTATTATTAATAATAATAATATTATATTATAATTGTTTTGTTTTTCACCTCTGATGGCCGTGCTGGACTCCTGCCGCTCTAGTTCCATGTAATGCAGCTGTTTTTTGGATGTGGGGCTGGTGGGAATATTCACGTATGTTACAGCATCTCCTCTGAGCCTGTCCGTCACCGCTGAGCTGTCCACTGCAAACGCAAACACTCCACCTGAAACACACAGACCCACATCAAAAACACACACACACACACACCTACAGAAAACACCACAGGCCTCGAGCCGAAGGAGCTCACCTTCGGTCAGATTATGAGAGATCCTCTGTGAAGCAGCACAGCTGCCAATGAGCTCAAACCTGCTTCGCTCCTCCAACTGTGAGAAAGAGAGAGAGAGAAAGAGAGAGGAAAACACACCTTCATTAGTCTGATTCCTGCTAAAAAGTAACATGTCCATACCAGTTTAATCTGTAACTTGTCTGTTCAAGTGCTGTACAAGTAAAAAATGCAGTTTTCAGATGACAGCTTCAAAATAACACACTGACCAAATTAATCCTAAATTCTAAGCATTTTATGCTTACATTTTTTGTGCAAATTTTGAACACGGTGTAGCACTGTTATTCAGGTAACCATCCATCACAATTACCAGCTTTTATCTCAAAACCCAAAGCATTAGTATAATACAGCTATGGTTAATGGATGATATAGTCAATAAAGATGGTTATGATGACATATGCCAAGTTTTATATCATTTACGTAAAAGCTTTGCTAAGATATTGCCTCACTATCTTTACCTTGTAATTTGTTGATGCAAGTTTTGTTTGACCAGCAATATCTTAAAGGCACAATATGTACTTTTTCGCCACTAGGGGTCGCTAAACTCTTCAAAACAATAACACAGGCATAGTTTGATGAATGAATGAGTGGAACATGGACCTTGTTGTCATGCTGATTGATCTAATAATGTTTATGGTGAAATAATATTTATGGATGAGTGAATGCATGTTTTTTTTTATTATTTCTGAATTCAATTTTTTTTTTGATATTTCAATGATTGAAACATTGGTAATACTTTACAAAATGATCCCAGCACATATTATTTCTATTAATATTATTTTATTAGTCTTTGTTAAAGGAGCTATATGTAGAATTCAGAAACCCTTGTTATTAGTGACACTGGTGGCCATTAAGTGAAATGCAGACAGCAACTTGCTCCTGCTCGCACTTGTGCTCACGTAACATAAAAGAAACTGAATGATATACTCACAGCTTTGTTCTTTATTCATTCTTTGCTTAGAAGTAAAAAGAATTTGGAAATAAGTTTTCAGCTATAAGCTGTTAGTTAACATCCAGACTGCTGAGAGTGACATTTAGATGAATATATAAATATGTGCTGTTTGCTTTTATCTTAACAAAATGCACAACAAAAATGACAGTGTTAACATCAGTTAAGAACGCATTTGATCAGGGATGTGGATTTGTTTGTACCAGAGGCCAGTTGCATAAAGCCACTAATTTAAAATCAGTGTGAAGAAATATTAAAATATGTATTCTGAGTTTGTCACAGCAAAGAAAAAATGTATTATTAAACACCCAGCCAAATTTGAATGATTAAAAAAAACTGCCAAGAAAATGAAATAAGTTATCAAAATCTTGAAAAAATAAGCAGTATTCTCTGCTCTGAAGCGTTGGGGGCGAGTCCGCAGTCGGTGCTGAAAACACCCCTACTCACGAGAAAAATATCTCTCAACTTACTTGTCTATTGAGTAAAACATACTGATGCATATAAACAAAAGAATCACGTTAGAGGGTTGCAAAATTTAGTAGAGTTACTGTGGACTACCTACTAATTATAACATAAGCACACAAGGCAACTTACCCTCATTGGTGGGCACGTACTGCCCACAGTCCAAGTTTGTCACAAAGCGCAGAGATTCGCAAACTTAAAAAAACTATCAAGTATTTGTAATTGTACATAATTCTGTGTGGGTTATGCTGATAAAATTACACAAAGTTATATTGCACTTTGTTTGTACAAAGTAACACTTTTTATCAAGTATTGTGACCAAATGGCAGTGAAATTAAATACAATATGTATTGCACAAAAATATTTAGCCATTACTTGCAAATACTGAGGGTTCGTTCAAATGTACGTTTGTTTTAAACGCAAAAATGCGTAGCATTAACCCACCAGATCATTTGACAAATAGTCACATATCAGTAACAGGCTAATATAGCATTAAACGTCACGTTCCTTGAAGCTAATTCATTACAATGACATAAATAGTGTGATCAAACGTACAGATAATACAACAACTAATTAATTGAACATGATCTGTGAATTCCATACTTCTCTGCATGGTGAAAACGACATCGTTCCATGTTCCCTCACTGTGTCATCAAGCCTCAACTTTGTATTGTTTCAAAAATGCGAAAAACTTACATAGTGTGCCTTTAATTTTATTTCAACTGTGATTTTTAATAGTTTTGGTTTAAGTTAACAATAACAACACTGGTCTCAAGATTATCTGACCCAGCATCTGCTTGGCCCTTAACCCTCTGGGGTCTGAGGGGGTTTTGGCGCCCTGGGGAAGTTTTGACATGTGCTGACATTTGTTCTTTTTTCAGTTGCTTATAAACATATTAAAGGCAAAAGTGTCATTACACTGTATTCAGAATGAACTGGGCTACCATAATAGCATATGTGTGTTTATTGAAAAAAAAAGTCACTGAAATAAGGCCACAAAACATGCTAAATATGTTTCCACAAGACTTTTGAGTATTGGTTGTTGTAGCCTAGAGTTTTTGCTCCAAACGAATGTAAAAATCAAATAGAAAGCCCATATGCAGAGCGGCATGATCATGAATAAAGCTTTGTTTCACACTGAGAAGACAATGACCCACATAGTGAGCTACATAATGAGCCTTTCAGTCAGGTATGTGAGAGCGAACTATGAATGTGAGGACAAAAGAAATATATTTGTAGTTTATTTAGAATACAGTTAACAACATAAATGAGAGTCAAAGGCACATTTTGAGTACACAGTTATATCTGGAACCAAATCCTGTTTAAATAGTGAACATCACACACATGACAAAATAATGGTTCCCTTTCGAAACTCAACGCTGTGTCAGTTTGACACAATCGGGACATGTCCCGCAGGACCCGGTGTCTGAGGCACGTGTAACAACTTAGTCAATCATGGCCGACACAGTGATGATGTTGCAGGGTGCTCCCAGCATATAAAAAGGGCACCTGAAAACACGTCATCAGTTTCAACGTCTTCAGGAAGCTGCCTGTCTGTGTGCTGTGTGAAGATTGCGGTTTATGAACAGAGAAGAAGCGGCAAGCGAGCACTTTAAACGCTGTATCCCTCTATGCCAGCGTTTCATAATGCTGATGGTCACGATATGCATATTATCTGTCTAGGAGTGGAGCAGGCATGTTCAGCACTCCCTGAGAAAGCTCCCAGCTGGCACTCTTCATGAGACAAGAGTGTCAAGCCACTGAGCCTCTCGGCCTGAGTTCTGTGCTAGCTGTGTAAGCGTGCAGCTTACAGCCATGGGGATCTCAGACAGAGCTGCTTGATGTTCCCCTCACTTCTCCCCCTAGTTCTGTTGTACTCATTTCTGGAACGGAAGCCAGCTCGGTGGCTTCTTTGAAACATGAGGACTCATTTCTCGCTCTTGATACTGACAACCTACAGAGCATGGAGTCAGTAGAGACAGACATGTGTAAAAAATCTGTTCCCTGCTCCATGCAGCAGAGTGCCGAATACGATGAGCTAGAGACACACGCCACAGCCAGACTGGAATGGTCTGGCTCGAAGCGCAAGATCGTAAGAAGCCACTTAGACGAGCGATATTTGCACAGTCATAAGTGCACTGCTACGGTGAGCCTTCCGTTTCTTCCAGACCTGCACACTGAGGTGTCAGGTTCATGGGATCATCCATCCTCTGCTCTGATGGAGTGGGGTCATTTGAGGATGCCTCGGATGGTAAGGAATTTGGCAAGTTATCTTTCCCCGGGGATATCCTCATCGATGAAGGCTCCTGTTTTGCCCTCTAAGCCATGTCAGATGACATAAAGGTTGGTGGGCAAAGCGTACTCTTCGACTGGTCAGAATGGTGGTGCTTTGCATACTATGGAAGTATTACAAGCCTACCAGGCAGAACTGCTTAAGGATCTGAATTGGGGGGAGGGATTATCCCCCGGAGGCGGTCTTCGAACTGCGCATGGCTACAGATTTTGCTCTGCGCTCTACCAGGCAGGCAGCTCATTCCCTTGGATGATCTATGGCTGCTTTAGTGACAGCAGAGAGGCATCTATGGCTTAATTTATCAGGCATCAGGCAGTATGACAAAGCAATCCTCTTGGATGCATGTCTCGCCCTCTGGACTGTTCGACTCTGCCGTTGAGATGGAAGCGAACAAGTTTAGAGAGACGCGTGCAGAGTCAGCTGCCTTTGGGAAGTTCATTCCTCGGGTCCTCCTAGACCATATGTGCCTTTGCCAGGGACGAGTTCCTGGAAAGAAGAGTAGAAGGCGAGTGTAGTAGTGAAGGGCTGGGCGGTGTTACTGTCATAGGAATAAGTCGCACTCAGATCAAAAGGTTTTTAAGTCAGAAAAGGAGGAAAATGCTTAAATTGAGCTGCAATTCAGGCTATGCCCCATTCTGCGTTCCTGTCTTCTTCTTCTCATTCTTTTCTGCCATCCCCAAAATATCTATTTCTCTAAAAAAAAAAAAAAAGACTATGTCTGGTATAATCTCCTCCCTCCCCCTTTGAAGAGCGTACAGGGGTACAACAATTCAACAGTTTTTAGAGGAGACTAATATCTCCTTTTTAGGGGAAAACTAAATAATGGTTTGCAAAATGGTGCTGGGGTACAATAATTCTGCTTATGAGGAGAATAAAAGGAGGGAGTTGGGTGCAGATAATTGTTTTTGGAATATGAGGATAATAAAATTTACGAAGGGGATGGCTGGCATTAGGTTGAGCTGCCACTGTGTGTTTAGGTCCCTGATTATATATACAGATGCTTGGGATGATAGACTATAATTACATTCCCTTCTCTGTCACCTTCCCCATTTCAAGGTCATGCAGGTTGTTCCAATCTCCTCCTTTCCCCTCTGAGAAGGGTGCTGGGGTACAACAATTTTGTTTCTAGAGAAGACTAATATCTCCTCCCTCCCCCTCTGAGGAGGGCGTGGGGTACAGCATGTTATTTTTTAGACGAGAGAGCTCGATGGCTGACCTTTTGAGTTTCAGTGCCTAGGTTCTAGATTATTTTTAGTCTACATGCAGGCACTGGTCAGTATGGCGTAGTTGGTATTAACGTCCCCACTGCATCAAGCTGACATGGCGTTGAGTTCCCTCGAAAGGGAATGTCTCAGGTTACCATGGTTCCCTGAGAGAGGAATGAGACACCGCATCGTGTTGCCATTCCTTAGGTGTGCATGCACGTCTTCCTTCAGACATTTGAAGTGGGTTGACTTTTTTTCAGGTGTCCTTTTTATACGCTGGGAGCACCCTGCGAAATTATCACTGCGTCAGCCATGATTGGCTAAGTTGTTGCACGTGCCTCAGACAGTGGGTCCTTCCGGATGCTTCCCAATTGCGTCAAGCTGACGCGACGTCTCGTTCCTCTATCAGGAAACCATGTTTACATGAGTAACCTGAGATATTTTCTGTTTTATTATGCTTTAAAATATAATTTATTTCTGTGATGCAAAGCTCAATTTTCATCAGCCATTACACCAGTCTTCAGTGTCACATGATCCTTCAGAAATCATTCTGATATGCTGAGTTATTATAAATGTTGGAAACTTTTTTTTAATAACCTGTGATACTTTTTCATGGATTTTTTGATGAGTAAGTAAAGACTGATGAAAATTCAGCTCTGTATCACAGAAATAAATTATATTTTGTAGTATATTAAAACAGAAAACCATTATTTCAAATTTTAATAATATTTCACTATATTACTCATTTTTTCTGTATTTTTGTATATTATAGTTTGGGAAAAGGCAATCCTCAGATTGATCAAGTTGCTCCATGAAATTAAACTGAAGTTGCGCTCTTCCTCTGAGGTAAATTCTTCCAGAATTATTCCTCACCACGTTTCAGAATGAAGAATAATGAAATAAAGAAATCTGACTAAACTTGATGCGTTTTTTCGAGTTGATGCGGGCGTTGCATGCCTCAGAATATGCCTTTGAATGGTGTATGTTCTCCGTGGGCATTAGCAGATAATGAGGTTCTAATGAGGCTCTCCCTTTTTAAACAGATTACATAAACAGAGAATATTTGTTTTTGATTTAACTTACATTATTCAAAACCTGACATTTCAACGTTTCTTTAGACATATGTCTCATGTTTGTGTGACAAGTATTCACTAAGTTAGAGTTTTCTGACAAGTATCAGAATAGACTTCACTGAGAGAGAGTTTGTCTGGCAGATGTTTGTTTTCTTTATTTTGCCAAAAGCACATTTTGGTTTTATTGTGAGTGTACACCAATAAAAGTAGACACAAACAGTTTTGAATGATGTATAATACTTATCTGTATGACCAAATGTATGATCTGTATTTTGAGTCTCTTTCACAGTTATCAGGAAAAAACACAAGTGAAGACAGCACTCTTTTAAAAATCTAGCAATGGTGTGTTATTTGCACTGTGTTGCATTTGCATTTTTTGCACAGTTCTATCGAATGTAAATCAAAAGGAATATTGTTACCTCTGGGCTCCTCTCTGTTGTTCGGCCATCCATAATTTCATATGCAGGATCTGATCTTCCTTTGTCTGCCCAGATTCTCTCTCTGTTATCTGCACACACACACACACACAAAATCACAGCACAAGGTCAGAACAAAACACACTTGCAATGTACAATATATGAGTGACAAGGGTATGTTTTATCCAATTTAAAAAGCATATTCTTCTTCTTAATCCAGGTTTAAAAAAAACAAAAAACTTTTTTTTTTCCTATACATTATGCTTTCATGGCTGATTTGCATGAAAAATTATACACTGTAGATTTTGGTCAGAATGTGTGAAAAACAAACAAACAAACAAAAAAAAACCAGAAGTGTGCCACCACAGAAACACAAAACACAAAAAAGTTCTATAGTTTTCTATGGTTTTATTTTTTAATTTTTTTACAATCGCTAGGACACATTTCTCTATAATTAGGTCACTTTTTTTCAGTAATCACAGCTTTGTTTATGTGGGATAAATGTTTAGGTGACTATTGTAAACCCCCCGTTCCCTGAAGGAAGGAACAGAGATGTTACATGAGAAAAGACAGATTAATTGGAACAAAACAAGCCAATGGACATTGGTGACTTGCATAGTAAGCCACTACCCGTACATACGGTTATATAAGGCGGCGTGCAACACTCAAAACCTTGCAGTGCTACCTATGGAAGATCTTTGTGGTAGATCCAGCCTTTTCAGGGATAAAGTCAATACTATGACAGAGATGGCCAGAGTGTAGCTGTACCATGGAAGAATACACATAAAGGATCACTGAGAGGGAATCACAACATATGGGGCATCTAATATAGTACAGAGGCTGACCAACTGGGCATACACACAAGTAGTAGACCTGGCATCAGGTGCCTCCGCCACATCTGACTGCCAAATAATGCTGGAGGAACTCCCACCAGGGAGTTGTAGAAAGTGTTAGGAGTCACCCAGCCAGCAGCTCGGCAGGTGTCTGCTAGAGAGGCGCTGTGCACCAATGCCCAGGGGGAGGCAGCACTCCAAGTGGAGCAATCCCTCACACCAAGGGGGCATGGCTCGCCTTGGGACTAGTACGCATGCACTTCTTTGAAGTCCTTTCCCTTCTGCTGGCCTTCAAAGCAGAAAAAAACTGTTCTGAGGTTCTGAAGCTCTGAGAGCCGTCCATGTACAAACATGGCACAAATGGGACACAGCAACCCAAAGGCTGGGTCTATCTCCTCTGGGGGCAGCAATGTATTAAGAGTCAGTATCTTCAGCTAGGCTGACTGCTGTGGCTCAAAGGGTAATCTCTGTAAAACTGTTAAAATCAGAGAGAGGTCCCAAGAGGGAATTAGGTGAGATCGGGGAGGTTTCAACCTCCTGACACCTCTCAGGAACCTGGTGACCAGGTTGTGCCTAGGGACATACCGTCTACTGCATCGTGATATGCGGCGATAGTGGCAACATGCGCTTTCAGGGTGGAGAGAG
The DNA here is from genome assembly GCA_038088235.1 of Zacco platypus. Taxonomy (NCBI): domain Eukaryota; kingdom Metazoa; phylum Chordata; class Actinopteri; order Cypriniformes; family Xenocyprididae; genus Zacco; species Zacco platypus. Next base: position 9,656,401 of record CM076085.1, on the reverse strand, counting down.
ACAGCCTTCGCTCCAGCCGTTCCTGCTGGACAGAAAGCACTGCTCTAATCGGGCATTTACCAGGGTCTTCCTGGTGGGAAGAACACCAATCAAAGAATAGGTTCTAATTCAAAGTATAAGTGAGCCTAGTACAGGGGGCTCTAGCTGAAGAGATTGTCTACCACCGCTGGTGGTAGGCCATTTAAGTCTTCTCTGTCCTGTCCAGAGACCACATGTGGAGGTTCCAGAGTTCTGGGCACGGGTGCAATATGGTGCCCCATCCTTGAGAAAGCAAGTCCTTCCTCAGGGGAATCCACCAGGGAGGGGCTGTCATGAGGAGCAAGGTCTGAGAACCAGGTCCGAGAGGGTCAGTAGGGTTCAACCATCGAGACCTGCTCCTTGTTCTCCCTGATCTTGCACAGTGTCTGTGCAAGCAGGTTCACTGGGGGAAACTCATACTTGCAGAGGCCCGGGGCAAGTGCGTGCCAGTGCATCCGTGCCGAGGGTCCCCTTGGTCAGGGAATAAAACAACTGACAATGGGACGTCTCAGGAGTGGCAAACAGGTCTACCTGTGTGTCTCAAAAGCATCTCCAGATCAGCTGAACCACCTGGGGTGGAGTCTTCACTCTCTCTGGAGTGTGAGCTGTTGTGAGAGAGCATCGGCTGCATGATTGAGCTTGCTGGGAATGTGAATCGCTTCTAAATCCAGAGGAGATGGCGGGTGAGTTGCGTCATACAATGAGAGTATAGATCACCCTGAGTGTTGATGTACGCAATGGTCAAAGGATTGTCAATTGTCTTGAGGCAATTGATGTGCCACTGCAGTTGAGGTCCTGTCCAGGAGCCAGAGGCTGCGTGTCCCTTGCATACAGCACCCCAGCCCACGTTGGAGGCATCTTTTGAGAAAATAGCATACCTCGACAATTTTTCTAGGGTAATTCCGTCCTGTAGAAAGACAAAGCCTGAGAACGGTGACAGACCGGTGTGATTGCCACCCTGTGTGTGCCATGGTGCCATGCCCATCTTGGGACTCGTGTAGCCAGTGCTGAAGCGGACTCATATGAAGCAATCCGAGAAGCACGGCTGCAGATGCCATATGCCCCAGGAGCGTCTGAAATAATTTCAGAGGAAACGCTGTCCTGCCCCTGTATGAATGTAAGCAGTTCAGCACTGACTGGGTGTGCTTGCTCATGAGATGCACTGTCATGTTGACAGTCCAACTCCATACCGTGGAAAGAGATTCTCTGCACAGGGGAGAGTTTGCTCTTTTCCCAGTTCATCCGAAGCCCCAGCTGACTGAGGCGAGGTCCATCGCTGAACGCAGCTCTGGCATGAGTAAATGATGACAGAATTTTCCTTTTTGGGTGAATTATCTCTTTAAATGTGTTTAGACAGAGAATTTAACATTTATTCTCTCTTTAAGTACATTAACATTCTCTCTTTAAGTAAACTTTAGTGGCCTTTTATTTCATTAACATTATATTACCTACAATTGCAGTTTTTTTAAAAATATATTTTTATGATTAAGTACCCTACAACTGCACATAAAACACAATTAAGCACACTTCTTTTTCAAAAGGATAGAGGAACATGTCCGGTGCTTCTTGTGGAATTGTGTACTTGTGTTCAATTATGAATTGTGCAAGAAGTGCTTGTATTCACACATTTGCATAAAATATGTTTTGGGCCTTAGTGTGAATGTAATTTAAAAAAAAACTGACAAACAGTGCTGATTTATAATTTTGGCCATGATACTGACCTTAATATAAATATAACAATTAGTATTCCCCAAACTTCATCAATGATGAAAGATATCAATGCATACCAAATATACATTGTATTGTGAAAATATATAAAAAAACATTGCATTGGATAAATCCTGTATATTGTTTTAAACCCCATAATGGCTCAGAAGTCAGATACAACTCATCATGACACATGCAACCTTGTATCGAACTTGCTTTCAAATCCTTGAGCTTTTACACCCATCCAAACCCTCAAAGAAGAGGAATGGAAAACAACAATATAGACTGTTTTGCAGAAGAGGAAAGCTAATTATTAATAAGATTAGGCAGAGACTTCTGGAGTGAGTAGGAGGAGAAGAAGATTGAGTCGTAAAAAAAGAGTTGGGTTAGAGATGACACAATGTCTGGTGTGAGAGGTTTGGGGTCAACATTCTCTTACCTTCTTCAGGTTTTTGTTGCAGAGAGACTGGCCTACTGGGATGCTCAATGGAAGAGCAGATGGACTCTGGGATGTTCAAGTTGTTTCTACTCAGTTCTCTGCTCTGATCCTGGACAAAAACTGTGAATCTGGATGGAGGAGTGAGTCTAAGCAGCCGACAGTTTCCCTCTCCTTTCCTGCACTGGAGGCAGTTTTCGTAGAGGACACTGTGTATGCTGCGAACGGGGCGTCTAGACGATGACATTGCCTCATAAACACTGCTGCTGACTGATTTCCCAGCAGGATTGTAATGTGCCAGGAGATCAGACAGACAGGAAATGTAGCCCTCAGATTGCTCCTTCTCATTGGTCTGTGAATGTTCAGATAATGGCTTCCATGGATCCTGATTGGTCAAAGAAGACTTGCTAATCTTCACTGGCTCCTGATTTAAGGTTGGTCCAGTGAGAGGGGATGAATATTCACCTGCTGAAGTAACACCTGCTGCTTTGAGAAAGTGTCTCTACTTTCCTCACAAATGAATCTCAGTTTATATTACTATGTTAAAATGTGCTGTATATTGCCTTAATAGAAAACTGCCTTAATAAACACTCACCTAAAGGATTATTAGGAACACCTGTTTAATTTCTCATTAATACAATTATCTAATCAACCAATCACATGGCAGTTGCTTCAATGCATTTAGGGGTGTGGTCCTGGTCAAGACAATCTCCTGAACTCCAAACTGAATGTCAGAATGGGAAAGAAAGGTGATTTAAGCAATTTTGAGCGTGGCATGGTTGTTGGTGCCAGACGGGCCGGTCTGAGTATTTCACAATCTGCTCAAAAACATCCAGTATGCGGCAGTCCTGTGGGCGAAAATGCCTTGTTGATGCTAGAGGTCAGAGGAGAATGGGTTGACTGATTCAAGCTGATAGAAGAGCAACTTTGACTGAAATAACCACTTGTTACAACCGAGGTATGCAGCATAGCATTTGTGAAACCACAACACGTAGGCGGAGGCGGATGGGCTACAACAGCAGAAGACCCCACCGGGTACCACTCATCTCCACTACAAATAGGAAAAAGAGGCTACAATTTGCACGAGCTCACCAAAATTGGACAGTTGAAGCCTGGAAAAATGTTGCCTGGTCTGATGAGTCTCGATTTCTGTTGAGACATTCAGATGGTAGAGTCAGAATTTGGTGTAAACAGAATGAGAACATGGATCCATCATGCCTTGTTACCACTGTGCAGGCTGGTGGTGGTGATGTAATGGTTTGGGGTATGTTTTCTTGGCACACTTTAGGCTCCTTAGTGCCAATTGGGGATCGTTTAAATGCCACAGCCTACCTGAGCATTGTTTCTGACCATGTCCATCCCTTTATGACCACCATGTACCCATCCTCTGATGGCTACTTCCAGCAGGATAATGCACCATGTCACAAAGCTCAAATCATTTCAAATTGGTTTCTTGAACATGACAATGAGTTCACTGTACTAAAATGGCCCCCACAGTCACTAGATCTCAACCCAATAGAGCATCTTTGGGATGTGGTGGAACAGGAGCTTCGTGCCCTGGATGTGCATCCCACAAATCTCCATCAACTGCAAGATGCTATCCTATCAATATGGGCTAACATTTCAAAAGAATGCTTTCAGCACCTTGTTGAATCAATGCCACGTAGAATTAAGGTAGTTCTGAAGGCGAAAGGGGGTCAAACACAGTATTAGTATGGTGTTCCTAATAATCCTTTAGGTGACTGTATATGGTAGGTATTGGGACCCTTGTGAAAAAGAAGTGCACTTAATTGTATTGAATGTGCACTTCAAATCTTACAAGTATATTCTTAAAATATTATATATTATAAGTATATTCTCTTTATTTGCAGATAATATAATATTAATGAATCAAAAGGCCACTTAAGTGCACTTAAAGAGAGTACGCTTAAAGTGTTTCTTAAAACACTTTAAAAAGAAAGTGCTGTTTACCTTGGCATACATTTTTAAATAACTGCTTAAATAAAATTTTTTCATGCTGTAAAGAAGTACACTTATTTTGATGTGTTGACTAACATACTAAAACACATGTAATGTCATACTTGATTATAATGTTAACATTAGTAGGTTGTTGGATATTACATTTGAAGTTAATGGACAGTTTCAACTTCATTGAAGTTTCACAGACAGGCCTTAGATTAAGCTAGGATTAAGTCTAGTTCAATTAGAGAAATGAAGTTTTGCCTTAGCGAGCCATAGAAAAAAAACATTACTGGTATGCATCTTCAGATAAATCAATGGCTCTGACATATAGAAAATTGAAGTGATTATGAAATTACATATAAAGATGTACTTAAGTCCTACTCAAAATTTTAGCTAATTAATTTAATACAAATTAGCATGCAATTTAATGTCCTAAAACATTATATTCTGTTCACACATCTATACTTACTATATTCTTTCCGTAATAAGTACTCTTTTTAAAAGCATGTTAAAGTGTACTTATTTTTCTCATAGAGACTCATTAAATAACCTTTTAAGAATTTCATAATGGGACATGCAGTATGAGGGAGAGGTTGTAAAAAGATATACTGGCTGCAGGAATCTTACTTGGCACAGTGGGCAGTAAAGTCCCTCCAGGATGAGGCTGAAATGCACCCTGTTTAACAAACACACAGAGCAAATCAATTAACAGTTGCATAACACCATAATCAATACCACAAAGAACTGAACGGGATGCAAGAGTCTGTTCTTATTGCAGTACACCAGATGTGTTCCTTCCCAACACTATAGTATGGAAGCTTGTTCCCACCACAGAATAAAATGATCATACAGAATATAATAATAATAATAATAATAAAGGTAATTGTATAATAATAAATGTGGCCATGCTTTTTTTTATTTGGAAACAAGCTTCCATAATATTGGTTTACACTTTGGGGAGAAAAGAAAATTGTGATTTTGATAAAAAAAAGAACAGAAAATAATTTAATTTTCACTCCAGGTTTGCTGTGCTTGTTTGTAAGGCTGCACAGTTTGGCCAAAAACTTTGTGATTATATTATATATTATACCATTGACTGTCTATACACTCGATTCTGATTGGCTGAAAGGTGAGCAATAAAATTGTTTAATGCACAGGTAGTACCAAGTCAGTTTAAATCCGTTCTAATGCATTGTTTTCATTGTAGCACACACATGCTTACGTAACTTGCAATGTTTTCATGGAAGCACACACACACGTCACTCAGAAATTGCGCGGCACAACATTTTGAAGTAATTAAGCTCACAGCTTCGTTGTTAATAGAGAGAGATCTTGAACAGATCCAGCTCATTCAAACATGCATCTCTCATCTCTCTCTCTCTCTCTCTCTCTCTCTCTCTCTCTGTCAATCGATAATTAATTAAAATAAATGCTATAATTCGATCATGCAAATAAATGTAACCTTACGCACTACTTTATGCCTGTGTCTCTTTCAAATCAGGCAGAATGCTAGATCTAACAGTTTCGTAAATGACCGAAAATATTTTTACCCTTTCCGGTCAAATAGTGCTCTGCAAACATCAATAACAACTTTAAGTTGTCAATGCTGGCAAATGATCATGTAATAAGCAGGATAATCCATGTCTAGCAGTGCATTAAAGCTTTTGAATTGCTTCCATGTCCTGCATTAAAATGGTTTAAAGCACAGCTAGCCGTGGATTATCCCTGATTTATTATTATTACTATTATTATTATTATAGTACCAGAATGAAGAACCAGTGGTGTAAATACAAACACAGTGTCACACTTCACTCTGAAACATGCAACACATATATTAAGCCATAACATTATATGTGTTTTATCATGCAGTCTTAATCTGTTCATTATTGTATAAAAAGTAAACAGAAAGCAGTTTATTTTAGTGTCACTGAGATTCTATTATTATTTTTTATTACACATACTTTTTTTATTTTGCATTAGGGTGTTTTAGTCATTTTTATTATTGTTTTTTTAATGTCTATATTATTGTTTTTATCATTTTTATTTCAGTGTTAGTTTTAGTAATTTTAGTATATCGAGATAAGCTAAATTAAAACGAGCAAATAACTACTAGCTTAAAATGAAACAAATAGCTGAAATAAAACAGTAGTGTGTGTACCTTGAGTCCTCTGCAGATAGGGCAGGTAGTAACGACTGATTTAGAGCCAATGGGAAGAAGTGAACAGTTTGCACAATCACTACAGCTTTTAATACAAAATAATCCTTGAGACTCCTCTCCTTTTATTAAGCCCTCCCTTGTCGTTGACTCCTGCATTTTACCAAACTCTAGAGAATGAATCAGAGCTGAGCCAGAATCTGATTGGCTGGGAGATTCTGAATATTCTTCGGACTGTTTCTGGATGAATGGATCTATAAGTCCAGTATTATTTTGAGATCTGCTACTGTCTCTGTTGTCCTCGGGAGCACTGGTGATCTCCAGCAGACTCCGGGGAGAATCATAAAGGTATGGTAGGGAGGAGGGAATTTGGTACTCATGGTTGCACATGCACAGGAGTTTTTCTGGGATAGCAGGTGGTGGCAGGTTGAACGTAGTGCCGTATTCCTCCCCCGGAGTGGCAGCATCCAGACTGCCACTGTAGGAAGAGAAGCTTCCTGTGTAAGACGAGTGGCTTCCCGTCGCAATGCCGCTGTCAGATGAGTTCTGTCGGCCGGTTTCTTTTAGCTTCCGTGAGCGAACGGGATCAGTCGGGACCTTGAGTTCAGAGGAAAGTTTCTCTTCAACCTGAGGTGCTTGAGGGTGAGGAGATTCTGCAGAGCTGGGCAGAACCAGATCGGTCCACGGTGCAGAGCGAATGCTAATGCTACAATCTGTCTCTGAGATGTCAGATGAACCAGATATGCTGCATTCGTCTCCTGTCATCGAAGAGCCAAAACGGGAGCTGGAAGCTTTCAGGACAAAAGAGGAAGAAAGCAATATTATTCATCCTGACTGCACAAATATTTGCTTCTCTCCTCAAAGATACTAAAAGAAGTGCACTTATTTGCTATGAATGTGCACTTGTAGGCGACTTTGAATGCTAAATGTATTTTTAAACACCTGTACATGCAGATAATATAATATTGATGAAATAAAATGCCACTTAACTAAGTACACTTATTTACCAAAGACACTTTTGATGTGTTGACTAAGCTACTAAAGCACATGTATCCCCTGTTTTACAGAAAAGGCTTAAAGGGATAGTTCAACCAAAAATGAAAATTATCCCATGATTTACTCACCCACAATGCCATCTTATTCACAACCATTATAAACCTTGGAGTACTAAGGATATTTTTAAATACAGTGGGTACGGAAAGTATTCAGACTCCCTTAAATTTTTCACTCTTTGTTATTTTGCAGCCATTTGCTAAAATCATTTAAGAAATGATTGTCAACAATTCTGTGTTTTTCTGTCAATATGGGGTGCGTGTGTACATTAATGAGGAAAAAAAATGAACTTTAATGATTTTAGCAAATAGCTGCAATATAACAAAGAGTGAAAAATTTAAGGGGGTCTGAATACTTTCCGTACCCACTGTATATCTCCGATTGTGTTTGTCTGAAAGAAAATTACACCTAGGATGGCTTGAGGGTGAGTAAATCATGGGATAATTTTCATTTTGGGTGAACTATCCCTTTAAATGTCTGAAAACATTGCGTTCAGTTCATACTTAAATATATTCTTTGAATGTAAATTATTTCCATAATTAGTACTCTTTTTAAAAGTATGCTAAAGTGCACGTCTTTTTAAAAAAGGAAAGATCTTGATAACTTCTACAGATCACTGAAGCTTTATGTAAATACTCCAGATTGAGGTTCACCAGAATGACATTTTGGATGTGGTTTTGGGGGTCCCTTGCGAGTCACAGGTACCTGTGCTATGAGACAGCAGACTAAGTCTCCGTTCCAATTCCTCCGCTTCATGGTTCAGTCTGTCCTGCACTAAAGCTGCATTGACACTGGGCTCTAAGACACAAACAGAGCAAATTAAAAAGAACTGCGAGAGACAGACACAAATACACAAATGAAGCCTTTTGCCTGACACTCAGAATATGACATGTCTTATGCAGCAAACAATAATAACAAACTTTTATTTATTTACTAATTTTAAAAGGTATGCTATGGAACCTTTTTTGTTTAAAATTAACAAAATTTAAATAATGAGTCAATACATCATCAATCCTTCCTCCAAAATTGCTTCCTTTTGTCTTACCCTGATTCACTATGACAAGCCTTGGGATTGTCAAAATGGCTGAAAAACTAAATTCGAACTTTATACTTAAACATTGCTAATATTCAAATTATATTCAAATTTAAAAGGCATAATTTCAGTTAGGAAGCTTTTGGCTTGTCTCCTGAGGCTACAACTTTTTGTGAATAATATTATGCATTACATAACAGCATCACATATTTATGTAGTTTAAAACACAGAGCTGAAGCGCTGATCACACACAGTATGTTTTTTGCATTTAAAAACATGAAATGCAGTAAAATTGGGACAAAAAAAAATATAAAGGAGTCATGAACTGAGAAATCAAATTTTCATTGAGCTTTTGACATGAAAGAAGTCATCATACTCTACAAATATCCTGTAAGTTTCAGAACTGACAACTTCCTTTTTAGTCCAAAAACATAAATTTTTTATTTTTACCATTTTTATCTAGATAGGCTAAAGACCGCTTCTGCAGAAGAAAATCACTACTTCGTACTTTATCATTGCAATGTTAGCCCCACCCACTGGCATGTTAGTGAGATGACGAGGAGAAAAGAGGATCAGGATAAAAATAACACTACCTTTCAAATGATCCTAACGCTAGGAATATGGTTATTTATTTTCAACAATGTGAATATCTCATTTGAGCATATTTTTTTGTATACATTATTTTTTCAGTACATTTCGCTCTGGATTCTTTGGTAAATCAGTTGCAATTTCAGCACAGGTTTTGCATACAGAATTTTATGATATGGACTTGACAGTAACACGACAATATGTAAGTAACTGTGTTAATTCTAATGGCTGATCTGTGACCCGTGATTTCTGATTCAATGATTCATGTATAGTCAGATATTCTTTGTCTATGTGTCAATAAATCAAACCTGTGACTATGAATGAAACAAGGATGAAAATAATCTGTTACTTTAACAGCAATTAAATTATATATAGAAAGGGTTCAAAGAACGCTCCCTTTACAATTGCTGGAGCTGTCAATCCAATAGCAAGAGTTGATCAGTGATTCTCGCCAAAACTCCCATTATATTCAACAAATCTCTTATTTATATTGTGTTGGTGATGTTAGTTATGATGAAAGATTTTTTTTTTTTCAGAAATTGAGATGTAATGACATGGTCACTGCATTCATGCGCTGAACAACATGTCTGTGATCGAATATGAAAGAAATATGAAAATGCATGAATAAGAATATGCATGCTCATCACTGTAACCTTTCATGCCACAATCTAAATATAATGCCATAGATCTAAATGTAATCCTATAATCAACACTTTTCACGATTAGTTAACCTTTAGAGCTGTAATAGTAAAAACATGCTAAAAGTTCAATCACAGTAGTGGGCGTTTACACTGAAGTCTCACAGCAGACAGGCCCCTTAAAACAGAGCATTAACATTGGAGGGGTAAAATCAGGGTAGGAAAAATGCATTTTATTTCTAAATTATGAATTTGTTTTATGTAAAAAGCATACAAAAATTATAGGTGCACCCCAGGAAACATTAAAAAATAATGAAACAATGCAGTTCATGACCCCTTTAACTTCACATGGCTTTCTAAAAATGCGGCTCTCTTTAGCGAGACACGCGTCCAACAGTCAAAGATGTCTGTCTAGTACGTGTAGATGGAAAAAAATGGAAAAGCAGTATTCCATGGGAACAGCTTGGTTTCGGGTTTGACTTAACCGAGATCTTCTCTGCATTGAGCTTATCTATTTCTGCAGTGTTCTGAATGAACAACGCAGCGCCGCATCTAGTGGGTTAAACTGGATAGGCTAACAAAAACATCAAAATACAACAATGACTCTTGCATTGTCACGCATTTCTTGCACCACTGATAAGGCTGCCTGATGCACACCTAAAATTCAGATGCACCATGTTATGGAAGAATGAGTTGATATGAGACATGTATGAAGTATTTTGGTAAATTTATAGCATGCATTTTGAATGTAAAATTAACTGCTGTGCCAAGTTGAAAGTTAGTTAGGAGAACTGGAGAAGAGTTCTGAAAAAGTAACCTAAGTATTGAGAAATGTGTCCTAGGGGTTTAAAAAAATAAATAAAAAAATACTGTAATGGGTATAACTACAGTAGTCTTCAATCTGAGTTCCCCTCAATCTAAACTAGTTATATCTGTTAAGACAAGTAGTGAACATTTTATAAACAGTAGGATAACCATATTTATCCACACAGTCAGAGCCAAAGCACAACTAAAACAGTTATTCCGCAAAATGGCTGCAGTTTTGTGTTTTTAACAGCTAGAGGGCCAAAAGTTACAGAGTGTACCATTAACCTTTTTTTTTAATAACTTGAAAAACAACAACAGCACAATGGCCTACAGGCTGTTCACATTCTTGAGGACATTATATTGATATATATTGATTATATATTGATTATAATTGACTAAAATTGCAGATTCAAAAGAAATTAATTTTATGGAGAAGCTCTGTTAATTATTACATCACTCTTCCTCCCATATTAATCCAATCCTGTTTCGAGTATGGCTTAAGAAGAAGGTTTGGGATTGACGACTAGAGAAAATCCCAGCATCACTATTTAAAACTGATTGTGATACAACGGTCAGTGCTTTTTGAAACATGTACTGATGTTGTTACATCCATTTTTGTCTTTGTAAGTAAAATATTTATGGCCTGACTGATTGATACACATTGTGTGTACGAGTAAACAGCAGGGACACGTTGACCGCATGTAAGGGGGTTACAGCAGATCGCTCCAGTGTTTGTCTAACACTTAAAGTGCTATTAATAGTGCAGACATGTGGATGAGATGGCAAAAAGCCAGAGAGGCACTGGCGCTGTCAGATATTTGCCGATCATTACCGATCAACAGGCATCCTAAGGGACATAATATACACGGATGTGTCTAGAGTTGTTTCAAACATACTGCATGCAAGTTTTCTGACTGAATTTATATGAAAGCAATGGCCTAACATTGGTTGTCTGGGAATTTATCTTCAGTCTCAGGGCAATGGCCACACCTGCTATGGTACAGCAACAGCTTTGCTTACAGTATAGTACTGCGCGAGAGAGGATGAGGTTACAACGTTCATGGAGTGATCAGGAATGCTTGCGTATATAAACTGTGACTTTGACCCCTTGATCTCCCGTCATCTCAGAATAGGAGAGAAGCTCAAGTTCTGATTGGTCAGGACGAGGTGTGAAACACTCTGATTGGCTGGCTGATATGTAAACTCTTGTTAGTGTCTTAAATGTCCCAGTAAAAAGCCATAGGGCTAATCTTGCCAGAATTATACCAGAGGATTTTAAAACTAGGGATTTATGTTTCAGAGAGAACGACAGAGATAGAGAGAGCAAGGAAGAGAGAGAATAACTAATTATTAAATTAAATTTAAATTAAAATGTCAGCTTTCTACATTAAGCATTATTCTATTAAAGTATTAGTCCAATTCTTAATTAAAATTTCCTGATAATTTACCCACCCCCATCCAAGATGTTCATGTCTTTCTTTCTTCAGTCGAAAAGAAATTAAGGTTTTTGAGGAAAACATTCCAGGATTTTTCTCCATACAGTGGACTTCAATGGGGTACAATGGGTAGAAGGTCCAAAAGGGTCTTATCTAGGGAAACGATCGGCCATTTTTGTACCCCACTGAAGTGTACTATATGGAGAAAAAATGTTATTTCTTTTTGACTGAAGAAAGAAAGACATGAACATCTTGGAAGATATGGGGTGAGTAAATTATCACGAAATTTTAATTCTGAGGTGAACTAATCCTTTAATGGTAGGATAAAAATATGTTAATGTAGCACAAAGTAAATAATTTTCAAATAATATTTTAGTGACTTCTTTTGCCTTGAGTACAATGACAAAATAAAATCCAGTTATTTAATTTTATAAACAATGTCTTTGTCTTTATAATATCACACTTGTTATTTTTCAAGCAGCATAAATTGATCTCCATACATTACACTCTTAAAAATAAAGGTTCTTTATTGGCATTGATGGTTCCATGAAGAACCTTTAACATCTATGGAACCACTTAAGGATCTTTGTAGTGGAAAAAGAAATGGTTCTTTTAAGAACTGATCAGTAAAAGGATCTTTGGGGAACCAAAAATGCTTCTTCTATCAAATTACTGTGAAAACTCCCATTTGGAAACTGTATTTTTAAGTGTACATAAACATTAGTCTTTTATTTAATAATAAAAAACACTTGTAAAAGATTAATACACTTATTACGGAAACAATATACTTTAAAAGGGTATACTTAAGAGTGAACTGAATGTAATGTTTTCAGATGCTTAACTGAATGTTAAATGCAGTTAAGTTAAAATGTATCATAGTTTAAAGTTATATTAAATACAATTAATACAATAAATACAATGGAGTTTACTGACCCACTTAAATAGGACTATTTAAATAGATTCTAAACATGACAAGCGTCATGAAATGGCCAAGTGTACAAAGTGTACTGTCTTTAAGTGGCCTTTTATTTAAATCATAATATTCTCTGCAAGTACATCATTTTAAAAATATACTTTTAAGATTTAAAGTACACTACAAAAGTGTAATTCTTTTTACAAGAGGATCATAACATAGTTTTAACTAATTTGAATTTATCATAAAAACAAAGTTTGCCATTGCCAAAAAAAAAAATGTAATAGTGTCATAAAAAAAGCTTTTCCTGAATGTTTACAAAAGCCTTGATGTCTGATGTTTATAAATTCCTTATGTAGTTTGAATATCTGAGACCATCAGAGAGAGATGACCAATAGATAGACAGATACAATGCAAAAACTCAAACCAGACAGACTAACCAGAGTTTGATACACATAGCTTGAAAGCTAAGAATTTGGTTCCAGATGAGGCTTTGAGCTGATATAATGATACATGCTGTACATGTCACAGTGATACAGCTCTGACCTGGTAGCAGTGGCTTCAGTCCAAAAGGGCCTCTGGATGGGGAAATGCCACGAACAATACAGTCAAACAGAAAACTGATCTGCTCGCCCTCAGTACAAGACAGGAGGAACACGCCAGCCCCTACACACAAATACACACAGATGTTAAAGGTAGAGAATACTGTCATCATTTACTCACATTCATGTCACTGCAAACCTGTATGACCGTCAGTCTATGGAATATAAAAGGATAATGATTTTGGATCATTGACAACGTTTACATGTACCATCATAATTCCATAATGATCTAATGATCTAAAACATGTGATGTATGTTGATTTAAAACTCAATCAGAGCACCAGTGTATTAAAAAAAATTGACGTGTCAAAGTTTCAATTGTATAGCTGTCTATGGAGGGACAGAAAGCTCTCAGATTTCATCAAAAAGATCTTCATTTGCGTTCCGAAGATGAGCGAAAGTCTTATTGGTTTTGAACAACATGAGGGTGAATAATTAATGACAGAATTTTCATTTCTGGGTGAACTCTTTAATCATGATGAGAACAGACACAGACTGAATCAAAACCAAGGCTATAAACATAAAAGCAAACTTTTATGTTCTTTTAAAATGGCACACACAACCAAATTAGTTGTCATTCTAAATGTTTAAAGGGTGTCCTGAGAATATTGATGTAAGAACATTTTTCCAACATTATGAGCACATTTAAAAATCCTTCTACAAACAATGTATAAATAATGTTTTTGTGATAAATGCTTGAGAACATTATTGAAGTCCAGATAACTCTGAACAAACATTCTATTAATATTACTGGAAGAATGTTTGTTCATAACTTTTAGAGAACCTTGCCGAAATGTTAGCCAAAGTTATGAGAACGTTGTCTGTTAGCTGGGAAGACCACCCAAAACCAGCTGACATTTCACTACCACACAAACACTGTCAGCTGTGACCACACACACACAATCACATAAAATCAAGTAAAAAAACAGTTTTAAATTCTATAATAAACCAATGCCACCATTCAGAGCATCTCTCTACACACTGCAGCACACTGAGCAAAATGAGCAGGACACTACATCTATTTCAAAAAATGAGTGTAAAAATGAGTTTTAAGACTGAATTAAAGACTTTAAAGTCTTTAAAAAGTAGAAAGTGTTTGGGCCTACCTAACATGTAGAGGCAAATTATTCTAAAGTTTTGGGGCTGCAACTGCAAAAGCACCCTTTTCAGCAATTCAGCCTTGTTCAAGTGTAAACGCTCAGCGGACCTAAGAGCTCTTGATGGAGTCCATTTAATGACTTAAATACTAAAGCTACAACCTTAAAATTGATTCTAAAACAAACAGGAAGCCAGTGAAGGGAGGCCTGTATGGGTGTAATATGTTCTTGTTTATGCGTCCCTGTTAACAGTCGAGTATCAGCATTCTGTACCATCTGCGAACGTTTGAGGGAGGCCTGATTGATACCTACATAAAAGCAATTACAGTAGTCAAGGTGGGTTGAGATAAAAGCATGATAACCCTTTGAAAAGTTTTAAAAGACAGAAAAGACTTTGGACAATTACCTCAACTGGAAAAAAAATTATTTAATTACTGAGTTAATTTGTTTATCCAGTTTAAAGTCATTGTCCATTACAGCCAAGTTTTTAACAATGGGTTTCACATATGATTTTATAGCACTCAGATCCAGGTAAGGAGGCTCACAGGCATTGCCAGGTCCAAATACCATCTATTTTACCTTCATTAAACTTTAAAAAAAGTAAAGCCATCCAGGCTCCAACATCCTCAAGACAGTCCAACAATTGCATCTTTCCATTTCAAAGGCAGATAAAGTTGTGTATCATCTGCGTAACAATGAAATGAGATGCCATATTTCATAAATGGAACCTAACGGAAGAGAATAAAGAGAACAGGGTAGGCCCAAGAATGGAACCCTGAGGGACTCCACACAAGAGAGATCCCGAGGATGACACAAAATCCCCAAGGTGGACCGAAAAACTTCTGTCAGACAGATCTGAAACACTCCAATGCAGTACCCTTAATGCCAACACAACACCCCAAATGAGAAATCAAGATGTTATGGTCTACAGTGTCAAATGCAGCCATAAGATCCAGGAGCATGAGAACAGCACAATCACTAGTCAGTGGCTAGTAACATGTCATTAAAAACTTTTAACAGGGCTGCTTCTGTGCTATGAAGTGATTTAAAACCAGACTGAAACAGTCTGATTCAAGGGACATGAAAGAAGCACGGACAATAGTATTACTATTGGCAACGGTTATAATCAGGAAATATCAGGTCTCAGAATGTCGTGACTTACCAATCAGAATCACGTATTCCAGAGAACTGTGTAATAAATTAAATTAATTAATTACGCTCCTTCACATCTGGGTTAAGATAACCTTGTCAAGATTTTTTTGTTATAATTAGATGGATGTACATTATCGATTACGTACAGTACTGTGCAAAAGTTTTAGGCAGGTGTGAAAAAATGCTGTAAAGTAAGAATGCTTTCAAAAATAAACTTGGTAATAGATTATATTTATCAATTAACAAAATGCAAAGTGAGTGAACAGAAGAAAAATCTAAATCAAATCCATATTTGGTGTGACCACCCTTTACCTTCAAAACAGCATCAATTCTTCAAGGTAAACTTGCACAAAGTCAGGGATTTTGTAGGCATATAGTTAGGTGTATGATTAAACAATTATACCAAACAGGTGCTAATGATCATCAATTCAATATGTAGGTTGAAACACAATCATTAACTGAAACAGAAACAGCTGTGTAGGAGGAATAAAACTGGGTGAGGAACAGCCAAACTCAGCTAACAAGGTGAGGTTGCTGAAGACAGTTTACTGTCAAAAGTCATACACCATGGCAAGACTGAGCACAGCAACAAGACACAAGGTAGTTATACTGCATCAGCAAGGTCTCTCCCAGGCAGAAATTTCAAGGCAGACAGGGGTTTCCAGATGTGCTGTCCAAGCTCTTTTGAAGAAGCACAAAGAAACAGGCAACGTTGAGGACCGTAGACGCAGTGGTCGGCCAAGGAAACTTACTGCAGCAGATGAAAGACACATCATGCTTACTTCCCTTCGCAATCGGAAGATGTCGAGCAGTGCCATTAGCTCAGAATTGGCAGAAAACAGTGGGACCCTGGTACACCCATCTACTGTCCGGAGAAGTCTGGTCAGAAGTGGCCTTCATGGAAGACTTGCGGCCAAAAAGCCATACCTCCGACGTGGAAACAAGGCCAAGCGACTCAACTATGCACGAAAACACAGGAACTGGGATGCAGAAAAATGGCAGCAGGTGCTCTGGACTGATGAGTCAAAATTTGAAATATTTGGCTGTAGCAGAAGGCAGTTTGTTCGCCGAAGGGCTGGAGAGCGGTACACGAATGAGTGTCTGCACGCAACAGTGAAGCATGGTGGAGGTTCCTTGCAAGTTTGGGGCTGCATTTCTGCAAATGGAGTTGGGGATTTGGTCAGAATTAATGGTATCCTCAATGCTGAGAAGTACAGGCAGATACTTATCCATCATGCAATACCATCAGGGAGGCATCTGATTGGCCCCAAATTTATTCTGCAGCATGACAACGACCCCAAACATACAGCGAAAGTCATTAAGAACTATCTTCAGTGTAAAGAAGAACAAGGAGTCCTGGAAGTGATGGTATGGCCCCCACAGAGCCCTGATCTCAACATCATCGAGTCTGTCTGGGATTACATGAAGAGAGAGAAGCAACTGAGGCTGCCTAAATCCACAGAGGAACTGTGGTTAGTTCTCCAAGATGTTTGGGCCAACCTACCTGCCGAGTTCCTTCAAAAACTGTGTGCAAGTGTACCTAGAAGAATTGATGCTGTTTTGAAGGCAAAGGGTGGTCACACCAAATATTGATTTGATGTAGATTTTTCTTCTGTTCACTCACTTTGCATTTTGTTAATTGATAAATATAAACTATTAACATGTCTATTTTTGAAAGCATTCTTACTTTACAGCATTTTTTCACACCTGCCTAAAACTTTTGCACAGTACTGTATGTGATACTATAAACAAACTCGTACTTGAGACTAAATTTGAAAAGATAGTTTGTATATTTTTTACTTTTAAAGCATCAAACTTTACATGTCAGAAAGCAACAGACCATGATAACTAGCCGAATCTTGAAATTGCATTTTATAAAAAGGCTATAAATAATGAGCCTTTTCATCAATACATCGGCATACTCACAGTAACCACAGCGTGTTCCTCCCTCAAACACAAAGCCGTTGTTGACCGGCCCATATCTCCGCAGGTCCAGCAGATTCCAGTGGCCAATGATGACAGCCGGCAGGTCTTTAGCGATGACCAGGTCATTGTTGCATAAATGCAGAGTTGCCGCTCCGCTTTCCAGTTTAGTGCCAGGAAGCACAGAGACGCTGAAACTGTGGACTGACAGAAAAGTAAACGATTAGTAAATGATTTGCATGTACCATTCAATCAGATGTAAACAATAAACTGAAACTGAAGGACAAGTAAATGATGCTTTCCTGTGCAACAATATATTGAGAATGTGGTAACCAAGGTGCTATGGGTGGTTGGTAGGTGACTTCTAGGTACTAGTTTCAAAATAATTCAGGGTGGTTGCTTGAGCATTGCAAGGTGGTTACTAGGGTGTTCTGGGTGGTTGATAAGTGTTACTAAGGTATTCTGTGTGGTTGTTAAGTGATTTCTAGGATGGTTTGTGTGGTTGTTAGTTGGCTACTAAGGTATTTTGTTGGATGCAAGGGCATGGCCAGGTGGTTACTAGGGTGTTCCAGGTGGTTGCTAGGTGGCTGCTAGCTAGTTTCTAAAGACTTCCGGGTTGCTAGGGCATTGCTATAGGTGCTTTCTACTTTATTTTGTGTGGTTTCTAGGGCATTGCAAGGCAGTTGCTAGGACAATGATAGGTGTTACTAAGTTATTTTGGGTGTTTGCAAGGACATTGCAAGGTAGGGCATTGCCAGGTGGTTCCTGTTGACTGCTAGATATTTTCTAAGGAATTCTGGGTGGTTGCTAGAATGTTCAGGGGGTTGATAGGTGGTTACTGATATTCTGGTTGTTTGCAAAACCATTGCTAGGTGGTTACTAAGGTAAGCTGGGTGGTTTCCAGGGAATTGACCCTTCGCAAAACCTGTTGCAATGCCCTACAACCCATGCTTTCTCACACCACACATCATGTTCTCCTGCAGTGAAAAATACATTGCAGAGCAAAGAATGTCCGTGTCCGACAACGAATGAAACAGTTTCATATTTAAAATACTGTAATTTTTTAGTTTAAACACAAACTAAAGTTGTCATATTTAGTTTAAACACTAAATACCGTATAGTGGCTCTTTAATGTGTCGTGACAGATCCTTCAAGCGGCTCGTGATCCGCTCATCTCTTCATATTAGTTCATTTATAGCATCAAATAAACATGAATAGATCTCAGAAGGAATGTTGTTTCAACCCCGGAAAGACTTGAGTACAAACAATATTTCAAGTTAACAAATGTTAATCTACTTTAAGGTACTCCCTGACGGCTTTGTCGGAAAGATGGCGGATTCGGCGTTATCATTGGTTAGATCGCCTGTCAATCAAACTGTTTGCGAAGGGTCAATTGCAAGATGGTTGTTATGGTTGTAAAGCATGCTATTAATACCATGAAACAGGAAGTTGTTGTAACTCATGCATACAATGTACAATCTGCCTCAAACTTCACATGTTTGATAAGAGTAATGGCCTTAACACATTTACATGCCCATTTTCAGTTATAGTCATACCGCCACCTATTGGAAACAGGAATGTTGTTTAACACTGTGATGCACGATTAGCAATCCTCCTATATTTACCAACATGTGAATGGTAGTACTCCTTGCCTTAGCAAAAACCACTCACTAGAAACTCCAGTAAGCATTTCTGATGCCAGGAACGTCATTCACTTACTTTGGTCTGTGCAGTAACAACAGCTTCTCTTTTGTCTGTGTGTGTAAAATGTGATGAGGGAATGCAGGCAGGGTTAAACCTGTTAGCACTAACTTTGAAAGAGATTTATGAGGGTATGCAAATCAAAAAAGCTGACACACAGCTGACTGCATCACACACCTGCTCACAACTACAAAGAGTTCAAGCACATACACAACAATCACATGTATCAATCAAGTGTCTTTGGGTTGCTGATGCAGCATAACGTAGTTAAAATGTACATGAATGTACATTCACTATATCGCATACCTCAATATAAATGGTCCTGTGTTGGTGTGACAAATTATTTTTAAAAATCATTTTAATAATTATAATTTTATACATAACACTTACTAGACAGGATCCTTCAGAAATCATTCTAATATGCTGATTTGGTGTATTTTATTTTATACTATTAAAATAATATAATGTTAAAATTAAGTACAATTATTCCATGTGGTCTTCGAAATGAGCTCATAAAGCTGCATACGTAATATATATATATATATATATATATATATATATATATATATATATATATATATTTAATTTTAAAAAATAGATTTAATGTTAAACTTTTAGCAACTAAACTATTTGTCTAAACTACCCGTTTATAGGGTAGCGTAGTATACCGCTACTGGGAAAATATCGGTATTTTTTTTTTTTTTTTTTCAAATACTACGATATCACGACTTTGTTCATTACGGTACTTGAAACGCTGCAGTTCCAAAGATCACTGCTCGGTGGCAGTGTGGTACCCAATCTGACACGAAACAGGCAAATGTGGCAAAATGTGTTTGTGAAATTACTTCTCACAAAAAGTCTTCACATTAATGATTTGATGTGATAATAATTAAATTTAAAAATAATTTATTAATTTACTAATAAATGTTTGCATTGATTTCCCGTAAATTAAAAGTAAAGTAAAGTAACATTATGCACAATACCCAAAATCTCACCCCGAAATTCAGACTCTGTCTTAATATTGATACTATGGTATTACATTGTGGTATCGTACTGAAGCCAAAATCGAGCCAACCCTATCCCTTTATCATGGAAACAGGTACAGATAGCGGTGAGCTATTATCTCATCGGTCATTGTGGACTGGAAGTAACTGTTTTATCAATTAAATGTTGAACTCTGACCTTCCCCAAGGCAGTAGCGCAGTCGCAGGTCCCAGCTCTGCAGCGCCTCCCTGCTGTCGAAGCCAAGCACGGTGGTTTGACTGAGACACAGGATTGAGAGGATGAAGGGAACGCCGTCAGCGCTGTCACATGCCTCCAGACCGCAGATGTTCTCCAGCGTCACACTGCTCCTGTCCTTCACACCACGCTCCTTATACACATACAGCACCAAACAATCTGACACACACAAACACACACAGTTTTACACATTAGCTTTTACAGGACATATATAAAGAGATTTATTAACATTGAAAAACAGTAGTGAAGGTCTGAACGGTTTTTGTTGTTGTTGTTTTTGAAAGAAAGTAATACTTTTATTCAGCAAAGATGCATTACATTTATCAAAAGAAACAGTAACAATGTTTTTAATGTTACAAAAGATTACTATTTCAAATAAATGTTGTTCTTTTGAACTTTCTATTCATCAAAGATTCCTGGAAAAAAATAAATATGAAAGAGCACTGTTTTCAACATTGATAATAATCAGAAATGTTTCTTGAGCAGCAAATCAGCATATTAGAATGATTTCTGAAGGATCATGTGACACTGAAGAGTCATGATGCTGAAAATTCAGCTTTGATCACAGGAATTAATTAAATTTTAAAATATATTACAATAGAAAAAAATATATATTTTAAGAGACTTCTTTCAAAAATATTTTGAAAACTTACAGACCCCAAACCTGAACGGTAGTGTAGTGTATCATGTGCCATTGTACCATTTATAGGTCCACTATGACCTACTGTAACCTTATCCATATTTAAATGTAAATAAAGAGGTACATGTAGAGGTGTATGTCAAAACAATTTTTACATCCCCTCAAAGATGTAGATAGGTCAAACATGTGATGCCTGCTAAAAGCAAACAAACAAACAAAACCACCTTTGGCATATCACACACAAACACAAGTGTGAACAGCTGTACAAACGTCTCTCTTCACACATTTCTGCTCTCACAGCTGATCTACTGCAATAGAAAACTTCACTGTGCCACAAAAAAGCTGCAGCGATGGCAAGACATTTCACTGAAGCAAGAGTGCTGAACTGAATAGTGAAACATTCCTGTGTGGTTATATGAAACTCCTGGAACGCAAATTAACGGACTTGTATGACACAGTATAAGTCGTGAAGTCTGTAGGTATCCTACATTATAGCCTATAATGCCTATATATAGCTTATATATCATGTGCAAAAAAGACTGGCATATCTAAAGGAAAAAAATATTGCTGTACATCCATGCTCTCATACTATTATGTATGTAAAACATGCATGTAACTCGTACACCCTATTATAGATTAAAAACTCAAAAGTCAGAAGCAGCATCATCCATGATCGCTAATGTTCATATTGTTTATGTTTGTTATTTTTAAATACAAGAGAAACTACTTTAGGTTGATTTACAAGCTTCCAACGCAGAATATTAAGTCTGGTAACAAGACAATGAATAGGTGAATATATTCAATTTTATTCTGTACCATAGCACCATTACATTTGATCCTGTTTGGGTTTTATTGCATTCTAACATAAATTATATATGTGGTCCTGCACACACACACACACACATATACATATATATATATATATATATATATATATATATGTGTGTGTGTGTGTGTGTGTGTGTGTGTGTGTGTGACAGGACCACAAAACCAGTAGTAAGTCGCACGTGTATATTTGGAGCAAAAGCCAACAATGCATTGTATGGGTCAAGATTATCAAATTTTCTTTTATGCCAAAAATCATTAGGATATTAAGTAAAGGTCATGTTCCATGAAGATATTTTCCTACTGTTAATATATTTTTTGTGAGTGGATATGCATTGCTAACGACTACATTTGGACAACTTTAAAGGCGATTTTCTCAATATTTTGATTTTTTTTTTTACACCCCTTACAGATTTTAAAATAGTTGTCATATCCTAACAAACCATACATCAATGGAAAGCCATCAACTATTTATTCAGCTTTCAGGTGATGTAAAAATCTCAAAATAATAAAAAAAATTGACCCCTATGCCTGGTTTTGTGGTCCAGGGTCACAATAGTAGTGTTAGGCTATGACTTCACATAGAACAAGAAATGACTATGATGTAGCAGCATTACAACAATCGTCTGTCTGTTATATACAATAAATGTTTGTATATTTACAGAAATTAACTGTGACATGTCTACAGTATGCACTTGGATCAATAGATTCCCAACCATGGATTTATACACACATTTCTTACTGTTTGTTGGTTTATTTTACCATATTCTTGTTGTCAGTTTTATTTGCAATAACGTTCCTTTCATTAATGTATAAGTTACTTTTGCGTAAAATCATATTTGTTTGATTGTCACTTTTGTTGAGTTTGTGTTGATGTGAAGTGCATGATCATGATGAACTGACCTGCGACCGGTGAGGGTTTGCGCAGAACCAGCCAGCGGCTCCTCCACTGCGAGAGAGAAATCAAAGCAAACCTTTACACACAATCTCTCATGAACACATTATACACACATTCAGCTCACGCGTGCGATTTCCATACTTTTTTGCCGTCTCTGATTTTTGCTGCTCCCTCCGCGATCACGGTATCGCTCATCTTCCCCTCATGACAGCTGCGCGTGCGTCACTTTCAAAATAACTCCGGAGCGCGCGACCCCGCTGTCTCAAGCATGCGCCCCAATAGACCACATATGTCAGGGGTCAGTCAAAGGTTACTGTGTCGTGCAGAACAATTATTTTAGGTCAAACACAATTAACCCTTAGATGCATTTGTCATGTAACTCTTACAAATTTTGTCATAACAAATGTGATCATGTGGTATCTAAAAGTAACATTAACGAACACACACACAGGTTTGTTTTGCTATCTTAGTGAGGACATTCCATAGGCGTAATGGTTTTTATACTGTACAAACTGTACACTCTCTCCCCCTACACTACCCCTACTCCTAAACCTACCCACCACAGAAAACATTCTGCATTTTTACATTTTTAATAAAACATTGTTTAGTATGTTTTAAAAACTATTTTAAATATAAGGACTCATGAATGTCCTCATAAAACATGTTTAAGTCGTAATACCAGTGTAATACCATGTCATTATACGTTTTGATATATATATATATATATATATATATATATATGATGGAAATAATCCTTGATAATAATTAAAATACTGAATTACAAATGATCAAACAAAAGTGACCCATTTAAGTAAAGAAAACTATGAGGAAATGTTCTTGATAGATTGCGTGAGATTTCCCCCAAACACTGACTAATAACATTTTTAATACTTCAGGCAGATTAAAAGACACATTTACATCTCCACAGTCAACTAAAAAATTTATTGATATGCAAAAATATATATAAAATAATACAATATATAAACTTAACATTACATTGTGTACATGTCACAATATTGCTCGTTAATTTAAATACAATAGCATTGCCAACACATTAAGTTCATTAGTATTACTCAGTAACATGAACAGTAACATTGGAAAGTGTCAACTAATATATTAATAATAAAGTCACAGTTGATTTATGGGTTATCTTTGGCACTGATTCCCGATGCAAGTGTTTATCTTTGTTCTGTTAGCTGATGTTGTTTTTTTGGATCTTTTGATGACGCTGTTTATCCAGTCAGAATATTTAGGCACAAGGGTGTAAACGCCTGGTTTTCCCGACCGTCCACATCCGTCCCCCCAACTGATGATGCCATAAAGGAAACTCACACCATCACACTCACACGCTAAAGGACCGCCAGAGTCTCCCTAAACAACATTAAAAAAGATACATGTGGGTCATATTCCAATACTTCTTAATTGTTTTGATGCAAAATTGTTTGTCAGCAAAAAGGTCACATTAGATAATGCGTTATCAAACATTAACTAACAGTAAGCTATGCATTTGCTGATACTTAGAGTAAGACACGTCATACGTTACAAGTGTTTAGTGTTTTGACGTCTCACCTGGCAGGCGTCCACACAGGAGTCACTCCCGGCACACAGCATCCCAGAACGGACCTCTGATCCATACACTTCTGGACTTGAACACTGGTCAAAAGGAATAATCTTCACCTCTCCCTCGATCAGCTGAGAATACGAGTTAGCCTCTAAAAAAACACACACAAGTTACTTTCACAAATTTTATGCAGATCACAATTCATATTCATAAACTGAATTCAAAGGGACCCCATTGGTGTATATATATATATATATATATATATTTAAAGTTGCAGTAAGCGATTCCTGAAAAACGCTGTTGAAAGTGAATCAGACCGAGCACCACAACAAACTTGTAACCAAATCAGCAGTAGGGGGCATATACACTCATGACTGGGGAGGAGAGAGAGACTGAATAAGAAGGAGATTTGAAGAAATACTTTTAAAAAAGCGATGGCTGAGAGACATTAGAAAAGAAAAAAGGTCAGAGTAATATCATTGGAAAGAAGGGTTATGATCAGGCAAGAACTTTAGAATCTGTGTTCATATTAGAAAAGCTTTCCAGTGCTGGAGAGACCTGAGCAGGAAAGCCTAAGAATGGAGCCTGATATTATAATATGTGGCCTTGTTAGAAGAAGATCAATGATATTCGCTTCACCTGTGTACATGTTTTAGCTCATCTGAACATTATATGTGTGTGTTCAAAACACAGTGAGCTGCCTTGCTGTTTTTTTGTCTACATATAATCAGCATCTTCACAATGATAGAATAATATAATCTTTAAAAAACATGATTCACGTCTACAAAAATAAATGGTAAAAATACATAAATACTAAAATCTCTGAGAGATTATAAATCACTCACTCTCGCTCATGTGACCCCAGCCTGAGATCTTACAGCAGAAGTGATCTGGGAATGTTGTGTCTTTCCCTGGCAGGCAGATTGGCCTGATGAATGGTGTTTTCTGAGCACAGCGTCCGTTGACCTTCTTCAGCTTCACTAAGGCTATGAAAACAGCTTTTATTACACAAAAAACACATACACAACATAACACACAAATGCTTACTCTCTGAATTGCAAAGCCTTGGCAAGTTTCACACTGACAAATTAGTGCTCATTTTTTTTTTTTTTTTTTTTGGAAAATGCATAAATAAATAAGTTTTATTTATAGGCTTTTAGAGATAGAAATACAATTGAAAGAATGGGAAATGAAGGAAATGGCGAGATTGGAAAAACAAAACATTTCAAGCAACACAAGTTCTGGTGAACAGCGTGTTGGAGCGCGTCTGCGTCACACCAGCCCACGTCTGCATCTACGTTTTATTCACATTTCCTGGGAAACTTTAAAAAGTACAATTAGAATTTCCTATGAAATGTCACACTATGTAAAAAAAGAACAACAACAAAAAACTCAACACATATGTTGACATTTCACAACATTTCACTATGTTGTGGACAAAATGTCCCCACAAGGATAGTAGATTAGAAAGATAGTAATACCATTTTTATTTATCTTGTGGGGGCATTTTGTGTCCCCATAAAGAAAAAAGTTTATAAATCATACTAAGTGATGTTTTTTTGAAAATGTAAAAATGCAGGAAGTTTTTTCTGTAATGGGTATGTTTAGCGGTAGGGGATAGAATATACAGTTTGTATAGTATCAAAATCTATAGAATGTCCCCATAAAACATGGAAACCCAACATGTGTGCATGTGTTTGTGCGTTTGCGTGTGTGTGTGTGTAGACCCTCTTTCATCTATTGGAGTCACAAATTATAAGACTGCAGTGAAGACCCAGGATTGCTTTTCTCATAAATCAATATAATTATGAACTGATTTGTCTTTGTCAGACACATTGTAATACACATGGTATTTTTCATGGCATGAACCTCTTAAAAATGAAGTATTATGAAAATGAAGACCAATAAATGTTCATTGAAACAAGGTGTGTATAACCTCAAACTTTCATGCCAGCTGTTTTTTTTTTTTTTTTACTATTTCTTTGTTGTTGCAACATTTAGTTTATATAGAGAGTTTGCAATATTTGCAACCATGTTAAAAGCTCATTTAAAAAGCGTAAAACCCTGATTAGTGTTTTTTGTAATAAAAATGATTAAACATTAAAATGAAATTGACAAAAATGCATAAAGTATAAATAAATATAGTGTTGCAACTTTAGACAAATGTATTTACTTAGACTTAAAATGTAATTATTACATAACGTTGGAATAAGTTTCAATGGTATAATATTTCACATATATTCATATATAATATTTTATTTTACACCGGACTGTTCACTAAACTTTTTTTAATAGTCCTTATTTTTGCTTAAAGCACTAGTTGTAAACATGCACTCACACAAACACACTCAGGACATTACTTGTAAATTTGTAATGATGTTAAAGTTTCTGTATTTGGAGTCGAAACTCACCGATATCATTTAAGGTTGGCTGGAACTGAATGTAAAGGGGGTTCAAAATATAGTCCTCAACACCAAATGTCCTGGTGTTCGGGCCGGTGTCATTAAACTCATGCTGGCCAAGAACAACCCGAATCTTTGACCTCAATGGACTGAGAAAAAGAGTTAGAATGAAGTTATAACTTCATAAAAATGCAAATGTATGTAAACACATACAGACACACACATACTTGCGCAGGAAGCAGTGAGCCGCAGATACGATCCAGCAGGAAGAAACCAGCGTTCCCGCACAGAACTCATCTCCGATATACAACGCTGCCATCCAGGGGTGAGCGCCACGCAATGCGGACGTCCCACCCAAGATACGACCCCGACTGAGTCGTTTCTTTTGCCTCTTCCCACACACCGGCGTCCTGGCAGGGGTGCGGGACGGCCGTGGTACAGCAGCAATGACAGGACTTCTGCGGGAGGCTGACAGCAGGAACAGAGAGAATATTTAACTAAAATAATCCAAATGCACCTGATTGAAGTATATTGAATATTCAAGTCATCAAGAAATCAAAATTGACAATTCTTGTTTTTTTTTTAATATTAGAGCATTTATATAAATGATTTATTGGTGCACATCCTCAAAATCTTTAATCAAAATAACTCTCCCTGCCTCTTCCAGCAACATCTACTCTAATGATGTGTTTACTGGAGTGTGGGCGGGACATCCTGTCACTCACATGAGATCGACCAATAGCAATCCACAACCCAAAACCCTTCGCAAAACCCTGTTGCTATGTCCGACAACCCATGCCGCTCTCACACCACACATCATGTTCTCCCGCAGTGAAGAGTACATCAAGGAGCGAAGAGGACACTTACAACGAATGAAACAGTTTCATGTTTAAAATATTGTCATATTTAGTTTAAACACTAAATACCGTATAGTGGCTCCTTAGTGTCGTGACAGATCCTTCAAACGGCTCGTGAACCAACCATATCTTCATACTAGTTCATTTATATCATCAAATAAACATGAATAGACATCAGAAGGAATGTTGTTTCAACCGCGGAAAGACGTGAGCACACACAATTTTTCAAGTTAAAAAACGTTAATCTACTATAGGCTACTCCCTGACTGCTTTGTCGGATAAGATGGCGGATTCGGCGTTATGATTGGTTAGATCGCCTGTCAATCAAACTGTTTGCGAAGGGTCAATTCCTCATGGACAAAATCAAGTCCCGCTCTACATTTTTTTTTCTCATTCCCGAAGCCATTTTACTCAGATAGATATATGTCACAATAGGGATGAAAAGACTATCACAACTTCTGTTTTATGTCGACTTTAAAAGAAACTGCGACAAGAAGTATAGTATTTGAGCTTTTGTCAGCAGTTTTTCCATCAGCTGGTGAATGAAACCATAAATGAGTCATTGCACAAACAAACAAAAAAATTACAAACACTTTAAATGACTAGATATAGATGATCTATAGATGATTAATGTTTTTAAAAGAAGTCTCTTGTGCTCACCAAGGCTGCATTTATTTGATCAAAAATCAGTAAAAACAGTGAAATATTATTACAAATTAAACAAACTGTTTAATTTTGTATTATATTGTAAACTCATTTATTCCTGTGATGCAAAACTGAATTTTCAGCATCATTACTCCAGTCTTCAGTGTCACATGATCCCTCAGAAATCATTCCAATATGGTGATTTGCTATTAAAAGAATAATTTTTTATTACTATCAATTTTGAAAACAGTTGTGCTACCGTATTATTACAACACAACCGTGATACATTTTGATTTTTGAGGGCCCTTTTCATGAGTAAAAAGAATGTATTTGAAACAGAAATCTTTTGTAACATTACAAATGTCTTTACTGTTACTTTTGATCAATTTAATGTGTCCTTGTGCATTGTGCAAAAAGAACAAAAATCTTACTGACCCCAAACTTTTGATCAGTAGTGTACACCAGATAAATCAATTGTAAGAATGAATATGTCACAGTAAGAGGGGCTTGCTTTAACATGTTTTATCGCTGATCACTCATGACTGTGCTAGAATTAGGGTTAATAAAGTCCATAACATGTTCAGGGCGTTCCATTTACATGATGTCAGGTGCTCATGACCAATAAATCTATTGCTTCAGGGAACACTGCTTTAGATTTCCTCTTCCCACGCCTAGAAGAAGTCTATGGGAATTCTACAGAATTTTTAAGAAAGCATTATCTTTCTTTTACTTCTCATGTACAATTATTTGTGACTTCTCAGGAATATTCTGGAGAAGCTGTAGGATCTGTTGCTCAGTTTTGCAGTTTTACTAACATGGCTGTTTTGAGCAGGGCTGGATCTTGCAGTACTCCCAGGAAATGATTCTGTCTGTCGTTGTGTAACACCACGGCAGCTTATCTTGATCAGGGTTCCTGCCAAATGCAGTCACATGGAAACATTTCAGACAGCAAAACATCAATGCTTCAGCAAAATCAAATAATATTATATCTATATTAAACAGAATGACTAGATTTTTACATTTTCAGGAGATGACATGCGCAGTGTTGCTAAGTGGTTTTTATGGCATATACGGTTGCTAGGGTGCTCTGTGTGGTTGCTAGGTGCTTGCATGTGAATTTTTTCACCTGTTTTACGGAGTGAAAATCGTACGTCGGATTGCTTAGAAACAGTAAGCACACAGTTATGTAGTAGTATAATATTACCTTTGAGAAAAAGAACACTTTAGCAGGCTTATTATTGAAATAATATACTTTAAAATAATATACTTAAGTGTAAATTGTTTGTGATGTTTTCAGACACTTATTTGCATATTAAATGTATTCTAGTTTAAATTTATATTAGATGCAATTAGCTGAACTTTAAGGTGTTTTTGATCAATTTAGGACCTAATTACATCTTCAATTGTAATTACATAATTCTATTATGTTTGAAATATGTTTAAAGTGTACTGCTGAATGTACTGGCAAACATTTAAACTAAACTATACTTTAATATCATTTCTATTGAAACCTGTATGCCATGGATTTAAATATACTTGTTACAACACATTTGTAATGATGAAGTTGCAATTTAGCACATATTATACAGTGCCTTGTGAAAGTATTCAAACTCCTTCATTTTTTCACAATTTCTTATGTTGCTGCCTTATGTTAAGCTACTTTAAATTACTTTTTCCACCACATCATTCTACACCCCACACACCATAATGACAAAGCAGAAAACTGATCTGTGACAGCTCTGCAAATATATTAAAAAGGAAAAACTAAAATAAGTACATTGCACAAGAATCAAAACCCTTTTCTGGGACACATGAAATTTAGCTCAGACATGTTCCAATTTCGCTTGTAGATCTTACTACACTTCGGGTGGAGTTAACCTGTGGCATTGAATTGAATGGGTGTGATTTGGAAAGGCTCAATAAAAGGTCTAACAGCTGAAAATACATATCAGAGCAAAACCAAGCCATGAGATCAAAGGAACTGCCTGCAGGGCTCAGAGACAAGACTGTATCAAGACACAGATCTGGGAAAGACTAGCAAACAAATTCTTCTGTATTGAAGGTTCACAGAAGCCTCCATAATACTTAACAGAAGGACTATGGAACATCCAGGACTCTTCCTAGAGCTGGCTTCCTTGCCAAACTGAGCAATCGATGCACAGAGAAGGGCCTTGGTTAGAGTGGTGACTGTCACTCTAGTTTACCTGAATGATCATATATAGAGAAGGGAGAAATTTACAAATGGACAAACATAACTGAAACACTATGGGCTTTATGACAGAGTGACCAAGACTCTCCTTGGTGAGGACACATGAAAACCCACTAGGAATTTGCAAAAGAAAAGCACCTAAAGGACCCTCTCAGACTGTGAGAAACAATCTGATGAACCTCAGTTCCAATCATCCTGTCTGGAGGAAACCAGGCACTGCTCATCACCTGCACAATATCACCGCCACCTGCACAGTGTGGCGTGGGCAGCATCATGTTGTAGGGGTGTTTTTCAGTGGCAAACAGCAAAACATAGAATTAGCCTTAATGGAAAACCTAGTCCGGAACATTCAGAACCTTGGGACTGGGCAGAGGGTTCACCTTTCAACAGGACAATGACCCGAAGCACACAGCTAAGACAATGCAAGAATGGCTTATGGAGAACTCTGTGAATGTCCTTCAGTGGCCTGGCCAGAGCCACGGCTTGAACCAAATCAAACATCTCTGGAGAAACCTGAAAATGTCTGTCCAACAATGCTCCCCATCCAACCTGACAGAGCTTGAGAGAATCTGAGGAGAAGAATTGCAGAAAATCCCCAAATGCACATGTGCAAAGCTTGTCACATCATATTCAAAAAGACTTAAAGCTATAAAGGTGGTTTAAACAAGTACTTAGTTAAGGGTTTGAATACTTGTGCAATGTACTTATTTCAGTTTTTCCTTTTGAAAGCATTTGCAAAGTTGTCACTGATGTGAAAAAAAGTAATTTAAAGTAGTTTAATGTAAGGCAGCAACATAACAAAACGTGAAAAAAATGAAGTGGTTTGAATACTTTAGCACGGTATTGTAAATATTGGTAACACTTTACAACAAGGCCTCGTTTGATAACATAAGTTAATGTATTGCAATTAGTTAGTGTAATGTATAACATTAGTTAGTGTAAATGCAAGCAGTCACCTGCAGAAAGCATGTTCTCCGAGACCCCTCAGGGTGGCGCTGTCCACCGTATCTACTGTCAGCTCATTGAACAACAGATCCGAGTTCCATGGCAGGCAGGGTGATCCGGAGATGGTGGCATTGGCTATACCGCGATATTGTGCTCCTGAATCATGGTAACACTGCTCTTGTGGGTCTGATGACACACACAGCGAAAGATTATTACACTGTACTTGCATGTGTATGTGTGTTAAAGGGATAGTTTACCCCAAAATTTACATTTTGTTATCACTTACTCATCCTCAGGTTGTTCCAAACCTGTATGAGTTTCTTTCTACTGTTGAACACAAAAGAAGATGAAGATGTTGGTAATCTAACAGTTGACAGTAACGTCAACATTCTTTAAAATATCTTCTTTTTTGTGTTCAACAGAAGAAAGAAACTCACAAGTTTGGAACAACCAGAGGGTAAGTGATAACAAAGTTTTCCTTTTTGGTGAACTATTCTTTAATAGTTGATTAATTCTCCCCTGGTTCCTTTGGGATTATTCTATGGGTTTTAAAATGTGTTTTTTTAATAAGTAAAATAAAGCCTGTGGCATAACTTTATGATACTTTTATGTTTTTTTTTTCTTCAACGTAAACTGCACACACTCTCACCCCAAACTGTCTTACCTAGTTACTTATTAAAAACATACATTTTCAAAATTAACTGCTTCAAAATTTGTGTTTTCAGTATGAGTGTGTGTGTGGGGGGGGTGGGGTGGGCGGGTATTCCCTACGTTATGGGGACCAAATGTCCCCACAGGTATAGTAATACTACCGGTAGTAAATTTTGATCTTGTGGGGACATTTTTTTGGTCCCCATGAGGAAACAAGCTTATAAATCATACAGAATTATCTTTTTTGAAAATCTAAAATAGCAGAACATTTTCTGTGATGGGTAGGTTTAGGGGTAGGGGTAGTGTAGGGGGACAGAATATACAGTTTGTACAGTATAAAAACCATTACGCCTATGGAATGTCCCCATAAAAAATGAAAACACAACGTGTGTGTGTGTGTGTGTGTGTTTGTGTGCACTCACTGATGTTGCAGTATTGTCCAGTATATCCATATTTGCACCCACACACCTCTTCACCAGTGGCCTCAATCATTCTACAGACTCCGTCATTTTCACAGTGATTTTGCAAACACACTACACATACACAAACAAAAAGAACAATGTTCAAAAGGAAAAAGCTGTAGCTCCAGGGAATCAGGTGTCAGTAGTGTAGTTTCAGTGAGTCGTACCAGTGTAACGTGCACGCTTGCAGCTGACCTCTCCACCAGGGCACGTGCACAGCTCTACGCTTCGCTGGTAGATCCGTCCCCACGATTCTCCAATGTCATAGTGCTTTAGATGCAGGGGCTCGTAGCACTTCTCTATAAAACATACCCTGAGCTGTCAGAAAACAAACACCCTCGACTCTTCCACCAATCAGATCAACCCTGAAGAAACAACTCCACCAATATCAGATGACAGACAAAAGAAGAGGCACAAAAACTTCACGGTTCACAGGACATGTGATAGTGTTAAAGATGAGAAATTTTCAAAACATGACATAATGCTTGAAAAAGAACATGTTTAGTTACTTACATTGGAATAGACTGAACACTTTTGTTATTATTATAATAATATATTTATAATTGCTTTTCTTAACTCGTCCAACATCTTGGATACAAATTTTCACAAAAATAGCAAGAATTAAACGAGACATTTTTTGATGCTCCTGAGACATATTTCCCTCTGAAAGTTACTGAACAGTGAATATTTTTCATCTCTAAAGATATCAATTCCCCTTGTGGAAAAAGAAGTACACTTTAACATACATTTAAAGAGTGCTTATTATATATGTGTGTGTAATGTTTTTCGAAACTTATTTGCATGTTAACTGCAATTAAATGAAAATTTTTTTGAATTTTTAAATATATTTGTAATTACACATTTGTAATGGTGTAGTTGCAATTTAGCATAAAATATATTAACTTCAAATATAATATCGAATAACACGCTACAGTTAAAATACATGTGCTTTAGTATGTCAGTCTACACATCAAGATAATTATAATTCTTTGAAGTAAAAATAATCTTTTTTTTAATAATCATTTGTCATAAATGATTATTAAAACATGATTTAAAACTAAAACTTTTAATTTAGTGCACTTTTTAAAAGCGTAATTAAGTGTGTTACAGGGTTGGTTCACCCAAAAATGAAAATTCTGTCATTTATTACTCACCCTCGTGTCGTTCCACATCCATACGACCTTTGTTCATCTTCGGAACACAAATTAAGATATTTTTGATGAAATCTGAGAGGTTTCGGTCTCTCCATAGAGATCCAACACAAGAAGGTAGGAAAAAGACATTATTAATGTACTCCATGTGACTTTAGTGGCTTAAACTCACTTTTATGAAGCAATGTGATTGCTTTGTTTGTGCAAACAAAACCATAATTTACCACTTTATTTACAAAATAATATTATTCAAAGCACTCACGCAACAATGCCATCTCTCGCGTGTACACAAAACGCTGTGTTGATTTGCCGCACGTGTCTGAACACAACATCTATGCGTCATGAAGCTGTCGTGAACGCATGTTGCAGATCAATATTTCATACTTATTTTCATTTAAGTATTAAAGTACTCACATCACTTCATAAAATTGAGTTTAAGTCACCTTTCTGGACCTTGGAGTGGTAGTTGCGTTGGATCTCTATGGAGAGACAGAAACCTCTCAGACTTCATCAAAAAGATCTTAATTTGTGTACCGAAGATGAACAAAGGTCTTATGGATGTGGAACGACACGAGGGTGAGTAATAAATTACAGAATTTTCATTTTTGGGTGAACTAACCCTTTAAGAAACAGTCATGAAAGTGCTCTTTTTAAGTACACTTAAGTGGCCTTTTATTATATTCATATTACATAATTTGCAAGTATAGTTAAAAAATAGTAATTTAAGAAAATTGGCCGTTCGCAAAGACCCTCCCCCTTTATTTACCGTTGCAATGCCCGACAAGCCATGCGTTCTCACGCAACACATCATGTTCTCACGCTGTGAAAAATACATTGCGGAGCAAAGAGGACACTGACAATGTATGAAACAGTTTCATATTTAAAATATTGTAATTTTTTAAAGAAGTTTAAACAATAAATATGGTATAGTGGCTCTTTAATGGTTGTGACAAATCACTGTAGCTCCTTCAATTGGCTCGTGAACCGATCATCTCTTCACACTATAGCATCTTCATTTATAGCATCAAATAAACATGAATGGACATCAGAAGGAATGTTGTTTCAAGTGCGCAAAGACGTGAGTACACATAATTTTTCAAGTTCAAGTTCACCAGCGTTAATCTACTAACTCCCCTGACTGCTTTGTCGGATAAAATGGCGGATTCAGGGTTATGATTGGTTAGATCACCTGTCAATCAAACTGCCGGCGAAGGGTTAATTAAGCACACTTCTTTTTCACAAAGGCTGATGTGAAGCCTTCAAAACAATATCCCAGCAGATCAATGAATTTGTATATCTCCACTCATGATTGTACCATACGAGTAGCAATTAATCCATAATCACACTGAAATTACCATTGCATTATGTGAATATAGCCATTTCACTGTTTCACTCACTTTTTTCACACAGAGCTCCAGTAAATTCATCAGGACACACACAATCAAATGAGTCCAGGTTAGTGTTTGTGGCACAGATTCCCCCATTCAAACACGGGTTTTGCCGGCAAAGACTTGGACCCTGACGCAGAGGAAGAAATCCTGAGAAGAGAGTGAGATAAAGAAAAACTTCCTTATCATCATGACGGTAGGGTGATTCATCATGCAAAACTGAGGTTGCTCAAAACTTGAATGAGTCAATGAGGCATACACAATATCTGTTTTCCAAATCATAAACAATGTTGTGCCAAATGCAGTCCGCATTACTAGCCTTGATTACTGAAGTTATGTGTACCTGTAGATACAGAAGCATTTATGCCCATTCAAACTCACACAGCACTTTTTGAGCCAATTAAGTGAATTAATATTTAAGCTAAAAAATGTCTGGTATAGGGAACCAAGTAAGCTAGAACTGCCACTAGTGACACTTCAAAAATCCAGTGCATGACGTGAGCATATACGCAGACAGTGTGTTTGAACCAGAGCACGCACTTGAAAACAAACTCTGTACATCTGCTGTTGTAAACACAGAGGTCTGCATCTTATAAACAAAGTGCGTCATTTATGCATTAACATAAACACCTCCCTCTGAAAGTAAAACATCCTGGTAAACCCACTAAGAAGAAATACACATGATCGCAGACAGGCTGAGTGATTTATACATTATAAATTTAATGAATTTGTTAGCGTTATAAAATGAAGCAACATTGTGTATATCAAAATGATTTTAATGCAGTTTTATTTTGGCCATTAAGTTTCTTTACAAGTCATTAAACTAGTTTAGAGTATGAGAGTGTTAAAACAGTTGGTTGCACTTTATTTTACAGTACGTACACTTACAGTACTAGATAATATAAGGTAACTATATGGGTTAAGGTTAAGTTTAGGTGTAGGTTCAAGGTTAGTACCTAGTTATTACCCAGTTATAGCAATTAATCTAATAAGTGCATAGTATGTACAGTCGTGGCCAAAAGTTTTGAGAATTACATAAATATTGGAAATTGGAAAAGTTGCTGCTTAAGTTTTTATAATAGCAATTTGCATATACTCCAGAATGTTATGAAGAGTGATCAGATGAATTGCATAGTCCTTCTTTGCCATGAAAATTAACTTAATCCCAAAAAAACCTTTCCACTGCATTTCATTGCTGTCATTAAAGGACCTGCTGAGATCATTTCAGTAATCGTCTTGTTAACTCAGGTGAGAATGTTGACGAGCACAAGGCTGGAGATCATTATGTCAGGCTGATTGGGTTAGAATGGCAGACTTGACATGTTAAAAGGAGGGTGATGCTTCAATCATTGTTCTTCCATTGTTAACCATAGGGACCTGTAAAGAAACGCATGCAGCCATCATTGTGTTGCATAAAAATGGCTTCACAGGCAAGGATATTGTGGCTACTAAGATTGCACCTAAATCAACAATTTATAGGATCATCAGCAACTTCAAGGAAAGAGGTTCAATTCTTGTAAAGAAGGCTTCAGGGCGTCCAAGAAAGTCCAGCAAGTGCCAGGATCGTCTCCTAAAGAGGATTCAGCTGCGGGATCGGAGTGCCACCAGTGCAGAGCTTGCTCAGGAATGGCAGCAGGCAGGTGTGAGCGCATCTGCACGCACAGTGAGGCCAAGACTTTTGGAAGATGGCCTGGTGTCAAGAAGAGCAGCAAAGAAGCCACTTCTCTCCAAAAAAAACATCAGGGACAGATTGATCTTATGCAGAAAGTATCGTGAATGGACTGCTGAGGACTGGGGCA
Organism: Zacco platypus; assembly: GCA_038088235.1. Lineage (NCBI taxonomy): Eukaryota > Metazoa > Chordata > Actinopteri > Cypriniformes > Xenocyprididae > Zacco > Zacco platypus. The sequence goes on along the minus strand of CM076085.1, from coordinate 9,619,509 downwards.
AAGTCATATTCTCCGATGAAGCCCCTTTCCGATTGTTTGGGGCATCTGGAAAAAGGCTTGTCAGGAGAAGAAAAGGTGTCATGGACATCAGTCCTGTGTCATGCCAACAGTAAAGCATCCTGAGACCATTCATGTGTGGGGTTGCTTCTCATCCAAGGGAGTGGGCTCACTCACAATTCTGCCCAAAAACACAGCCATGAATAAAGAATGGTACCAAAACACCCTCCAACAGCAACTTCTTCCAACAATCCAACAACAGTTTGGTGAAGAACAATGCATTTTCCAGCACGATGAAGCACCGTGCCATAAGGGAAAAGTGATAACTAATTGGCTCGGGGACCAGAACGTTGAAATTTTGGGCCCATGGCCTGGAAACTCCCCAGATCTTAATCCCATTGAGAACTTGTGGTCAATCCTCAAGAGGCGGGTGGACAAACAAAAACCCACTAATTCTGACAAACTCCAAGAAGTGATTATGAAAGAATGGGTTGCTATCAGTCAGGATTTGGCCCAGAAGTTGATTGAGAGCATGCCCAGTCGAATTGCAGAGGTCCTGAAAAAGAACGGCCAACACTGCAAATACTGACTCTTTGCATAAATGTCATGTAATTGTCGATAAAAGCCTTTGAAATGTATGAAGTGCTTGTAATTATATTTCAGTACATCACAGAAACAACTGAAACAAAGATATAAAAGCAGTTTAGCAGCAAACTTTGTGAAAACTAATATTTATGTAATTCTCAAAACTTTTGGCCATGACTGTACATGGGAAAAAGGACTGTAAAATAAAGTGCTACCAAACTGTTTAATTTACTCCAGTGTTATTGTTAACTAGAGCTAAATCTATCATATTATGCTAAAATATTTTATTTCAACTATATTTAGGTTTTAAGTTAAGTTTTAAATATCTATAAATATTAAATGAAGGAATTAGATGGAAAAGCTTTAAGAGATAGTTCACCCCAAAATGAAAAGTCTGGGACGCACTTTAGTTTAGGGTACAATTCTAACTTTTAACTATTAGCTATGACTTTTGCCTCAATAAAATCCTAATTACTGCTTATTAATAGTTAGTAAGGTAGTTGTTCAGTTTAGGTATTAAGAGATTATGCTCAGAATGTAGAATTTATTCTAGATTATGTAGAATATGCTCATGCAGAATAAGGCTTCATACAGGTTTGAACAATGTCAAGTTTTGAGTTGTGTTCATTTTTTTTTTTTTGATCAGTGTTTCTGTTCATTTTTTGATCCTGGGTTGGTTTTCTTGTTCTGTGAATTAATTCTGTCCCCTGCCTGTTTGTATCCATGGTTTCTAATTTGATTAGAGTTTGAGTGCAGGTGTGTCTTGTTAATCATCCAATTAGTTCCTTTGTTTGATCAATATATTTAACCCATGTGTTTCAGTCTGTTCTTCGTCAGTTCTCCGTTGCGTTATGTTGGTTGATCTATTCTTGTTTTATAGTGAAGAGTGTTTTTGTTTCTAGTTATTGTTGCTAAACTTTATTCTGCTGCACTTAGATCAAGCATTTCTCTTTCATTTGAAACCACAAGTGACAGGAGAACTGACATTATCATGGATCTAGCAGCACAGCAAATTCTCCTCCTCTCCCAGGGGGATCTGTCCCTCGAGGGCCACACACAGAAGTATTTCGATTTGGTTCCTTTCGTCCACTACAATGACACTAGCCTCTGTGTATTTTTTCAGGCAGGCCTCAACGCTGAGACAAAAGCATACCTGCCCGGAGATGGGCCTCGAGGGAGCTTCCAGGAGTATTTGGAGTGGGTGCTTGTCCACAATGGACCCCCCCTTTACCATAGAGGAGAGCGAGGAGGAAACCAACGTGCCAGCTATAGCTACCTTTCCTGTGAGTGAATTTCCAGAGCCTGTTCCCATGAGAGTATTCCTGAGCCTGTTCCCGTGAGTGAATTTCCAAAGCCTGTTTCCATGAAAGTATTTCCTGAGCCTGTTCCCATGAGAGAATTTTCTGAGCCCGTTCCCATGAGAGAAATCCCAGAGCCCGTTCCTGCCCTTGAGTCAGCTCAGGTTATTGAAGCACTGCCCATTATGTCAACAGCCATGTTGTGTGTGTGAGGGCTACTATCATCCAGTGAAGGCTTCAGCCCCTGACTATCATCCAGTGAAGGCTCCAGCCCCTGTCCAAGGAGGACTCTGGCCCAAAAGCCTTCTCTAGAGTCCATCCCAGTCCAAGGGAAAAACACACCAGTACATAAACCTTTAGCTCCCCCCCAATTTTTTTTTTTTTTTTGCAGGATGGGGGGGTGGCTGGGTGCTATGTGTCTGTGGCCAAGGGTCAAGTCCATGGAGGCCAATCTGTCATGGCCTCCTGAGACAGCAGCGCCACCCTGGGCCCCTGAACTGCCAGCACCTCACCGGCCCCCTGATCTGTTGGTGCCACCCTGGAAGCTTCCTGTCCCGCTGAGTCACATCTTCGTGAGCCTCCAATGGATGTAATATGGTACGTAATGGCATGTAATAAGGACGTGCCAGTCAGGAGGTCGGGGTGCTGTCACCCTGGCATCTTGGAGATTGTGGGCAGGTGTTGGCTGATTAAGAAGGCCTCCATCGTGGAGCCGGGAGTTTGGGAAATCAGGGTGGAGCCAGCAACTCAGGCAACCAGGGCGGTACAGGGCTGGAACCTCAGAGGGCTGGAGGGTGCCTGGATGGAGCCGGCCGTTCAGGGATGGCGGAGTTATGGCTGTGCTCACTGGTGGCTCTGGAGTAGACTCAGGTGCTGGAGCAGGCTCTGGAGCAGACTCAGGTGCTGGAGCGGGCTCCTGAGTGTGCTCGTCGACTGGAGTGGACTCGTGGACTAGAGCAGGCTCAGGGACTGGAGAAGACACACTGGACTGGACTCAGGGGCTGGAAAAGACACTGGAGTGGACTCAGGGGCTGGAGAAGACACTAGAACGAACACTGGAGCTGGAGAAGATACTGGAGTGGACTCAGGAGCTGGAGAAGACAATGGAGTAGATTCAGGAGATGGAGAAAACACTGGAGCGGATTCAGAGGCTGGAGAAGACACTGGAGCAAACTCGTGTGCTGGAGAAGACACTGGAGCAGACTCAGGGGCTGGAGCCAAATCTGGGCCCCAAGACATCTCCTCATACTCCCCTGGAATTCCCAAAGGCACAAGTGTGATGGCCATTATGGCTGACTATTGCTGGAGTATCCAAATGTTTTTGAGATGGGATTAGATGACAACTGGGAATGTCCTCATTAATTTCCTCAATAACAAAATCAGATCCATTCTGCAAGAGGACATAATTAATATATTCAATCAAAGAAGAGCTGCATTTACCAGGAGAAAGAAACTGATTCAGTTTCAACCAGTTCCTCCCAAAAACAGGCCTTGAGCATATGAGTGTTCCAGCTCACCAGATTGTAATACTCCAAAAATTCCTCAACGTAATGTTCAGAGAGGTCTACCACTCTGTTGGAGGGAGAAGAAAAGATGACCTTCAGCAGATCTCTGCAGCTCAGCTCAGCCCATTTTATTTTAATTTCTGGGTTCTGTTTTCTTCTGTTTTGGGTCTTGTTACGGAATGGTTGATTCAAGATGCGCATGACAATAAAGATCCATAGGAAGACTTAATCAAATGAAAACAGCACCAAGAGAATAAAATACAACCAAAACACAGTTAAACAACATCAACGGAAGACAAGGACTAGACAGAAACTAAGGGCTTATATACTAAAGAAACAGAGGAGCAAACAAGACTTATTAACAAGACAATGCTGGTACAAATGAGCTAATAAAGATGGTAACCATAGAAACAAAGGAGTGGCAGTAAACTAAACAAAGGAAGACATGTGACTAAATGAAAAACAAACAGTCAAAGACCGACATGTGACAGACATGCCATGGTTATTTTTAACTAAATGTTTTACTGTGCATCAGTTTATTAAACATAATTGACGGTTCGGTTCCTCGGTTTAAAAAAAAAAAAATCTGAGAAAATACTGTGGATGAGATTTCTAATATCGTCTAAAGGCTGATGCAAGATATTATGACTTTTATCAAGACAGATTACATCTGAGAGAAAAAAATTATTTCTTACCATTAAACATTCGTGTTGGTGAACTGCAGAATCCACGCTTCTGATCACGGTCAAAGTTATGTGTGAGAGAACACCTACAAGTCAAACCGAAAATACAATGAGCATGACACACATCTGAATTATTCAAGACTTGCGTAAAGATCAAACAGACAGAATCTGACACAGCAGTGGATGGCCAAAAGAAGCTAATTTGATTTGAATGGGTCACTTACAGCTGTAAATGTAAATGCTACATTAGATAAACACCAACATGGACATGCTGCACGAAATTCCCCTAACCTTAACCATGAACAAAAATAAAAATAAGAAAGGTGAAAGAAGATATGTCTACAATAAATATTTACAATAAATAATAGTTTACTTGCAATGAGGATGAACACTTCACAATGAATGGCTGAGTGAACAGGGTTTACATATGCTGGGGTAAACAAGGTAATGAGAAATAGCTGTAGACAATTAAGAACAATGAGACCGGGCAATGAGTCCTTGATGGTCGCCTGGGACATTTTATGTTGCTGTTTTTAATTTGTACGTTTAACACCCACCTTCTTCTTCCCTGAACTTGAACTTTGTAACAGTTATGTTTGATGGGTATTTGGGAAGACACCATTTGATAACCTGTTTCCCTTGTGGGACTGTGCTGAGGCCTGTGTGGGACTGAGGTTAGGGCCTGTGGAGCATGTAAGAGGTCCTGCCAGTGATTTGGCCGTGGTTCTATAAGGGTTGTACCTGGCACCCTTTGAGTCCTTGGACTCGATTTAAGAGAAGTTCCTAACTTTAAAGATGGGTTTTCTGTTGGTGATTACATCCCTTAAGGATGTAATCTTGATGGTAGGATATTTACAGGCCCTTTCACTTGCCACCTCCTCCTATAATTTGCCCTGGGTAGGGTCAATGCAATTTTGCTCTCTAGACTGGGCTACGTGTCTAAAGTTCTGAAAAATGTAGTATACTCTACAACCTTGCAGGCCTCTCATCCTCTTCCTTTCATGTCGGTGGACCAAGAAAAGTTTTTATTTGCTTTGCCCAGTTAGGGCCCTTGAGATTTATGTCCACTGTAGTTCACTTGTAGTTCGTTTGGTTCATTTGGTCCGGACCAAAAAACAAAAACAAAACATATAGTCCTGGTCCGCTAGCGAACCTAAAGTTACCGAACCAAAGGCATAGGGGTACAGTCACAACCTGATCACATACGGCAGCGTTCACATACGTTCAAACGAACTGCACTAACTGAGCAATCGCACCAGGGTTTATTTTAATCAAACCAAACAAGACAAGTGTGAATGCACCCTAAATCTCCAACATGAGGTAGACAAAAATAATTTTCTCATTTAGCCTAACAGAAGCAATAAAACCAATATTAGGCATGCAACATGCAACATTAGTCGATGCAATTAATTAAACATTGCATTAAACAACACAAGTAAAATTATAGAATAAATAATGTTTTAGTATGCCTATTTATGTGTAAGCTTAAAGCTATTAGGCCTAAATATTTTAGCAGATTCACTCGGCATTTAAATGTGGCTCTTCTGAAACTCAGCAATGTTTACCTGGCCACTGGTCCTCTTTGTTGCAGCACAAAAATAGGCTTAAACTTTTATTCAGTTAGAGTAAAATTGGCTCCAATGCCCAATGCTGAACACAAATAAGCACAGACCATTTGAAAGTAGCTGTCAAATGCACAGATTTGAGTTAAAATAGTCTTGTCTATTGGACTTGCAGTCTGCCCGTGACTATCGCATGTCGCCCACATCGCACCCGACACGTAAATATTATTCCACCCATTAAATCAAATATTAGCAGGTCGCCCGCGTACAGGACTCTGTTCCCCACACACATTAACAGTTTATTCATTAAAGTTTTATAGTCTGGACCTAGACTATACACAGGGTCTCAAGTGCTCTTGTCCTAAGTTGTACCTGAAGAGCTTCACACTAGGACAGGCATTTGTCAGTATGGCGCAGTGGGTGTTTTGTTCCCCATAGCATCAATGTCAGATGCAGTGTAGTGTTCCCTTGAAAGGGAGAGAAACATCTCAGGTTATGACTGTAACCATGGTTCCCTGAGAAGTGAACTAGGTGCTGCGTCACCCCCTGCCATACTTCCTGATTGCCTTTTCAGTACAATCAGAAGCAAACGTTTTGTTCTAGGTATCCTCATAGCTTCCACGGTATGCCGTCACACATCACTAAATGGCTAGATTCTTCAAAATTATTCTTTTGCAATCCACAGAAAGAAATTATAGCACATAGGTTTGTAAGAATATAAAAGTACATAAACATAAACTCTTTGAGCAGGTGTCACTGGTGCAATGGATGGCTCACAATCGGATTCAATTGAGCCAAAGTAAAACTGAGATTATGCTTTTTTGGCCCCACCAGAGGATGTTTAGACATGTCTTAGTCATGGTCAGACTATTGACATGATCAAATAAGGAAATTAGGTGTTGTGTTTAACCCAGAGCTGAGATTTGATAAGCAGATTAATGCTGTAGTTAAGAGTTGTTTCTTCCAGATTAGGTCTATTCCTCGGTTAAAGCCTATTATGTTGGGAAAAGATTTAGAGAAAGTTATTAATGCCTTTGTTGTCTCGTCTGGACTATTGCAATGTGTTTTATGTGGGGTCCTACCAGACCCCTATCTCACTTTGCTATTAGTTCAGAATGCGGCGACTAGGCTGCTAGTGGGTGCTAAGAAAAGTCATCATATCTCTCCTATTTTGGAGAGTGGCTACCAGTGGACTACAGGATAAAATATAAAAGTATTGCTTACTGTCCCTCAAACTCATGTAAAGTTAAAAGGGGATCAGGCATTTGCTGTTGTGGGTCTGAGGCTCTGGAATTCTCTAAAAACTACTTGTTTTTAGCTTTCCAGAGGGTGGGCTTGTATCTGTTGTTTTAGAAGGATGTGTGTTGCTTTAGGTTGTGTGTTGTTTTTATGTATTACTTGTGTCTCTAGATTGTACAGCATTTTGGTCTCTAGGTGCAGTTGACAGTTTTTTCAGTTGTTGGCATTGCTTGAAGCAAATCCACTGTGTATCACAACACTCAGCCACAAGCAAACCCTCCTCCATATTTATGGAGTAAAAGTCATTTAAGAGTTGCTCCATATGGAGATCTGCACATACTTGTTCAGCTGCAGTAATATTAATGACAGCACTGCCTCCTTGATCTTTCATCACAGCACTGATCTCTCTGCCTCATTCTCAATGTTTATAACAGTTTATCACATCGGTATGTGTAGTCATCTGCTCCACTCGTTGACAGAGGAAACATAAAGAGCAGCGGAGATGATGACAAAAGACCATTTTAACAGACAAAGTAGTGAGTCAAGGGTTAAGTGAACAGGTCACTGGTTTGGTAAAGGTTACTCAATAGGCAGATAAGTTTGCACTATGATTATAGGTTACATCAGAATTAGGGCTGGGTTATGAGTTTTGGTTGATGGTTGATGTGGGTTTGTATTCATAAAGACATTGCTATGGGTTGGCTAAATAACTGGTTTAAGATGGGTAACTATTAGGGGTGCAATAAAAAAACTAATGTTAACAAATGAAACTTTATTGTTAAGTTGATTTTTTGGTTTTGGCTATTGGATTGGATCAATTCTTGAAAATGGGTTGTTCAAAAGAAGAAGAAAAAAAGATTTTAACTGAATTGGATCACATAATCCAGTCTTGGTTTCGATCTCAAATCTTCAGTATGTGTTGTTCAAAACTTTTAGTAGGATTAGGATAACTTTGATCCAAACAATTAGATTATACTGATCCCATCAGATGAGGTGGATTCAGTGTGGATTTCAGAAACAAAATGCTATAAATCTTTCAAATTAGTTCTCATTTGAACTGGTTAAGGAAGTGTCTGTAATCAGCTCAAGACAGACCGTTAGTTATCCCAAACCTAATGTAGATACTAACTCAGCACAGACCAGATCTTCAGGGGCCAGTTTTTCGAAAGTAATCTGATCGAATTTCAGCTATCAAATCTTGAAAATGAGTTGTTCAAAAGGAAAAAAGGATTTTGAAATCAGATTAGATCACAAAATCCAATCTTGATTTTGATCTGGATAAAATCATCAGTTTGTGTTGTTCAAAACATTTTAGTAATATTGGGATTCCGTTGTTCCAAAAAAATCAGGATTATACTGATCCCATCAGAAGGGTGGATTTCAGGAACAAAACTGTAAAAAAAAAAAAAACTTTAAAACTGGTCAAAAATACAAGAAATAAATTAGAAGTAAGCAATAGGCTACATATTGAGCCTTTCGGTAAACTACTGTAAAGTAAAAAGAGATTTTGGTGCAATAAAATAATCCCTAAACAGCTGTAAATATCAAACAAAAATATTATATTTAATTCAAAGTGGATTTTTTTTATGACTGTTTGTAAATTACATTGACACAATCATGAGATATGAACCAGTCAAAAGTTCTTTGCAAGAAAACTGAAAGTTTCTCGGGTGAATGCTACAAAGAACTTTTTGGAAAGAACTCCCCTATCTCATATTCTTTCTATCACCATGTCCCTTATGTCCCTTTAGGGGTGCCACTATTTATCCAGGTTTGGTAATCTGAAAAAGTTTGTATCTGGATCAGGGTGATCCAATCCAATTTTGCTTTGAAAAACCATCACAAAAGTAAAATGGATTACCTGATCCTGGATAGCGAAACATGGGATTTCCAAATCCAGATCATTCTGATCCAGATTAAAGTTTTTGAACAACTGGCCCCAGAAGTTACGTCTTAAAGGGTTAGTTCACCCGAAAATGAGAATTTTGTCATTAATTACTCGCCCTCAAGTTGTTCCAAAGCCATAAGACTTTCGTTTATCTTCGGAACACAAATGAAGATATTTTTGATCACAGAACGCTGCCAGATTTCCTTCCATAGACTACCTTTGTTACTACCACTTTGATGAAAGAGATTGGAAAAATAATCCATATACAATTGAGTGGTTTAGCAAGAATTTTATGAAGAGAATAAATTGCTTGTTACAACGAACAGATTTAATTTAGGCTTTTACTCGCATATAAACATTGATGAGAGAACATAAGCAGAAGCTCAATTAGGGGTGTCGCAATATACCGATACTGGCGATAACCACAATATTTAAAATTAATAGGACTCTTATAATATCATGACATGTAAATACTCCAGCACCAGTACCTGGTTGACCTCTCAGGTGGCAGTATTGTACCTTAATGCTGACACCTGTCAAACAAGAAGAAGAAGCCACAGCACATACAGCTATTCTGAGAAGAACGATGTCATCCAAGCGGGAGAGAGAGAGGTTCTGCCTACACCCAAAAAAAGTAAGCTCACCAGTGTGGGAGTTTTTTTTAGCTTCCAAGAAGCTCCTTGGACAGCCCAATCTGCAGAATGTGCCTGTCTACGGTCAGTGAGGTTTTTACCCACCTCCATGTCCATCACCGTGTGGATTACGCTTTTTTACAGAGAGTAAATTGTAAGAGCAAATTTCTGTGTTCATATATTTAAATAAAGGGTGATTCTTTTAATAAGTGCCGCGCTTTCTTTTTCTCGTCTTACTTTGCATTTGTAATGTATTTGCAATCAAGTTTAATACAGCCTTAGTTTGTAGTTCGTAGCACTTGATATTTTTTGTTCAAATCTATTACATGATTAAAATGGATCTAGAAAAACTGAGCGACCACATTGCTACATTAAACTCTGTAAAATGTTAAGTTGGTCGCAGTGCCATCATGTACTTAAATGCCTCATCTGTGGCCGTTCTAGCCACACATTAAAACTGAATTAGCAGTCGCTTACTACATGACATCATTGGTGACGGCGCAACCATAGCTTAAAGAGTTTAAAATACAGGTATGCAAGTTAACAGGTTAACTATCAGTTTTTATGTTAATATTTATTTGTCATACTGTTGAACTTGACAGTATTTTCTCTCTTGTTATTTCAAAGTGATCTACAAAGAAGACAGAGAAAACCAGATTCTCAGGTCGATTGAGATTGAGAATGCAAGAAGTGAAAATGCATATGCCCTGTGTTTATCAGTATCCACATGTTCGTTGGGTAAAAAAAGAAAAACTAAATGAACGAAGTAAAAATTAATTTGACTGATACTTGAAGAAAAACTAAATAAAAAAAGTAAAAATGAATTTGACCATAGAAAAACTAAAATATAGGATATAATAAGTTTTAAAAAATAAATTTAAAATGTAATATATATATATATATATATATATATATATATATATATATTAGTGCTGGGCAACGATTAAATATTTTAATCGCGATTAATCGCATGATTTTCTGCAATTAATCGCAGTATGCGCAAAATTCAATAATGAAATCAAAAGTAGTGTATTGCTTAATTTTATTCTTTCAAAGTACTGCTGTATGAACAAAAGTGCAATAACATTTGGTTTGTCAAAACTTTAAACAAATAAAGTGCTTTTTTACAGCAGTTAAAAGTTAGTAGCAGTTAACATTTCTTAATGTAAACATAACTTAAACATTACCGTAATGTAATCAAATTAAATATAACATTAACGTATAAATAAAACATTAACGTTTTGTTTAGATTGTAAAAAAAAAAAAAACATGTCCAGAACCTCGATCATAACATTATAACTGGCACCTTCCGAGCAACAACATCAATCTCCTTTTTGCTGGGATCAACGGTGTGCATTGCATTTAAGTGATACTTGAGACTCGAAGTACTCCGATGATAAGACAATTCAGCTTTGCAGTGGTTACAAATAGCTTTAGTTCTATCAACTCCACCGTGTGGAAGAGGTTTAAAATAAAAATGTCCATTTAAGATTTCGGTACCTTTTTCCATTTTTCTGTCCGCACCAGATATTTTCTGTTTCGCGCTGTAGCTCTCTTAGGCACACAACAAATGCTTTCATTGGTTGAGACGCGTCATCCCAAGCAGCCAGTAGCCTACTGATAAACATCCCACCCCTCCTGCGACCCATGGTTTGTGTTGTATTCGGTTGTATTATTACAGTCTATCTATGTGTATTCAAACGCAGTGAGCAACGGACTTTCAAAATAAAAAGTACGTTAACGCGCGACAAATTAATTGTCGGCATTAATTAATTAATGCGTTAACGAGATAAAAATGCGTTATATATATATATATATATATATATATTCCCCATAGCATCAATGTCAGATGCAGCGTAGAGTTCCCTTGAAAGAGGGAGAAACATCTCAGGTTACAACTGCCCCCCACCGGGTTTCTATAGATATCACAATACATTGTGAATTCTTTTGATCCACAATAACCATGGTGTGAAAAATCTGGTATCGTGACAGCCGTAAGCTCAACCAAACCTGAATAACACTCAAGAACAGCGCACCCAGAGAGGCAGCCTATGGAAGGAAATCTGACAGTGTTCTGTCATCAAAAAGATCTTAATTTGTCTTACGAAGATGAACGGAAGTCTTACGGGTGTGGAACGACATGAGGGTGAGTAATTAATTACAGAATTTTCATTTTGAGGTTAATTAACCCTTTAAACCTATGACGATTAATTTAATCTGATTACAGGGTTTGCTGATTTTTTTAGTAAAATCTGTAGAATCATGGAGCTGAGGGTATTATTGGTAACTGAAAACATCAAATTAGCCAAACTATTGAATAAACAAATGCATTCTACGCAAGCAGATTCTTTGTGGGTCTGGTAACAATTTAGGCATCTGGGTATGAGCTGTTGTAATGGGGTTTGAAATCACTTACCAGGCCTTGATAGAATTCATAGAGATACACTGGTGATAAATCATCCCACCAAAGCGAAAAGGAAACTTGCACTCTTTGCCATCTGTTGTGAGAACTAAAACACACATACACACACACATTGAAACATGAACCAGCAGTTATTAGAAACAGAAACACTAAGAACTAAGAGCAATTTTAGAGTTCATACCTTTCTGGGTCACAGTGTTAGACTGTCCATAAACTAAAATTGCAAAACCAGGTGGCTGCTTACGCTTTAAAAGAAAGAGAGAGAGAGAGAGAGAGAGAGAGAGAGAGAGAGAGAGAGAGAGAGAGAGAGAGAGTTTCAAAAGATGTATCCCAAATAGCTAACATTCAGTAAAACTCATATGGGACACTCACCGATCCAACACACTGCAAACGGGGCAATAAAAAAAGACACGACAGCAGCAGAAGAAACACTCGACGAGTCAGAACTAGAGAAAACACAAAATCCAAGCAAGAGATTTGTGAACGAGGTGTTCTCCGCATGGCAGATCTTTGATCTTTGGACACGTTTCACAGGAATAAAAGCACTAGATAAATTCAGAGAGTTTCCGTCCCACACGCAAGTGTCAGTTGTAAGATTCCTCCATTATATCCCGGGGCGATGGATGCGTGAAAGCTCACCGCAGAAAAAGCCTCTTCAAGGGAGTTCCCACGAGAAAAGCCTGTGATTACACCTGGCGGAGTGGACAGACCCAGCCCAGCACGAGCCTGTGATGTAATACCGATCCTCATGCTTTGATTTAGGGGTTGTTGTCAGTAACAACGGAATCCACCCACAAGGGATGTTGCCGATGTGCCGAGAGAGACCTGAGAGTTTTGCGCGTCACCGCCGCGCTTAAGCGGATCGTATGAATGCAGTTAATCATTCATAGACCGAAACCACCCTCAAAGCGAAAGCTGGGAATACCATCTCTGTGTTAAAAAAATGTATTTAGATACGACTTGTAGTACACTTGAACCCATCTTGTACACTACAAGTGGTAACTTAATACATTTTTTTTAATACAGAGATAGTATGCACATTTTATATCTCAAAATAGGACAGTTGAGTACACTTAGATGTTATTAAGATTATCTTAACCTCCACATAAAGAAGATTTTTAGTATATTAAGTACAAAATTAGTGCACAAAAATAGAGCATTTGAAGAACATTATGGAAGTGTACTTTTTTTCACCTGGGACATTTGGGATGTTCACTCAGGATGTTGGGGTCTCCAGAAACCCCAGACAATAAAATATGATTTTGTAACATAATAATGTAATTTATTTTTTTAAAAAAATGTAATATCACTCACTGTATAAATGTTTTACTCTATAGTTGTCAAGTGTTGGGGGATTTAAGGTATTTTTTTTCAATTTATATAAATAAATTAAAAAATATATTTTTCAAAATACAGGCCTTGATTTAATGCACGATTCCTGCCAACAGAACAAACACTTTTAAAATTAAAATAACATGAAATGTCAAATAAAGCCAGTAGATGCTTCAAATCATTACTCAATGGCTCATCTGCCATTTCCTCATCATGGGTAAACATTTCTTCACATTTTTTTTTAAATTATTTTGAGATTTATGTTTAAACATTATAAAATAATTATTATAACAATAAAAATGACTCTTTTTCCAAGTTTAGCATTTACTGAAGTATCATTTGACTATAGTGTATACATATATATATATGGATTTTATGCATGTTATATGTGTGAATGTTGTGAGTATTTGCATTTGTTTTCCATCGTGGATGTGCTGTGGTGTCTGTAACGAATCAACACTCGAGTTGGGATCCATTTGCAGGCTTTTATTAATAGATAGAATAGTGAAACAGGCCAAGGTCAAACAGCAGCGAACAATTATGTCAGAGATCAGGCAAACTCGTAGTCGTGAGGCAGGCATAAGTCAGGACAGGCGGAAAAGTATCGAGCAGAGATATCCAGGCAAACAAAACAACAAGGCAGGCAGCAAGGGTCGTAAACGGGAAAACAAAGGGGTCAATACCAGGTAATTAGACAACAGGAAATAACGCTCAGAGATGTACCGTGGGAGGAAACAAGACTTCGCAAATGACATCAGTCAAAGCGTCTCTTTTAAAGTCCACTTGATAGTCTGCAGCTGGTGCTGCAATCAGCGTCAGGCTACGGGGATTCTGGGAAATGTAGTGAAGTGCAGTGTGTAGTGTGTGTATGTTAATATTCCGGTGAGGGTTCCCTCTGCTGGTCAGAGGAGGGGATCGCGAAGTTCGTCTTCGTGACAGTGTCACTCCTTAATTTCTATGTGTGTTCTGCATTGTAGTTGATTTATTCTTGACAAATTATATAACAGAAAGCATCTTGGCAGCCCCTTTATCATTTCTCATGAGTGATTCTGCGGGTTTGGGGGTGTTATGTGTGTTTACACCATCAGGGATGTGTTGTGGCATCACCCCTTCATTTTTTTGTGTGTGTTTTCTGCGATGTAACTGAATTTATTTTGACAAATTATTTAACAAAAAGCAATTTTTTGTAGTCTCCCATTGATGTCTATGGGTGATTTTGAGGGGGATGGGCTATTTGTGGGGGTGTGGAGTGATGTATGTGTGAGTGAGCATGAGTGCTCCACGTTGTGGATGTGCTATTGGGTTGACACTTCACTTCTGTGTATTTGTGTGCTGTGTTGTGGCTGATTTAGTTTTTTTATTTGACAAATATTTTTTTTTTAAAAAATAGATTTTTTCATTTCATTCATTTAAAGTTCACACTAACATACAACCAGGTGTCATCTAATCTATAATCCAATTTATTTATTTATTTATTGTGTGTTCGTAGAGCTTACAAGTGTCAACCATGGCCAGTAGCTCTCGATTGCCGATTTCGTAGTTAACCTCCCCCAGGGTGAACTTCCTGGAAAAGAAGGCACATGGATGAAGACGAGGAGGTGTCCCCTGCTGCTGAGATAAGATGGCCCCCACACCAGTAGTTGAGGCATCTACCTCTACGATGAACTGTTTCTTTAGATCTGGATGAATCAACAGTGGAGCATGAGTGAAGGTATCCTTGAGTGTTTGGAAAGCAGAGGAGACTGTAGGTGTTCAGTTGAGGGATTTAGGTTTATTTCGCAGAAGATTGGTGAGAGGAGTGGTGATGATACTGTAATTCTTGATGAAACGACGATAGAAGTTTGAGAATCCAAGGAATAGTTGGAGGTCTTTGATAGTGGTAGTTTGTGGCCAATCTCAGACAGCGTCTACCTTCCCCTCGTCCATCTCGATACCTTGTTCACTGGTGTTGTATCCAAGGAATTGTGTTGTGGCTTGTTGAAATGAGCACTTCTCAACTTTAAGGTAGAGTTGGTAATCCCTGAGCCTCTGGAGGACCTCCGCAACGTGCTGGCGATGTTCGGCCTCGCTCCGGGAGTAGATGAGTATGTCATCGATGTAGACCAGAACAAACTTATGAAGGAACTCCCGGAGCACCTAGTGCATAAAGTCTTGAAATACGGAGGGGGCGTTGACCAGGCCATAACCAGATATTGATAATGACCTGTAGGGGTCACGAATGCCGTCTTCCACTCGTCCCCCTCACATATTCGCACGAGGTTGTATGCACTGCGGAGGTCCAGTTTAGTAAAGATGGATGCTCCTTGAAGTTGTTCAAGGGCAGCTGGGAAGAGGAAGAGGATATCAGAATTTGACAGTACTTTTGTTCAGAGCTCGATAATCAATACAGGGTCGAAGACCACCATCCTTTTTTGCCACAAAGAAGAAACTGGAGGCAGCAGGGGATGTAGAAGGGCATTTGTATCCTTGTTTAAGAGTCTCTTCAATATATTCCTCCATGACCTTTTGCTCAGGAAATGAAAGTGGGTAGATCTTACCATGGGGCACTGGCGCATCCGGGATGATGTCTATGGCACAGTGTCATGGCCGGTGAGGAGGCAACGACAACGCCCATTAAGGACAGAACACATCACTGAAGTGGGCGTAGCAATCAGAAATGTCGATGGATTCTTTCTAGGACTTTCTCAGGACTTTCGATGGATGTGGAATGTACAGGGAGTGGAGTTACTGGATTTGGAAGATCTGGAAAACAACCAGGAAAACACTTATCGCCCCACTTCAGGATTTCTCCATTTCTCCATGAAATCACGGGGTCATGTTGCTCCAACCATGGATGCCCCAATACTATACTGACGGTGGAATTCTCCAGAACCAGTAAGGTAATTTCCTCTGTGTGTAGAAATCCGAGTTGTATTTGAAGTGGGCCTACTTCATATTGAATGTTGCAACGACTTATTGGTTTCCCGTTGATGGATTGGATCTGATTCTTGATGGGTATCTTCTTGAGTCTGAGCTGGCGGCAGAGTTCCCCGGATATGAAGTTCCCGGCTGACCCAGAGTCGAGGAGGGCGCGTACTGGAAGACAGACATTAGAGGCAGTAAGGAATAGTTCAGCAGTTAGTGGTGTTTGATTGATCATATGGGAATGAAACACTCTCACCGTTTGGCGTGGTGGATGAATGGGACATGTAGAGAGGACAAGTCCCCCAGCTCCACAGTATAGACATAACCCCTGGGTCAGCTGTCTCTGCCGCTCAGCTCTAGATAGATGAGAACGATCCGTTTGCATAGGTTCTGGTTCTGGAGAACCGGTATAGTCTGGCTGGTGGGAATGCGTTGGCTGGCCCTGTAGGTCTTCATTCTTCGAATGGAGAGTTGAATGAAGCATTCTAGTCCCATAGAATCGTCGTATGCAGCCATATGCAATCGAACCCATGGATTTAATCCTTGACGATATGTAGTGATGAGTGATCGTTCGTTCCATCCACTTACTGCTGCTTAAGTTCGGAACTGGAGAGCATACTCAGACACAGACAGGTTATTTTGTGTTAAGTGATACAGTTTCTTACTCACAGAGAAATCTCCATCTGGTATCCCACAAACTTCACGAAAATGATTGATAAAGTTAGATAAGGTTTGTGTTACCACACCATTCTGTTCCCAAATAGTATGGGCCCATTGAAGTGCTCGTCCCCTCAGCAGAGTGATGATATATGTGATCTTAGCTCTCTCTGTAGTAAAACGGGTCGATTCTATCTCGAGGGCCAGCGAGCATTGCAAGAGGAATCCATTGCAATTCTCCGCCAGACCAGAGTAGGGCGCCGGTGTGGCCACGGGACTGGAGGCCACAGGTGGTGAAAAAGGGTCCGATGTAGGTGGTGTGGTAATGGTAAGTTGCAATGATATAGATGATAGGAATAGTTCGTAGATAAGGATACTGACAGTCTGTTTGTGACGATAATGACAGAGCACACACTTCGTACACAGGGGAGCCAGGTAGATGAATATCTGAAGATAACGACTGATGATGACACAGGTAAGCGAATAGCCACAGGATGACTAGGAAACCAGTGAAGACCAGGGAACTGGATTATCAAAGGTGAGTAACGCAGGTAGAGAGTCCGTAACCGAAGTTGAGACCGGACAAAGTGCTGAAGTGAAGTATGTGCTTATGAATGGTGGTGGTAATGAAGTGATTGGAGACAGGTGGCGGCAATCAGTACTCGGGTGAGGGAGTGTGTCGTGATTGGATGGGAGCAGAGCCTGACCGATCTCTAACAATGTGAGGAAATATGTAATTTTATTCTTCTTTAAAGGAGAGTCTGGGTGTGACTGTTTTGAAGTGAAAAGTCAAAGCATGAAAAAAAAATGTTCTTAAATTAAATCTTGCCATCTGGTCTTTGTGCTTAAAGTTGCCGCTTTGCTTAGTTTGCTCTCTGATAAAATGGCGGGGTTTAAAGCAGTGATGTCACTGATAGCTTAGCCCCACCCACTTAAGTTTTCAACACTTGCAACTTTTTGGGATGAAGGTCACATACTATGAACCTGTCAGAGTGTTAGATGATCTGTTACAGCATCAGATGTCAAAGATGAGTTAAAAATAAATTTATGTAAGATTTTAAGCATTCTATCAATTACAATAATTGTTAATAAACTGCAATGGACTATCTGGTGCTGTTCAGATAGACAAGTAAGGTTTGACAGTAAAAAACTGCATTTGGGTCATTCCTGGGATTCGGTAATTTTTCAGTCCCCCAGACTTTTTAAAGTGGTGGTTCACCATGAAATGTTAAAAGCTTTTCACAATACTTTGGTATGTCCATTATAATAAATAAAAACAATTTACATTTAAATAATTTAATCATAAAATAATGTCTTATTTCTATCATACACTAGCATTTTGTCATATTCCTCGAGGCACTTATCTGAATTTGTATTACTAAAATGTTTAACAAAATGTGCACAATGTCTGTAATTTTTGGTAATATTGTATTAGTATTATATAAGTATTTATTTGTTACTTTCTTGTGAAAAATATTTTTCTAAAAAAATGCAAAAAAAACTGACTATAAAGTTATGTCCCTCAGTCTGAAGTCATCCCCGTAACACCAACCATTCTCGACCTATAATAATTTAGACCACCCAGATGTGACATCATTGTCACAGTTTCACTCTGTTTGGACTTTGTTTTCCTGCTTGGATATTTCCCGCCACTAGTTTGTTGTCATGGTTTTTGATTTGAGTCATCGCTGTCAGCTGTGTGTCGTTTATCACCTCATTTTCACCTGTATTTAAGTTCCCTTGTTTCGGTTCACCATTGTCAGGTGGCGTCAGTGTTACGTGTGTGTACAGCGCATCATGTTTGCATTTACCTTTAGTCCTTTGAATTTATTAAAGACTGAATTCTCTCTTCATCATCGTGTTGAAACAGAATACCCGACCATATGAATACCCGACCAAATGATTTGCAGCGTGTTTTTTGAGTTTTGTTTTTTGAACATGTGTTTTAAGACTTGTTTTTCCTCATCACCATGGACCTCCCTGCTGTTTGACTCATGTGCCTTGAACAGGGAGATCAATCCCTCGAGGAATTTCTAGAAAACGATTTCAACCTGGCCCATCAAACAATCTTCATGGGTGACAGCTTATGCTCATTCCTGATCGCTGGAGAGCTTCATGGAATTCGTGGAGTGAGTGCTGGCGCCAGCCCTACTCATAGCCCAGTGCACAACCTAAACCACCCACCGCAGGCCACGTGAGTGACTCCGCCACGACGTTTGAGCCAGCGCCTACAGAAGTGACCAAGCTGAACAACATGAGAGAGCCTGGGCAACAAGTGTCTGACAAGGTGCTGCACCATCTATCGCTGAGGGAGTTCTTGTGGAGCCCCACCCTCCCGCCACTGAGAGTGAGGTTTTTGGTTTTAGCACGAAAGAACCGTAATAATTTGAAAAATGGAAATTTTTAACCTGTCATCATAAACGGTCAGCCATGTCCCTAATTCTCTGTTCCCACCCAACCTCCCTCTCCCACCACCTCTCCAAAATTCTATTGAGACTGTTTTATTTTTTGTGGCTTTTTTTATTACCCTTAAAGATCCTCTCCAGAATAAAGATCCTAACCATTTCTGCCACCCAGCATTCGCTGTCTCCCGTCAACCCCTCTATTCCACCTCAACTTCACCTCAGTGGCTCGGTTACATAGCTGGACTGGTGGGAGTCACCTCCTCCTGGGCTTGGGTAGCCCGTGTCTCGGCCTCCGGCCTCTATGTGCTCCACTCCACTTCGACCAGACGCCCTGACTCCTATGCCGGCGCTCCTTCCTCGACATCAGCAGGGACCTTTGGGCATTCAGCCTCGTCGGACTCCTACAGTACGTCTGCTTCGCCTCGGTTGGACATCGCACCACCTTCGCCACTGACTGACCGGCCTTTCACTGTCCTCCGCCCTCCCTCAGGCTCCGCCTCCGCCCTCAGTTGCTCCAGCTTAACCTCAACCCTCCGGATCCCAGCTTCCACCTCGGGGGGTTGTCAATGTGGCTCCGTAATGTTCGCCTGGCCCATCAGTGTCCTTTTGCTTCATCGGTTCTCTGGATATACAGTGGGCTCCACCTCCTACGTCAATCCAGCTGTCTTCCTCCATGGCTCCTCCCTCCAGTGACGCCACTATGGAGCACAGCCCTGGTTGTGCATTGGGGTACCATCAGCCTGCCTCTGTTCAAGGCCACCCGTTGGATCACCTTGTAACGCCCCGACCTGTAACACCTTGGACTTTTCGTGCAATCCTTCTCCCGGACTCTCATCCTCCACCTGAGCCTCCTCCATTCTTCTGCCGGCGCGAGGTTGTGCCTTTCCGGGAGGGGCGTACTGTCACAGTTTCACCCTGCTTGAACTATTACCCTCCACTAGTTTGCCATCATGGTTTTTGATTTGAGTCATCTCTGCCAGCTGTGTGTCGTTTATAACCTCATTTGTACCTGTATTTAAGTTCCCTTGTTTCTATTCACCATTGTCGGGTATCGTCAGTGTTACGTGTGTACAGCTGTTAATGTTTGGATTTACCTTTATGCCTTTGGATTTATTAAAGAGTTATTTATTCTCTCTTCATCATTGTGTTTGTGTTGGATCATCTACAGTACACAGCGTTGTGACAATCATTTACCAGAAATGGCATCATTCAGGTCTCTAACAGTGGTGCAGAAGAAGGTTAGTAATATCATAGTTATTTTTTTTTTTTAGGCATTTTATAGTCTGGGAGGGTTCTGTCAAGCTGAACAACTCAACCCCATCACATAAAATTAAGATGGAAAATTATTACTTTTCAAAACTTTATTTTAATCCATATTTATTTCATTGCTGCCATATATGGTCTACTCCCCTACACTTCATGAGCAGTGGTCATTTTGTGCAAAATCTCAACCCCATCACACTTAACTTTGTCAGCTATCAAACAATGAGCTATAGAGATAAAATTAAAAATATAAAATTGAAGGCAGTGTCTCCCTTCAAACCACCTTCAACCTCATAACACCTCATCTCAACTGTTCTTTAAATTAATAGTGAAGACAATTAAAAATGCAGGTGATTCTTGGTGATTACCACCTGACCAGACATGTTAAGGACTAACATGTTAACTACCAGTTTTAGTTAAACATCAAAATTGAATATATATATATATATATATATATATATATATATATATATATATATATATATATATATATATATATATTATTATATATTATATTATTATTATTATTTTTTTTTTACAGAAATAAAGAGATCACAGACACACAGATTGTCAATTTTTAACTTCATTCCAATTAAAATGTGAAAATTATCATTAGTTATTAAAGTGTTATGAGGGACACATGAGCTGTAGGTGTTTTCTTTATAACAGGTAGTTTGTAAAATCCCTTTCAATCCAATTCCATTTTGTCCATTACAGGGTTGGAGGTAAAAGGTGTTTAAATCTGAAAAGAAAAAACGGAAAATAATAAAAGGTCTTTAATGCATGAGGTAGGAAAAAATGATTTGTTGTAGGTTAGATACAGTATGTGCCTAATGATGTGGGGTATTTAGAAAAATCAATTGCATATAGTATAAATTGTATAAATCCAGAATGAAATATTACAGAATTCCAGGAATGGCTAACAAAACTCTGCAGGGATCCATGAATGGCGAATCTGTATGTGAAGCTTTAAAGTATAGAGAGAAGGCAAATGGGCATTTGCAAGATAATGATCATATTCCAGAAAACAAAAAATAGCAAAGTATTTAAAGGAGCAGATTGGTCAGTTTGTGCCAAGGTTGTGCCAAGGTTCTCGCAAAGTCATGTACAAACATTGATAATGATAAAATGGAATATTCCAATAACGTTCATATAACCAAGTAAAAAAGACATTTTTTTAAAAAAAATGCACATTTTAAATATTCAGAAATAGCGTATTTATAACTCAAAGGAAACAGGAGCAAAACAAAAGAATTTTAGAAAAAAAATGTTTGCTAGGTATAGGAAAAAAGTGTTTAGTAAAATTTTATTTAGTAAATATTTAATGCAGCATCTCAATAAATATAAACTGCTATGTATAAGCCTACGATGATTAATGTTCAAAATTGTTTTAAATGAAATGGAAGAACACTGTTGAAACGTCACATGGATATTAACAACTCTCATGCATTTGATTTAGACGCCATCTAGCGCACAAAAGATGCATATACACTCGAGCAGTAATGACTTTCAGTTTCATGTTCATTCATTCATTCATTCATTACATTACATTCATTACTGAATCTAGGCAGACATTCAGTAAGACAAATAGACGGTTGTCGTTTCAGAAATGTCCTTTCCTGAGAATTAACGGTACGTTTCACTCAGAATAACAAGGAAAAATCCCACTGAATTCCGACTATTTTCTGTTCGATTCCTTCGTATCCAGATGGGGGAATTCCGTCTCAAAGTTGATTCTGGGAAAGTCTCACTGAGATTCCAGGGAATCCCTCTGAAGGTGTTTATAAAGCTCTCGGAATGTTCTGTGATCAGAGCTAAGTGAGCTTGAGGGGAAACTTCAGTAAAGAACTCGATTCAAGGACGCAGCAGCTGTTCCAGAAAAGGTCAGGCGACACGTGTGTGTGTGTGTGTGTGTGTGTGTGTGAGAGTGTGTTCAATTGAAAATGAAAACTAAAAACTAAAACCTGAGCTAAAATGACAAAAGAAAGATTTTTTATTTTTATTTAGATTAGTCAGTAATGATTAAAATTAGTTTTACATATCACAGTCCTCGGTATGCCCTCAGTTACAGAGCAAAATTCATAAAAATGTTCCTTGAAGGAACATTACTGAATCTGAAGTAATTTTTCTCTTTTGTAAATAGCATGGATCTATATGCTTTAGAGGAGAATAGTTATAACTCTGGGTCAATTATAACAGTCAGTTTAACCACTCAGAAATTAGGTTGAAACCACTAGTTACATGACCATGATTTGCAGGACAAAAACGAATTTTGAAGTAAGAATTATACATTTTACATCAGGTTATTATGTTTTTTGAGCTTTTATTTGTGACCATGTTAGTAGATGCTAAATTATCAGAAAACATGAAGCAGCAGATTCTGTGTTTGATTTGGTGTGTGTGTGTGTGTGTGTGTGTATTAATGGGGAATATCCCAAAGAGTTTGTCAAAATAATTGTTTTCTCTACCGGGTTTATCTAGGTATAGGTTTAAATCCGTATTTCAAATGATATTTTCTGAAACCCTCCTATTTTTGCTGTGGCTGAGTAAAATTGTGAACACAATAAATAATACTCTGAGAGTGAAGAATGTAATCAAACTAGTTTTTAAGTTTAATGCTTTTTAAGTTTAAAGTTTATTTACACATTGAGTTTATATATAGTATATATATATGTATATATATATATATATATAGTTAAACTCGCAGAAAAAAGCGGCATACAAATAGTGTTACTGTTACTGGGACGCTAGGGTACACCATTTGTGCATATTGGTTCCTTAAAAGTACATATATTGGTACCAAAGGTGTACATATTAGGATCATTTCAATGGACTCAGTGACAACAGAGTGTAGGTTTAGGGGCAAGTTGTCATTTATTTTACATGTTGTAATTATAGATAATTTATTCATAGCAATTTCTTTGTGCCATATGCTGTGAAAGATGCCTTTTTTAAGATTGTACACATTATTATATTTGCCATTCCTCTCAAATTAGACAACTTTGAGACAACTGACCCAACATGCCCCACCACTGTGCTGTACAGTGTGAATTGGGTCATATTTGTTTGACCTTTGATTTTTGAGCTACACGAATATGTGAACTTTTGCCCACAATGATAAGGGCACAAACTAAAAAACATTAAAATAAAGCAGCAGGACGTTCGCCGCTAGAGAGCTGATTCATGCAGTGAGCAAAATGTGCGTCATGAGTGTCTGATCACAACCATGTGTGGATGACAAAACGCTCCGCTGGGCTGCGGCAGTGTGACCAGACTCACTCGAGCTGAGCGCCAACAACTTTATTATCCCCATATGAGCTGGACGCCGATCATTTTGTTTTGCTTACATGACACACAGCCAGACTCTGCAGTTTTGGGTATTTTCAGTGAGTCAAGCGTCGGCTTGTACAACGGACGGGAGAAGCCATGAAGATCTGTCCGTCTGGGTCACTGTAGGTGATTCACACGTGGAGCTCAAAGTACTATGGCGTGTGTATGATTCAGTCATTTGACACACACTTCAGACTTTCATTCTGCTGAGCTGAGAACACAGATAAACCCTTTAGTAGAATCAGCATAATCATATTTGATGCACAAAATTCTAAGGCTAATCGAATTCTAAATTATCAACCTTGTTGAAAAAAACTGATTGACGTCTGACTGATAGTTTATACTTATATAGCAAGTTATATGTAAAAAACGTCCAAGTCATGGTTCACGTGTCTTTTTGCTGTGAAATCTTTACTGATTTTTATAAAGTAAACTAAAGAATAACTTTTATGTGAGTAATATTAAAAGATGAACACTGGACTGATTATCCACACTTTTGTGTGAGTACAATCCATCAGGCTTTTAAAGAATGTTTATATGTTCATCTCTCAATCGTCATTGTATTGCATTGCATTATGTTTTTTTTATCATAAAACTAAGCATTTAAATATCATCTTATAATAAGACATTATTGGCAGATATAGAGAGACACTGACAACACTGATATTTATGTATGTAGTCTGGTATACTGTTATAAACATCTCATTGATTTACATTAGAAGCTATCAGAATTTCATTTTATTAGTTGGCAATATAAATATCAGCATCTGCACCAAATATCACTTTGAAAATTGAGCTCCATATTCTCATTGCCTCATACTAAATGAGCCATAAAAGCCTAATGTATCAAAAATGATACTCAACAGAAAACACATGCAAACTTTTTTCTTTCTTTCTCTCTTTCAGATTTTAAACTTTCAATAAACTACCATTTCAACAAAATTAATTTTTCGGACTTATTTCATATATCACGCTTTACAGGGTTGAGTATTGTTTTTCCGATTCAGATTGTGCCTTTATGGGGAAATATGTGCACCTACTGTAATTAAAGCACACACACTTACAGCTTGAAGAATTAAGGCGTATAGACTGAAACAATGTCATTATCTCAGTGTTTTTTTTCTGCTGTTTTTGTGGGTATGGAAAGTTGAGATCCATGGTGCTGCTAGGCGTTTTTGGGTTTGGCGGTTTGCGCACGGAAGGAGGTATTTGATGTTTGTAGTGTGGGAGGATTGAGGTGGGATTCAGCGATTGGGTTTGGCACAGGAAGTGACTCACCTCACTGAGGAATTAGGCCAACAGTCTGACACTTATTATTATCATTATAATCATTCACACAATTATCAGGATTACTGTAGGATCTCTAAAGCATTAGAGCGATGTTAGATAAGCATGAGTAGCCGATCAGACAATCAGTAACACTTCACAATAAGGTTACATTTGTTTACATGAACTAACAATTAGCCTAAATACTTTTAAAGTGTTTATTATTCTTAATGTTAATTTCATCATTTACTACTACATTATTAAAATTATTAAAACTATGTGAATATTATTAGTAACACTTTACAGGAAGGTCCTATTGTTGTTTAATTAACATTGACTAACAATGAGCAATACATTTGTTACTGTATTTATTCATCTTTGTTGATGTTGTTAGTTCATGTTAATTAAGGTCCATTAAATAATATTAACAAATACAACTTTTGATTTTAATAATGTAGTAGTATCTAAATGTTAAAATTAACTAAGATTAATAAATGCTTTATTTTATCAAAGATTAATATTTTTCATTGTTAGTTCAAGTTACCAATTGGAGCTGTATTCATGTTATTCAAGTCTGCGCTAAAATGAACTAACAATAAGCAGTTAATAAAAAAGCTAACAAAATATAGGCCTATGTATCAATACTAGTTAACGCATTAACTAATGGGAACATATTGTTAGGCCTAAGTGTTACTTAGATGTCAATCAACATTATATGCCATATAATAGTGTAAAGTATAAATGGATTTTAACATTAAAAAAAAAGTTTCTATGTATACGGAATTGAGATAGTTTTGACTGACCCGTTTTCAACCGGGTGTAAACAGGGTTGGGGAGTAACGAAATACAAGTAACTTAGTTACATTACAGTTACATTTTAAATGGGTGGTAATCAGATTACAGTTACATCTGAAAAGTATTTTAGATTACCAAAGTGATTACTTTGGATTTTAATGTCATTTAAACAGCAATTGGTGATTCTCTGACTCTGACAGTTTGAAAAAACGGAGTTAAGTTTCATCAACATTTTAATACTTTTAAGAGGGATCATAAAAAATTTGATATTTTTAATTAATACTGTCCTGAACAAGACAAAATGACTGAATTTACAAAAAAAACTGTCAATATAACTGTCCTGTCATAACCTGGATGATCCACGACTGTTTTCATGTTTTGTGATAGTTGTTTGTGAGTCATTTTATAATTGTAAAAAAGGTTTTTTCAACTTTTTATCACAATTTGTTTTTTCCCCTCACAATTGTGAGTTTGCATTTGCAATTGGGAGATATAAACTTGCAATACTGACTTTTTGTCTTGCAATTGTGAATTTAGTATGTGAGTTTATATCTCATAATTATGACTTTTCTCAATATTGTGAGTTTATATCTCATAATTATGACTTTTCTCAATATTGCGAGTTTATCTTATAATTTTGACTTTTCTCAATATTGTGAGTTTATCATAATTTTGACTTTTCTCAATATTGTGAGTTTATCATAATTTTGACTTTTCTCAATATTGTGAGTTTATCATAATTTTGACTTTTCTCAATATTGCAAGTTTATATCTCATAATTCTGACTTTTCTCAATATTTTCAGTTTATATCTCATAATTTTGACTTGTCAATATTGCGAGTTTATATCTCATAATTCTGACTTTTCTCAATATTGTGAGTTTGTCTCATATTTTTGACTTCTCAATATTGTCAGTTTATATCTCATAATTTTGACTTTTCTCAATATTGCGAGTTTATATCTCATAATTCTGACTTTTCTCAATATTGTGAGTTTATATCTCATAATTTTGACTTTTCTCTATTGTGAGTTTATATCATAATTTAGACTTCTCAATATTGCGAGTTTATATCTCATAATTCTGACTTTATACCTCGCAGTTGCAACTTCAAAAAAAGTCAGAATTGTGAGATAAAAACTTGCAATTACCTTTTTTGTTTTTTCCACACTTATTTGTATTCCAAAGTATTCTAAAGTATTTAGATTAAGTTACTAAACTTGAGTAATGTAACGAAATACGTTACAAATTACTTTTTAAAGCATCTATTTTGTAATCTGTACTGAAATACATTTTAAAAATAAGCTACCCAGCCCTGTGAAGTACTAGTTAATAAAGGCGTGGACTGTAAGTGAGTGACAAAGCATCGGGTTAGCTTCAGCAGTAAAAAAAAACGTAAAGTCTGCCGAATTATTAAATGATTCATCCGTAAAATCTAGCCTGACTCAGCACGAAACCCCCTACAAGAGTCTAGCTCACATCCCAAGAGATGCAGGACCCCGTCTAGACCGAGACACGCGTGATTCACACAAACATGAAGAACCGAGCAGAGGTTTGCATTTAAAAGCATTTAAAAGCATCTTCAGGCCAGTGTAACCTGAATGCCGGGATACTATGACGCCTGACGTGCGCGCTTCATTATTCTCCTCTAACGTGGGCGCGGTGCTGTGCTGACGCGATCGCGCTGAAACACACCTGAACACACCTGAACACTGCCGAAGTTTGCTGACTCACCTCAATCGGAAAAAAGCCCTACAGAGGAAGCAGCTCGATTCATTCCAGTGGGACCTTTGCAGCGATATGAGAGATATTGGCAGCAAAAACGATGTCGAGGAACAGCATGATTATAGCAGCAGATTTTTTTCAGACTCAAACGCAGCAGGGTAAGTTTTATTGCTCTTCATTGAGGTGAACTTTTTTTTAGGCTTACTGTGTTTACTGTAAGTGAAACTATACAGATGTCACATCCTACATCGTATTGCCATTTTTATTTATTTGATTTCCCAGTAAGAAAATGTTTTATTTATTCTGACTGTTGAGAGTATAACATTTACATCCTGTAATAACATTTAAATCTAATATGGAAACAAAATTAAATAATTTTAAATATGGCTTCTTCCAATATTTAGATTTCTGTGAATATATATATATATATATATATATATATATATATATATATATATATATATATATATATATATATATATATATATATATTCACAGAAATCTAAACATTGGATTATATAGAATATATTATATATATTTTGTAAAAATATGCAATCAGTGCCATTTAAAGGGATAGTTCACCAAAAAATAAAAAATCTTTAATCATTATGGAAAAAAATAAATAAATAAAAATAAATACTATGAACTATGGAAGTGCCCATCAGCTGTTTGGTTGCATATTCCACTTCTTCTTCTTAAAAAGAAAAAAAAAATCTTTTGTGTTCAGCAGAAGAAAGAAATTCATACAGGTTTCAAACAACTTAAGGGTGAGTAAATGATGACAATTGACTGGGTGAACTATCCCTTTAAATAGACAATGCATAATTTTCATATTCAAACATAACATCCAGAAAACTTGTAATACAAAACTATCACTTGTAATACCTGTGATTTCATCAACTGGACAAAGAGATCTCTGTTTGTTCAAATCTTTACCATGTTCAACTGTGTCTTTCCACCTGACCCTTCAAAATTAATTTATTTCTAGGAGAAGTTGTCTAATTCAGTGTTTTGTCTTATTTACTTCAAATAACCCTTCATAAACAATATACAAGTACATCATCCTTTGAACTCACATCACATTGGATATCATTAAGTATTCATTATTACAATGATTCACTTTTAAAACAATCAATACTGTGGGTGAAAAGAGACTTACCATGTGTAACCATTTTTTTTTTTTTAAATAAACTGCTACATGCTAACACATGAAGACTGTTAGCTGAAAAAATGTTATTGATTTGTTGTTGTTCATCAGGTCTAGAGGAGACAGCAAAGTTTTCGGAAGAGAAAACATGGCAAGATGTTGGCATAGCTGTTTGTGTATATGTCCCTGCTATGCCTCCATATTGCCATTTTTTTTTAATTCCAATGCCTGCACATCAAAAAGAAATGCAACCAATCCATTCTGATGTGTCTATTATTAGTTATTTACAGTGGCTGTTCATGTTTATGACATGTCTCTTGGGAGAAATATAAGAATCGAATTTATTTAAAATTGAATTGTTAAATAGATAATTTTGATATGTTTTGCAAAACTCTCAGATTTATAGTTTTTTTTAAATTATTTTAAAAAACCTCCATTAATTTACTCATGCATTCATTCAGTGAATAATTCAGTTGTTCTTGTGTTATGTAACATTTTATTATGAATAATGATGTACTGTAATTGTGTTTGTGTTGATTTGTTTTCTATTTCAAGTAAACATACTTACCAATAATTTTTAAGCATGCAGTTGTGTTTATTTGTTTTTTTTTTTTTTTTTTTTGGTAACACTTTATTTCAATGTTCCACTTTAGACATCTTTAGGCATACAAGTAATGTTGCATTGAAGTGTATTACTGTATTCTTAATATCTGCTAACACTCTATTTTGATGTTCCCCATCAGACATTCTACTGACTATAAGTAACTTTGCAACTATGTCAACTTATTCTACTAATCTAAACTCTCTCACCTAACCCAAACCTTACAGTCTTCTAATACTCTAATGAGAGTTATATACATATAACTAAACAGAATCTACTTAAGTTGGTAGTTTTAAAATATCAGATTAATTGAACTATCAGGAATAATTTCATCAAAACAATGAGGGTTTAAATCTCAATTATGGGAAGCATCATTAAATTTAAACAAAGTTTTACTGAATTCAACAAAAAATATTGCAATACAACATGTGTGTTCATTATTGATATTTATGAGCCAAAGCACTAACTATTAAACACACACACACAAACACACACACACACACACACACACACAAATGTTTAAGGGAGAATAATTATGCTTATTTGCTGAGAACCTTTATAACACACCCAAATATGAAGCAGGCACCTGGGTAATCCTTCATGGTTAGTCAGCGGTGCCGTCTACGCTCATGTGAAGGGTGTATTTGGGATTAACATTGACTGGGAACAAGAATCTGATGGTAGAGGAAATGACTCAACTGAATTCAGTCTCAGAACCGAACCGGTTCAAACACGACTACTGCTGCAAGACCTTTTACGATGGGTGGGCCATGGTTTGGATAGAAAATCCAATTCTAATGTCTTATTTCTTGTCAGCAATTATGTATAGGCATTCTTTTCTAGGTTTCATAGACCTAGTCTGAACCAAATGAGCCTTTTGGTTGGTTTGGTATTTTAAAGAAAGAAATTAAAGTTTCTGGTTTCAGTTCCTTGTTTATAATTTGGTTTTAATCGTTTAATTACATAATTTATATCTGAGATTCTCGTTTAAGTTAATATATAAACATTTCATTATATAAAAAAGAAACAAAACTATGTAAATATCGAAGTAAAGTCGAAATTTTGCATCTTTGCCGCTACCAAAACATTGTCCATGAAACTCACTACTTTCTTATGTATCTCTACAAATTCATCCTCTATATACTATATTTTATAATCACTCATTCACAATTTAAGTCATCATGTGCTGTACAGTAAATGTCCTAAAAATACTGTGTGAATAGCTGATTCAGGAGATCACAATGATTAAGAGATTAAAAATATCTATCCATCCATCTCTCCATCTATCTATCCATCCATTACTTTATTTTTACTATAATTTGTTTTGGCCAATACAAATGAAGCTGCATAACAAGATACCCACATTAGTAACAATCACACAGTCGTGTCCTTTCCAGTAGAATTGAACAGCCTAGTTCAACACGTTTGTTGCATTTTTTCCGTTAAATGAGAGTTCCCTTTCAGTAAGTCACTCTCAATGTCTCGTCGGACCGACAAATTCGGATCTCGCTAAAGAGACCAATCTACTTCAAGTTTAACTAAAACGAGCCAATGCACATTGGCTTACGATATTTACATCAGCCTCGCCGTTCCGCAGCGCAGGTAGCCTACTAATGAGAAGCAGGTGCATTGCATACTTCTTTGGGAAGAAACCTACGTGCTTCTACGTGCTGGCAAGACAGCATTTCAGGGGTGACCACATTCTCCAACTGATTACAGCTACAGAGAGCGGGGGCGGGGGGGGGGGGGGTGGTTTCAATGAGCTGCTGATCATCCACTGAAGAGGCTGGACTTTTTCCATGTCAGAGTTGCATTGACAGGTTCTCGTGTGTGTTTCTGCACTAAAAGAGAGCGTTTTTCCCTAGAAGAGCTTGCACGGGTCTGAGCTTGCGTCTTTTTAAAGATGACATTCAGTCGGTGTTCTGGATATTGTCATTTCCTGTCCTCATTGACAGCCACCATCAGTCTCTCACATGCTTGGGCATAAGAATGCTGAGACAGTGTTTGTGGGTGGTTTATGTTTTCACATGCACGTCTGCATGCCAGTCAACTATTCTTTCTCCGGAAAAGCTTGAGTCCCCTCTGCTGTTGGCCAGCCACTGAGTGTGTGCAAAAGCACAGCTGCAGGTCTGCTTGACACTCTGGGAGACCGAGGAGATCAGCGAGAGCTTATTCACCAGGCAAAACTTGGACGGACCTCTCGCTCCTCTGCGTCTTGTGTGCCGTTGAGCTGCCAGGTTGCAGCGTGGGTTGTCACAGCAACCCAGCACTTGCTCTCCGCTCTTGGTACATGGTCTATACTCAAGTGCCTCAAATGTGGAGGTGGAGGTGGAGCCCTCCTGCCTATTTTCCTTGGACACCAGGAGAGGTCTACTTTGGTGAAATAGCTTGAGTGAACGGAGGAGTACGGAGGCCTTCGGATGAACCACCCCCCTAGGGCCCCTCCCCCTCTAGAGCATCACAAGTTTCCTTCGGGGCTCCAGCTAAGGATCAGATGTTGATCGTTGCATCAGAGCTTCCCACTGTAATGGTGTGTTCTTATGCTAACTCAGATTCAGAGTTGACAGCCATGCTTTCCCGGGTCTTCCCGGATGTGCAGGGACAACTTGGCAGTATGGAGTTATATTGGTGCCAAAATATGGAACATCAAAAGTGCCAAGTGAGTCAGGCCAAGGCACTCTTAATGCACAAGGGTAGTTCTGAGCCGGTGTTGAGCTGTGCATGCTAACTAACCGTGATCAAAGTCACGGCGTAGGCCCTCAGCCAAACAATGTCCACCTTGGTGTTTCAGAAGCACTCCCTGGCTTCCCTTGCAGAGGTGTGAGACCTCATCAAAGTACGTTTTCTCAATCTCACAAGGTGGCCTTTTTGGTGACGACTGGGCCCAGAAGTTCTCCGCAGTCAGTAGCAGACTAAAGAACTTCCCCTGACGGACCATCAAAGTCCCTTGTGGGCCACCAATGCCCATGTCTTCTGAGTGGAGATCGCTGTCCTACTGGTGAATGACGCGATAGAGCCAATCCTTCCAGCTGATATGAAGGTGGGGTTTTACAGCCCTTACTTCATTGTACCCAAGAAAGGCAGTGAGTCATGAACAATCTTGAACCTGCAAGATTTGAACCAAGGATTGCACAAGCTACCGTTCAAAATGTTGACGCAGAAATGCCTTTCCAAATGCATCGATCCCCGAGAATGGTTTGCAGTGATCAACCTGAAGGATGCATACTTTCATGTCTCAATTTTCCCTGGACACGTGCTTTGCATTCAAAGGTCGAGCATTTCAGTACAAAGTCCTGCCCTTCAGGCTGTCCCTGTGTCTTCACGAAAGTCCTCAACTATCTTGACGATTGGCTCATACTAGCACTGTCCCAAGATTAGTTATGCGACTTGGTACTCAGTCACCTCAGCCAATTGGCTCTTCTTGTCAGCTGGGAAAAGAGCAAACTTTTGCCAGTGCAGAGGATCTCTTTTCTCGGTATGATGTTGGATTCGGTCGAACGGACAGCATGCCTCACAGAGTAACGTGCCTGGTTGAATACGTTCAAAGGCAGGACAGCGGTCCCACTGAAATATTTTCAGAGGCTCCTGGGGCATGCGGGAGCCACAGCAGCAGTAACACCGCTCCGTTAGCTTCATATGAGTCCACGTCAGCACTAGCTTCATGGCCAAGTCCCGAGATGGGCTTGGCAATGCGGCACTCATCATGGGAAAATCACACCGCATATTTCCAAACCTTTAACCCGTGGTCAGACCCTTCATTTTTCTGGGCTTTCGTGCCTCTAGAACAAGTGTCCAGGCATTCTCTGGTATTAACAGATACTGGCTGGGGTGCCATGTACAATGGGCATGCAGTCTCAGGTGTTTGGATGGGACCCAATCTGCATTGGTGCATCAACTCCCTTGAGTTGCTGGCAGTACATCTTGCACTGAGCGATCTAAAAAAGTGCCTACAGGGCAAAGAAATACTGGTCCGTACAGACAGTACTGCGGCCATTGCGTACATCAACCATCAAGGTGGTTTACGCTTCCATTGCATGTCACACCTCGCCTGCCATCTCCTCCTCTGGAGTCGGAAGCATCTAAGGTTGCTTCCTGCCATTTACATTCCTGGCACACTGTGAGGTTGGTGAGCTGTGCTACCAGGAGAAAGGGGACTCCATCCCAAGGTGGTCCAGCTGACTTGACGTCGTTTCAGAGATGAACAGGCAGACCTGTATGCCTCTCCAGAAACCACCTACTGCCAGCTGTTTTATTCCCTGACCGAGGGAATACTCAGCATGGATACACTGGCACACAGCTGGCACCAGGGCCTACACAAATATGCATTTCCCCCAGAGAGCCTTCTTTCATGGAAATTGTGCAAGGTCAGGGAAGACGAAGCACAGGTCTTGCTAGTTGCACCTTACTGGCCCAACCGAACATGGCACCCTCAAAGTCTATGCTGCTACAATTTCTGCTAATCATCACCCCATAGGAGGCAAGTAGGTTGGGAAGCTCTACCTGGTCATCAGGTTCCAGGAGGGGTGAGGAGGTTAAATCCTCCTCGACCTCCCTCCATACCTTCTTGGGACCTCACTCTGGTACTCAGAGCACTTCAGATTGTCTCATTTGAGCCTTTGCAATCAGTTGATCTAA
Source organism: Zacco platypus (assembly GCA_038088235.1). Lineage (NCBI taxonomy): Eukaryota > Metazoa > Chordata > Actinopteri > Cypriniformes > Xenocyprididae > Zacco > Zacco platypus. The sequence continues at coordinate 9,585,640 of CM076085.1, read as the reverse complement.
AGATTCTAACAATGAAAACTTTACTTCTGGTTGCATTGGGCTCCATCAAGAGGGTAGGGGATTTTCGGTCGAAGAATCATGCCTAGAGTTCCGGCTGGGTGATGTCCATGTTACTGAGACTCCAGCTTGGCTACATGTCCAAGGTTCCCACTACTCCTTTCAAGAACAAGGTGATGAACCTGCAAGCGCTGGTGGGCAGATCCTGCTCTAGCTTTGCTTGTCCCGTCTGTGCACTACAAATGTACATTGAGCGGACATAAAGCTTTAGGACCTCAGATCAGTTCTTTGTCTGTTACAGAGGCCAGCAGAAGGGAAAGGCTGTCTCCAAGCAGAGGATGGCCCAGTGGATAGTGAATGCCATCGCCTTGGCTTACCAAGCACAAGGCATGCCCTGCCTGCTCAGGCTGAGAGCTCACTCTTTTAGAAGTGCTCCACCCTTCTGAGCGCTGGCACGTGGTGCCTCGCTGACAGGTGGTGCCTCGCTGACAGGTATTTGTAGAGCTGTGGGCTGGGCGAAACCCAACATGTAAGCTAGATTCTATAGCCTTTATGTTGAGCCGGTCTCCTCCTGTGTTCTCACCTCAACTGGTCACGTAGAGGCCCGGCTTAGTGTTGGCCTACTGCACTAATACATGCGCTTTATTGCTCCAGACAGTCCCTAGGGGCAGACCCTGTTCAGTCCTCCGATCACCCTTGGCAGCCAGACATGGCGGAGCTTCTGGCACCAGGCCTGTCTGCTGTACAAATGAGAACCAGTTCTAGGCTGGGTGCCCATATGGGCGACCCTGACTCTGTCCCAACTCATAAGGGTATGAAGGGTTCAGTAGGTTTACGCAGGTTCGTCGGTCCTATGAGACGTTGAGGTTGGCCGACTGAAAGGTAACGTCTCTGTTACATATGTATCCTTCTTTTCCTGAAGGAGGGAACGGAGATATCTTGTCCCGGCGCCAAAGCTGCTGTACTGCTGCTGGAGTGCCGGGTCACCAACTTCGGCTTGGCTCCTTAGCGAAAACTTGAAGTATGCGATGGACCTGTTGCTCATTAAGTACCGCCGCTGCGGGACGGTGCAGCTGATGCCAATATTGCACGCCAGTGTGCATTGGCTTGTTTTAGTTACACTCAAAGTAGATTGGCCTCTGCAGCGAGATTCCAATTTGTTGATCTGAAAACATGTCTCCATTCCCTCCTTCTGAGACGTTCTGTCTTTATTAAAATCAATGTATTAATGATTTTTCTCTCATCAATCTGCGATACACCCACAATTAATTGACAATGCTAGTTTTTTTTTATTACTTGGCCCGACCCCCCCCCCACCTGTGGATTATCTGCAGCCTCCACAATTATAACTGTGATCTGTGCATTACTACTGTCATTATAAAGTAAAGCATTATTATGTCAAAATACTAATTTATTTAGTTTTAAGTGAAACCATTGTAATCCTGATAGTATTCCCATTTTTTTGCAAAATGTAACTGTAATCTGATTACTTTGTTTGTTGACATAACTGTAACGCATTACATTTACCAGATTTTTATATTCTGATTACATAATGCCATTAAATATATTTAGTTACTCCACAACCCTGTCTGGATCGCATTCAAAATATTGATCATAGGGTTAGTAGATTGCATATATCAACACCCCCAAAGCTTCACATTCGAAAACTTCATTTCATTCGTTAACTTTAGGCAGTTTTGATTTATATGCTGTTTACTGTTTAATGATATTTTACATGTGCATATGCTTCTATTGCTTGTTTCTGCTTCTTTACCAGTGTTATGATCCAGAAATTCTGTACTCTTTCAGAAGATGCGTAATAGAGCCCCCCAACCGTATAACAGTGAAAACATTCTGTCAGAAACCATTGTTATAAATAACGAAAAATTCCATCAATGGCGGTGAAAGGGTTAAGCAAATTTAAGTAAATTCCTCTGTACACTACACTACACAAAAACGCATCCGTTTTCTTTATAAATCAATATTTTCAATTTAGTAAAACAGTATAATATAAAACTTTAACAAAACAAGTTTATAAAAGAGTATATAATAAATAAGTAAACACAACTACAAGCCAAGTATTCTTAGTATAATTAATTATACTTTTAATTATACCTCATTCAAAAGATTCAATATAGACCAAATATACTTGTCAGTTTAAGTCAAGCGTGCTTACGTGTAATTTTGAAGTATATTTCTGAGAAGTACATGAAAAGAAGAATTAAAGTAGGGTTTCTTATTTTTTTTTTAAGAGTATACAAATAGCACACTTAAACTTGTTTTTTGAAAGGCCAATCCAAATTCCCACTTCTTTCCTACAAAATGTGAGATATCTGGGAATTACAGTATCTAATGTACAGTACAAACTGTTTGGGGGCAGACACAATGAAGAAAATCACAAACATGCTGTGTTGCTTAGAGCCCTAAAATAAGTGAGCAAAAAACTATATTCACTTCACATTACACTTACTGGCCACTAAATGGCGCTGTTCCATTACACAAAGACAAGAAAAAGAGTCAACCTGCAACACTGTAACCATCTGAGAATGTGTGCACTTGTTTAGCTATACTTTGAGAACCGATTTGAGCTAAATCTGACCAAACCACACTTTGAGGGCATTTTAGACAGCTACATAAATGTGTGGGTCTTGGAAGCATGCTGGTTAGGGTGAGGGTGGGTTTACTGAAACCAAACTGGGCAGATGGGTTTTGTCACCTTGACGAAACTTGTGTGTGTACAGTTTTACGACCTTCGCCCTTGTGACACTGCTCACCTGGCAACAGCAGCAAACCTCGCCAGTTGGATCCAAGTTGCCATCTGTGCACCATCGAACACATTGCAATGCAACACATACACACACTTAATTTTCTGCAGTAATGCATGACTGTAATACACATATACGCACAGATCAAACACATCACATCACATAATGACGCTCAGAAACGCACAATGCATCCACTTACTCTGATGTCTCGCTAAACACCTGATCAATCACTCCTTTCATACCACACACCTGCTATCACAGTCTCTCTCATCCTTTCAATCTTACACACAGGGAAGAAACATATGGAAGCCCATTACCACCACATAAAAAAAATCTTGCTTTTGTAAATCATAATTATGACACATAAAGTCAAAATTATGACATGCAGACATAATTTTGACTTTTTAAATATTTTTTTTTAATTTTAATCTCATAATTTTGACGTCATAATTTCGACATTTTACTTTTAAATCATAATTTAAATTTTTCATAATTATGACTTCTCTCAATTCCAACTTAGTGTCACATCGACTTCTTATGTCATAATTTTGACTTTTTATGTCATAATGAGTGTTATATTTGTGAATATTTATTTATTTATTTGGTAACACTTTATTGTACAATGTCTTTGTTACACATATTACATGTCTCTGTAGTAATAACTATAAATTATGTGTAATTACATGCGACTAACCCTAACCCTATAGTAAGTACATGTAGTTAATTGTTATTACTCAGTAGGCTTAAATATATAATTATACTGTAACACGGACACCTTAAAATAAAGTTTAACCATTTATTTAGTTAGTCAGTTTTGACTGATTAAATATTTTTTGCATGGAAAAAACATTTGCAATTGGTTTGTAAAAGGTAGTTTGCACGTTGATGTTTTACACTGTTTTGACCATCAGGTGCCGCCAGCCTGTGGTGAATCATTTTGCAAAGAAATCGTTTAAAATGGCTCCTAAACATGTAAATTACACCGATTCAGAGAGTGGTCTACAATTACCTCTCTTACCTGTCCGACAGAGAAGCATCTTGGGCGTCACTGTCACAGTATTTTTCTCCATCAAACCTTTCCACTTTGTGTTTGCCGTACTTATGTTCAGCCTCGTTTTTTTTCTTTTTCTGTCTTTTTTTCTGTCGTCTGAGCTTTTCTGCTTCAGGTACTGATTCTCCCGTTTTCTCCTTTGGTATAATGATAATGAAACCTTTGCAAATCATTTGTTTCGAACCAGTGATTCGAAGTGCGTATCAAACTGCCAATATCACATGATTTCAGTAAACGAGGCTTCGTTACGTCATGTTTCGAAAATTCAATGGTTCACTAATAGGGAGCGATGATCTCTGTGAGACTCTAATTGTCTAATTTTCGCTCTCTTCACCACCAGTGTAAGCAGCAGCCAATGAGCGAGGATTCTCTCTGATGCTTAGTCACATGGCAGTAAGCAGCGTGATATAATTAAGACACTTTTTATAGAAAACTATTATAAGTACAGTCTTCACTGTTCAGATGGCCCTAAACAAAAACACAATTTATGGGTCAAGGGCATCAGCTCCTCTCTGCAGGAATGATTCTCTCTCAACAGGTTCTGGTTTATCTTGTCTTCTATCCACATTCATCTCAGGATCTGAAATTAGCAGCTATGCATCCATATGGCACACAAGGACTTGTGTGTGTGTGTGTGTGTGAGAGAGAGAACAGATTGTTGTGGAAACCTTCAGTCCTGCCCTGTGAACCCCAATGCCACGGTCACCAGCAGGGGGGCAAAACGACTGCTGATAGAAGGGCAGCTGACACTCTCACACAGCTGTTAAATACACACATGCTCCAAAATTAACTTTTGCCATATCTGCCAATGGCTGGCATTACATTTATTCATTTAGTAGACGCTTTTGTCCAAAGCGACTTACAAAACAGAGGAATTCATTCGAATGAGGGAACTGGTTTATTACTCTAGTCTTCAGTAGCACATAATCCTGCAAAAATCATTTTAAAATGCTGATTTTCTGCTCAATAAACATTTCTTACAATTATCAACACATATACACACACAAAACCACGCGGCATCACACTTGTTGTGTTTTCATTTTTTATGGGGACATTCCATAGGCGTACTGGTTTTTATACTGTACAAACTGTATATTCTGTCCCTCTACATTGCCCCTACCCCTAAACCTACCCATCACAGAAAATATTCTGCTATTTTAGATTTTCAAAAAAGATAATTCTGTATTCTTGTTTCCTCATGGGGACCAAAAAAAATGTCCCCACAAGATCAAAATTTACTAGTATTACTATACCTGTGGGGACATTTGGTCCCCTTAACGTAGGGAATATCCGCCCACCATTCCCAGACTTCTCTTCACCAGAGTGATATCATTCTAATGATACAATTAGGGATAACAACTAAAAATGTGCTGATTAAAAATACCATGAGAAATTTTAATTGAATCATTAAATCCCTCACACTCCTTAATTTTTAACAAGTTGGAACCATGAACAAATCTTTTTATGTTTGTATGTGTATGTGGCAGGAATGCTCAAACAACTGAGAGTGCCCTTTTTTTGAAGCTGAGACTCCCTGTGTTTTCCCCTCAGTTTGGTTTCATACAGGCAGATTCACAAACATACATATTGACAGCTGCCATTCATAAACATGTCAAAATCTATGCTCCGTGCGAAATTTGTCCCAAAGGCCACATTAATGTTTTACTGCTGAATAAAATCCAGCATTTTACTGTGGGAAGCCCATTGTCATTAAAATACACACACAATGTGTGTAATTTACACAAACTCACAGAATCTGTACCTTGGTGTTTGAGTTCTACTTCATGGGTAGATCCTAATTTGGTAAAACACCTAATCAGTGTTTCACACATCAGCTAAACACTGGGGTACCTCAGGGTTCAGTGCTTAACCCTCTCCTCTTCTCAATATAAACAACAATGTAATTATATTCTTTTGAAATATTTTTTTTCTGTAATAAGTACTCTTTTTAAAAGTATAGTGTAATAGGTTTCCACATGGTAAATGACTGCACTGAAAAGTAAAAACACAATTTCTTTTCTTCATACACATTATTTCCTTTGTTCGACATGTTCAGCTCGCACAAATATACCGGTTGTTTTAAAATCTCCAAATTGGCCAACTATAGCAAAAAAAGTGAATGAGTCATCCATGCATAGACAAAGTAATTGACATTTAAGAGATTTTGATGCTGACATTGCATAAGTTTTCATGGAAATTATTGTAAATTCAAACAAAAAATATAAATGTAAACAAATTATAGACATTTAAAAAACCCAAAACTGCTAAAAGTGATAAAACATGACACAATTGCTAAAACCAAAATGAAAAGCGAATTTATTATTCAAAAATATTAAGAAATATAATAGTACCTCATTGTTGTTAAAATAACACTGCTATTGGCTGTGTTAATACCACTGGACCTCTGAAGATCTGCCCTAAGCTAGTTAGAAAACCTGCTGCTTCATCAAACTGGAGCTTTAGTTTGACCAGCAGAGAAAGATGTGAAGTAAGCCATGGGTTGAGTAGAGTGAAATAAAGCAATGATAAAGAGATAGAACAGGAATGAGGTTGTCTTCTTTCTGCTGAGTGAGGCCTGTTCCTACGTTGGGAGGCAAGTCTGATGCCATGCTAGTGTGTTTTTGTGCGGAAAAGGGTCTGTGGGATGGTAGTTTCTGTTTCCTGACTCTCTGGTAGATTCACTTCATTGGTAAAATTACAAACGTCTTTTATCTGACCTTGCAGAAAGTGCTCATTTGAATAAATGACATACAATTTTCTAACTGACAAAGAGATTGCACAGTGTGATGCACTTTAATATTTGATAAAAGCATAGTCCTGATGAATAATAGATCACATAATTAAAATGATGTTTCTTAAGCATTAATTGCACTGATGTGGTCCTTGTGAAATCATTAAAGCTGCAGTGATTTACTTCTCGGGCAAGTCTGAGCCATGAGTAGGTGATTTTTCAGTGTATAGCTTCATTTTTTAATGTCTAAATTGTTGTCCTTTGGTGTCTTTCACCAGTTAAATGAGTGTCTGAAAAAGAGAAAAAGTAAATTACTTGAAAAGTAATTTAGCATGATGGCCAAAATAGTCATTCATATAATGTTGTTGGCTCATATCGACAAGACTTAACAGTTGCCCCAACAACCAAACATGTTCCTCAGAACAATGGTTTAGAATTTGAGTTCAGTCAGTGAATCACAGTGTGTAACGCCAAGCAAAAAACGATTTTTGCCAGGACAGTCAACACTAGTGCTGTATAATTGACCAAATCCTGATATAACTCCAAGACTGAGGATCGAATTCAAATACATTTGTAGAACGTTTTTCATTTTTCATAATACAATGACGCCTACAAATCTCAGAGAGAAAGCCAAAAGAGTCTGTGACAATGAAGTCTCCCTAAGTTTAATGCAACTTTGCAAAGACACTGTAATTGAAGGTTAAAACTGTATTTAACTTGACAACCAGTCTGCACAGCTTGTGCTTGAGGGCTGTTTCACATTGTGTGGAGAGTATTTACAAAAACAAGTTTCTTAAAGATTATATATTTTTTCTTTTCCTTACTTCACATATTACTTCCATTTCCAGTTTTACGTTCGCCCCCAAATTGCAAGGTTTCTGGCCCCTTATAAGGGCTTCGTTCACCTGGGGTCTTGACAATAGAAGAAATGCTGAAATGCAAGGCTCCTTTGGTGAATATTATTTAACATACTTGTCATTAACAGTAAATTTGCATATAATTTAATCCTGATAATTGTAAATGAAAACATTGAATCTCTGTGTAAGTAGGATTTACAAAAAGCATGTACTTTTATGGGATTCTCTTCTAAATATTTTTTAGCAATGTACATTAAACTCACCTGTACGGAGCCCCTGAGGGGACATGGTGATGGAAAATGAGAATTGAAAAAAAAAAAAAAATGGAATATTTTAATTCGTTCGCATTCTTTCACAAAACATTTGCATCCCCCTGGCAAATTTTAATTGTTTTACATTCCCCCGAGAGACTTTACACTCACAAAAGGATTAAAATATAGTTTTCCCTCCCATTTCATATTATTCACTTCCCATCCCATGCAATTCTATGACTCTCTTCTTAGTCGAGACTTGAGGACTTTTACGTACAATGGAATAAGTTTCACTAATGGGTAGGTTAAATGCAACCTTGGCTGGCGTCCAAACATCCGTTTACAGCGGCTACAACCCTTCTTTGTGCAATTATAGGCCTGTGTGAGTGGCTTCACAAAGTCTCTTCCTCTTGATGGCACCAAAAGCATATGCCTTTATAGGAATAACTCCACTTGAAAATGCTGCTCCTAGTTGGAAGTCCTAGTTGTAATACTGTCAGGGCCGGTTCTAGACATTTGGAGCCCCTACTCTACACCCCTCCTAAAACTATTACTAATACTAATAATTCTTATCTTTTTATCTAACATTTGTTATTAAAATTAGTATATTTTATTTTTATATGTCCATATTAATTAAGGTAAACTCTTATTTGTTTGTTGAGTATGCTATCATGTGTGTGTGTTTTTTTTATAGTAATTTGTTCAGTGATTTATTTACAGTAGTCTAATACACTTTACAGGGCTACAGTAAAATGAAAGAAAAGGAAAACCACTTCATTAAATGAACTTTATTCCTTAATCATTTTTTGGACAGGATTTCCCCCTCTATTGATTTAATGCAGTGCAATAAATACCTCAAATCTGTACTATACACTCTTCAAAATAAAGGCTCCGAAAGAGAGTGATGCCTTAAACGAACCATTTTTGGTCCTCCATTGAAGCTCTCAGTGAAGAGTTCTTAATGGAACCCATTTTATTCTCAGTGTGAAGAACATTCTAAAACAATCTAAAGAAACTTTTTTTTCCACAGTAAAGAACCTGTAATGGAAAGGTTCCATGGATTTTAAAGGTTCTTCATGTAACCACAGATGCAAATAAAGAACCTTTATTGTGTATAAGCGTACCCAAATCAACTGCTAGTGAAAGCAAAAGAAACAAACTACTAAGAAGAAATACTTAATTACTTCATAAAATTTTATAGTTATTTTTTCATTAAATATAACAATATTTATGTTTTGAAAACTGAAAGTTTTATGTTAGAGCAATAATGTGAACAGCAGAATTTAAAAGATACAGATTGAGGTACTTTTTTGAAACATTAAAAAAAATCTCTAGTGCTGAAATATTCTAGTTCTTTGACTTTGAATACAAACTTTGCTTTTACCTCAGTATCTTCGTAGTCAATTCGATATCTCGACGTGATATCACGATATATTCATTGCACAAATTCAGAGTGTCTAAAAGTCTGGCGCTCACACTCTTTTAAACTCATAATCCGGCAAACGTTCAATCCAGAAATGACGGCAATTGACAGAACACTTTTTACATTACATATACATTACAATCAATCCTAAAGAAATTATGACAACTCGTTTACTAACATCTACGTTACGAACTGCAGTTCTTTGCGTGCCTGTTTTCGCTTTGCACCCCACGAAGGATGTTCGTTTCGGTGGCATCATAATTCAATGACTTAAATCAGTCAGCTGCAGAAAAGTTGCATTTTCGTACCTTTTTTCATATATTCAGAAGGTGAGACCCACTTTGATACGGTGACAATAGTTGATTTCATTACAAATGAGAGTCTCTGTCATCTTTATCCAATGGAAAAAGAGCCTAGTATTTTGCTCCCCTATGTTACGGCCCCTCCTTCATGACCGAGGCCCTATAGGCAACTCCCTGCTCTGCCTAGAGCTAGTGCCGGCCCTGAATACTGTATAACTTCAATGAAATGATGTTCAAGAACAACAGTGAGAAATGGAGTGAAACAGCTGAAGTTAGTGACTGCAGTAGGAAAGGTTGGATCTGTGAAATGAAACTCGGAGGCTCGGCAGAGTGAGCAAATGTTTAATGTGTGTCTGTGCATAAAGCAATAAGCAGAACAAATATCTGAGCAACAGACTCACAGGATCATGGGAGAGCATACAAATTCAGAATAAACGGCAGGATTAAGAGTGGAGATCTTCTGTGTGTTTGAGGTAAAAATGTTCTTATTGCATTTCATATTGCATATATCACATCCCTCTCCAACAGTCATTCCTAAGGACTGGTACATGTACCCTTAAAGGACAAAACTGATTTAGATTTTTGCTGTTATAAACCAGTAACTTTACAACTTTACAATAAGGTTCCATTTGGTAGCATTACTTAACTACATTACTTAATGTGAACTCACAATGAAAAATACTTCTAAAGAATTTATTAATCTCAGTTAAAGTTAATTTCAACATTTACTAATATACTATTAAAATCAAAAGTTGTGTCTGTTAAATTATTTAATGGACCTGAGCTAACATGAACTCACAATGAACAGTTGTGTATATATATATATATATATTTCTAACTAATGTTAAGAAAGATTAAAAAAATATACTCAGATTAGATTAGCGTCCAATTCTCACTATTAACTTAGACGTTTGCCTTATAAAACTCCTAATTATTGATTATTAATAGTAAGGTAGTTGTTAAGTTTAGGTGATGGATAGGATTAAGGGATGTAGAATATCGTCATGCAGATTGAGACATTAATTTATGCTTTATAAGTACTAATAAACAGCCAATATCCTAGTAATATGCATGCTAATAAGCAACTAGTTAATAGTTAGAACTGGACCCTAAACTAAAGTGTCCCATAACAGCAAATGTGTTGCTTAATGCATTAACTAATGGGACCTTACTGTAAAGTGTTACCTAAAAACCTATAAAACAAAATATGACTTACTGTATAAAATAAATATACTTGAGCCTTATTGACGCAGTAGTACGGGTACATAAGAAAAGGTTAGGAAACGCTGCTCTAAAGTGCATGACATTTTATCCTGAGATTCAAAAGCAAAAATCAATGCATGTGGTCTTTCAATAAGTACAACTGACAACTAGAAAATAGATTGACAATAAAGCTGAAATTTCTCCCCGTTCTTCCTCCTTGGACCCAAAATCATCCAAAAAATGCAGTGTGAATTATTAGTTATTTAGCATTTTGCTACAGTACAAAATGCAATTTTAAATGTATAATCTCTTAGCATTTGGCAAAAAATATAATGTGTATGGAAATAAGACATTAAATATTATCAGTAAAATATGGAGTGGTGCAAATTGAGCAGATATTTCATTATACATTCTTTTGATAAATATATTGTATAAAAACAACCCCTGAGTTTTTCCTAAAGCTTTTCTCTCGTTTCACATTTGAAACTAAATCTTGGTGGCCTACGTGATGTAAAATAAATCAAAAAACCATGATAAAGTGCCAGTAACTGCTGGTTTCTGTTGACTGATGTTTCATTCATGTTGTTGATGTTTGTATTTCATCATTCAGATCCACATCGTTCTCGAACGCACCGTCCTCTTCATCACGCTGCTGCCGCGCGAAACTCACAAAAACCTGAGAAACACAGAGAGAAACGTCTCAAATGAGGTGGAAAAAATGAATGGCTGCTTAGATTCAAACTCAATGTCATGATCTCAGAGTCTTTATAGTAACGTTATTATCATAAACTAAAACAAACTATTAAAAACATTCCTGTAAATTGAAATAAAGCTGAAATAAAATAAAATATAAATAGCTGAAACACTTACACTAAAGGAACATTAGAAATGTTGCCTAGTTTAAGTTTAATCACAAATTATTAACTGGAAATGAATAAAACCTACACCAAAAAAATTACACCTAAATAGCAATAAAACAAAGTGACTAAAAATAAACTAAAATATTAAAACTATAATAAAACTAAAACAACGCTGCTTTATAGTTATATAGTTTTGCTGACATTTCTACCCTATAAATTGACCCTTGATCTGACATCATAGCTCCATTACAAAGGTATTGCTTCTAAATGTACTGCAATGAAATCAATTCTGTTCAGTGAATTTTAAACCCAGTAACCCATCAAGAGCCAGCTTTAACTGGGTCTTCCTGACATCGTCTTCGGTGTCGGTTCATTATGACTCACAGTTGCCAACAATATTGGCATGTGATTCATTTCTCACAAGTCGTCGGATGGCAGTGAGAGACCCACTGCGTATGTGTCTCACAAGCTCAGAAAACCAGAGATAAAATGTGCTTGGATAGAGAAGGAAGTGTTCGGGATCATAATCAGTTATAAAGACTGCACTCGTTTTAGCTGCTTATGAGTATGACATTCATGACATTCACAATCCCACACACAGAGTGTCTTTTCTGAATATGCTAGCTAGTCTGAGGACGGCGGATCAAGGAGTTGAAAAGAGAAGCTGGAGGCCTGGGTTACACTCAGACACGGCACGGGAAACAGATGTCAAGTGTGTCAGTCACACACACTCATGCTTAGTATTTCCCAGGAAAAACACCCTGTAAAGTCAGATGTATTTTGGCAACCAAATTTTGGTTTTGGTGATCACTGACTTCCATTGTGTGTTTTCAGCAGAAGAAAGAAAGTTATACAGGTTTGGAAAAACATAGGGCAGTCCCTCCACAGTTTCAAAATGACTCATTATTATATGTAATAATATAATATTATATAATTTCACCGCAAAATAATAGCAAAAATTAAAATGTCAAAAAAAAAAATTCTGTAAATTACCACCACAAAATCAGGCATTTTCATCTAAAAAAATAAAATAAAAAAATAAAGACGGTTAAAGGTGAGTAAATGATGCCAGAGGGATCATTTTGGGTGAACAATGCCTTTAAATAATCGGAATCATAAAGTAAACTTCTGTGAAAAAGAAGTGCACTGAATTTTCTGAATATATATATATATATATATATATATACAGGGGAGACCGGGGATGGTTGTATCACGGGTTAGTTGTAACTTGTTTGGCTGTTAGCTGTAAGGTGAGTTAGTCGTAACATCAATGAAGCGTGTTACAGCCTACCCCAAATCATTTTTTAGCTGCATTCATGCATTTTTTTTTTTTTAATTTCAGTATACCAAGGTCAGGGGTGTCCAAACTCGGTCCTGGAGGGCCACTGTCCTGCAAAGTTTAGCTCCAACTTGCCTCAACACACCTGAGTGGAAGTTTCTAGTATGCCTAGTAGACTTTGATTAGCTGGTTCAGGTGTGTTTCATTTGGCTTGGAGTTGAACTCTGCAGGATTGGACATACCTGGCCCTTCTCTTGGAAGAGAAAGACAAATTGAGGGATTTAAAATGAGAATTTGCTATTTTTATAAATTTTTGTTAGACAAACGCACACACCAATTATGTAAAAAAGATTTTAAAACTGATTTTTTATAATGTTACATCTGACCCCAGGGTCTGTTACAACTAACCCAGACAACTAACCATGGGGTGAATAGTAACATTTCACTCCTCATGTTTGAAACTAAACCACACATTTTCTGTTTTGTGCTGCAAAGATAACAGATATGTCATTTAATAGCTGAAACTTGTGACTAGTTTTAATCATGTTTTAAATGCACTGGCTTAAAAGAACACCAAGATAAAGACAGAAATGTCAAAAATGTTACAACCATCCCCGGTCTCCAGTACACATGATAGACAAGTTTCAAAAGAATTGACATTAAAGTATATTTTAGTTTACCATAAATGATTGTCAGACTGCTTTGTCAGACAAAATGGCGGATTCGTGGTTATGATTGGCCTGTCAATCAAACTGTTTGCGAATTGACCCTACTTTTCACTTCGTAAGAACATGATGTGTGGCGTGAGACCACATGGATATAGCAACAGTAACTAAAGGGGGCGGGTCTTTGCGAAGGGTCAATTGAAGTAATTATGGAATTACACATAAAGATGTACTCAAGTCCTACTTAAGTGGGTCAATAAAGTACTCCAACGTTCAGTTAACTGCATTTAACAAATTTAAATTACAATACATTTTCAATTCCAATTAACATGCAATTAAGTGTATGAAAATATCACATTCAGTTCACACTTAAGTATATTCTTTCTGTAATAAGTACTCTTTAAAAGTATGCTTAAGTGTACTTGTTTTTCACCAAGTGTGTCAAAGCAGAATCAAAGATTTCCATCCTTAATTACAGCAACTTTGTATAACTAAAGATGAACGTTAAATGACACATGCATGCCGGCATTTTCTTTTCTTTTGTTTTTTCATGCTTGTATCAGAGATCTAATCCTTATATGTCAGGTAGGTATGTGTTTTACCTGGTCTAGTGTGGTCTGTGACACAGAGTAATCCTCCACCTGCAGCATCTGCTGGTGTTTGTTGAGCTGGCTGAAGATGTGCGCGAGGGTTCCCTCTCCCTGCGGTATCTGGTACTGCAGCGTGTTGTGATGTTTCTCTTTCAAAGTGCTGCCAGGAAACGTGTCCCGCACAAACGACTCCACCACACACAGGTCGGCCTGATCGGCACACACACGGACGATCAGTGTGTAACCTTCCCCGAACCTGCAACACACACGTGCATGGAGTCAAAAGCCTTAACTTTATTCACAACATGGATTCATTAGAGATCAAAGAAAGATAATTTCATGCAGATTCAACAAAATTGCCACAAACTTCAAAGAAGAAAAAGTTCCTAGGATGTGCCTGATAAAAGCAGGACTATTACTTTTCCTTTCTGTAAAGGATGCAATATGTTTAGTGCTCAACTCTGCAAACAAATGAAAACATCTCACAATTCAGACTTTTTTTGTTCATTACACAGATCTCAGAATTGCGAGTTTATATCTCACAATTATGACTTTAATTCTTGGAATTCGCAATTCTGACTTTTAATTTTCCGAATTCCGAGTTAACATCTCACACTCCTGACATTTGTTCACAAAATGGTTTTCATCTTGCAATTCTGCCAAAACATCTCGTCAAAAGTTTACATCTTGCAATTCCGACTTTTTTCTCAGAACTGCGAGTTGATCCTTTGATCCAAAAAACTAGGCTTCCCTAAAAAGAGATACGAGCTCAGAATTCAAAGATAAAGAAGTCCGAAATTTAGAATTGCGAGATATCATCTCAATTAGAAAAAAAATGCAAAATTGCAAGCTGATGGCTCAATATTGTAAGAAATAAAGTCAGAATTGTGAGATGTTAACTCAAAATTACGAGAAATAAAATATAGAATTGTGTGAATAAAAGTTACAACTCTGGGAAACATTCAGAATTACAAAATGCTAATTTAGAGTTGTGAAAAATAAATTCGCAATTACTTTTTTTATGTTGTGGCGTAAACTAACTTCCGTATATGTCTTCATAAGACAGAATCATTTGAGAATAATTTAAGAATATAACACACTATTTGCATAAACTACAGTTGCATTTCTTCAGTTCTCATTTATTTAAAGGGCAGCTTTTTTCAACATGTCTCCTTTTCAATTGCATGAAAGAAACAATCTTATGGGTTTGCACGCGTTACGCATACCGAGAGAGACGGGGTCTACATTTTTAGCCTTCAGAGCAGTGAATCTGTGAAAAGTCGATGCAGATTTATAGTCTGTGTAAAGTGTGTAGCAGTATATTGTTGCAAAATGTAGCTGGTCTTATAAAAACTTCCTCAGCTCTTAACGTCACTGGCGTATATTAGAAGCACTCTAGTGCTTTCATCCTTCTTATTAAAGAACAAAGACACAAATGTGTGAGATCAATACACACACAGACAGACTCTGTGTGAATTGGATGAAAAACTCACTCACTAAGCATGGCGACTCTAGTAATGTAGCGATTTGATTGGTGACTGACAGGCTTACAGGTGCTTTTATTGGACGGCTGTTTAATTGTGTTTGTTTTGGAGCTGATGAAGGTGTAGAGGTGTGTGTGTGTGTGTTTACTTAAGGGTTTGTGTTTATGAACACACTCAGCATCAGTATGATTTTATCAGAGCAACCACTTGCTCTCAAAATAATAAAATAAAAGCACACAATAACAATGGCCGGTGTGTGTGCGAGTGTGTGTTACACTGGGAGCTTTTCAGCTCTGCGAGGAGAACTTTTTGACCATTTTTAGTGAGACTCCTTAATGCTCATTTGGCAGTGAACATCACTATATCACTTCATAGGAATAAATTTCACTTACACTTTAGCACTACACAACTCTTGGTTAAACTATGTTATTCTTTAATTTGGGGCTTTTCTAAATATATGAATTCTTGATATGAAATATATCAATTATAGGAAATCTTGAGATTAAATTTCTTAACACTATGTATCAAATATTTACCATTGTTGATTCAAAATTCAAGTGAGTTTTGATCAAATGTGCAATAGTATTTTTGATATGTGTGAAATTTACCATTGAAAAAATGAAAAATGAAAAAATAAAATGGAAAAAAGGTTGTTATCTTTGATTTCTCAAAATATGACCAAACTCAGCTTTCAAAATGTTATATTTAAACTATACATAACTATACATAACATAAATAATTTGGGAAAGAAATTAATACTCTTATTTAAGCAAAGGCATTAAATTGATCAAACATAACAATAATAATGCTACAAAAGTTTTCAATTTCAGTCAAATCATGTGTCAAGATTTCCACAAAAATATGAAGCAGCACAACTGTTTTCAACATTGATAATGATAATAAATGTTTCTTGAGAAGCAAATCAGCATATTAGCATGATTTCTGAAGGATCATGTGACAATGAAGACTGGAGTAATGATGCTGAAAATTCTTTGTATCACAGGAATAAATGACATTTTAATGTATATTCAAATATAAAAATGTGCAATTGTCAGAGTTATGTCTTGTTTGCTCTGTGTTTGAGTTTTACTAGTTGGTTTTGCACTGTTTTCGGTTTCATTTGGTCCTTGTTCCCAATTTTGATTAGTCTCCTTGGTTACTCATTGTTTGGTTAGTTATGTTAGCTGTGTCTCATTATGTTGATTATTTGGATCTTATATATATATATATATATATATATATATATATATATATATATACATATACACCCTGTGTTTTGTTCAGTTCTTGGTCCGTTCTCGTCTTATTATGTTTGGTAGTTCTGTTCCCATGGTTCAAGACAGTGTTTTGTTTAATAAAAAGCAGACTGCTGCAATTAAATCCTGCACTTTTATTTCTTCTTGCTGGAAGCAGACATAAAGGCAATAATATTGCACAATATTATTGTTTTTATTGCATTTTTGATAACATAAATGCAACCTCGGTGAGAAAAAGAGACTTTCAAAACATCTCATGAGAATACGAGCAACTGAATAGCATTCACTTTTTGGACAAACAATCTGATAAGATTATGACTTGCTAACAAAACAAGTTTATATATTTTTTTTAAATAAAATGAAACAGATTTTCAAAATGAGCTCTGTCATCTTATCTTATGTTTTTAAAAAATGAGGGAGGGGAGAGGAAGACGAGCATAACTCATCCACTTAGAAAACCTACAGCATGCTCACTATAAAGATGAATCAACATTAAAATGTCAGCAGAGACAAAGACAAAGTTGCCCTCGCTTTGCTGTATCAATCATGTGAAGAGAGGAGACAACGAGAGTTTAGATCGGCACTCAAACAGCAGCATAGATCGTTTTGGAAATATACGGAGCAAATATTCTAGTGGTCGACGGATACGGATTTTTTTAAAGAAAGCAAATAACACAATGTCTGCAATTAAATATAATGATAACACTTTACAATAAGGTGCCATTAGTTAACGTTAGCGAATGCATTAGCTAACATTAACAATGAGCAATACATTTGTTAGTGTTAATTACAAATGCCAAATATCATGATAAAACCTTGTCAATAATATATTTAGAGAAATTTATTCCTAAATGCTGTTCAGGTCAAATACATCCAGTTATATTTATTTACATGAGATGAGCACATCATGCACTGAAAACCTTCAATGTGTGCAACTCAAGTGTTGTCTGTGTTTGAGGACATGAAGCGAAGTGTTTCTCCTGCTGAGTGCGCGGAGAGAAGTGAACACTGCGACCCGTGAACGCAGCGTGAGTGAGGCCTCCTACAGATGGCAGCAGAAACACGCTGCAGGAGGAACAACGTGATGAAGAAAAAGGGAAGAGACGGAACAGAGGAAGGTCTAAATGAAGAACGGCTGCAGACGGAGTGAGAATCATTGGCTGATGGAGAGGTGTAGATCTTGTCCTACTGCTTTGCTCCATTAGACGCACAGAAAGAAAAGATAAAGGGGAGAGAGAGGGAGGAGGTCGATCAAGGGAGAAGCTCTTAATTGCCTCTTCACTCATTAATGCCCACACCTCCACAATCATTAATTACAACCAAGAGAGCAGCTAAATTCAGGCACATATTAAATGTAAGGCCTGAAACAGACTCAGATTTTACATTGGACATCAAGGGGCGAGTGAATGCAGTACCAAAAATGTTAATATGGACTACTTTTATGACACGTTTGTGGTGCTTTTTAGAAGCTTGAAAGCTTCAGTTCACATTAAATTCAATTGTAATTGAAAGTGCAACTAGAAAATTATTTAAAATGTATTCATTTCATTCTTTTGGAACAGCATGAGGGTGAGTGAATTATGTTGGCATTTTAACTTTTGATAATTAATAATTATGCAAATGTATTATGAATATTAATATTATCAGGACAGTCTGTGCTGCATACGCTGACTGCCATTCAAATGTTTGGGGTCAGTAAGATTTTTTTTGAATAAGACTCTTATGTTCAGGCTGCATTTTATAATAAAAAATATTGTTTTCTATCGTAAAATATTCTAAAATGTAATTTACTCCTGTGTTGCACAGCTGAATTTACAGCATCATTAGTCAAGTCTTCAGTGTCACAGTGTCCTTCTGAAAGCATTCTGATATACCGATTTGCTGCTTAAGAAACATTTGTCTTATTGTTATCAATGTTGAAAACAGTTGTGCTGCTTCATATTCATGTGAAAACAGTGATACATTTTATTCAGGATTCTTTGATGAATAGAAAGAATTTATTTGAAAAAGAAATATTTGAAAGCTATTTCCAAACCTTTTGAAATACTAGGTCCAAATTAGGCAGGTCAAAAGACTAAAACACAATAATATTAAAAAAAATAAAATAACTCAATTCAGAGACAAATGTATTTGAGAAGCAAAGCTGTATAAAATAAGACTTGTGTTCAGAGATATTGACTCAACATCTCGCTTTTCAGTTCAATTCAAATCTACTTTAATGAATTGAAAGCGAGCCTTAATTTCTTAAATTCTGAATTTTGATGGACAGATGGTATGGCCAAAACAACTACACACACACAAACACACTCACACAGGTTTGTTTTGCTATCTTAGTGAGGATTGCATAGACCTCCATTGATTTTTTTTCAGGTCAATGATATGTTTTATCACCTAACCCAACTTCTACTCCTAAATCTACCCATCACAGAGACATGTGACCATCACTAGATTTAAATAAAAAATATTATGGTTGTTTTATAAGCCTTTTAAACAAGTGAGGACCAATCAAATGTCCTCACTTGTGGGTTCAGAAAGTATTTCACAATATAAGTTAGGACATCTGGTCCTCACAAGTATAGCTAAAACAAGTACACTCACCTGCTCTTAAGGTGCTGGATGCTGCCCAGGCATTTGAACTGTCCGTTCACCATGATGGCCATGCGTGAGCAGAGCGCTTCACACTCCTCCATACTGAAAGCACAGACACACACATATTTGCACACATGGCAGCATTAGGAAAGGTTTCCACTGACTGTTTTCATCTAATTCTGGCCGTTCCTCAGCATGAATCTCTAGAGAAACACCTTCAAAGCATCAGAAACCCCAAAGCTCAGGATCTGCTTCCAACAACATTCAAATGAGACTCATTATGAAGCACATGAAAGCCTTTCACCTGCACAGCCAGCCAATGAGACAGAGTCAGAAAAACAAACTAATTTGCTGCCAAATCGAGAGACAAATGTACATTAGTTCAATCTCTAAATGGTCATTTTGCCAGGAATCGACATATTGCATATAAAATATAAACTGACATGATAAAGGTTCATGAATGAAACGGAAGTCAAACACGCTCTGGAAATTGAAGATCAGATTTTATAAATCATACATACATAAATACAATCATAAATGAAGTTTATTAAGTTAGACCAGGAACAAGTGCTATATATATATATATAATATATATATATAAAAAATGTGTGTGATTTACATGTATGTAATATATATAGCGAGCCAAAGCTTCAGTCACTAATTTGAAAACCACTTTAGATCTAGTAACTAAGGAACATTGCTTGCTTAAAAGCTATTATATTTTTACTTATACCATGGTATGTCTGAATACTTCTGAATAATTCTGAATGGCTGGAAGGTGTGCAATAAAGTCGTTCTGGCACGGTATCAAGTGGAGTATACTTTGACTGTACACACACACACACACACACACACAAAAAACAAAGTATACATTGGGCTTTGCTGAAACTACTTTTAGTTAGTACTTCCCCAACACTGATGCTAAAGCCCAAAGTATACTTCTGTTTCTACACGTACGTGAGGGTCCGCGTGTGTGATGCAAATGTTATCACCAGAAAATGCGCGCTGTCTGATTTTCGATTTAACCGTGTGTACTTTGTCCACTCAGGTCGCACATGTGCATTGAATTGTTTTGCACAAATCAGTTGTTCCATAACGTGGAAACACTGGCCCGGACTATTGTTTCATAATAGAAAACGAAACTAAAGAAATGGAACGACAACAAGAAGAAGATACCAAAGACTGCAATAATAGACGCCCGCATTGACAAGCTCTTGTGTGAAGGGGTTATGAGATAGACGTAACTTTAGCATAAAAGTACTTTAGAATAAAAAGACATTTTATTGGTCATAACTCCAACTGAAATTAGTTCAGACACTGGACAATGTGTCGACTGCCTGCGTTTGCACACGCTATCAAATGGAGTGTACTTTGAAAGGCTTTGCATTCAACTGTACACATAGCGTACACGTAAAAAAGAAGATGAAGAAAAAAAAATACTTTGGGCTTAAGGGTGCGTCTGTACCAACTTAATCACATTCCAGGGACAAATTTGTTCCCAGAAGTGAGCTAAATATAGAAAAAAACAAAGGACATCCTCATTTGTAAAAGAGTTTTTTTTTTTTTTTTACTTTATAAATACAGAAGGATTTCAGTTAGCTTAGGTTATAGTAGCTGCATTTAAAAACAACAGAAGTCTACGGAACGGCCCATTTAGACAGCTGAGTAAAGGTGTGTGCTAGTTACCTGTGTGAGGTGAGAATAACAGATCTACCCTCCTTGATGACACTGAGGATACAGTCCCACAGAAAACGGCGGGCCTTGGGGTCCATACCGGTGGTGGGCTCGTCCTGCACAAACACACACACATACAGGACAATGTAGTATGTGAGTAACAGTATACATTAAGCAGCAGTTTACTACAGCACAGTGCTGTCACATGACCTCATTATGATGCATATTTAAAGTGAAGTCACATTGATTGGTAACACTTTACGATAAGGTTTGATTTGTTAACATTAGTTAACTTCATTAGTTAACACGAACTAACAATGAACAATACTTTTACAGTATTTATTATAGTTAATGTCAATCTCAACATTTTCTGATACATTTTTAAGATCCAAATTTTTATCTTTTAACATTAGTTAATGCAAAACGACATGCACTTACTATACAATCAAGATTAGGGTTTGGTTTAGGGTTAGTTGTACATAATTATGCATAATTTACTGTTATTACTACAGTAAAAACATGTAACGTGTAACAAGGACACTTAAGGACAATAAAGTGTTACCAAAATGTGCACACTATACATGGTGCACGTGCTATTTATTGGATTCATAAAAGATAAGCGTGTTATCATGCTATTCAAAACACAATGGACATTGATTCAGGGTCAAAGGTCACATGTTCGCCATTTCGATAGCCATAGTCATTACATGAAGACATCCCTCTGCCCTCTGCGGTGATTCAGAGCGGGACGGACACGCTGTGAGCAACTGCCTCGTAATTCCACCTTTAATTAGCATCCGCAGAGAGTGAATCAGGAGTTATTCTGCAGGTTATGAACGCGGATTATTTCATATGAGCCTCCGCCAGGCAGAATGAGATTTTAATGCCAGCAAACAGAGGCGCGTGTGTGCGGAATGTAAAATCTCGCTTGGAAATACATTAGAAATGTCCCACGAGTGACCTGCAGTCCTGTGTTCTTTTCTTCTTTAATCTTTTCTATCGTTATTCCGCTCTTCATTTTATGCTTAATCCTCAAGGACGTTCTCTCCCGTCTGTGTGTGTGTGTGTGTTTATTTTGTGGATAAAACTGTCCCTAGAAGTGAGCTACATCTGAAAGAAAAATGTCCTTTCAGAGACAAGGTAAAAAATGATTATTAATATAAGTCATACACCTCAAATAACAGTTTCATTAAAGTTTTCGGTCACAATTTGCAATAGGTTTCAATTTTTAACATTAGTAAATGCATTAGTAAACATGAGCTAACAATGAAAAACACTTGTAACGCATTTATTATCATTTATTAATCTTGTTAATTTCAAAATTTACCAATACATTACAAAAATCAAAAGTTAATATTCAATGGGCTAACATGAACTAACAACGAACAGTCGTATTTGTATTAACTGATGTTAACAAAGATGAATAAATACTGTAACAAATGAATTGCTAATTATTAATTGAATGTATTAACTAATAATTACGAATAGGTTTTTATTGTAAAGTGTTAACCATTTTTGAATAAGGTTGCATTAGTTAACATTTGTTAACTGCAATAGTTAAAGGTGCAGTGTGTAAATTTTAAGAGGATCCATTGACAGAAATGCAATATAAAATACAACTATATTTTCAGTGTTGTATAAAGACCTTACATAATGAAGTGATTTATTTATTACCTTAGAATGAGACATCTCTATCTACATACACCGCGGGTCCCCTTACATGTTAAGTTGCCATTTTTTGCCGGCATGTTTCTACAGTAGCCCTAAACGGACAAACTACTCTCTGTTGTCTCAGATGACATATTTGTCCTGTGTTGGCCACCATAGCTTGATTATATTACAATTCGCAACCTCACCACTAGATGCCGCAAATATTTACACACTGCAACTTTAACATGAACTAACACTGAATAGCTGAATAGTATTTGTATTAAGTGGCGTTAGCAAGATTAATAAATACTGCAACAAATGTGTTACTCGTCGTTTATGTTAATTACAGTAATACATCAACTAATATTAACTAACAGGACCTTGTTGTAAAGTGTTAACAGTAGGGGTGTGACGAGATCCCTATCCCACGAGACGAGACACGAGATTGGGTTCACGAGACGAGATTTTTATAGTATTTTTAAGAAATCCTCAATAATGAAACGTATAAAAGGAAAATAGTCTTTTATTCAACTGAAAATCATAAAATGCAAAAATATTGGTGCATTTTGAAATCAACTTGTAATGCATGTCATTTTACTTCTATTTTAATGAATTATTTGCAGTAAAACAACATGCAAACACTGCTAAATGTTTTGCCACAAAATCAACCAATTGTTTTCTGCCCTGTATAATTTCACGAGAAATCTCACTGAACTTCTTTCTACAGATTGAACATAAATTAAACAGTATAAGTAAAATAAACATATAAATAAAAAATTCAAATAACACTTTAAGTGTCACTTTAACTGCAGTACAAAGTTGACCATTTCCCAGTCACTATTGATTGTGTGGCTGTAACTGTTATATAGCTCTGCGTACACCGAGAAGTGCAACCGTTAGCAGTAATAGCGACGCTTTCTGCCTCTTTAGGGGCCGTTCACATATCGCGCCTAAAAAAGCGTGTAAAGTGCGGCCGCGTCGCTTCCTCCTACTTTTCTCGTGGTACAAGATCTCGTCACACCCCTAGTTAACAGGTTTTCTTATAGGTGTAGGGTTATGAGTGAGAATAGATTCAAATCCACAAATAAATGTAAGGAGCCTCACAAAAATATAATGAGATTTGTATTTCCACAGCATGAAGGTAAGATCTTACGGATTTATGAAATGTCTACTGACATTTGTTATGACATCCAATTCACCGGTTAATTACTCTTCGATAGCGATGCCATAGAAATATACAGAGCTACCGCAAAAACAGAAGTTCAAACACAATATTCTAAAGATTTCTGCGCGCTTGTTTCTCTGGCAGATAAGGTCTTAGATTCTGAAATTTTCTCAGTGGGCTCCACCCACTTTCTCCTCCAGCCAATCGGATCAGAGCTTTGAGCTAATACCCGCATGACTATATAAACCGACAGGAGAGTTCAGAAGTTTAAATCAGACTGAACTTCAATATTTGCTTTTTTATAGTTTGCTGTTAGATGTGTTTGCACTGTTAGTGCTTATGCCAGCCAGAAACAGTCTCCGGAGTCATATAATCATTTCTGTGGGTGTGAATAAACATTAATCAGTGTGAATGAACAATCTAGACAACTTGCAATGGGTATGTACATAAATGGGCATAACATTTTCATATCTTGACAATGGCTGAAGCATTTATCATTACTATTTAGGATTAAAAACAGATATTTGTTTGCTTTTTAGTTTGTAATATTGTATTTATTTGTTTACAAGATGTAAAAAGTCTTTATCGTAAATACACAGCAAATTGTGTTTTATTGTGTATATTTTTAGCTCTAATGTGCATCACATCACTAGACTATATAAACAGCAAAAAGTTAATGATCAATGTGCTGCTATATGTCATCCGTGGCTTTAATTCCTGTCTAATAATAAGTAAAGGAGAAAACTGAATTAGAAAGACATTTATGTTCTTTGTTAAAGACAGAATATATGATTATTTTAGAGTGGAAGAAATAAAAAAACTGACACAGTGTCAGTCTTTTTGTGTAATTATCACTGTGCCATTTATTATGCTTTTATGCATTCATTCATAGCGTAAAACGAACTGAACTAACATCCTGTACTACATAAGAATATTAGCCCTGGCGAGTATGAGTATGAGTATTAGCATATTAGCCCTAACTTTAGAGATACTGTCAGGTTTTCACAAAATGGATGCTAATTATCTATGCCCCATACATTAACTTTATATTAAATAAATGTTTCCACAAAATATCTTGATTAATTGCTTTGGCTTTAATACTATTAGTATTTTACAGTAACGTTTGCACACAGTTTATGGGTCTTCATAAATTAAAATACTGTATATAAAAAAGCTGCCACTTTAATTAACAAGTCTCATTAAAACACTTGAGAAACACTTGAGGATGTTTCCCTTGTGTGTATATATACACTGTCCTTCAAAAGTATGGGGTCAGCGAGAATTTATTTGCAATTCGAATAAATGCTGATCTTTCAAACTTTCTGAATACAATGTGTCATGACTTCCACATAAATAAGTGCAACTGTTTTCAACATTGATGATAAGAAATTAGCAGCAAATCAGCATATTAGATTGATTTCTGAAGGATCATGTGACACTGAAATTTCAGGAATAAATTACATACATTACAATAGAAAAGAGTTATTTTAAACTGTAAAAATATTTCACTGTTTTTACTGTATTTTAGATCAAATAAATGTAGCCCTGGTGAGCATAAGTACGGTGTACATTTTAGGACATCCTCAGACCTCAGTCATACAATGAAAAGGCGTCATGCCTCAGACTAAAAGGATTGAGTCACTGGACAAAACGGCATTGCGCCTAAGACTGAAAAGCTTCAGGTCGAAGGAAAAATTATGTCAGGTGTCAGGTCTCGTACCGTTAGGCATCAGACGAAAAGGCCTCAGACTAACAGGCATCAGACATAAAAGCATTGGACGAAATGGAAGCATGTCACATGCACGCAGTTTTCTAACTGTTAAATGTTACACTAACATGTATGAAACATATCCCACTGAGATTATTTTGTAAATTTGTATTTTTCGCTAGTTTTATTTGCATGTATAAAAAGTTATAGGTTGCATTGCAAACTATCATGAACACTTACCAAAATTAACCATTATTATTGTATACAAGTAAAAGTGTGGTAACTATGATTTTTTTGGTGGATTGATACTATACGTTTAACATAATTTTACTACAAATACCATAAACTATATTGTAGCAAAACCATGGTTAATTTGTGGTTATCATGGTTAACTACAATAACCATATTTTTTTATTTTTTTGTAGTAAAACCATGGCTCATTTTCATAAGGGAAGTAAAAAATCTTTCGAGCTATTAGACTGCGTTGCTATAAGCACAGCTGCTTTGTGTACAGAGGTTACCGAGGAAACGGTTTTATTTCTGCTGTTCCAGAGCCACCAACTGTCAGAGAGTCGATTGTGTTTTCATTCAGCCCGTTGCTGTTTTTCTGCAGACCAATGTGAAAATCGTCATGTACTTTTCTTTAAAAAACCTATTATTTAATTAAAGCTGTAAGAGTAAAACATCAGGTAGCCTATACCTTAAATTCGGCCTCTCTCTCTCTCTCTGCTTTTTTTAAAATTCGTTTTTAATGTTCGAATAACAATAACATAAAGAACATTGCCAGGGGATTACATAAATAGCTTTCATAAAATGAATACCATCAATAGATAGATTCTACATAATTAACATGCATGCACACACACCTCTCATCAATTTGAGAATAGCTACAGTTAAATATAAAAAAGAGGGATAAAGAAAAAGACAACTGTAGGATGGCATTATGATGGGAAAAAAGCCAATAGAAAGTTATACAAAAAACATAGCCGTGTTTAGAGCAGAAACAGAAAATAATAAAGTAATCTACTGTATGAAGTAGGCCTACTATAAACATGACAGGACTAGACTAGATGGCTGAAATGCAGAGCTGGTCACACATCCACATCGCTATGATTTGATATTTTCTGTACTGCTGTCATTTTTTGCACATATTTATAGAAACGCCACTCTCAGTAGCGTGGGTGGCTTTGGGATGTTGTAAATTGTTCTAAAAATAATTTCCAACTTTGTTTTACCCTAAACAAAGAAGAAAACTTCACAGTGAATATATTGGGCCTTGAGTTTCATCCAATCCCTGTTTGTCTGATGCCTTTTTATCTGAGTCTGTTTTGTCTGATGCCTTTTCATCTGAGGCCGTTTCGTCTGATGCCTAATTGTACGAGACCTGACACCTGATGTCGTTTTTCCTGAGACCTGAAGCCTTTCAGTCTGAGGCGCGATGCCGTTTCGTCCAATGACTGAATCCTTTTCATTTGAGGCATGGCGCCTTTCCGTTGTCTGAGGATGCCCTAAAATGTACACCGAACACAAGAGACTTCCCAAAAACATTAAATATCTTGACAACCCCAAACTTTTAAATGCTAGTGTATCTACTCATGGGAGTGTTATACTCCCATATTAGTGTAAGTTTCTGAGTCAGCCTGTTTTTTTGACTGTGCGAGTCAGATTCTGATTCTGAATCTCTTTCCTGTTTTATTGATTTGTGTTGGAGACTTTACTCCTTTGAACCATTCTGTCTGGATTCTTCTGTTTGATTTCAGTCTCTGTGGCTCAGACTGAGTTTACTTATTTGGATTCACTTCACTGTCTCCCCATATTTTTCTAGTCATTCCAAGCTCCAAAATATTTTTGGGTAAAAAATTGTGAGGAAGGAAAAAAAAAAAAAAAAAAAAAAAAATAATATATATATATATATATATATATATATATATATATATATATATATATATACTGTATCCCCACTGTATATATATATATATATATATATATATATATATATATATATATATATATATATTTTTTTTTTTTTTTTTCTTTTCCTTCCTCACAATTTTTTACCCAAAAATATTATATATACAGTATTTTGGGGGGGTTAAAAATGTAAGAAAAAAAAATAAATCCTTATCAAGTAAATTACAAATGACTATAACAATCATTTAAAAACATTCATTGGTTAGAAATTGTGAGAAAAAACCCTTATCCATCTTAATCCATTGAAAATCCATTGCAATAATTCGAAGCCTTGGAGTCAAAAAGGATGAGACGGGTTTCTCACTGGTCACCTTGTGGCCCACTGAAGCTAAGTAGGTTTGAGCCTGGTCAGTACCTGGATGGGAGACCTCCTTGGAAAACTAGGTTGCTGTTGGAAGAGGTGTTAGGCCCCGATCACACAGAACACGTTTTTCAGGTCTGAAAACACGAGGCACACCGCACTGCCTTTTTTTGGTTGATTTCAGAAAAAAAAAGCAGTGTGCTGCGTTTTTTTATGTTGCTAGGCAACCACTTATCAGCCGTCCTGTGAGCGCTATTTGGTTTGCTGTTAAACTGTCATATTAATAATTTTAATTATTATGATCGTACAGCATAATTTATTAGTTAATATTTAGTAATATATTTTGTATCAGCGCTCAGTGTCAGACAAATGTAGTAAAATTCAGCACAACAGAAGACCCGCCTCTCCATTCATTCGATTGGACAATGGGAAAAAACACGAATGACGTTGGGCGTTTTTCTGCTCAGAGCTGATTTTTTTTTTCCAACTTCAGGTGCTCAGAGCGCTCCTGCGAAAACGCGAGGCACAGCAGGCGGCTAAAACGCCAGGTGTCCGGGGTGCATTAACAGCGTGCAAAACGTTCACTGCCAATAGAACACAATTTAAAAAAGGCACCTCTCACTCCAAAAAACATGTTCTGCCTTATTGAGGCCAGCAGGGGGTGATTGCCCTGAGGTTTGTGTGGGTCCTAATGCCCCAGCATAGTGATGGGGACACTATACTGTAACAAGCAGCTTCCTTCAGATGCGATGTAAAAACCAAGGTCCTGACTCTCTGTGGTCATTAAAAAAATCCCATAGCCCCTCTTGTAAAAGAGTAGGGGGTAACAATGTCCAAATTCAATTATGGCCACCTAATAAACCCCATCCACTGAATTGTCTTGATCACTTCTCTCCTCTCCACCGCCGCTGTTTCATCCTCCAAGTTGGATGCTGCACACTGGTGGTGGTTGAGGAGAGAACCCTGACATTTTGATTTTTGATTTTATACCGTTTAGAACATAACAAAAGCGCTAAATAAGAATTGTGATTCCATTGGCACTATGATACTCACTTCTGTAGATACATTTACATAGATTCACAATTAAAAATAGAAAGACCGAACGCAAGAACACATCCTGTGTGTTGAGCTTCTATTGTAGCTTGTGCTGGACGTGTGCATTTGAGAGCAGACATGTGTATCGTCTCGCTCAGATGAATCAGTGCTGATTGTCTGAACAGTGACGGTGAAGTGATCTGGAGTGCCAGGTGTGTGTTTGTATGAGTGATGGTGCGTCTTACCAGGAAGATCAGAGGAGGGCAGCCAATCAGAGCCATAGCAGTGGAGAGTTTGCGCTTGTTGCCGCCGCTGTAAGTTCCTGCAGATTTCTCAGAGTATTTCACAAGGCCAAGCTTCTGAATGCCCCACTCAGCCACCTAGAAAGAGCGAGAGAGAGAATATCAATACATCCGTTCATATAAACATCCACCCACTGAACACTAAAACTATCTGAAACTATTGATTTAAACACAAAATAAACTTTAAAATCAAGATGGCAATTTGACATGATGCAATACTGATTCAAAGTTGACTGAAATGAAAGAACTCGTTGCTTAAACCAACTAAAATTATAATGAAATTTAAGGTCAATTTATAAACATTATATATACACATTATAGTTCAAAACTTTTAGGTCAGCAAGCTTTTTTTCAAATGAATTAATACTTTTATTGAGCAAGGATGCATTAAACAGATAAAAAATAAATACATTTTTAATGTCATATAATATTTCTACACAAATTCTGTTATTTTGAACTTTCTATTTATCAAAGAATCTTGAAAAATGGATCACAGGCCCACAACTATATGAAGCAGCACAACTGTTTTTAATAATAATAATAATAATAGTTTTTTGATCAGCAAATAAGTATATTAGAATAACAGATCATGTGACACTCAAAACTAGAGTAATGATGCTGAAAATGCCAGATCAGCAGGCAGAGAAAGGAGTGAGGAAAGGAGCTTGTAATTAACTCGTAATTGCGAGCTTATATCTCAGAATTCTAAGAATAAAAGTCAAAATTTCAGGATATAAACTCACAACTACAAGAAAAAAGTCAGAATGTCCCAATTGTGAATTTTGTCTCACAATAGAAATTTAATTTGAGAGAATTACGAGAAAAAGTGTAAATTGCTCATAAACACTTAACAATAAGTATACAGTAATAAAGTACTGTTACAGAATTATGTGTAATTCTGTATATATATATTTTTATTTTGTATATGGCGTTTGAATTTGGTATATTTTCTTTGTTTTTTCTGTTATTGTTATTTTTGTGTGTGTGTACTTTTTGCTCTTTTTTGTTCCAAGTAGGATCCCATAACCAGCTGCGGGATAGCTCCACCTCTTTCCGACTCGATTGCAATAATGACTTTTCCACTTCCCAATAGGAGCTGTTGCAATTCCGGGACAGTCACTCTTTTTCTGTCTTAATTTATTTATTTTCAATGATGGTGTTTTGTAGGGTTGACCTGCCCTTTTTCTTTGAAATTACATTTGCTCCGTTTTTGTTAGTGTAGTTGGGCAAATTTGTTGGATTTTGATTGGGATACATTGAGGGAAGTTAGTTTTTATCTTTTTGTTTATTGTCAGTTTTGTTTGTAATTTTGGGCCTTGGGTCTTCCTGAAGATTACACACCTACTGGTTTATGTTATCCTGGAAATCTTCAATCATGTTCATAATTAAATTAAATTAAATTCTTAATTTTTTTTATCCTAATAAAACGTTAAATGTTTTTCTTGGATTTTGGATTTAGTGGTTTTCCATTGGAGATGGCTGAACAGTAAGATGTAATGGCTCTCCAAACCCACTGTTTAAATCTCGTTTTTTAAATCCCTAGCAAGTTCAAAACCTGGATCAAATGCTATCTAATATAATACTCCAGCTTGTTTCTCTAGTTTTAATTTCTTCAATACTACAATACTCCAATACTTCACTGGGAATGCAGTCCAAGTGTTCAATCTGTTCAAGCTCCTTTCAGCTTGATTTTTATTTCCTATTATTAACTATATAGATGTGTCTATTTGTGAAATTTCTAGTTTTTTCCATTTTGATTCATAACTTCATTTACACCAGCATATAAAAGGTTTCAATTGTTTGGTATACTAATAATAATCCTATAATAATAATAATAAAGCCCTCTTTCCCTTCTCTTTCACCAACTGCAATGTCTTAAACCTCATCCTAGCTATTCTACTATTCCAGACAAACCTTGAAATCAATATTTAATTAAAGCAATTAAGCAGCATAGGTGTTATTTGGGATCTAAATATTTTGTACCTTTCAAACAAACAATGAGTTTGTGCCTGGTGTCTTATTTGCTTTAAACTTTGATACAGCACTATTCAATTCTTCTATCATTATTTCAGCCACCAGTTGGTTATTCTGTTGTTCTCCTATTGATGGAAGGTCCACAAAATCTAAAAATCTCTTTTTAGCCCTAGCTGGATGAGTGTATAAATCTATTGTCCAAAAGATTTCTGAATGGCGTTTAATTCATTACATACACTTGATTTTATGACTTATGATTTTATAATTTGTATTTTTTGTAAAATAGTTTTTCTCTTGAGTAAACAAAATATACATCATCCCTATTTATCTTTAAAAGACATGAATTCAAAATTCACTGCTTTAAGAATCAGAATAGCGACTGCCCTCCTGTGTCCTGATTTATGAGTAATAAGTGTTTTGAAAACTGAGTCTCTTTATTTCCTCATGTTCTAGTGGGGATAGATGGGTCTACTACCAATAAATTCCCTGTATTCTTTCTCCTTTCATTTTTGCAATAATTGTACTCATTTTGTGTTCAGATATTCATACAATAAAATATTCAGGTGGCCATGAAAAAAAAAAAAAAAAAGCCTGGGAAAAAGCCTGTGTAATTAAATACTATTTGCAATAACATGAAGGAAATAATATTCGGCTATCACATAATACAGTCTAATGGGAAACACTTTACAACACATTTACTGCCAGCGTTTTTTTTGTTTTTTTTTCAATAGTAAGCACCAGCATTTTTTTTTATCATTTTCATGGCCCCCAGAATATTTTATTTTATGAATATCTGAACATAAAATATATCAAAAGAAAGAACAACCTCTGCTAACCTCTGCATTCTTTTATATTATCAACACTTGAATGTAGGTAAATTTCATAAAAAAAGAAACATTTAGAAAAAAAAGCTTCAGATGATCAGACGTTTTGATCCGAAGATTGAGATTCTGTATTCTTTCAGAAGATGCGTAATAGCACCACCTATTGTATAACAGTGAAAACATGAATTGCCGAAAATTCAGTTAATTGCGGGGAAATGTTTTGTCATGAATGACGGAAAAATCCATCAATAGCAGGGAAAGAGTTAATATTTTTATTTTTTAAAATTAAAAAGTTGTATATTATGAAACTAACAATGAATTATTGTGTTTGTATCATTGTACATATTGATAACTTATGCATGTACGATTGACTGAAAAGTAATCTTATTTAAAAGTATTACCATTAAATATTGTAGATTTTGATCCAATCAAAATCCATGAGAAAATAGCGCATATCTAATAAAAAAAAAGTAAGTGTATAGGTTGCACAACTTTAAGACTGTGTGAGCTCCACCTGTCACTTCCGTCATGTGGCTGCTGGTCTGGAGCTGCTGTTCTAAAAAAATGCAGCTGTAAACTATTAAGGAGAAACACAGAAACACTAGAACACAGAAACAAGCAGAAGGCTATAAACGCTGATATAAATGCTGATACTGGTGTAGTATCACACTCCTGCAAGGCCTCTCACCCAATCAGAATTGAGGACCAAACCTACCTGTAGTAGAAATATGTATAATCTAATAAAAATCTAATTGTATAATAATATTTTAATGTTATATTTTGTGTATATTCGAATAAAATGTTACTAATATAATAATATATTGAAAATGAAAAACACAATAACCTCGGTGTGTGTGTTAGTGAGGATTTTGCACAAGTTAACCAGTTGTAAGGGATCAAAGACTTGAGACCATAGGCACATACTTTGATGGTTTTGTTGCTGAAAGGCTACAGAACCACACACACACACACACACAGATTCCATAGACAGAGAGTGAATGTTAGATTAATGGTCTACAAAACAAAGACCGCAGGCTGTTACCATGGAAACCTCTTTTTCCGGAACCCCTCGGAGTCGAGCATAGAACTCCAGGTGTTCTCTTCCCGTCAGAAGGTCATCTATCGCATCAAACTGCGGACAGTAACCCATATTTTGCTGCACCAACTGCATTTCATTGCGGATGCTGAAAAGTTAAACAAGAAATCACCTTAGCAACTGCATAACACCACTTTGCAGCTAGATCAAGCAGTTATTTAGTATCATTGAGATAATATTAGTTTTTATTTTTTGTATTTTCCATTTTCATATTAATTTTTTGCTGAAGTTTTAGTAATTTTGTTGTTTTTGTCATTTTTATTATTATTGTATTTAAATATGTCTAAGTAGTTTTATAAACTTTTATTTCAGTTATGGTAACTTTACTTATTTTTTCAGAAGTCTGATGCCTCTATTGAAATTAGACCAATCACTTTTAAATTTAATTTATATATTACACTCCACCCCTTTTTTTGATTTCAAAGATTAAACTGCATCCCCTGTGACTCATCTGGAGTTACTTAAAACTTTCAACATGAAAGTATGTGTGAGTGTGCAAATCAGACTGATTCACACATGAAACCCCAGGACAATAGTGCCAGTGTAAAATGCAGTATCTGCAAAGAGATTGGCAGCTGAGGTTCCCTCCCCTCGGATATGTCTCGCTTTTCACAGAAGACTGACACGGAGATGGCATGTGTGTTTCACACAGATTGAACAATGAAGATACACAACTGAGATAGAGACAGACAGGATGTTCCACAAAAAGGTACTATTTAGCGTCCCATTACTGACAAACCCATCTTTTGGTTTGAGAATAATTACAAGATTTGTAAAAGGGGTCTTACATGTTCAATTCCAGAGAGTTGTACTCTGTAACAGAATCAGCACTGACCAATCATAGCACACTGTTTCTGAACTCGGGAACGCACACATCACAACATTCCCAATATAAATAATTCCCGCCCAAAGTAGATGCAAAATAAAAGGGACGAGGTCAGGTTGAGTTGCGTTATTAGAGTGTTGAAACTCACGGTTATGGTAAGGAGCAACACATTACATGTAACTTGACTTACGTGATCAGGTTACTTTTTTGAAGTAATGAGTAAGGTAACATTACTTATAAATTCAAAATAAAGTAGTAATAATAAATATAATAATAAAATAAATAAATAAATAATCTGAGTTAATTTTTGAAATATATTTTTTCCCATTTATTAACCTCTACTGTACAGGCGTGAAATTGCATTTACTTCAGCCTGAGGCTTATTCATTTCACTTTTGGTGTGAAAGGGCCTTAACGTTTGCCAAAAACAGAACTTTTTTTTTATTAATTAAAAACAAACATGCAAGACCACCCATGTGAGAAAAAGTAACAAAAATTAACGCAAAATGTAAAGGATTAAATTTCCAAAAAAAGTAACAAAATTTGTTATTTTTTTTTAGGGAGTAACATAATATTGTAACGCATTACAATAAAGTAACTTTCCCCAAATCACAACACACTGGTCGAGCTTTTTGGAAGGAGGGGCTTCATAGAGACAGGATTTAAACAAAGCATTACTGACAGACTGGGAAGAGAGGTGCGGCAATAAGGTGAAAAACATTGTTTGTGAAAAACATTTTGAACATTGAAGCATTAAAAAACCTACTCTAGTGAACCCCAAAAGCAAAATCAAGACATTGAAAAAGGACATAATAGGTCATCTTTTAAAACCTGTTACCCCAGCTTTCTGTAAGGAATGGATGATCAAATAAATACTTTTTATTTAATTTATGGGAAATATATGTTAATCAAAACCAACATTTGGCATCAAACTAGACTCCTCCTATATAGCAAAACAGCTCCTATATAGTAATATTAAATTTGACACCCCAAGGTTGACCATAAACACTTTTCATTCAAGTGTTTATGGTCAACCTTGGGGTGTCAAATTTAATATTCACCTCTTTTCACTGACCAATTAAGAAACAAAACTAAACAATACAAATCTACATACTGTGACTATATTTTTAGTTTCATTTTTCAAGAGTTGCTATTTCACAGAAAGGTGAGAAGAGCAGCAATACTTAAATACAGCGTTATACGTAATTTCCTAATTACAACTATTGCTTTTATACAGTGTACCTGTATCCGTTTAGGAAGGCATCTCCTGCTGTTGGGCTGATGTCTCCAGTCAGCATTTTAAAAGTTGTTGTTTTACCTGCACCATTTATCCCCAACAAACCAAAACACTGCAAACCACAAACACACACAATGATTTAGTGAAAACATTATTCACAACAATAAATAATAATAATAATAATAATAAAATAAAAATAATTAAAACAATTTTAATTCCTGTGTTGACATATTTCATATTACACCACATTTAGTAGCTATCAAATAACTTTCTTTCTTTAGCAGCCTTTAATTTACAACACAGCAATGAATCTGTTTCTCACTAATGATAGATGGTGGCATATGATATCAGGAGAAAATACATTCTTAATTTAAAAGGTAGAAAATGTCTTTTTTTTTTATTGCTGTCAAATTTTAAATTCGTATTTGCAAAAAGTAATTCCATTGGGTCTTTAGAGGCTGTAGATATTTAAAGACCTTTGGCATTATACTCTTATTAAAAACTAATGAAATTCGTTAAGATACTTTCTTCTTATTAGTGCTTAAAATAAGTTTCCATTTTATATGAGTGTGTGTCACTCACCTCTGCAGCGGGAACACCCACACAGACTTTATCCACGGCTGGAGTGACCTTCTTACGGTACATCTGAAGGGAAAAATTAAGTATAATCGTGTCATGTACAGTACAGGAGGCTACTTACATAAAATGCATATAAACATCAGTTGTCATTCTATCTATATCTGCCAATAATATGTCTTAGTAAGATGATACTTATTAAAGCTCTGTAGTTAAACATATAATGCAATTCAATACAATGATGATTGAGAGATGAACATATAAATGTTCCTCAAAAGCCTGATGGATCATATTTGATTCTCACATTTTAACATGCATTTTCTAAAAAGAATTATGTGCGGATAATCAAGTAAATCTAAACTGCTTCCAGTAAATGTTCATATTGAAATATTACTAACAATATAAAGTTATTCTTAAGTTCACTTTATAAAAATCAGTAAAGTTTGCACTGCAAAAAGACAAGTGAACCATGACCTGAAGACATTTTTACTATTATACTTATACGTGTAAAAGGCCTTTTACTTGCTAAAAAAGTATAAACTGTCAATCAAATGACAGAAGGCATGTAGTAGATTGTGCGCAACAAGTTTTTCAGCAAAGTTGTGATCATGTTGATCATTCAGAGGACTTATAAATTTGCAGATCAAATATAATACAGTAGGCTTTATAGCAGGGGTGTCCAATCCTGTTCCTGGAGGGCCACTGTCCAGCTCCATCGCCAATTAAACACACTTGAACCAGTAAATCATGACTAGAAACTTCCAGGGAGGTGTGTTGAGGCAAGTTGGAGCTACACTCTGCAGGACAGTGTGATTAAAATAATAGGGATTTTCAAACTGCGTTTAACCCCAAGTTATTGTAGCTTTAAAGACTGCTTTTAACCCCTGGCAAAGGAATGTTTCACACTTGTAATTTAGAAGCAGGGCTAGCACTGCTTTTTACCCAGGGTTTTGAACCCCTGACCCGGAGCAGGTAAACTTGTAAAGTGTGAAACAATGTGGTGTTAGAATGTTACAGCCAGACGCTTAGCAACAGACAACCAATCGCGTACACATACTTGCCTGCTTTGGACAGTCACAGAAACACTGTGCATTATATATAAACTGTAAAGAGTTTGAGAGGAAAAATGTCAAATGCTGACAGAACACGTCAATTTGAGTGAAAAAGAGACCATTTCATTCTTACCTTTATAGTCCCAAATGTCCATTCAATATAAACTCGATAGTACAGTCGGCAATACGAGGATGCGCAATGCTAGAACAGGTTGTGTGCTGTGTTTATCCAATAAATGACACTGACATCGCAAATATCCAAATAAGAACGTTAACCCAGGGTTTAGGAATATACAATGTGAAATGTCAGTTTATAAATACCCAGGATTAACAATTAAAGTAATTAACAATTAAAATATGAATAGTGTGAAATGTAAAGCAAGATAATCCAGGCCCCCTTTCGAGGCAACTCGCATTGCATCGCCATGATGACACTTTGGGGAATCCCTTCAGCGTAAGCGCTCCTGAAGGTGTGTACAACTAGTCCAAGCTATAAAGGGAGCTGGCAAACACAGCTTTCTTGGAATAAGCCATATTCAGCCAGGCTTTCGAGCCCCACCGTACATAATTATTCATCGCTGGTGGGGTTCAAAAAGAACGGTTATGGGATGATGCCCAAGGTTGAAGAAACCTTGGCTGCGTATTTGTCACATGACACTGCGTCATCCCTTAAGGCCCCGACACTGTCCACCAAACCGTACCATGTTACATCTTCATTGGTGGGCAAGGTGTATATGGCAGCAGGTCAGGCTGGTGCTTGTTTACACACTATGGCCATATTACAAGCGTATCAAGCTGACCTACTGAAGGACTTAGATAAGGGTGAAGGGGCGCAGCCCGACGACATTAAAGAGCTCCATGGGGCCACCGATCAATCAAGGAGCAGCCCCGTCCATATGCATCTAACTCCTCATACAAACAAGCCACCCACCCAAGAGGCTGATCCCCTTGGTAAATTACCTACCTGTTTGGGAAAAACTAACCAATGTATCCAGTTGGGTGACATGTATTATTTGCAAAGGGTACAGACTTCAGTTCAGGTCTAGTTCACCAAAATTCAACAGAATTCTAAATACAGTGGTGGCCCTGAGCATGCCATGGTACAGCTGTGGCTGAGGCTTCGGCTGTATGCATTTACCCCGATCGCTCTTCTCCCGAGAGTTCTAGAGAGAGCTCATCAGGATGAGGTCAGGCTGCTGCTGATAGCCCCGTTCTTTGCCCCGAGTTTGGTTCTTGGACATAATAGCCCTCCTCGATGGCCTCCTGTGGGAGATTCCCATCTGGAGGGATCTCCTAACACAAGCTGGGGGGCTCAATATTTCACCCTCGGACGGAGATTTGAAAACGTTGGGCCTGGCCCCTGAGGGGGACCAGTTCCTAAATGCAGGTCTCTCTGCTGAGGTAGTAGAGACCATGGAGCTCCCTCCATGAGGAAACTTTATGCTCTTAATGGAGAGTATTGATTGTTGGTCTTTCACCATCTACACTAAAGGTGTAAAGGATGGTGCATCTCTGGGGAGACACTATTTTGTGATTCGTTTCCTCTGTGGAACCTTGAGGATGAGGTCCCTTTTGGGACCTGACAGTGGTTTTAGAAAGATTATCATTGGCACCCTTCAAGCTGTTGGACACAGCTTCTGACAAGTGTCTAGCTCTAAAGATTGCACTTTTACGGCGTCGTGGGTATATCGTTATACAATGTATATCGGGTATATACAGGGTGACCCAGGGTTAAATATTTTGTGAAATAAGTGTGAAAAGCCCTCATGTTTTGGGTTCAAAACAGCATATGTCCATCATCACAGAAAATAATTTCAACTTAAAGTACAGCAAACCAGTTTTAAAAGTAAAAATACATAAAAAAGCATGTTGTTTGAGCTGTAAAGTTCATTGTGAAAATGTAAAGCAATTTCATTACATTCTCCAAGCATATACTTTGAGGAATATTCTCTATAAGGACTCAGTTGGTCCATATTAGTGTTTGGGAAAGCAACACAGACTGGAGAGGATCTCCTACATTAACACCTGTCCACTCTCAGCCACAGACTCATGAAGAACAACGCGTGATTCATGTCACACAAATGGCGTCTCTTGAGTAGAGACAGCTGCTCTCTGCCAGTTTAACAGCACTGAGAGACGTCTGATTACAGAACAAGACAAATCAAACTCTCACTCTTAATCACTGGACACTCCTGTGAACATCTGTACACTCACACACCTGGAACCATGAGCCTCTGTCCTGAATATACAATTCAGGGAGGAAGCTGGTTTGCTGATCTTAAACTGATTAAAACTGGTCTAGCTCATTTAGCTGGCTGTCCACAACTATGACACTTTTTGCAGTATGAAGCTGGTTGCTCAACTTCCCAGAATGAATGGAATGCAACACTGCACCTCACTGACACCACAGGAACAGGAAGTACCTTAGTGAGGTCACATATTCGGAGCAGGTCATTCTGAGCTCCGCCCTGTTGCACGCGTTCACGCTCACGAGCCACATCTTCATCCTCTTCCTCTAATGACGTAGGCAGTGACTTTACTGACCTGTGTGTAAAGATGTGTGAACAAAGCAGACAACATGATCATGTGTGTGTGGCACGTCCTGATTTTGCTGAGTCAGACTCGTTCCTGGGTATATTTTGTTGACCCTGGAACAACGTTCCTTTACAAAAATTTAGCCCTAACCATATATCTCTACCCGTAAACCTAAACTCATAAGTTATCCCTAAAATCAGAGGGAAATGATAGATGAATAACACTGATGTAGAAGCACCAAACACTGATTTTATGCCTAAACTTGACATAATATGTAAACTTTGTTAATCCTGGAACAACTTTCAAATCAACCAAGATGTTGACACAGGAACATGTTGAACTCTGCAAAATCAGGTTCTGCTGTGTTGTTATATGTATTAGAGCTGCACGATTAATTGTTAAAAGATTTGATTCAAACACCCAGGCAATCATTTTCCTAAATGACAATGATTTGCCTATGTCTATTAAACCTTTGACAAAATTACACTGGAACATTCAAATCTATGTTGACGCTGCCACCGACCCAGAGAGATCAGCTGTCATGTATAGGTATGAAACAGCTCCACAAACAGGCACAAAGTTTGAATATACAGTAAAAACTGATGTCTATGATTGTGGTCAAAGTACAGCAAATCACCTTTTGAAAGTAACTTGGTGCTTCAAATAATGATTGTATCAATGACATTGTTGTGCCATTAGTTGCCAAAAAGTGACTTAAAATTTTTTTTGTGACTGTGGTTCGTTCAAAAATGCTGAGAATTTATGAGTGAGTCATTGAATCATCCATTCAAACCAATTTTTAAAAATAATTCATTCATATGAATTAAACATTTTTAAATAGACTGCAGCAATTAACATTTCACCAGAACCCTTATTTTGTTTATTTTTCTGTTCAAAATTGTGGGAGAAGCATGATCTCTATCTGATAAAAAGATTCCTATTTTATCCAGAATCATGCAGCTCTATATACTATGAGGAGTAGTGTTATAAAGGTACAAAGTCGGTACTGAAATTTGAAAATAAAAATAAAAAACAAAAAAAATAATAAAAATAATAAATAATAAAAATAAAAAAATTGACACTTTGAGCGCTCTTTAGCGGATTCGTAAATACCTATGATTAGCCATTGTGTTCATGCGCTCATCAAATATGTCTGTGATTGTCGACAATGATCAACGTTTAAAAACCATGCTGTAAATAGACATCAATGATGCTCTTCACCAAGTGCTTACACAGCTCCGCTGACAGACGCCTGCTTTCAAACGCTCCCGTTTTTAAAACACTTTCAAACTCAAACACTTCCGTGTGCTTTCAAACGCTCCCGTGCATTGATCATTGTGGCCAATTACATACATATATGTTGAGCGTGTGAACACAATGGCTATTCAGAGGTGCTAATGAATCCACTCAACAGTGCTCAAAGCGTCACATTTTTACTATGCCAGTACCGACTTGATATCAAAGTCATTCCTTTTGACAACACTGAGGAGACCTTCATACATTCAGTTCAATTTTTTAAGTTTGTGAAAGAAGTCTCTTATGTTCACATTTATGCTGCATTTATATGATCAAAAACACAGGAAAACCGTAACAATGTGAAAATTATTACAATTAAAATAGCTGTTTTCTATTATAATTTATCTTAAAATGTAATTTATTCCTGTGAAGCTGAATTTTCAGCATCATTCCTCCAGTCTTCAGTGTCACATGATCCTTCAGAAATCATTCTAATATGCTGATTTGTTGCTCAAGAAACATTTCTGATTATTATCAATTATCATTTTTGTGGAAACTTTGGTAACACTTTATTTTACAGTGTTCCTGTACACATTTTACATGTACTTACTATAGTAATAACAGTAAATTATGCATTACAAGCAACTAAGCCTAAACCAAAGCCTAACTATATGTTGTTGATTCATATTACAAATAGTACTTACTTGTATAATTACACTGTAACAAAGGCACCTTAAAATAAAGTGTAACCGAGACTTCTTTCAAAAACATATGAAAATTTTAATTATTCCAAACTTTTGACCAGTAGTCAGATTTTTCTTTAGGTGTGAGGTTTTTTAACAAGTAAAGACTATGTGTTTCTTACCTTGGCTTGCAGAAGAACTTGTACTGTATGAGGAGGGTCAGTCCGAACATAACTGCCCCCTGAATGGACATGGCAAACAGATTCTTGCCCACCATGTCCCAGTTGAGAGGATTTTCAAAGCGGTCTTCGCCTGAAAACAGAGAACTCACTTACTGTACCACAAATATGAGCTTTCACGACTGAACTACATGCATCTGTGTGTGTTGATGCCTTACCCAGGTTTTTGTAGAGGGTGGCCATTGCCTGGTTTTTGGCCATGTCCATCAGGCCTCTTCCCAAACAGAAATGAGGAAACACCAGCAGAGCCTGTTTCACTATTTCATTGATGTTTTTTATATTCTGGATATAAAGACAGATGAGACAGAGAAAGGCAATGTTAGATTGGAAACACGATTCTTCAAATTCATATTGTTTAACTGATTGTGACATATGGATGGTTTTATAGTTATTTTCTGATCTTTTGATTGATAATGACTGATGCACTATGCACTTGGCAGTGTTATTTTAGTATTTTGTATATACTTTAGAACATTTATTTATTAACAGCTTTTATTGTGATATTTTTATTTTAGTTTATTTTGTGCTTTGTCATTTTTTAAAAATATTTCTATTTAGCTTTATATTTCAGTTTTACATTTAGTAATTTTATTACTTCAGCTTAAACTTTTCAGCTCTAACTTTATAAGTTGAAGTTTTTCATGTAATATTCATATTTTATTTAATTTTGACCATTCTTAATTTTAGTTAACAATAACACTGGAACTTTGAGCATCAGGAATGTTCTGATAACTCCTTGATGACAGAATCTTTATATTAGGGAAACTATTTTCCATTAAATGTTATTTTTTGGTACAAGGTCTTAAATGCCTGAAGCAAAACCCAATCAACATACCTAGACTTTGCCTTGCATTTTAATGCCTTTACAGACAAATATAATGTATAACCGTCTGAAGGTGAAAAATTAAAAAAAAAACATTAATTTTATCATTCTATGCACCGTCTATTATTATATATAAATTAAAATTAACTGATTATATATTGTGAAATATACATTTGAACTGGATACAAATGTCTACCCACAGTTTTCAAAACAAATGACCCATTACCCACGAATGACAGCATGATGCTCAATACTTCTGGCTCGCAGCTCTGAAATGGATTATTTTTGAAGTCCATAGAGTCAACAAGTAATGTCAACATTATTTTTTGGTGACAGCACAGAAGAGTGATTAATAAAAACTGTAAAAAAAACCCCCATAACTTTGTGTGTTTCTAATCAATCAAAGTTTCACTGTGTGTTTCAAAGTGAAGACGTGGCTCATAATGAGCGGTTCCATTCACAGAAAACACTTCCCAGGTGCTCGGAATTTGGATCGCTTATAAAATGCACTCCCTTCACTTAATTTTAAACAATTTTGTAGATAGAAAGTTATAGCATTTGACCAGTAATGAGAAGCTTATTAAAAACTGTTGTCAACTAGGCAGTTGCTTCAATCGTTTTTTCAGCAAAAATGAAAGCTTGTGAGTTTATAGTCAACCTAATGTCAACATATAATGTCACATATAATATTACTGCATTAAATAAATTAAATATCAATCAATAATACATATTAATTAAGAGGAAAGTGGGTGATTGTGTGAATGGAGTGGAACTGTATCCTCAACCTTAATCTGAATTCGATGAAACATTGTTCTGATAGTCAAGCTATCTCCAGCAGTGTGCGATTCATCAAATACACACTCATACAACTGAAGAAATCATGCAACAGTTTTCTTGACAAATATTGTATGAGCCTCATGCTCATATATCATCTCAAACACCAGAGACTGTGAAATCTCACAGGATTTACACTGATCCATATTCTCTAAGACACACGTCCGCCTTCATACACAGTTACAAACAAATGCTTTTAAAGTTCAGCTTTAAAAACACATCTGAGATGCTTCGTTCTGCTCCATTCAGCTGCATCTCATTCATGAACAAACCAACTGGGGCATGTAGTTCAACAATTCATGGCATGAAATCTTTGAAATACAGCAGTTTAGTGCAGCTAACAGGACTGAACAGCAAATGATATTGTTGTCAAGGTTTCATGAAGAAGGCTGCCCAATTATTTTGAACTACTTATTAGAACACTTATTTGTTATATAGTACATTTGTGTAAAAGTTAAATTTAATTGACTTTGCAAGCTTTGTTTTTGCAAAATCAGACTAACCCTGGACAATTCGAATATAGCTTATAGCTTTATATAATCTAAAATTTTATAACCAAAATATTGTTTTAGAAGCTTTGTGAAAAACACACCTTCCTTGTATGCTTTAAATAGGTCAAAAAAATATCTTGTGTGTTTATTATGAAAACAAACCGAGACCAAACTGCAACTTTTATGGGATGTTTTAAGTGTTAAAACAACGCAATCTGTGCGTTGAAATAACATTAAAAAACAAAAATGGTATAACTCAATCTCACCAATGGTATAATAAATATAAACAGACACAATGTCTGTTTTCCATTGCAGGCTTTCAGTAAATTGTGTGTGTGTGTGTGTGTGTGCTAGAGTCTCACCGGGTCGTCAAAGAGCTCCATGACGAATGTGGCAACGCTGCCATTGATGCCGATGAAGAGATTGAGGCAGGTCAGAACCACATACGCTGTGCTGGGAACGCTGAACAGGAAGGAAGCGGGATACATCATCGGAGTGATGGACCACCTGCGAGACAAAAACACGCAATACAAACACTCACAAACACACTCAAACTCCAGGTGGAAAAAAAAACCAACCACGACACAAACTCACCCGTACAGCACCAGCAGCAGTATGAGCGCAGGCAGGTTGGGTGGAGAGACGTAAGATTTTTGTTGGAAACACAGGAAGATGATGATGACGATGATACATGGGACGACGTAATTACACTGAAACACACATCCAAAAACACAACAGAATCAAACTTAATACTTAAAGACATGCCATAACAAATCACAACAGAAGAAAAATATAACACAATAAACTTTTAAATATTAATGAATCTATTATCACAATCACACTTTTGTGTTTCCTGAACAATTAATAAAT
The DNA here is from genome assembly GCA_038088235.1 of Zacco platypus. Lineage (NCBI taxonomy): Eukaryota > Metazoa > Chordata > Actinopteri > Cypriniformes > Xenocyprididae > Zacco > Zacco platypus. The sequence continues at coordinate 9,541,235 of CM076085.1, read as the reverse complement.
AAAAACCTGATTTATTTAAATAAATACATGCGCTGTGCATTTCAGAGTGAAGCGCGACACTGTTCATTTATACACAAGCAGCTTATCATTCGTTTTTTTCAGCATTTTGCCGTAAAAGCTGCTTCCCATGAACTCCATAACAACACTCACTTATAACATGAATTTTAAAACATAACATGCTAAATATTTCAACAGATTTCAATGCTGAGCATTTATAAACCTACTGCCAACAAAGAAGTGTTAAACTTGTGATTTGTTTTAGGACAAAAATATAAGTATTGTAATCTGTACAGTAAAATAAAATGTTAGGGTATTTTCCTAAATATTTTATTTATTCCACAGTGAACAGTCTTATAGTAAAATGTCTTATTTTGTTTAATATTTTATATTTAGTGCTGTCAAAACGATTAATCACATCTAACATAAAAGTCTGTTTACATAATGTGTGTATATTTATATATATTATATATGTTTGTGCGTCTTTGCGTATGTGTATGCGTCTTTATACTCACACACACGCACATTAATATATATATATATATATATATATATATATATAAACACATAGTATATATACACACACATAGTATATACACACAAATTATGTAAAAAAACTGTTAGTCTGGTTAATCGATATGAGAGTATTACTTATAACAATAAGAATAATATATATATATATATATATATATATATATATATATATATATAAATTTCACTTTAAATTGCAATCTCAATTTTTTTTTCTCTTTCTCAGAAAATTGCAATTATATTTTTTCCCTACCTTTGTGTGCATTTCATATTTACTAACAAGACATTAAATGTTTTTACAGATACAACTATTTTATATATGATACTATGCAGCTAGACTACACATGCAAATAAAAAGTGTTGTCCACCGGTGCAACTACTGATTTCTGGGTTCAGTATTCAACGCAAACTTTGGCAAAATATTTTATGGCACATCGTTACGCAGCATTTCTTTATTAATGTAGCCTTCGCAGATTTTTTTTTTTTTTAAACTATAAGATAAGCATTAATGAACAAATATATAGCATGCACGGACTATAAATCTTTTTGTTTTCATAAATGTTATAAGGTATACACTTTTTCCCCCCTGCATATGTTGCAAACCCCCTTTTATCTCCCTTGACACTAATTGATTTATTAGCAATTTATTAGTGAAGCTAAATTCATCTCTCTCCACTGAGAATGTAACATATGACATAGACCAATGGAGGCTGTGAGCAGTACTCAGCGGTAAATTGATAGAGTTTTAATAGAGTTTTAATTAGCTATCTCAGCTCCTCTTTTTAGTTCTCGCCCACCCTTCCACTTTCCATCCATCTTTCAGAGCAGATAGAACATTAGAAGCACAGTAACGTCAACACAGAGTGAAGTGTTTCAAATGTACCATGTCCCACGCGAAGTTGGCCAGCCAGTAGATGGTAGGATTCACGCCGCTTACAAACTGCAGGTGTTTGGCCTTACTGACACGCTCCTGGATGAGGAAAAGGACAAAGCTGGCAGGAATGAAGGACATAGCGAAGATCACGCAAATCGACACCACCACATCAGTAGACGTCGTGGCCCTATAAGAAATGAAAACATGACGTTGTGAGATTATGACTATTGTGAATTTACACAAGCACAAGTTTACACAAGTTTATATTCGCATTAAAACACATCACCATGGTTTCCACTGAAATTACAGGTGATGTCAGAGTCAAGACAATATTTTAAGAGACTTATAGGGCATAAAGTCAATTAAAAGTCATTGGATGCATGTTTTTTTTTTTTTTTTTTACTTATTTCCAGAATACAGTTCCATTTTTGGGCACAACATTATACATGCAAATAAACAGCATTCTCCACTGGTATAACTATTCATTCATAGGTTCTGTTTGAAACTAAAACAAGAGCTTTTTGGCAGCAAACCCACTAGATGGGTTTGGTGCACACAGGGATAAAAAGTACCCCATGCCCACGGTTAAATATACTGCTGGATCTCTGATGTTGTGGGCCTATTTTTCCGCTGGAGGTCTTGGACATTTTGTTCAGATACACAGTATCATGGATTCTATCAAATACCAACAGATAAATAACAAAACCTGACCTACATCCTACATCAGGACAATGATCCAAAACAAACATCAAAACCAACACAAAAATGTGTCACTGAGCACAAAATTAAGCTTCTGCCATGGCCGTCCCAGTCCCCTGACCTGAACCCTAGAGAAAACGAGTGGAGTGAACTGAAGAGAAGAAGCACCAACATGGATCAGGGAGTCTGAAGGATCTGGAGAGATTCAGAACGGTCTCTGATCTCTCGTCAGGTGTTCTCCAAACTCATCAGGCATTATAGGTGAAAACTGTTGAGAGCTGTTATTTTGGTTAAAGGAGGTTGCAAAAAGTATTAATTAAAAAGGTGCCAATAATTGTGGCCAACGTGTTTTGGAGAAAAACATTTATTTCATAATATGATTTTACCCCCACTTTCAATGATTTTCCCTCAATGAAAGGTTAGATTTTTGCTAATTTTATGAATTAAAGATCTAAAGGATAAAGAATGCCGATTTATTTTTACAGTCATCTTTAATCACATTTACCAAGACTGCCGATATGTTTGGACATTATGTAAATGTAAATGTATATGTAAATATAATAAATACATATAATGCAGCAATTGTTATCCTAGTGTTATTTACTACTGTTAAATTAAACAGTCTGATACAATATATAACAGCTTTACATTGGCCAAAACTGCTTGTTGCCATATTACATTTGTGGGAAATAAAAATTCCAAACCAACACACTTTTCAGAGAAACGTTTAAAATCAGATTAATAGGTAGGTATGTGGTTTTAAATCGAGATGCCATGCAGATTTCTGAGAAAGGCTGCAACTTGGTCTTCAGTGTGTCAGAATTTACTTAGAATAAAACTTTAACAAACATAAAACTTTGACTACACGACATCCACCTCACACAGGGCATTCTGGGAAATTGTTACATGTTTCCTCATCTTTTTCACACCCCCACTGTTTATGCCTAATAGTTTCAATCTCTTGCTCTCTCTTCACTGACGTTTAGATGAAACCTGGTGCTGAACACACAAACTCTCACACGGTGAAGGTGATTGAGTTTCAGGACTGTATTATTCATGATTAGAGGGAACTGACGACCTCATTACAGACAGGAAGATTGTCATTTAACCTGGACGTACAACACACACACACAAACACACACACACACACACACACACACACACACACACACACACACACTTCCAGAAAATGATCAGTGTGATGCTTCAATGCTCTTACTGTGGTCCATTTTTGACCCCTTGTTTCAAACCATTCATCTTCATACAAATATGTTTAATTATGCATGAACACACAAAAATCCCTAAATACACATACAACCACAGGTGCGCACACACACATTCAGACAGTAAATACATCTTATTCTTTTTGCAAGGAAATTGCGTTCATCAGAGTGAGCTGTAAGAGGTTTTTTTTTTGTTTATGAAAGTTTATCTCTTCTGCTGCATTTATTTAATCAAAATAAAGTAAAAACACTGAAATATTATTCTAATTTAAAATAACTTTTCTATTGTAATATATTGTTAAATGTAATTTATTTCTGTGATGCAAAGCATTGTACTTGGGGACGTGAGGCCTGCATGCAGCTGCTCAGCCATGGAAACCCATTTCATGAAGCTCCCGCCATACAGTTTTTGTGCTGATATTAATGCCTGCGGAAGTTTGGAGCTATGGAATCAGCAGAGCATTGGTGACTTTTACACACTATGCGCCTCAGCACTCGGTCACCCCGCTCTGTGACTTTACATGGTCTTCCAATTCCTGGCTGAGTTGCTGTGCTCCTAAATACTTCCACGTATTTTTCAAAAATACCAATATTTCGATATGTATCGATACTGAAATATCTGAAACAATTCCAATACTTCTTTCTACAGTATCGATACACCGGTAACAGCTGCGTGTCCTTGCTCTCCACTCCGACAACGTGCTGACATGCACCTGCCTCTCTCATTCAGTTGACTCATTCACTCAGGTTAAATAGTGTTGGTGTGACAGGGTCTGAATTTCGGCACGGGATTGCCCATAATTCTATTCATTCCCGCATAACAAAATACACACACAAATAAAGCCGCCTCTGACATGCAGCTCATCAACTCCATGTGTAACAGTATTTTTGATCCGTGCTTCAGGTCTTAAAGAGACAGTAGCCTAATAATTGTGCTGCTCTCTATGTTGTTAATGTTAATCAAACAAAAAATACAAAGAGAAAATCAGTTACTGCACTTGATTCATTAACTTGTTTAACTTTAATTGATTAATCTGTATTTTGATTTTTGATGTCGTACACGTCATCGTGTATATGTGTGTTGTGTCATACTTACATCGCTGCAAACGAGAGCTGTTCTTTAGTGAGATTAAGCGGGTGGTTGAATGTTGTGATGCCGTAGTCGCCTGCTCTCCGTCCCGCTGGCAGGTTTCCTCTCAAAATGCCATTACTGGCCACGTTCAGAAACGATACGAGTGAATGCCAACCCTGATTATAGAACCACACCTACAGACACACACACAAATTAGGTTTAATTTATTAGGTTATACATTTATTTAAAATTAGGTTTAATTTATTAGGTTACAAATTATTAGGTTATTATTGATAACTGAAATGAAATGAACAATAATTTTTGTTAAATAAAAAATATGAAATGAAATGAAAAATGAAATACAAAAGAAAAGAAAAATGTATAAATTGTAAATATATATATATATATATATATATATATATATATATATATATATATATATATATATATACAACACTGGTTTTCACCAACAATAAATTGTAATATCACACTAAACAATAAACTGTAATTGATGTTCATTTATTCATTATTTTTTACATGTTTATTTTGCACATTCCTTGGGTGGGAATTATTTAAATTGATGAATACTGTGATGAGTGCATTCCTGGGCCGTTTAAGGGACTTCAGAAACTGTGCTTACTGTAAAGAGAATAACTCCCTTTGGAGTGACTTTGTGCTCTGTAACTTTGCAGACCTTTTTCATACTCAAACAGCAAAATTAAAAGATATATTAGATAAAATAAAATAAAAGAAAGTTGACAATGTAAAACAGCATAATTGGATGCCTCTTAATTGACAGTTAATGTTAATATGTATTTATTACGCATAAACTGTCACGATGCAATTTGTTAAACTTAAAGTCATTGGGCCCTCTTTTAACGATCTAAGTGCATGATCTAAAGTGCACGGCGCAAGTGAACTTAGGGCTTTTTCGAATCCACTTTTGCTACTTTAATGATGGGAAAAATGGTCGGCGTGCCTAGCACATGGTCTAAAAGGATTGTCCCTATTCTCTTAATGAGTAATGAGTGTGCTTTGGGCATAACGTGCAATAAACCAATCAGAGTCTCATCTCCCTTTCCCTTTAAAAGCCAGTTGCACTTGTACCATCGCAGATTCGCTATTTAAATGGCGTAATTTGCAAGTAGAAAAACGGAACGCTTCTCAGGAGATGAATTTTGCACGCCACCGTATTCCACCGTAGCATTTTTATCTTTATGCACACAATAATCTTTTACATTGTAATTCTTTTATTTTTAATATTTGGCATGTTTGTGTGCTGCTGCGCATCCATGTGTGTGTAATAAGCAGAGCGTACATGCATTGTGCACTGACCTATAGGCGCATATTAATGAGCTCTTTAAAATATTGTGCCGTTGACTTTAGACCGGGTTTTTGTTGGTCAATAGTGAAGTCTGTTTCAGTTGCCTCAAAATAGCAATGTGCCAACAATACACTTGAACACACCTCGTTTTCAAACCAGCGTGCTCATGGGTGCACAAATGCACTTGTTATTTAAACAACGTGGCGCAGGACATGAAAATTAAAACTGCGTCGGGCTGAAACTAGCAAAAAACACTTGCTTCGCACCATGTGTATGATAGGGCCCATTGTCTGATAGAATGTTCAAAATTGCACAGAATTGTATTTTAAAAATGCACCTGTTCAAAATGGAAAAGTCTGGCTAAAATAATTACCCTGATGTACTCCTGATATATTCTAACTTACTTGGATACTGTCTAAATACGGCCACTTCAGGCTGCTTACCTTAACATTGTCTCTGGTGCCCAGCTCCACTAGTAACAACTGAATGGCCTGGAAAATTTGGTCAGACTGGTTATACTGCACAGAGACAGAGAGAGAGACAGAGAGAGAGACAGAGAGAGAGAGAGAGAGAGAGAGAGAGAGAGAGAGAGAGAGAGAGAGAGAGAGAGAGAGAGAGAGAAAATCATAATTACTTTTAACTTCAGCATACATATTACGTTACACCCTTCAAACCATTACACCAACAAAGGAACGTATTTTCTCACTGTAATTTGATTGACTAGACACAAAACATCTGAAAATACAGGCATACAAGTGTTTTTTATCAGTACGCCTGAAAATAGTCAAAGGTACCAGTGAGTTAAAAAATAAATTCCACTTCAGTCCAAAAAAAAACAAAACAAAAAAACAAACAAATAGAGACTGACAGATCAGACACAAATGATAATGACTTCTGCTCCCCAGGTGACACTGTATATACACGAAGAACACTAATAACTCAAAGTGAAGGTGCCAAAAACTCTCCAGTGCCTGTCGGATTGAGAGGGAGTCCTAACGTCCTGCTATTAGCATTACATCCGTCCATCACAGAGCTAATCAGCATTAAATTCCCATTAGAGGCCACAGACACTGGCACACTGCCGGAGAGACTCACTCGCACTCTCAAGCACAAACTCTGCTCATCCTCAAGGATTCAAAGGCATTACATTGTGTGTCATAATTAGGGTTGCTAGTGCTAATGGTAAATGTAAATAATAAAATTCAGCTAGCCATAAAATTATGCATTGTTAGGATAGCAAAATACCATAATCCAGCTTGAAAAATTATAGTGTTCATTCTCAATATCAAAGACCATTTTTACTTAATTTTAAACCATTTTGTTTTAATAATGTTTTGTCATGCTTTATAGAAGTACACTTATTTTGATGTTTTGACTAACATACTAAAGCACATGTTATTTGATATTATATTAAAAGTTTGTAATTTTTTAAATGTACAAAATTTCAACTTTATCTATTAAAAATGTGTGATTACAAATTTACTTAAAAACATGACATACAAGTTTCAAAAGAAATGACAGCATAGTATAGTATATTTCAGTTTGCCATAAATGCTTGTCAGTATATTTAGCAGAACATTTGAGCATATTTCAAATGGGCAAAAAAAACCCACCTCGGTTACAACTGTAACCTTAGTTCCCTGAAAAGTGAATGAGATGCTGTGTCGTAAGTTTACATCACTATGGGAATGACTCTGCTTGATTGAGTCTTGAAACGTGTGAGATCAGTCCAATGGTGGACCAGGAAGGTATAAAGCACCCCTGAACCAAACAATGTCAGCTTCTGATAGGCTGAAGCAAGTTGGTCACATGTGCGCCGGAAGTATGGCAGGATCTCGTTCCCTCTTCAGGGTTCCCTTTAAAGGGCAAAGCAGTTTTAATTTCTCCTGGTCTGACAAACGAAGGGGTGGAGGACAGAAGGCCTGCAACATTACAGATCTGGCCACATTAGTTGGGACTTTAGGAATATAACCCGGCCTAGGTTGAAGAAAAGCCTTCACCATGCCATGTCCAAACTTCAAATGCGAATGGGAAACTGAAAAGGCTTGTAAATATCCAATTCTTTTGAAAGATGTAATGGCCAACAGAAATAAAGCCTTCAAAGTCAGAAACATTTCTGCAAAGAAATATAGATAGATTAGATAGACAGATTGGATGGATAGATGGATAGATATATAGATAGATAGATAGATAGATAGATAGATAGATAGTGACAAACACCAAATATGACAGACAGAGTAACACAGGCCGCTTGCTGAAGACACAGAAGCTGATATTGTTTGGTTCAGGTGTGCTTTATACCTTCCTGGTCGGGATGTCACCCACCTATGACTTTCCGTGTAGTAAACTTAAGACACAGTGCGAGCTCCCTTGAAACGCTTAAGTTCAGCTAATTGCATTCAACAAACTTAAACTAATATTTTTTTTCATTTAATCGCAATTTCAGTACGTGTAAAACATTGGACTTTGATTTTTTTAAGTATAGATTTTGTTACATTTTGTATATTAAAAGAATACCGTGTTGTGTACTTGGTTGACAGTGACTTGATCTCAAATGTAAAATCAGGGTCCCAACCAAAAATCGGTAACACTTTACAATAAGGTCCTAATAGTTAACATTAGTTGTCATTGTTAGTACATGTTAACTGATGCAGTTAGCTAATGTTAACAAATGGATCCTAAAAGGGATAAAGGGATACCAAAAAATCTGCTGATTAAGATAAATATTGCACATTGTAAAGACAAATGAAATGCAATACAGTCGTAGTCTACGCGTGTAGATATGCATCTTAATAAAAAAAAGATATTCATCTTAAGTGCTTAAATGGATTTGAGATGTAATCACTCTGAATATGACATCTACATCTTTTATTAAAATAAACATTTTGCCATACTAGAGTGTTACAGATCATTAGGCACATCATTTTATCTTCTACCTGGGAAAATTATAATATGTGAAGAATACTGTGAAGATGAACAGACTGTTTATTGTGTTTTAGATATTTTAATTAACAACAAACCCATGGAAAGATGCGCACGAAAGAAATGACTGATACTAACAAATTATAACTCGCATTCTTTCAGCTACATTTCAGTTTTTCTTTTTTAATAAATCTGCAAAAATGTCAAGAATTCTGTGTTTTTCTGTTAATATGGGGTGCTGTGTGTATATTAATGAGGGAAAAAATGAACTTAAATGATTTTAGCAAATGGCTGCAATATAACAAAGGGTGACAAATTTAAGGGGGTCTGAATACTTTCCGTACCCACTGTATGTACAGTCGTGGCCAAAAGTTTTGAGAATTACATAAATATTGGAAATTGGAAAAGTTGCTGCTTAAGTTTTTATAATAGCAATTTGCATATACTCCAGAATGTTATGAAGAGTGATCAGATGAATTGCATAGTCCTTCTTTGCCATGAAAATGAACTTAATCCCAAAAAAACCTTTCCACTGCATTTCATTGCTGTCATTAAAGGACCTGCTGAGATCATTTCAGTAATTGTCTTGTTAACTCAGGTGAGAATGTTGACGAGCACAAGGCTGGAGATCATTATGTCAGGCTGATTGGGTTAGAATGGCAGACTTGACATGTTAAAAGGAGGGTGATGCTTGAAATCATTGTTCTTCCATTGTTAACCATGGTGACCTGCAAAGAAACGCGTGCAGCCATCATTGCGTTGCATAAATATGGCTTCACAGGCAAGGATATTGTGGCTACTAAGATTGCACCTAAATCAACAATTATCAGCAACTTCAAGGAAAGAGGTTCAATTCTTGTAAAGAAGGCTTCAGGGCATCCAAGAAAGTCCAGCAAGTGCCAGGATGGTCTCCTAAAGAGGATTCAGCTGCAGGATCGGAGTGCCACCAGTGCAGAGCTTGCTCAGGAATGTCAGCAGGCAGGTGTGAGCGCATCTGCATGCACAGTGAGGCCAAGACTTTTGGAAGATGGCCTGGTGTCAAGAAGGGCAGCAAAGAAGCCACTTCTCTCCAAAAAAAACATCAGGGACAGATTGATCTTCTGCAGAAAGTATCGTGAATGGACTGCTGAGGACTGGGGCAAAGTCATATTCTCCGATGAAGCCCCTTTCCGATTGTTTGGGGCATCTGGAAAAAGGCTTGTCAGGAGAAGAAAAGGTGAGCGCTACCATCTGTCCTGTGTCATGCCAACAGTAAAGCATCCTGAGACCATTCATGTGTGGGGTTGCTTCTCATTCAAGGGAGTGGGCTCACTCACAATTCTGCCCAAAAACACAGCCATGAATAATAATAATGGTACCAAAACACCCTCCAACAGCAACTTCTTCAGTTTGGTGAAGAACAATGCATTTTCCAGCACGATGGAGCACCGCGCCATAAGGCAAAAGTGATAACTAAGTGGCTCGGGGACCAGAACGTTGAAATTTTGGGTCCATGGCCTGGAAACTCCCCAGATCTTAATCCCATTGAGAACTTGTGGTCAATCCTCAAGAGGCGGGTGGACAAACAAAAACCCACTAATTCTGACAAACTCCAAGAAGTAATTATGAAAGAATGGGTTGCTATCAGTCAGGATTTGGCCCAGAAGTTGATTGAGAGCATGCCCAGTCGAATTGCAGAGGTCCTGAAAAACAACGGCCAACTACTGCAAATACTGACTCTTTGCATAAATGTCATGTAATTGTCGATAAAAGCCTTTGAAACGTATGAAGTGCTTGTAATTATATTTCAGTACATCACAGAAACAACTGAAACAAAGATCTAAAAGCAGTTTAGCAGCTTTGTGAAAACTAATATTTATGTAATTCTCAAAACTTTTGGCCACGACTGTATATATATATATATATATATATATATATATGTATATATGTATGTATATATGTATAATTTATTTATAGATACAGTAAGGTCAAAAAAATTTTAACTTTTAAAGAATGCAATTATACAGGACGGTTGGCATTGGCAGCCCTTTTAAAACTAGCTTTAACTCGTTGTATAAACAAGACAACAACAACATTTTAAGTAGAGCAACAAATATCCTTTTCACAGTTGCACAGAGGGAAAAACATTATCTCCATATTTGATAAGTAAATGCTAAGTGAAGAGCAGGTGGGAATTTTCACATCATTTAAAAGGCCTGAAAAGATTTGCATTCCATTAAAAAGCAGTAAATAAAGCACACTTCACATCACCAAAACGTGCCCAAGCTGCTCATGCATATTTAAACAATTTTCCACCATGTTTTGAGAAACATATATGCAAATGGAACAAATTATTACATGCCGCATATGTAAAAAAAATGGTAGTTGCTACTTGTTAATGAAAATGAATATGATGTTACCAACATCAGGATAAATAAAGCTGCCTGTAATGAAATACACATTGTTATGCTAACAACAATAAAAATGTGATAATTTGGCTTTAATCACCATTGTTATCAAAAAGAAATGACACAATTATTCTAAAGGTTCTTAGACTGATTCTGATCACTTATAAATTTAGTAGTAGAAAATGTCTGTAGTACTGTAAGTGGTTACACCATTGTATTTCAGAAAGGAAGGTTAACTTACCGTCACATATACCCTGAACTCTCGGTTGATTAACCCAAACTTTGCTTCCTTGAGGTATGCTAGTTCCAAAAACGCATCAGGGAGTAAGTTCAGCCAACCCAGAGTATGTTCCCGGTTAACACACAAGACATTCTCAGCCGAGCGATTCACTATGGAAACAGACGCTAAGAAAAAGCGTGCCATTCCACTTCTTCTTTCGTTTAATGGTGATTTACATAACCTACTTAGTGCACATCGCCACCTATTTGGTGGTTGTGTAATCTTTAATTTTTTAATGGATAAGTAATCTTTATTCACTGAGAATAAGAATTATATTGTTTGTTTGATGCTAAATGTTTAATAAGATATCACATATGTATTTTATTATAGAAATTATAGTATAGAAAACGTCCAGTTATAAAATACATTATACAATAAAATAAATACATATAGAGAGCAAGTTGCTATGGATACTTACATACCATGAAGTTACCTCCGTTTTTGGAACCGAAAGTTGAGTTTATCGGCTTACTTACTCTCAAACATACCTGGGTATGTCGCATAACCTGCTTTCTGGAACACCCCCAGTATGCAAAGGAAAATGGCAATTGTGCTTTTGTTTTGTAAATATATTTAGGCTTGGTATTTAATAAATATTGTATATATTTAATATATATATTTATTTATTTTATTAGAATCTCACATATGGATCTACTTTTTTCCTTTTTATAACTGGACATTTTATATACTATAATTTCTATAATAAAATACATATGTGACATCTTATTAAACATTTAGCATCAAACAAACAATATAATTGTTATTCTCAGTGAATAAAGATTACTTATTCAAGAAAAAAGATCGAAAAAATTATTACACAACCATCAAATAGGTGGCGATGTGCACTGAGTAGGTTGTGTAAATCGTCATTAAACAAAAGAAGAAGAGCGTCTGTTTCCATGATGAATCATCGATTCCTCGCTCGGTTGAGAATGTCTTGTGTGTTAACCGGGAACATACTCTGGGTTGGCTGAACTTACTCCCTGATGCATTTTTGGAACCAGCTTACCTTGAGTAAGCAAGATTTGATGGTATGTGTGACAGTAAGTTAACCTAGCTTTCTGGAATACCCCCCAGGTGCATGTTCACTTAAAAAAGAGAGTGGTGCAACAGTGAATATAGTTAGAACACTTAAAAAAACAAACCATCATAATTGGAAAAAAGCCATATCTCCGGTTTGTAGACAGCAATGAGCTGTACGCTTTTGGAAACACATGACTGATGAAAATACTAAATCTGAGATCAGTCAAAAATGCCCATAATGCCACTCCTGACCAGTCATTTCTGGAGGGCAGGATGTCAGTAATGTCCTAATACAGCAGCACTCTCACCTGTGAGATGTTGAGGAATGATTTGAGGTCGCTGATAACTGCTGTAATGTCAGACTCATTCAGTTTGACCTGCGAGTTCACGCCTCCTACAGAGATTCCTCCATATCTGCACGAACACACACACACACACCAATTATGCTTGTTTGATCATATTTTTGCACATGCTGTGAAATGAGTGTGTGTCATTACCGTATTTTGCCTGATTTCTGGTAGCTCTTGAGCAGGAAGTCGGTCATGTTTCGGGCCGTGATGTTCTGGAGGGTGTCTGTGGTGTTCTGAGTTCTCTACAAAAAAACACACCAAAAAAACAATTACAAACCCAGAAACACTTTAAAATGTTTCTTCAGGTAACATAAACATAAAATGCGTTAATAGTAAATAATAGTTAACTAAAACTAAAACTATGAGAAACAGCTTTGTCACAGTTTTCATTAACAAATAAAATAAGATATCAGAAATTAAACTTGTCTTATTTTAGTTAGTTGCCAAGGCAACTTTTCAACTTGATGTACTAAAATAACAAACTAATACTGAAATATAAACAAATAGAAAACAATACAGATGAATTAAACAAATTTGTTAATTTAATTAAATTAAAAATTAATTAAATTTGTTAAACAGTGTTACTAACAGAAACTTTAAAAATTGTTTTTGGTAATTTCAGTAGTTTTCATTAAAGCTTAAATAAAATATAAATACTAAATGAAAATAGAATAATAAATTATTAACTAATTATTAAGTTTATTGAAGAAATAAAACTACTAAAATGGAAAATAAAAATTGAATTCAAGTCAAATATTTTTAACAAGAACAAAACCTAATAAAATGACAAAAGCACATACAATTACTAAAGATTTAAGCTAAAACTGAACCTATAAAAATTAAATTATTATCTCTTATTAGATATTATTATAGTTTTTATTATTATTTTGAATTAGTTCTTTAGAAATTAGAAATTTTTATAATTTAAATTAGAGTTTTAGGAATTTTGTTGTGTGTTTTTGTCATTTTTGTAATTGTTTTTAAAAATATTTCTATCGCTTTTTTATTAATTTTTATTTCAGTTTTAGTTGTTTTAGTAAATCAAACTAAACTAAACTAATTAGAAATGTTGCCTTGGTAAAATGTTAAAATAAAATAAGTTTAAGATTTTTGTTTTTTAATTTAATTAAATTAATGTAAAAAAAAAAAAAAATCCCTTTCGAAGTGGAACTTCAACATGTGTGAAACACTGAACAATACATTGGCCGAAAACAGTCCATGACGTTATTAGCAGGGTATAAGAGAGAGCCTGCAATACACATCATCAACTCTTTGGTCTGAAGGAGGCACACAGGAAGGCACAAGATATGGCAAAAAGACACTGTGTCTCGTTCCCCTTTTCAGGGAACCATGGTTACAGTCGTAACCTGAGATGTTTTTTCTATGTTTAACTATCCCTTTAAAGGAATGTTTGTAACCAAGTAGATCTCACCCCCATTGACTAGCATAGTATGGTAGTCAAGGGGTGGGGATCTGCTTGGTTCCAAATTGTTGGAACCGCTTGGTTCCAACATTCTTCCAAATATATTCCTTTGTGTACAGTAGAACAAAGAAATTTACGCAGGTTGGGAAAAACATGAGGGTGATTAAATGATGACAAACTTTTCATTTTGGGGTGATCTATCCCTTTAAATGCAACAAATGCACATTTTCTTTCTTAACAGTGAATGAGGTTGATACATGGACACGCACACACAGAATCTTCCATAATGACACATCACAACAATAAAACCACACACACCCCGTGTTTCTTCGATTCACTATCAGTGTGAAGTTAATGACACTGACTCAGATCCACAGAAAATGGTCTAAATGAAAGAGCTCTGACACGCACAGGCACGGGGTTACATTGTTGGAAGCTTGTGATAATGAACATCTATTATATGCTGATTCACAAAGCGGGAACAGAACTATTCTAAAAATGCATTTTCCTTGAAAACATAACTATGGTTTTGTGGCTTTTAGTCCATGTCTATCAAACCAAAATTGTCCCCTTTTCCACAAACAAAAATAGTTGAAGATGTTGATTGTGTATATAGAAACAACATATTATATATAAAATATGCATTTATTTACAAATATTTAAGTAGTTTGAGAGCGTAGGGAGACTCTTACATCATTCACATTGTTTCATGGGAGTGGGCGGAGATAGTTATTTTGGGAGGATTTGCTTCTTGCAATTATCTGATTGGTGCAGATTTATTTTCAGAATGTAGTTGAATGTAATGCTTTCACCAGAATGCACGGTGATGGCTTTAAAGGTGCAAAAGGTGATTCTCTACAGAAACATTTTTGTTATACTAGTTGAAAGCATCCTAATATCCTGATAACAATCACTATGTTAAACGGTCTAAATATATTTTGTCTGTTGAAGGCATAGAACCATAAAATGTCAAGTCAAGATACCTTTACTTATATAGCGCTTTTTACAATGCATATTGTGGCAAAGCAGCTTTACATTAATAATTGGCAAATCATTTTTGGCTGCACATCAGCTCCGAAAGAAAATGGTGTCATTGTTCAGCTTATTTTACATATTATTGATTCATTCCGTTGCAAATGTTCACCCAATCTTTATACACGGTCAGAATGAAATAATACATACTACCTGCCTGTCAATGTATGTCATCAGCACATTGTTTCATACTATGCAGAATCTTTTCAGACAGATGTCGACATGGAGCAATCATGTCTCAATCATGGAGCACCGCAAACAATCAGCAGCCACCTTTTACAGTTCCTATCAAAACAACAAGCTTATGCTGCTCACGCAATAACTATGAAGAGATGGCAATACCTACTGCACCTTTAACGAAAGCATATACCATTGATTAACCACCTCGGGGCTCACAGTATGGCTGTCTTTAAAGGTTTATAAGTTATCTTTAAAAATCAATTCCCCTATGGAAAAAATGAAAAGTTTTATACTTCCAGAACCCAACTGTTGCACTCTATTATCAGACCAGCAATATCAAGCAACATATAAGTGCTACTGAATATTTAAAATAATAGATCATTAATGTGTGCTGAATCAAGTCCCAATAGGAAACAGAGTATGTCAATACAGGGACAAAAATGATCATCAAATCATTTCATGGAGTCTTTGTTCCCACCAATTAGCTATATTTCTCAAATCTAAATGACTGCAGCCTGCTAGACATCACATCAAATCTTCATCATCTGTCATTTGCTCCTGCTCTCCTCTCCGCAAAATTAAACTGGAGCTTTGCCAACAAATCTTCCAGCCAAATATTATACAGAAGCTGGACTACTGAAGCAATGCGGATGATAACGAATGCAAATACATGCATGATTTTGTCAGAAATGAGTATATTATTTACATTATACACAATATGTTAAAAAACAAAAACAAAGTGGAGGTGTTGTTTATTTAGCTTATGCTGCAACAGCACATAATCCCGCTTATTCCACAGCATAGTGCTGTATGTACTGTACATAGGGCAAAAAAAAAGCTTTTGATACAAATTCTTTGTGGTACATGTGTGTTTTTGCTGTGAAATCTTTATTGAACTTTAAGAATAACTTTTATATTGTTAGTAATATTTCAAGAAGAACACTTACTGGACTGAAGCAACTAAATTATCTATACATCGTGTTGTACACAAATCATGTTAAAATGTGATAATCAAATATGATCCATCAGGCTTTTGAGGAATGTTTATTTGTTAAATATCTCAATTATCATTATATTGCATTGCATTATATGTTTTAAAAAAATACAGAGCTTTGATCATAAAACTATACAGCATTTACAGTAAATATCTTTTACATATTGGCAGATATAGAGTGACAACTGATATTTATACGTATTTTAAGTAGAATGAAATACTGTTATAAAGATCTCATTTATTTACATTATAAGCTATCAGAATTGAATCTTACAAAGAAAGAAAGAAAGAAAGAGACTGATTATTGCGGCTGTCTAAAATGCAACAGTCCTGCAGTCAAAATCAAGTTAACTCTAACTCATTTCACAGATTTAATGAACAGCTAACTACACCACTGACCTGTCATCACCATGGAAACCAGCGTTTCATTAAGAAACCCATGCCTCCTCTCTTTCACTTATCAAGGACACAGATATGAAGAGAGTAAACTGAAGAATGAGTCTTTACTGACTGTAAGAAACCGCTTGTGCTCATGTTCTGTTAGCACTACAGCTGACATCTCCAAGACCGGACGGTAAATGAGATATGATCAATCAAAATGCTTTCATGGGGGATGTTTGCAGTGAAATACAATTTACAACAACATAAATTGTCCAGTAAGTGCTTAATGCAAACACAATGGATGTGGAAGTTGTTTGAAAAGGTCGCTAGGCTAATGTGATGCCATTTAGCGTTATAGTGCAGAGATACAGACGAACAAATGGGCACAATTAAAGGGCCACAATCTGGACATTAATTACTTCAAGAAAAATATTTTCAGTAAAAAAAAAAAAAAAAAAAATTGGCAAAAACCTTCAGAACACTTGCAATACAGTGCACAAGTCACATGGGTGTGCACTGGGAATTCCATGGGAGCTTCCAAAAAGTGACAGATTTTCCTTGAATAGTATCTTGCATGCCCCTATTACGCTATTTTAAAGGTTCCTTGTTTTTTTTTTCCTTTTTTTTTTTTTTTTTTTTTTTTACATCTCCTGGAACATCACCTCTTTTCTCAGTGTCTGTAACCATTCGATCAAGGATTTGTCTTTGCAACAGCTGACTCTGCTCTAATTGGCTAGATGGCCCAGTCTAGAGTGATTTGTCTACCCCTTACAGCACGTGTTGGAAACTTAAGCCCATTACCATATCTGAGTTTCAGCTCTGGGTCTTCCTCAGCACTTGAAATAGCGATAGAAACTAGAACTTTTACATTATCCAACAGCTATATTACAAAATATAAGAAAGGTAATATCAATTTTAAGGGGTATGATCTAGAACAGTGGTTTTAAAACTTTTTTAAGAACAACCCTTTTTTTTCTTTTTTAAATTGGCACAACCTATGCAACCATTTACATGCAATCAAGTCAAGCCAATTAACTAGTTAATGTTACCCAACAGTAAAAATTTTGAATGATCAATATATCAGTTAAACTGTTTAAAATTAGGCTAATAAGAGTAAGACATCATTCAAAACTGTAAAGTGTATTATGTGTACACTCACAATAAAAACAAAACAACATTGGGCTTTTGTAAAATAAAGAAAACAATCCGGATGCACTTCCTGCTGTCTCGATTTAATTTCTGTTTGTGGATGGGGTCAAGGCTGCCGCACATTTTTGTTTTATGGTTCATGTTTGTTTTGTTATTAAAGTTACACTTGCCCATTCCTGCCTCCTCCTTCCCTGAGTCTTGAACTTTGTTACATACATTTTCCTTAAATCATCCTGGTGACCCATTTTTAAAGTCTTTTAAGTTTGAGAACCTGTGATCTAGAAGTTAATTACTGAAAGAAAAAAGATTTTCACAAAAAAATAATAAAAATATAGTGCACAAGTCTACAAGGACTAATTTTTTTGGTTATCTCATAGTGTCATGGTACTGTGGTAGTAAGAAAGCACTTATCGACTGGGAGTCCAAACTAAACACTCTTTAATATAATCCACAAGAAAGATGAAGGCAAACACAGGAGAATCATAAGAAACCACTTTGTACATCTAACTTAGACGAACACCAGACCATGAGAGAACTAAGTGTATAAGTAGAGAGACCAAACAATGGAACTAAATGAAACGAATAACCAATTACTTACCAAGGAAACCAACAAGCAGGGAACGGAAGAGTACAAAACCAATTAACAAACAGCAGATACTAGAACAGGATAACTATATCAAACAGAATACAAAATATGAAATATAGACTGAGATTGAATGGGAGTGGACTCTGGGGCAGACTCGTAGGCTGGAGCCACCACTGGACTTTTTTAAGTCTCTTCTAAAGTCTATTTATTCATTATTGTTTCCGCTTTATCAAAACAGAACATCATATTGCTTTGACCAAATTCCTATATATTTAAAAAAAAATCTAATTATACTGTAAAGCTACAGTATATTATCTGACACACACATTTTGTAAGGTCTCTAACTTGGGAGCATGATCAAAACTTTGCTGAGCTACCTGCTGCACACAATTTACTTCATCAAGTTTATAGCAGTGGTCGGGAACCTATGGTTTTCTGTAGAGTTTCTCAATTTTCAGAATATTTTATTTTCAATATGCTTTTTTTCATTTCATGTAATCAAAGTGTTTCGAACGTCATTGTACCAAAAAAAAACAAAAAAAAACTTTTAGCTAGTTAGTGTGTAGTGTGTCAACTTCGACCACTAGGGGCACATCAATTGACATTTTACACAAAGTAGAAAATGCAGTTAATTGCTTTTATTTAGGTATTTAGGTGGTTAGCACAGTTTCAATAAAATGATACGTTTCACTCCAGTCACTTTTTAATAAACTGCTTGTCTAAAAATCTTTTTGCCATTACCATAAACAAGCTATGTAGCCGTTGATCTAAGTGCAGCAGCTCTAGGTTACCATAGCGTAAGTGGTTTGCCATTGATTGTCATCGTAACACTTGCAAAAAGCAAAGAATAAGCACTTTGGTCAGTACAACTTGAAATATGTTATTATTCTAAACTTTTCATCATTGTAGGCTGTACAAAAACGTTTGTAATGGGCTGCTTTTTCTACAGAAAGCTGATCTCTAGTGATGTGTCCAATATTTTGTTGGTAAAGGGTGGAGACCTGATGGTTCTTTTTTGCCAAAGAGCCAGTTTTTGTTGTGTTACACATATTAGAAAAGTAAATAACAGAAATAGAGGTCAGAAATATTTTTTCCCTACACTTAACACTGCGTGTGTGTGTGTGTGTGTGTGTTTGGTGCTGGTCTAATTAAATCTTAATTTGATTTATCTGAAACCCCGAGGCATCAAAAATGCCTCCATCTGAACACATCCAAGATTATGTTTTAAGACAAAACATCTCCTGTGTGTGTTTAGGACTTTCCTTCTAAAGCTCAAATATCAGAGTTCAGTAAAATGTAAATATTTGGAAACTGGGTCAGCTCTGTGTGTGTGTGTGTGTTTTCAGCAGTATATACTCAGAGAAAACTTGTTTACAGAGAGAGAGAGAATCAGAAGAGATTCTAAGTTTAAACTCAGCATTGCGGAGGATTGATTTGCATATCTGCTGATACGACACAGTCGCAGAGAGACTGTGTAGTCTGTGAGATGTTACAAACTAAATGTGTACATATGATAATGGATGGATGTGTCATGAGATCACCAGGATGAATCATGCTGTAAAACTGTTGGATATGATCATGTACTTACAGCTCATCAGCTTCTGTTTGGAGTGGTTGGACAAACCATTTCTCTTTAACAACCCACACAAACTAAATGTATGTAGGTAACAGCATATAACACAGTTGTATACATCAACATAGTGAAAATGCACTTCCATTTAATTGGTTAAAATGATAGTGAAAATGAAAAAAAAAGATCTAAAAAAGAAAATTCAAAACAATATTAGACCCCTACTGTTCATCTTTCATGTCACATAATTAAAGTCTGCCTATTATGCTTTTTGGGGTATTACATTTCATGTAGTATGTAATATAGCTTTTTGGTCATGTAAAAGGTCTCCAAAGGTCACCATAATTCCAGTCTTTCTTCCTGCACTAACCTACATAAGTTTGTAAAATATCTGCATAATGTCAGCCTATGGTCTTCATTGGCAGCTTTCGGAAAACATCTAGTTTGACATGCCCTCAAACACTGTAGTGTTAGCAGAGGCCTGGAAAAGTTTGGTTTGTGCTGTCGACATGTCGAAAAGATACTGTTTCCTGCGCTGCCAAAGCAAGTCTACTTCCAAAGGATGAGGACTCAGTCTGGAATTGATATGGTAAAACCGACGCCATTGTTACTGTTCAAATCACGGTGTATCAAGAGCTGAAATTCAGATATGGTAATGGAGGTTTGATTTCTGACACACGCTTTAAGCAGTTGACCAATCGCAGCAGCCTGGGCCACCTGACCAAACAAAGCAGAGGAGGTTCTTGGAAAGGAGTGGTTTAGAGAGACCGGATCCTTGATCTGTTTCAGACACTGTGAGAAAAGTGCTGATGCTGCAATGTATATGATGAGGAAATGAAAGTGTTATTTTGATCTTAGATGCTTGTAAAACTATTATAAAAGACCAGAAAAATAAATTCAGGAGCTTTACAATAGCATAATAGGGGCAAATTTATTTCAAATGTTTCATAATCCAGTGAAGCCATAAGCCGGTGAGTTTGAAAATGTGTGGCTGACCTGTGGTGGTGGTAAACCCCCGGCTCCAGGCGGGCAGTCCGGCAGCATGATGCTCCTTTGCGGTGTGCTGCACTTGCATTCAGGTGACGGGTTCTCCATGCTCCAGTTACCCTTCTCAAAGATCTCACTGATGGACGGATCCACCGCAGGAGTGAACCAATCAGTGCTTCCCGCAGGGATACAGGGTAATTTACTGAAGTAGGAACAGGAAACACATGGTCAGCTGCTACACCACACCACCTATGTGTGTAATAACTGTGTGTATGTGTGTTGCTCACGGTATGGGGTTGGTGCTCATGCAACGCGTTCCGAATCCTGGTGAACTGAGCAGAGCATTTGTCACGCTCTTCACCTGATCAACACCAGGATCATCAAAACTACAACATACAAACACACATTTGTTATCGACCAATGAAAATTAGAGTGCCGAATGTAGTCACTATTTACAATGAATTAATTTTAAAAGTTTGTGGTCGGTAAGATTAAGTGTCTAATGTTCACCAAGACTGCATTTGGTCAAAAATACAATAAAAACAGTAATATAGTAAAAATGTATTACAATTTAAAATAGCCATTTTCTATTTGAACATATTCGAAAATGTAATTTATTCCTGTGATCAAAGCTGAATTTTCAGCATAATTACTCTAGCCTTTAGTGTCACACAATCCTTCAAAAAAATCATTCTAATATTCTAAGAAACATTTCTTGTTATTATTATTAATGTTGAAAACAGTTTTCGCTGGTATTTATAATATTTATATATTATTATATAAGTAACCTTACTTATACAATAATATTATTTTATAACTTAACTTTACAATAAGGTTCCCATTAGTTAACATTAATAACAATAAGCAATACATTTGTTACAATTATATACGGTTTAATAATATGGTGTCCCATTTAGCTAATTTAATGTGTGCGCACCTGTAGAAGGTATTCTGTGGAGCTCCGTACATCCAGGGCTGAAGCTCCAGATTGGGATATTCCACAAACGGAGGAACAATCAGAGAGAAGATGAGAGCCAGACACACAAAGAACGCCGGCATCACAACCTAATAAACACACAAATAGCTTGTCTTGAAAAGAAGAATTGAACAAAATGAAGATGATGTGTGTGGAGCAAGTGGTGATTTGTTGTTGTCTCACTAGTAGTGTCATCTGGTTCTGTGCTCCTATTGGTTTTTGATTCGGCTTTCATAGAAGTCACTCTGCATGACTATGGGTCAAATCCTCTGACACTATCAGAATTTCGTCTGAGGTAAAATTTTATTGCAACAGGTGTTGTTGTCAATCTGTTGAATCTTTCCATTAAGTGTTAAAGAATGTAATGTGTTAACCATAAATACATTAAAAATGCTAAAATATCATATTTATTTTTTGACATGAATGAAAACAAAGCAGTATAGGGATAGAAATACAGTGTTCAATGGATTGTACAATTGTTTTAAAGATAAAACATCTTTCCAAAAACATTTAGTAGATCCAAACTCAAAAAACAATGAAAATGTTATGAAAGTTTTGAGTTTTGAAAGTTATTTTGATCTATGACCTTTATACCCACTGACATTATAAGGACTCTAGGTCTGTCCCTCACAGCCTCATTTTTATCCACATTAAATTCAATATGGCATCTACCCTGACCAAGGACTATAGCCAATCACCTGTCATATAAAACCCCCAGAAAACGCACAGCCGCAAACGTGGAGAAAATAGGAGCATTTTCATCTTATCAGATACCAATATGCTGTTTTAATTCACCAGAGTAATCTGGTTTCCGGTTAAATTAATACCGATGGATACAGTCAAGTTCCCTAATTTAGTTTTTCACATTAGAAAAGTTGTTTCACTCAGAAATTGATGTGCGCAGTCAACAGTTTTTTCCTTGCAAAAACGCATCCATAAAGCCTTTATTAACCATCTGGAGTTGTATAGATTCTTTTTTTATGGATGGATTTTTTTTTGTTTTAAAATTTGGGTTCCCATTCACAACCATTATAAACCTTGGAGAACTAATGATATTTTTAAATATCTCTGATTGTTCTTCTGAAAGAAGATAGTCATACACACCTAAGAAGGCTTGAGGGTGAGTAAATCATGGGATAATTTAAATTTTTGGGTGAACTATGCCTTTAAGCACATTTAACATCTGGATTGTAGTTGCTTAGTGAATAAGCTGCATGTTTGTGTGCAGAAAAAAACTTGTGCCGAAGTGGCGCAAGTTTAGTCAATTGCCCCTCTCCCCCATCTCTCTTTGGCAGACGAGTGTCATGTGCTTGTGTTGGCTTAGTTAAATGTGTAAAAGGGTTCAATTAAACACTTTCAAAAACTGGCACTGTCACCCTTCATTCCCAGCATAATTAATTTCTCTCTATTCTTCCACTCTGCTATCTCTCCAAATGTTCTCCTTTCATTCCATTTCTCTACTGACAGACGGAGCGAAACCAGTGCACACAAAATCTCTGAGAGAGAGACAGGCTGCATAGGAGTCGACGACACGGCTTCACTCCAGCTGATTAATTACACTCTATGATTGTCCAATTAATTCAAACACCCAATTCAAACACTCTCTGTTTACACTGAGGAAAATGTAAATGTGCCGGAGACGAAGAACGCATCAGGAATAATGAAGGAGAAAACAATGGAACATCTTTCCCCTGAGAGAACGAGGGTGAAAAGCAACAGCCAATACAGAAAAATGGAAAATATGCACAGTGATGATAGTCATTTGACCAAGAGCTGAGAACATGGCATGTATTTACATACTGTACATACAGTCTTCATAACAAATTTGTAGTTGGGATATTTTATTCAGTTTTTGTCTCAGTCATAGAAAGTATTTTTTTATGTCCGTTTAATGCATGCAATTACTTGCATTCACCTCTTTATTCTCTAACCAAAATGATATGAACTTATGCTTTGCAAAAGAACATATTCACGAGATTGACTTAAAGGAAGAGGGTATTTACAGTGTATTTGTGCTGATATGTTTGTTGGTTTTACCTGAGCGATGATTCCTCTCCGGCTTCTACGGCCATGGTGGAATCGTTTGATAAAAAGAGCTAAAAACTGCTGTTTGATCAGAGGCCAACCCCTGATGTCGTATGACCCTTTGCCATTCGCACACATGGGGCGCTGGGTGTCTGTAATGTAAACAATGAATTTACATGGGTTATTACAGCTATTAACTATTACAGTTGCCTCAAATATTTCAGTTACTTCATTATTAAAGCCGGCTAAATGTTACGACCATTTCACACCGCAAACGTGAGCAGCACATCAGTGTAACTACACTGTCACTGCAGCTACAGACTCGTGAAAATATTCACACTAGAAGTGTTTGTACAGCGTCACAGCAGCAGCTCCAAAGCTACATATAAGGTGCGTGTCTTTGAAAAGATAACTATAAAATTGTTTTTAGAAGTTGGTCATTTATAAACATGATAGTCTTGAAAGTTTGTTAACATGGGGAGGTGTACAATATTCACATGTAAATTGTAAACAACAAACACAACCAAGAAAACAGCTCCCATTATCCACTTTCAGTCATACTTCGATATAGAACACGCTGTTTACTTTAGTTTTTTTTTTTTTAAACTGAATATTTAGTTTAAATGGATAAATCTTCTATTAACATTTTTGATTCTTCATTTTCTTTTCTGACATACTCAAGTTTTTGTTAAAACACAATAGACATGTTTATTCTGTGCATTTTGAGCACTTTTTGTGTGAAATCATATTCACTTTGTCCATCAAAAGTGTGTTTTCACTTTAATTGAGTGTGAGCGGCGCAGCCAAAATAGACTCCCCGCCGAAACCAACACTTTGCTGTTGCTCACACGATGCTCCTACTTGACACTCACGCATTGCTCCTGCTTCCGGTGTGAATGCATTCATTGGTCAACACACGCTCATGCTTGCGGTGTGAAACGGCGGTTATAGCTAACTTATCTATTACAGCTGCCTTGATTACTTCAGCTACCACAGCTACCTCACTGTTACAAATAACTTATCTATTACAGCCACCTCACTGTTACAGCTACAGTAACTATTACAGCCACCTCACTGTTACAGCTACCGTAACTATTACAGCCACCTCACTGTTACAGCTACCGTAACTATTATAGCCACCTCACTGTTACAGCTACAGTAACTATTACAGCCACCTCACTGTTACAGCTACAGTAACTATTACAGCCACCTCACTGTTACAGCTACAGTAACTATTATAGCCACCTCACTGTTACAGCTACAGTAACTATTACAGCCACCTCACTGTTACAGCTACAGTAACTATTACAGCCACCTCACTGTTACAGCTACCGTAACTATTATAGCCACCTCACTGTTACAGCTACAGTAACTATTACAGCCACCTCACTGTTACAGCTACAGTAACTATTATAGCCACCTCACTGTTACAGCTACAGTAACTATTACAGCCACCTCACTGTTACAGCTACAGTAACTATTACAGCCAGCTCACTGTTACAGCTACCGTAACTATTATAGCCACCTAACTGTTACAGCTACAGTAACTATTACAGCCACCTCACCGTAACTATTACAGCCACCTCACTGTTACAGCTACAGTAACTATTACAACCACCTCACTGTTACAGCTACAGTAACTATTACAGCCACCTCACTGTTACAGCTCCCGTAACTATTACAGCCACCTCACTGTTACAGCTACAGTAACTATTACAACCACCTCACTGTTACAGCTACAGTAACTATTACAGCCACCTCACTGTTTACAGCTACAGTAACTATTACAGCCACCTCACTGTTTACAGCTACAGTAACTATTATAGCCACCTCACTGTTACAGCTACAGTAACTATTACAGCCACCTCACTGTTACAGCTACAGTAACTATTACAGCCACCTCACTGTTACAGCTACCGTAACTATTATAGCCACCTCACTGTTACAGCTACAGTAACTATTACAGCCACCTCACTGTTACAGCTACAGTAACTATTATAGCCACCTCACTGTTACAGCTACAGTAACTATTACAGCCACCTCACTGTTACAGCTACAGTAACTATTACAGCCAGCTCACTGTTACAGCTACCGTAACTATTATAGCCACCTAACTGTTACAGCTACAGTAACTATTACAGCCACCTCACCGTAACTATTACAGCCACCTCACTGTTACAGCTACAGTAACTATTACAACCACCTCACTGTTACAGCTACAGTAACTATTACAGCCACCTCACTGTTACAGCTCCCGTAACTATTACAGCCACCTCACTGTTACAGCTACAGTAACTATTACAACCACCTCACTGTTACAGCTACAGTAACTATTACAGCCACCTCACTGTTTACAGCTACAGTAACTATTACAGCCACCTCACTGTTTACAGCTACCGTAACTATTACAACCACCTCACTGTTACAGCTACAGTAACTATTATAGCCACCTCACTGTTACAGCTACAGTAACTATTACAGCCACCTCACTGTTACAGCTACCGTAACTATTACAGCCACCTCACTGTTACAGCTACAGTAACTATTACAACCACCTCACTGTTACAGCTACAGTAACTATTACAGCCACCTCACCGTAACTATTACAGCCACCTCACTGTTACAGCTCCCGTAACTATTATAGCCACCTCACTGTTACAGCTACAGTAACTATTACAACCACCTCACTGTTACAGCTACAGTAACTATTACAGCCACCTCACTGTTTACAGCTACAGTAACTATTACAGCCACCTCACTGTTACAGCTATAGTAACTATTACAGCCACCTCACTGTTTACAGCTACCGTAACTATTACAGCCACCTCACTGTTTACAGCTACCGTAACTATTACAGCCACCTCACTGTTTACAACTACCGTAACTATTACAGCTGCTTTACTGTTACAGCTACATTAACTATTACAGCCATCTCACTGTTACAGCTACATTAACTATTACAGCTGCCTCACTATCACAGCCATCTCACTGTTATAGCCGCTGTACTGTTACAGTTACATTAACTACTACAGCCATCTCACTGTTACTGCTGGTCTACTTATCCAGCTACATTGACAATTACAGCCATCTCACTGTTAATGCCGCTGTACTGTTAGAGTTACATTAACTATTACAGCTGCCTCACTATTACAGCTACATTAACTACTACAGCCATCTCACAGTTACTGCCGCTGTACTGTTAGAGTTACATTAACTATTACAGCTGCCTCACTATTACAGCTACATTAACTACTACAGCCATCTCACTGTTACTGCCGCTGTACTTATCCAGCTACATTAACGATTACAGCCATCTCCCTGTTACAGCCGCTGTACTGTTACAGCTACATTAACTATTACAGCTGCCTCACTATTACAGCTGTCTGTCACTGTTAAGGTTTTTTTTATTATTATTTATTTATTTTTACAACACCTTAATTATGTCTCATGGTATTATAACTGCTAAAGTACCATGATAATAAGTAGTATTGTAGTCCACTTATATTGTTTGAATGTGTTGTTATTATAGGGCCTGTTGTGTTGTATTAATACTTTACAGTTTATGCATTTTCACTGAAAACTGAAGGACGAATTTAATTTGTGTCAAAGTAATCGCTGCAATAACAAATGCGAGCACTTCAAATGAACCCAGGCCGACTAAAATCCACTGAACCATCACCACTGAAGCATCACATGTGCTTATTAAGGGGCAGTTTTCTTCTTATATTCCATATGTGTTATTTTGTTATTATTGGTGTTGCATACACATGCATCAGACAGACATTATGGCCGCTGTGTCACATCCTATTATTTTTACAGGATATTGCACCATGCAATTTACACTTTAAGATGCTGCCATGTAAGAAAGAGCTCATTATTAGAAAGGATGTCTCAACATTAACATGTTCTGTTTCATTATACTGTTCTCAATCTAGTGTCCTGTGTAAATGGCTTCACATGCAGCACTGGCCTCGAAAAATACATGTCAATGCTGCATGTATTATTTGGATATACAAGTGTCACTCCATATCCAAGTTCAGCTTCAGTGTTGCATATTTACTTCCATGCATTACAGTATTACTGTTTGGAAAATACTGTAAAACAGCCATTACTTTGAAGCTAGAGTAACACAATATTGCAGTAGCACAAACTCTGTATCACCAGTTACAGTTAACTCACTTTTAAGCCCAACTCAATATTATAGCTTACAGCAAGCTTAATAATTTAAACTGCCTAACCACTAAAGCTAGCTCACCACTACAGCTGCCGAATGTCAATCATTTTTACAGATGGAAAAATGGAACAACTTTTACTTACCCTCTACACGACTAGTGAATCTAACCTTCATGTCTGTTTCAAAACAAGGGGGGGAAAGTATAGAGCAGTGATATTAAACAAAGTTTTTTTTTTCAGTATCACTTGAATTTTCAAAAACATTGGTTTGAAAATGAATGGGCAGTATTTTTTTTTTTTTTCTTTTCTTACACATATAAGTATTTACATTTAAGCATACCATTTTTCACAGTGTTTTCATCTTTGGATTCCAATGCTGAACTGATAGTCTGTACTCCTGATATCCTTGAGCTGCTTCTGGGTTTTTGTTCAAGAGTTCCTCGCTTATCTGTGAGACATTAACACACACACACACACACACATATACACACACACACACACACACACAGACAGCAGAGGTTATTCTGGAGAAGTGCGGGTGCGATACTTTCAGCTTATTCATCTGGCCTGTTCTTATCTGAGGGAGCATTAACACACATTTACACACATTTACACACAATCACACACACTCTAAGGTGAGACAGGAGAGTACAATTGCAACACTTCATCTCAGCTCTTATTCGAGTGGACCGCTCTTATCTGAGACGAACCGTAAGGCCCTTAAATAGACCGAATATAACTCTGAAGGATGGCACTGTTAGAAACGAGAGGTTTAAGACTATTTTTAACAAATATCCCAGATAATTTCAGTCTGATCTTAACAATTTGAGTGACATATTTCAATAGAGTTGTTTGATGAAACTGCCACCATGGAGTACATTTTTGCAAAGAGGCTGTTTCTGAAGGATGAGACAGTTAAAAATGATATCGAACTGAAAAGCAAACTCACAGCTTGTATGTGAGCGCAGCTAAGCACTGCTTATTGACATGTGAAGAGGGCATGCACTCGAAAATATTTAGTCCTGAATTTAAGATTTATGTATTTTAATTGGATATAAAATTTCCCTCCATTTGGATTACAGTTTTAACATAAACTAATCAAATTAATGTGGTGCATACTTTGTCAGTCATACATGAAACAGGGAAGATTTCTGCATGCAAAAAACATGACAGTTTATTATTATTTACTATTTGCATCTATTTATTTAAATAATTATTTTCAAAATGCATTTACTCAAATTCAATAAAGCATGAACATGGTTAAAATATGTCTAGTTGTAGAACAAGTAATTTTCATTTAGTTAAAACGCATGAGATCAAAACAAATTTGAAAAAACAAATCAGTCAAAAATATTGAAAACAATCAGTTATTAGTCCGATTACAGAAATCTTACCCTTTTCATTTATGCATGACTGACAAATATACTAATGCATTCAGAGACTCAAAAGACAATTTGAAATCCAGAGTGTCCAGATTGAGATGCATCAGTAAAAATCTGATTTGAATCACATTTCAAACCACCTCCAATTTGAAATGTGATTCAAATCAGATTTTTACAGATGCATCTCAATCTGGACACTGGATTTCAAATTGTCTTTGAAATCACTGTGTATCGCAACTGTACGGATTTGCCTGCAGTCTGAACATAGCCAAAGAAGGTGGAAAATGGTATAAAGCCTTATAGAAAACAAAGTACCGGTCAAGCAACAAATTACAATATAATGGAGACATGTTGAATTACGAGAACGCCGGAGATGACAGCACGGAATAAAGCCATGCATACCTCCTACGTTTCTGCCTTTGCCTCATAAGACACAGTAGTCCAGCGTTAACATAGCCAAAAATATGTTTTATAACTTAATGGAGATGGTGATACTGCCTGTTAAATTGTAAAATAGAATGAATATTCAGAAAGGATGTTACCATGAGATTCCACATCAACACCTGTGTCTTCAGCCACCTTCAGAAAGATCTGTGAAATTAAATGCATTTCGTTATTCCACAGCTTCATCTGGGCAATTACACTACTGTTCAAAAGTTTGGGGTCAGTAAGATTTTTCAACATTGACAATAAGAAGAAATGTGATGAAAAACGAATCTTCAGCGGCTCTGATGACGGGAGTACATGAAGACTTAAGTTCACTCTTACATCCAGCAATAAAACACCTGAGATGCTTACGAGACATTCTTGTCTTTACAGCTGCTCCAGCCTAGAGAAAATGGCGGAGAGTGTACAACTTCGTCACTTTGCCCAGAATCTGCAAACGGCTTGTTCTGAGACACTGCTTATGATTTATGGGGATTAAAAAAAGTGTTCACACACTGCCAACACACTTTTATATTCAAACTTTTGCATATTGAATTTTGCATAATAGCTGCCCTTTTAAACACAATAAATCTGGGATATTTCTTATATATCCTCTGACTAAGATTCTAAACGGGCGAATTTTATGTCGTAAAGGCATATTACGCGTATATAACTTTTTAAGTGATGCAACGCCCTGATGAAAGGATAATTGAAATTAAGAGAACTTAAATAATCAAAACTCTAAATTAATTCATATTTAATAACACGATCAGCTATTAACGTTACATCAGAAACATTACCAATTAGAGATCGTTTAAAATTGGAGTCAGATTAAGCAAGCAGCTAAAGTAAAATTTAAACTAAATCCTAAAAATTATGTGAACTTCACGTGGGCGCTGAAAAGACATACGCGCATTATACCTTCGCCCAGGCCGTCAGATTCTGTCCTTTGGCTGACGGGTGGTTCTTACAACAGTAAAATAGAGGGGCAAAACTGAAGGCATTAATTAGGTTATGATCTTTAACATATATCATAAATCAATAGTCTGTGATACACTGATCCAGAGCAAAGTATCTGTAGCTACAGTAAGCATTTTCTCATCAAAGTCAATTGTTAAATGTAAACAGATACCTGTCAGATGCATCGGTAAAACTTCCTGTGTATTAAATATATGCCTATTGCATAAAGTGTTGGCCATGAGTAAATATCACCTATGTGACCCCTATGCGTACCTCCTCCAGGCTTGTGTCTGATATCCCGTAGCTGGTGACGCCCAAAGTGCTTTTCTCCAGGTCCAGCTCTTTAAACAGGGAAGCGAAGCTGCCGTTTCTGGCTCCCGTGTATGGCAGCACGTACACCAGCTCTTGACCTACAGCCTCCAGAAACTCGGCCTCCGGCACATGCCGCCGCACCAGACGACTCAGATCTGCCACATCTGATCAGGAGGAACATAAAAATACATTTATACATAAACATAACGGCACTGTGTGTGTATGTTGGTTTAATAGAGTGTGTGTGTGCGTGAGCTGTGAACCTGGTGGGTCCAGACTGCAGATGCTGTCATTGCATATTCCCTCATCCACGCTGAATTTATCACACTACAAAATATGAAATACAAAATTAAAAACTTAAATTTATGACCATGCTAATCTCACCGCAATAATATTAGAGTCTTGTGATCGGTTGCAAGTAGGGATGGGATATGACTATTCGACTAGTTCATCTAGATTGTATTTATTTATTTATTTTGTTATTTCAAGCTGATTACAAGGTAAAACACTCTAGGAAAAGCATTTGAGGCTTATAAATTGAAAAAAGAGGCTTATAAATAAAAGTAATATGGTAAATCAGAGATGGCCAAACCAGGGCCTGGTCTGTGATGACTTTTAATTTGGCCTGCCATGCCATATCACAAGAAGGGGGAAAAAGAGGGTAAAAAACACACCACTGAAGCATATCTTCATTTTGAATTTATATTTTTGTTTTAATGTTTTTTGCTTGTTCGGGTTTTTTTTTCACATTGAAATGTGGAGAAAATAAGTGAATTTGATTTTCTTTTTTTAAAAATGTACATTTTAATAAAATATAGCTTGATATAATTCAAAATGTTTGGCCCTCAATAAAATATTTTAAATATTAAAATTGCTAAAACTGAAATGAAATAAAACTAAACAGAAATATTACAAAATTGATAAAAATGACAAAAGCACATAAGATTACGAGAACTTAAAATATTTTAAGTTTTAATACAAAAAAAATTTATTAAATATTTATTTATTTTTTACATTAAATATTATTATTTTAATAAATATACTAACAAATACTACGAACATATATATATAATAATACCGATTTTTTTTTTTTGGAACGTATGGTGAAAAAAAAAAAAATCTAACCAGTTGTCGTCATACATGGAAAAATGTTCAAACAAAACAAAACCTAATAAAACGATCCACATAAGCAATTTATGTACTTTTTTATTAAATGTGTGAAACAGTACTAATAAAGAATAAGTAGGTGTTTTTAAGTTTTTGACGGGCAGTGTGAATTTTGAGTGTTGCCAGCATCAGTTTACCTCTTTAATTAATGGGTACCGTTGCGTGGTGACTCGATCCTGATTGGCCCGTGCGACCGTGAGATAATAACCTCTACCATATGTTTTCTTGAGGAACAGTGAGGAACCGCTGCAGCAGACGCGCCCATGTGAAATGATGGCAATACGATCACCCAGAATATCAGCTTCATCCATGTGATGGGTAGACAGAATTATAGTACGACCTGGAAGACACACACACACATCAAACAAACACGCATTCAGCGTGAAAACTGCAAACGTGAATTTCTGAGTGGCTCACTCTCATTTGAATGGGATAGGGTATGTTTGAAGTGCAGGTGCACTGGAAAACAGGGTGTTCTATATATAGGTGCTTTTATATGTGTGTGCCACTCAGATCTCACTCTTTCACTCCCTTTACAGAAAAGTTTCCTCTCTTTTGTATTCGCTGGAGTTCGCAGTGAAGCCAGACACCCGTGGGGTTCTGCGCCGGCATTATTTTTGCTCTGCCTGTGTGACGAGGCAGTGGGAGTTCAAGGCGTCTGTCCTTTGACTTGCCGAGAGCAGAAATATCATGAAATATCATGCGTCTGCGCTTCTCAAAGGCATAGAATGCAAGAATCTGGCAGAGAAACTTGTGTTTATATTGAGACCATGTAAAGCAACTATCTGGACACTCTGAGTGGCTGTTGACTATAAAACCTGACTGATTTGAAATGGAAAACATGTTTAACTCTTTGTTGCAGAATTTTATTTATGGTAGTGGCCAAAAGTGATGACCATCTTCACCATCCTTAAAGATTTTGTAAGCATATTATACATTTGTGCTTTAATTCAATAGTTTTATTTCTGATAACGCAATGAAACCTGCCAAATTGTGAAGACATTATGAGACATTAAAATTATAACGTGTGGTTATTTTTTCGTTTTTAAAATATTTAAATGAATTAATTGAACTTGTAAGGTCAAATATAAAACAAATATCCCCTCTGGACATTCCTTTTGGCCACTACTGTATGTGAAGAATCTGAAAAGCTCAAAGAAATGCACACCTTTTTGGTTTTACAGGAACAAATACACACAAATCACACTGTATAGTCAGATGGATCTGTGTCAACACAGTGTGACATTCAGCTCCAGATAATAAACATCACTAGAGAGCGATGGATAGATAAAAGAAGAGAGAAATAGAAATATAAAGAGAGATGACTGTTTTGATTGAACAGTGATCCATCAATGAAGGCAAAACGGCATGAAACTATGAAACAGAAAATAACAAGGAAAAATCAGATCACTAAGTACGCTTAACACTTTTTTGAAGTGCACTTTAAAAGTTACATTTCTGTGGAACTAAAAAAATAACTTGCCTTTTTAAAATGTCATGTAAACGCTTTCGTCCAAATGAAATAATAGTGTTTTTTGTGAAGTCTCATTCAGCATGTACTTGGCACTGACAACAATGGACCTCAGTGTGCGCTGGCTTCCCAAAGACAGATGCATTTAATCATCACAATACCATTCAAAAGTTAGGGGTCACCAAATAAATTAATACTTTTATTCAGCAAGGATGTATTAAATTGATCAAAAGTTGCATTAAAGATATTTATAATGAGAAAAATGAGTCATATTTCAAGTAAATGCTCTTCTTTTGAATATTTTATTCATCAAAGAATCCTGAAAAAAAATCTTTCCACAAAAATATTAAGCAGCACAACTGTTTTCGACATTGACAATAAGAAATGATTCTTGAGCAGCAAATATTAGAATGATTTCTGAAGGATCATGTGACACTGAAGACTGGAGTAATGACACTGAGAAGTGAAAGTTTAAAATATATTACAATAGAAAAACAACATTACTGTTTTTGCATACGTGAGCATATATAAAAGACTTTTCAAAAACCCTGTGCTTTGGCTTCATATGAATGTAGTTGGTACATCAGCATCCAGCTGAACTCAAACAATAACAGCACCGTGCAATCCACATGTCAACACTACACTCTTTACATTACACAGCAAAAGCCAAAAACTCCTTAATCAATTTGTGTGAGTATGTGTGACAAAGAAAGGGCCACTCTCAGCCCAATTAACTGCACTAGTACACATCATTTCATTTTCCTAAATTATTAATCAGACAATAATCGCCTTCACTAATCAAATAATCATCAGCTGCTCTCTAATTACACATGCAATCCAGCTGAAATGGGCTGAATATGCTATTTCAGTCCCCTGAGGACTGCAGGACTTATTAGTATTGCCAATAATTATAAATTGAATGTTTAACAATTTCATCACTGATTAAACAAGCTTCCGCAGTGCAGAAGAGTTTTACACTGACATCTTATGATGTGCAACCACCTAAATAAAGGAAATAGGAAACTAATTGCAAACAATAGGACAGATAAATACAACAGAACAAGAATACAAATCTAATGAACAGTGCTTTAGCTTTTTCCAAAGGTTTCTCGCCTACACTGAAATATCGTACATAGCAGGCACATGTCGGTAAAAACATCGATATCTATAGGTACACTGGGCCTCATTTATGAAATGAACGTAGGACAGAAAAGTGTGTACGGCCTTTTCAAATTGCAAAACTTGCCATTTATCAATATGGATGTGAGTGGTGGCTGCGATCAAGCTAATGTACGCGCGTTTTTGAGTTAGAATGAACTTGCGTGCAACATAAATCTGTTTCTGACAAACAACCAAAGCTCATTAGCCGATCATAAACGAAAAGATTAGAATGTCAAGTTAAAATTAAATTAAATTAGAATAGGTGGGTATTTGTGAGCCATTAAAAGTACCATACAATATTTTTTTTCAGGGGTTTAGCTTTACAATAGCAGCAAAAGACCATGAGGATTCATACAAGTAGGCTATATAAAAGGAATAGGATTACACAACATATTTGATTTAAATAACTAATAGATTAACAAAAGAAAAAAAAAACTCTAACGCATTGCATTTGTTTTCTTTAGGCTATATCTTTATTTTATTAAATCCAAGTGATCACGCAGGCGCCTCGCACGCACACAGTTCCTGCATTTCTAACTTGACATTTTAGCCATTCATCATCAAACTAAAAGGCAGTCAACCAAACATAAAAGTTACACTGCTCAAATTAAATGGTCTGCTGGAACACGAATTAAGTAAAGCTGTCACACACTCACACCACCAAGGACTCTGTTTGTTTTCATTCACCGTTTCTCCCTACCTTGTTTTCCGTCATGGTCACTGATTTGATTTAGTCATTGTGTTCAGGTATGCTAGTGTCATTATCTCCCCTATTTAAGTTCAGCTCTGTGTGTCTTTGTCAGATCTCGTTTTAATGTTATGTTGTGTTACTTTGCCTATCGGTATTGGACGTTATCTTGTGGATTAACCAAACCTGTTATCTGATGATCTTTTTCGCCACATTCTTGTATTTATACACAACTAGTGTGACAAAAGCATTGTTTACATAATGAATAATGAACTGAATAATTTAGCAACCAAAATGTTTCATGAATATAGAAATATAGAAAAAATATCTGGATTCTTGACAAATGAGAGAGGTGAGTCCATTGATTTCAATTTTGCCAAAAAAAAAAAATCCTTTTGGCTTGATTTATGTTGTTTATAATGAATAACACTATGACTAACTAATGTATGACTATAATTTAATCTATTTTATTTTATACTTTAATATATAATTTTTTATGAATGTTTTGTTTATATATATATATATATATATATATATATATATATGTCATAAACTCTAGGGGCGAGGCTTCCAAACCATGAATTTTTAGAGGAGTGTTATTTAAATGATTATTGTTCTTAGCCGCCACATTTATCGATCATTTGTATGGTAGGATTACCAGCAAATGAATGTTTGATAAATCATAAGCGAACCCTGTCGTAAGACGATTGCTGCGCTCGAATCTGCGCTCGTTTCTACGTTAGATTGATAAATGAGGCCCACTATGTGTCACATGATTAACATGCATCATTCTTTTCGATTACCTCAGTCCATTTCACAGTCCACACCTCTAAAAAAAAGCTCTGGAGAAAAACACTGTCCCCAGTGTGGATGGAAGGCCAAAACATGGAGGAAAAATATCTGTTTTTAAATGTATCCATATTAATGTAGCCTGAGACCCAGGCAAGTTTGTTGGAGCTAAACTCTGAAGGACATTTGCAATCCAGTGGCAGGATTGGACTCCTGTTTAAGAGCAGGACATTTTCGCAACCTCACCAGTACAGTATGTGGGCACCAAATCATTCCTCAAAACTGGAAGGAACAACTTAACAATTTATGAGAAAGTGTGACAGGCAGAAACAGGTGAGGCATCTCAGACAAGGTACTAGCGAGAGACATGATGTTCTGCTCCAGTGGTCTAACCCCATATATCCTGAAAACATCTTCAGAAAATATTGTTCTACCTCTGACAGACTCAGGGAATGAATATAGACCGGCTTTTATTGACCTGGTAAAACCTTTGACACCATTGATCACCATGTTCTCTAGACCATGATGGAAAGTGTTGCCAAAGTTCTTTACATCCGGCAGCAGATCCATGATTGCATGGATTGCACCAAGTTCGAATGGTAGCAAGTAAGATTCAATATCTCTCTTTCTCCATTAATATGTGAGGAAACAAGGATTGGAACAGCTCCCATCAACTTTAATCTCTTTCTAACAGCCGTAACAGTGTTAATCACCATACTGCTTAAGGCTGGAATACACACAACTTTTGTACAGATATTTGCCCCGTTTGCAGTTCTGGACAATTGACTGAAAGTCACACCTAGCCTGCAGATTTCAGCTGACCGATTTCAAAGAAAATCTTGTAGTGTATGATGGAAACAGATTGTGATCTTTAGCTTCAGACTTTGATTCCATCCACTCAGGGGATTCAAACATGTTTTATATTTTGAGACAATTTGAAAACATGTCATGCGTGTCCTAACAATGAGGCGTGTGATTGATATTTTTGGAAACACTTGAGTGAAACTATTTGATACAGTAATAATTTATAAAATTATTTATAGGCCTAATTTTAACTGTATAAACTACATACCGACGAGCCAAAACATTATGACCACCTGCCTAATATGCTGCTGGTCCTCCACTTGCTGCCAAAAGAGCGCCGACACACCGAGGCATGGACTCTACAAGACCTCTGAAGATGTCCTATGGTCTATGGCACCAAAAGATGTTAGCAACAGATCCTTCAAGTCACCTTAGATTGAACTTGTTGGTTCAGCACAACCCACAGATACTCAATTGGATTGAGATGTGGGGAATTTGGAGGCCAGGTCAACACCTTGTTTTCTTCATCATGTTCCTCAATGTGTGCAGTGTGGCAGGGTGCTGAAAGAGGCCACTTCCACCAAGGAACATTGTCATGAAACGTGTACCTGGTCTGCAACAATGTTTAGGTAGGTAGCATGTGTCAAATTTACGTCCACATGAATGGCCAGACACAGGACTTTGCCCAGAGCATCATACTCCCTCCACCGGCTTGTTGTCGTCCCACAGTGCATCCTGGTGCGATCACTTCACCAGGTAAACAGCAGACACTTACAAGGCCATTCAACATGATATAAAACAAAATTGGCAGTCATCATAGGCACTCTGATTGGTCAACAGCTACACAATACCATACGCAGCAGACTGCGAGGCACTGTGTCTTGTGATGCATTTCTCCCATAACCATCATTAAAATATAGTGTGACTTGTGCCACAGTAGACCTTCTGTTGGCTCGGACAAGACAGGATAGCCTTGGTTGCCCTTGAGCACTGATGAACACCCTGTCCCTGTCACCTTGTCCCTCCTCAAACCAGTATTGGTAAACTCTCACCACTGCTGACTGGGAGCAACCCATGTATATATATATATATATATATATATATATATATATATATATATATGCAAGTCTTTGGCAAATCATTTATATACACTTTACCCATATTGTTGCAGTTTTCCTTATAACCCCTTAGCATCTCTAAGGTCTCTTTCGAATGGTATGTGGTACATTGAAAGGCTAACAGAACAAAAAAATTGCGTGAAATACACCAGTATTTTTTGATACAGTGTCTATGCTTTACTATTGCTGCTCATCCAAAAAGATGTGGGAGATAAATTATGGACTCTTTAAGGACCCGCGGGACTTTTTTTCTGCATACAAGCTGCTAAATACATTTTACGCAAATCTATTTTTTTTGTTGCAAATGTGACTTGCACTGTCGAGCCCTGTGTTTACATTTGTTCATTTCTGTTACCTTTTTTGTATTTGAGCAGCAAATCCCAGATGCCTCTGCGTGCATAGGGATCGACTCCGGCTGTTGGCTCATCCAAAATCACAACATTCGAACCACCCACAAATGCGATGGCAACAGACAGTTTCCTCTGCATCCCACCTGAATGCGTACAACAGAAAGTTGCCAAATCTCTAGTGTTAGCAAGCATTGTAAGCATATTATGTATGAATACTGCTGATGCACACACACACACCTGAGAGGTTCTTGGCGAGGTCTTTCCGTTTGTGAGGCAGACCTACATCTTTAATCATTTGATCAATTTCCTTCTTCACCTCTTTTGAGCTCCGTCCCTTCAGACGGGCATAGAAATAAATGTGTTCTTCCACTGTCAGACTGAAACAAACAAAGGGAACATGAATATACACAACATAACACTCACTTATATAAACACAGACAAGAATGTGAACATACAACAGAGAGACAATTAAATATATAGTTATAAACAGGTATAAATGAGCTTAGAACGTCTGTGTTATTTTAGTGTTATTTATACACTATTATAGCATTTATTATTATTTTAAATTAGCTTTTATTTTTAATATTTTAATTTTAGTACTTCAAATAATTCTGGTTAGTTGTCAAGGCAACATTTCTAATTTCTGTTTAAGTTATTTAAGTTTCAGTTTTACATACAATTTGTATATTTTCTTTTAGCTTTATTTAAATTAAAATAGCTACTAGTAATAGTTTTAGTTACATTTACATTTACATTTAGTCATTTAGCAGACGCTTTTATCCAAAGCGACTTACAAGTGAGGAAAACAAACAAGCGATTCTTCATGAATTGGCAAATAACACAGGAAGTGCTCACAATACAAGTTTCATACATTGCTCAGTACCATAAGCTAGAGTAGGAAGGGAAAAAGGGGGAAGGATAGGTTTTTTTTTTTTTTTTTTTTTTTTTTTTTTTATGAGGGGATTAAGTGTTCACGGAAGAGGTGAGTTTAGTTAAAAATAACAACAGGTTAATTCAAAAGCATCACTAGTTGGGTAAAATGTTGGGGTAATAACTACAAATATTCACATTCACAGTTTAATTGAAAATATTCACATGAAGAATGCCTTTGTCATGCATGATGTATATCTTATGTTTCTTATGCATATGCATGCTACATTGTGACAGGTTAATGTCACAGTTTTAGAATAAAACTCAACTAAATTTGAAATTTGAAATTTGTATTGAAATACAAAAGCAAAAAAAAGAAAGCAGCTCTACACTCAATGGCTTGGCGGTTCAAGTGAGTCCTAGTTTCAGTAGCATGACAGAGCTGGAAAAGTGCTCGAATTTCTCTTAAAAGCCTGCACCCAGTCTTCTGTCAGAATGAATTGAATTGAACTGTGGTTGCCTGAGGCTTTGAAATCTTTTGTATGTAAAAACATTTTTGAGTTGAACTGTGATCGTTTTTGAATATTTGTTTTGATGTTTATGAGTTGAACCCTGTCGTCTTCCTGTTTTTGAATTCAGTTGTTTGAGAACTGAACTGTTTTCATCAGCTGTTTTAGTTTAATTGTTACTTATCTTGTAAGATGTCACTTTTATTAATTGTCATATTTTTTGTTAAGGGTTTTCCGATCAGGATTTTTGGAGCCGATCACCAATCACAGGAAGCAGTTTCTGCTGACACCGATCACTGATACCAATGATGGGATCTATTTGAAACCTCTTTTTTTATCATTAAGCATTGTTTATAGGGATTCTCTGATCAGGAGTTTACAGGCATTATATCAGGGCTTGAATTTTGTTTTGTGACTCTTTTTTGTGCAGACATGATGTGAAGCCAGAGAGCGAGAGAATGCTGATTCATCCCTTTTCACAGGAAGCTTTCAAATTACTTATTTTTAACAATGTACTTAATAAAGAAGTATAAAGCATGGGCCTACCTCACCTTCAGCATTATATATTTTTTTTACCTATGCGGGGACAGAGGTTGAGACCCTGCCACTGCAAGCATGTCATGCCATCTCTCATGGCAGCCAAGAGATCGATTTTTGAGATCAGCAAATTGAGAGATCACAGTTCGAGTCTTTAGAAACGATTATCGGCCGATAGTCATCGGTAACCAAGCCATTGGAGCACCCCTACTTTTGTCTGATTTTTCAGATGTACTCAAGGATCCTGAACAAATAATACACTGAATTTGATTTCCTTTTATTTCTATCTGTTTGAGGACCCTGTAATAGAGACAAAGGAGATTAAAGGAGGTTTTACTCATTGAAGAGAACGTTGTGTTGTGGACACATTCCCAGGTGTGTCCTGATGGTGTCCATGTCGGTGCGGATGTCGTAGCCGTTAATATAAGCAGTACCAGAGGTGGGAGCAAAAAGACCTGTCAGGATTGACCTGATGAAACAACAAGAGAAATATTAGAAAAACACATGAAAATAAACAACCTCATGAAGTTTGGGTCATGCATGTCTCTTTTTTACTATGCATTATTTAGATCTGAACTGTGCATAATATACACAGTGGCCACAAAAAAACATATTTGGACAATTTCAATTAAAACATTTCACACAACGAAGTTTGTTAGATTCCAAAATACAAAATAAATATATTGTTCAAAATGAAAAGACATGAGTCTTGGACAGTGGACACTTTGTGTTTTTAAAAAATGTTATTTTCAGATTTGTTACATTGAAAATGGATATTTGTTAAAGGGTTAGTTCACCCAAAAATGAACTTTCTGTCATTACTCACCCATAAGACCTTTGTTCATCTTCGAAACACAAATTAAGATTTGTTTCTGAACCACACAGGCAGCTACGTCATTGCACCTTTTGAGGTCCAGAATGGTGGTAAAGACATCATTAAAATAATCCATGTGACTACGGTGGTTTAACCTTAATGTTATGAAGTGATGAAAATACGTTTTTCAAAAACGAAACAAAAACAACTTTATGTAACAATTTGAACAGTTGTCATACGCAGTTGACAGGCAGGCTTCCGTGTTCTACGTCCGAATGCCGACTCATTATTGGTCGTGCTGCTCACGTGTACAGAGTCGGGCAATACTGAGCCGGTGTTCGGACGTAAACACAGAAGCCTGTACTGCATTCACTATGTCAACTGCGTATGAAAACAGTTCAAATTGTTAAATAAAGTCGTAATTTTTGTTTTGTTTTTGCGCACAAAAAGTATTCTTGTCGCTTCATAACATTAAGGTTGAACCACTGTAGTCACGTTGACTATTTTAACAATTTCTTTAGTACCTTTCAGGACTGCAAAAGGTACAATGACGAATGAAAATTTCATTTTTTGGTGAACTAACCCTTTAAATTCTTGCTTTAAGAAGCATCTTGTAGTTTCACAATCTTGCGCTTTAGGCTTGTAATGTCTATAGACTGTAACTGTAAAACTTTCAACCCTATATTCCTATTGAAAGTGCCACTTCTGAGTAGGCTATCAATAAGAAATATAAAATGCTATAATATGCATTATAGTAATTATATATAGTAGTATCTGACTGCAAGTTCAGTTAGGCTGCATTCAAAGCAACTGTAATTGCATTTCAAGAAACGGTTTGCACAGTGAAATTTCAACCAAATACACTGAACTTTGACAGGATCCACACCAAAAGTATTTTGTTAAATAGGGCCATTGATTAAGGTGTATGAATTTTCTATATGCATGATAATATGTTTGAGTACTTGACTTGCTTGGATGAGCATTATACACATGTGCATGTGCAAGAGCATCTGAAAACTCACATGGTGGTGGTTTTTCCGGCTCCGTTATGTCCTAAAAATGAGGTGATGTGATCTTGATAGAAGTCCAGACTGAGTCCGTCCACAGCCAGTTTATTTCCCGTCTTATAGACCTTTACCAGGTTGCGGATACACACACCAGGGTTCATTCCAGATGGAGCCTTTTCCAAGTAGCCTGCAGGGCACACATTTGTTTAGAAGTTCTGATAAAGAATCATTATTCATATCTGTATGCAGTGTGTGTGTTTGTACCTTTCTGTTCCTCCAGCTCATGAATCAGGTCGGGTTCAGC
The DNA here is from genome assembly GCA_038088235.1 of Zacco platypus. Lineage (NCBI taxonomy): Eukaryota > Metazoa > Chordata > Actinopteri > Cypriniformes > Xenocyprididae > Zacco > Zacco platypus. Next base: position 9,498,408 of record CM076085.1, on the reverse strand, counting down.
ATCAGATCCCACCCGAGTTCCACACCAGTATGAGGAAGTAAAAGGAAAATACCAGGGCTTTGGGATACCATACTGACCTAAAGAAACACACAAACAACTGTTCATATGCTGTTAAATCAAAGTAAAAGCAGTCTAAATTTTAGATATACAATTATGTCCAACTTTACCTGCATACACACACCCCGATGTTTACACACTACTTGTCAAAAGTTTGGAATCCTTTTTCTTATATTTTTTAGGTCTCTCTTATGCACACCAAGGTTGTATTTATTTGATCAAAAATACAGTAAAACATAATGTTATGCATTGTTACCCCAGTCTCCAGTGTCACATGACAGCGTTTCTGCAGGTTTCATTAAATCTAATTTAATGCTTTTTATTGCCTTTTTAATGCCAATTTTTAAATTTTTAATGCCATTATATATTTGTTAAAAGTTGATAGATAACTTCATATGGCAATTAGAATATTCATTATGTCATTAAGTTGCATTCGCATTCTGCCAAGTATCAGCCTTTTAGATTTGTTTGCTTCTCTGCTGCTACTCTTTGTTCTCACATAATGTATTTTAATTTTGTGTTTAATTTTTAAAGGGAACGAAACACTGCGTTGATACCGACACTTTGGGGAAACGCCCTCAGCGTGACGCGTCTGAAGCATGAATGAAACTATTCTAATCCTGATTGGTGTTGCGTCATGACATAACATGTGATGGCATACACGGAAACTACAAAGGGATGCCGGCACACAACAGAGTTAGCTTTCGCGATGAAGCAAGCCGCTCCCAGGCATGGAGAGGTGTGGCCTTTCTCAGGGAACAAGGGTTACAGTCTTAACCAGAGACATTCCCTTTCGAGGGAACTCGCACTGCGTCGATATCGACACTTTGGGGAACGGATACCCACAATAAAGTGGCCCAAAGCATACTGGATGGCGGGGTTCCAACATCGATTTCCTGAGCGTTCTGAGGTGGAAGCATACCCGAAACAGCGTCACGGCAATTTTGCACCGACCAGAGGCAATTACCAAAATGGTTCCGTGTGTGCATAACAACAATGCTCATATTTTGTGGCAGCAAATCAAAGTTATTAATTATGAAGGCTGTATTCAAAATAAACTGGTATTATTATTTTTCCTCAAAACTATCGAAAAAATTGAATGGCTGTAGGAATAAAATTTAATAACTTTTAATGCCATTTATACCTTAATTTTAGCAAAATCTATTTAATGACCTTTAATGCCCCGCGGAAAATGAGTGCATTACTTCACAAAAATATGAAGAAAAAAAAAAAAATGAAAATGTGTAACCTAAATGTTTTCTAGGTGTATCTATTCTGTCAGACTGTCATACCTGGAAAGACGTTCTCGGTGTACCAGGTCAGTATCCAGTAAATGAGAGCGTCAAACAGCATCATGAAGATGGAAACAATGAAGGAGTAGCGATCGTTCTCCTGCGGACTGAATCGGATGTTGCTCCACTGAATCCCGATACCTTGCTCTTCATAACGGGCGAAATTCTCACAGCCGTATCCAAACGCAACACAAGATAGCAGGCTCTGTTGGGATAGAGATGGACAGGTCAGAAACTGCCTGCAACCTTCAGCCTGCTCCAAACCTTTAATGTAAATGTAAATGTTTCCGTGCTGTGTGCATTTTTACTCGGGTATGAATATGAAATCAAAACTGTAGCACTGCCATGATCCACAATTTCAAAGTAAACATCACTGCTCACATTAATGGGCCTGCAGGCTCATTCATCTAGCCTAGACAGAGGCGCCTGAATGCCAAGATGCTCTCTCCCACACACACACACACACACACAGTCTTCTCTCTGATAAGAGGAAGACATTCACACACTGCTGAATAGAGCGAATATCTTCGTGTGAGATAAAGGTCACTCTGATTGGTCACAATGACGCAAGTGCAGCTGTAAGTCATTTAGTTGGGCTTTCTCTTTCACAAAGGGCAAAAGTGCTCCTCCATCGCTCTTCTCTTCAGGTGTGGGGTCACTGCTATCACTCTCTCACTAATGCACATCCTCACTAGAGACGAATGGAGCTCCAGAATGAGCTTCTCCAGAGATCTGAATCTGCTTCTATGGATTTGTACCTTAAGAGGACTTGAGTGCTTCATTCACTCTGTGTGAATTAAATGAATATACAGTTTAAATAACACAACGTTTCTCATTCTTTTCTTTCCTCTCATCGTGCTAATAACTCTCTCGTCTCATCCTCTCCTCTAGCCTGTTCTTGTGAAAAAGAAGCACACTTTGACATGACAACATGGTACTAAAAAAGTACTACTCATGAAAATAATATACTTTAAAAGAATATACTTAGGTGTGAACTGATTGTAAAGTGAAACGCAATTAATTGAAAATGTATTAAAGTTGAAATTTATATTAAACGTAAATAGCTAAACTGCAGTGTGTGTGTTTTTTTTTTAACTTTCTTACATAACACTTAAAAGGGTTAGTTCACCTAAAAAATAATATTCTGTTATCATGTACTCATCCTTATGTCATTCCAAACTAGTGAGACTTATCTTCGGAAGACAAATTAAGACCTTTTAATGAAATCTGAGAGATCTTCTGTCCCTCCATAGACTGTTTATGCAAGTACCGCTTTAATGCTTCAAAAAGTTCAAAAATTCAAAGTGGTAGTTTCCCAGGCAGTCAATGAGTGACAGAATATCTCTCAGATTTCATAAAAAAGATCCTCATTTTTGTTCCGAAGATGAAAGTCTAAAGTCTCATCTGGAATGACATGAGGGTGAGTAAATGATGACAGAAATTTCGGTTTCACTTTTTTTTCATGTTCCCTTTAACACATTCTTATGACTTTAAACGTTGCATCTACATGTCTACTAACTCTTATTAGAGTGTTAATAGAGTATTAGTAGACTGGTAGGGTTAGAATAAGTTGACATGTAGTTACAAAGTTACTTATAGTCAGTACTAGAATGTATGTTGGAGGACTATCACAATAAACAGTTAGCAGATATTAAGCAGACAGTCTGCTAATACTGAGAGTTAGTAGACATGTAGTTGCAAAGTTACTTATAGTCAACAAAATGTTCAAAAGGGAACATCAAAATAAAGAATTTTTTTAATTTTCATTTTTGGATGAACTAACCCTTTAAGTAAATCTTTACGTAATTTCATTATTCTATTGTCTTTGAAATATGGTTAAAGCGTACTTATATATATAAAAATAAAATATATAAAATATATAAAATATATATTCAATGAAACATTCACAATGATTAAGTTGCAAATTAGGGCATTTTAAAATGTATTAACTATAAATGTAATATTCTATTACACACTGCAGTTAAAATAATAATCAAGTACATGCCCTTTAGTATGTTAGTCTACACATCAAAACAAGTCTTATTAACATAACTAAAACAAGATATAAAATACACTTTTTAAAACTTTTAAATTGACATTGTGCTTGTACTTGCACTTTTTAAAATTGTACTTGAGTGTGTTAAGAAGCAGTCATAAAAGTGTACTCTCTTCAATGGCACTTAAGTGAACTTTTGTTTCATTAATATTACATTATCTTCAAGTAGTTATTTGAAAATATCATTTTAGGATTTGAAGTACACTACAAGTAAGTAGACTACTGCTTTTGACAAGTCTGGACTCTAGTGTGGATGTACGTTCAGCATTTGATGATTTGATGTATTAAGACATGAATTCTCCAGGCTGGTGTAGAGGTGTGTTGAATGTCTCACCGTGGCGATCTTGGCACCAAAGCCCAGGACATCCCTCCAGGCGTAGCAAAGCACATGAGGCAGGTAGAGCAGGAAGTAGATGAGGCCCCCACAGGCGGCTGCCAGATTCGCCCGAGAGAAAAACACACTGATGAAAAAGCACTGCATGACAGTAGCCACGCAGAAGACCAGGAGGAAGACAAAGATCACAGTGGGGTCACTGTATCGCAGAATCTTCCCATACTGAAAGAAAGAGAGAGAGGTGGAAGAGAAAAGAGATGGAGCCACATTCTCGTAATCTCGTCAAACAGTTGTTGAGACAAATGATGGATTTGTCTACGGAGCAAAGAGATTCGGCCATAACAGCGTGAAAGCTTTCCAGAGCCTTTAATGAATGCTGTGTTTGAGTTTCCATGGATGCATCAATAATGCAACCTGATAATTACAAAGCAGAACAACACACATTGAAAACCCACTTGTCTAAAAGAAGGGATTACATCTGTCAAGAGCAACGATAGAGAGGCAGAGCTGATTAAAAGGCAGATCTGTGATTCAATAAGTGGTAAGCGTCATGGCTCTGGTGGGTTGAGGTAAACAAATCATGTCTGTGTTCGAATATATAGCAAAGAGGCATAACAGACGCTCATCTGCCATGTGCTTAAACCCGCTGGTCCCACACAGAGTCATGCTGCCCACCGGAAACTGCTCATTCGCAAACACTGCACCATCTGATCCTACACCAGCTTTTACACTCGAGAGCAGCGGTTCTCCGCAAGTTGAATGGCTAATTAATCAATAAAATGATTGTTGTCATTCATTTTATGGTAAAGTGCTTCAGTTATCTCACTTTAGCAACATACTTTAGAGTACTAGAGAGCTAGTGAGTACTTGGCTTTTGGTAGCGCGTTATGGAAAATTATAGATTGGTGGAAGACCGGGTGGGTGAGAAATGACGTTGAATGAAAGAACCATTGGGATATTAGTTGGACACACCTACTGGGGTGCACACAAATTTTTTTGAAATAGCAGAAAATGTATGTTATTATAAATTTACCTCCTTACTTACACTCATAAAAGAAATTCAGGGGACCTGTTACCACAACTTAAATAAATACATGGTTAATAATTTGGCATGCAAGTTAAAAAATTGAATCTAATTCTTTAATTTAATTTCTTAATTTAACTCTTAAGTTGCAAAGTGCAAACGTTATTTTGATTATGTTGGCATAACAATGTTGATCATTAAAGCAACTTAATATTGGGTAATTTCTGTTAACTGTTTTTTTTTTAAATACATATTAGGAAATAATATATAATTTAAGTCTTTTTAGTAAAGGGCAAGGCCTCTCAGTGATTATGCAACACAACATAATTTACTCAAAAATATTATTGCAAACTATTAAGAAAATACATAAACTATTGTTTCTTTTTGTTGAGCAAAAACATTTGTTTTTAGAGTGTACATAATCTAGATGCTGCCAAATCCCTGGTGTCAAATAAACTTTTTTTTTATAATTGCTGTGAACTGACAGTAAATTTGCTTAAACTGAAAAAGGCAACATCTAAATTAACTGGTTTTATTCAAGTCAAATATATTATTTAGTATCACCAAATCAACCTAAATACAAGCATTTATAAACAAAACTCATTTTTATTAAGCGTTTATGAACCACTACTAGGAAGCTCACTGATCCAGTATATTTCAGATCAGATCTTGGATCCAGTGTACCGCAGTGTTTGCAAATGCCAGTTAATCAGCGTTAATCACCTTGAGAATGATTGTGAGGAGCGCAGCGCTGACAGCAAGGGGCAATGTGCTGCTTATGGCCCAGCTCAGCCAGTAGATGGAACTCTTCAATCCCATCATCCTCACAGTCTCCTTCAGACGCGCCTCCTTCTCTTGAACCACACCCTTGACTATCAACGCAACCGAGAAGATCCATGCTAACGTCATATATAGAGGCAAGGAGCGCGTCAAAGATCGCAGAAATCTACAAATGCACATACAAACAAGCATGAAAACTGGCTCCCACATTTCAATAAAAGAGTTACATATACATAACAAGAGTAATACACACACACACACACACACACACTTCCCAAAACATCATGCTTTCTTTAAAGCATTTAACATGGACACAGAGAATGTGCTATCTGTCATTCAAACCCTGTGGCTGGCAAGAGCTGCCCCCAGATCATCTGTCCTGTTTGAGGATCTGTCTGCAATCTGGATCTGTCTGCAGTCTAAATTCACTAGGTACTTTTGTCCACTGGGCATCACAGGAACGTCCCCCCGCAGGCTTGAGATCTATTTCACTGCTAAATCCTTCAGGGTATTTTGGGGGGAAAAAAAGAAGTCTCAGTCGCATCAGCCAATCACTGATGCACCTCAGGGTTCGGTCCTAAGCCTGCTTCTCTTCTCGATTTGCACAACAATGCTAGAAACAATCATGCTTTCACATGGATTGTATGGATTTTCTTCCCACTGCTATTTCTCGTTTCAGCCTGACACCAGACAGCAGGTGTACAGATCTTGACTTGGCAAGTAGACATGTCAACACCATATTACCTACACTCATATTTATAAGACTATGCTCCCTCCAGAAGTCTACTGTCAGTGAGTGAGTGGCACCTCTTGGTACAAACACAAAGAGCCAAAAGAACTTTCCTGAACTTTCATAGTCGCGGTATCTCAGTATTCAAAGAATCTGTTCTCAATTTTAACAGCAACTCACTCACATTTTAACATCAAATAATAACTTCTATGGGCACTTGACAACCAACTATTACAAATACAATCTTAAAACAGTGTCATTTGATGGACTCATCTGCAGTGAATAATTTTAACTACCAAATAAATATTAAACACACAAGCCATCTTACCAATTTTCATATATATCTTTCAATATGACTGCTAGAGATTGGGGCCCCCAAACAGGGTTTTAGAAAATTTCACTAGTTTAATGTTCATTTTGTTTTGTAGTTTGATTTAAAATTCAGTTTAGTTAAAATTACATACATAAAATAAAAATAAAAATTTCTAGCCAACAGACATACCTGCAGTTATCAAATAAGATTAACTGATTAACTGGATCAAGTGCGTTTAATTAGGATTGAGGCTAAACTCCAGGAGTTGAGTTTTACACTCCTGATGTAGAACTTGCTGACATACAGTAATATGCTATGTCTGTTACATTAGTGAAATTGAAACAAGTGAGAGTGATGTGACGTGCAGCCAAGTATGGTGTCCCATTCTCAGAATTCGTGCTCTGCATTTCACCCATCCAAGTACACACACAGAGCAGTGAGTATTGAGCACACACACACACACACACACACACACACACACAACATGATCACACCTGGAGCCATTTTTGCTCCGGGGGAGCGATTGGGTGATAGGTGCCCTGCTCAAGGGAACATCAGATGTGGGTAATGAGAGTGGAAAAGAGGGCTTTTCATTCACAACCCCCACATACACTTCCTGCCGTTACTGAGACTCAAACCCGCAACCTTCGGGATACAAGTCGGACTCTCATAACATTAAGCCACAAATGTATGAATGTATTAATGAAATTACAGAAGTGTCCCTGATTTACGTAGCCTGAAACGAATAGCGTCCTGCTTCTCTTTCTCCAGAAGTATAGGTCTGTGAGGGAAGATGACAAAAGTTGATTTTCCCAGCACTACACAATGTAGTTCTCACTTTGAGTGTGAAAATTCAGAGTGAACTGTACAGACACAGAGAATGAATTAAATGAATTGACAAAGAGAACGACATGATTGAGCAATTTAGTTTAGCATGAGACTAAAATCGGCTATGGCAGCCTGAAGCTGTGTGAATGTTGCTGGTACTTCCTCATAACAAAAATGCTGTTGTGTGAGACTGATGTAGCTTTCAAACAAGTTCAAACATTCACATAATATTTAATTCATAAAGAGAAAGAGATTTCAGATCTTGGCCTCTATTGGAACTCATTGGAAATAAGTTTACCCTGTGACAGCAAATGTGGAAGGAAATAGAAAAAAAAACTAAACTTAGGAGTGTGAAACAGGCTAATCCTCAAAGCAGAGAACATACATTTTATCTCATTGCAGAAGAAAACAAAATGCTCTGGAAATAGCAAAAAACAAAAAAACGAAAACCTCTTTAAAAAGTCGATGGAGGGAGGCAGAGAGCGATACGTAGGAGGTCGGCTCTAAATCATCAACAATTTGATACTGTGCATAACAAATTAGCATAATAACCCAATTTAGAGGAATCAAAGTTCAACCCGTTTCTGCTTGATTTGCTTCAATTTTGGAATAATCATTTCCCTGTAATTATTTCCACTGTGATCACAAGCATCAAAACCACAAAGCACTTTGACTTTATGAATGTGCAACCTCTCATCACAAGCATGTACCTTTTCTTTATATTAAATAGATCATTGTGCCTTTTAACATTTCATTTGAGCTTTTCTACCTATTTGTCACCTGTTTTTTAAATCTATTGTAGCTCAGCTTGGCTTGCATTTAAAAAAACAAACAAAAAAAAAAAACAGTTATGAAACGTTTATCAAATCTGTTGAATTCAAAGCTCAGAATGAACTAATCTGTCAATAAACAAATTTGTATGGCAAATAGGTGACTATACAGTTCATATTCTTTCCTGTCGCAGGATATAAATACTGATCAATTTTGATTTCATGTTGACTTTAAAGAGAATTTCACATGTGTTCTCAAAATGCTTTGTGATCTTGTAGAGTGATGTCTGTTTTGTCTAATCTTTCAGTCTGATTACAGTTTTGATTATTAGGCCCGATTTCTGATTTTTTTTTGTTTATTCGGTTTTATTTCTTTTTCAGGGATGCAAACTTATCAGTACGAAAAAAATGCACCTCCTAGAAGGTCAGGGGACTTTAAAATGTGGATTTAATTATAATGATTATTATATTTTTATTTTATTAAATGTAAATTATAAAAATTAAATAAAGAAATATGAGCCATTTAATAAGCAAATACAATAATAATTTACACCATTATTATTATTAATAAATAATAAAATAAATGAAAAAGAATGTTAACTCATTCAGACTATTCAACAATTATTATTATAATTATTTAAAATATAATTTTTATTCTATTGAAATACAAAAATTAAACAAATAAAGAAATGTATAATTATATTAATAATACTGTACTGTAAAACAATGTTTATTTGACAGAAAAGCATTAAAAAGTACCATACTAGTATTTACGGCTCTCTTAATTTCTTTGCTTTCAAACATTAAACTGCAGGGAGACATTAAACCTCTTTTATTGGCAAAAAATTTAATATAAATGTCAAATGCACGTTAATATGCGACACAAGCTTACATCACATGCAGAGATGGAGTTTGTGTGGAAAGCATTTATTGTGAACCGAAGACGCTCTGAGATTCTGAAAACTGGATCATGAAGATTCTGAACCATGGATCATGGTTTTTCATGTGCAAATGAACACAGTGCTGCACTTTGAACACTACGCTCTCATTACATTTCCCATGACTCCATGCAGAACCCTGCAAATGCTGGTTTTCACCAAAAGTTGATAAGTTTGCATCCTAGCTGCTTTCTCTGTTTATTCGGTCACATTTCTGTTTCAGATTTTTCAGTGTTTCGGCGACACTAACCTTCACCATCAAAGAGATCAAAGCACAGGGAATGGTCAGCAGAACCATGTTCTCTATAAACCAGCAGAACCACATTGAAGCGTTTCGAACCCCGACAACTCGCAGAACCTCCTTCAGGCGGCGCTCCTTCTCCAGAACCAGGCCTTTGATGGTCTGACAGGCAGTGTAGATGAACGCTAGCACCAGGAACATGGGCAACATGGTGCCAATGGATGAAACAAAGCTGCAGGAATGACCAAAGCTGATCTCAGAACATCCAAAAATCAACATGTCATCATTCACTCACATACTTTTACAGAAAAAAAGAAAGAAGAAGAAAAAAACATCGGGGTTTGGATTGAGTAACTGAATAAATGAAAGAATTTACAGGTGTCTCGACCTGCCCCCCACCATGTGCATATCTAGAAGAGAGAAGGACTCTTTCCCCACTGAGCAAACTAACCATGCAAGTTTGTCATCATCCCTTCATTCAACGCAGAAGACATCGATTGCAACTTCAGCACCATCGGGCAGAACTCAGGACTTTCTACAGCAACCGTATATTCTGACGCTCTTTAATCTCTGAGCCAATATACTAAATTGCTGCTAGTTAGATAAAGTCGTGACCCTCCTTTGTTAACAAAGGAGCTTTGTAATGAATACTGATGATTCTTTCTGGGTTTCTGACTTTGCTCCATAGCACCATGTCCTGTTCCCACTTCCGGTTTCACTCTCAATTCTCATTTTACCTATGTATGTGTGATTTGTGTGTATGTATGTGTTTGTTAGTTTACTTGTGTTTTTGATTTAGTTAATAAAACTTGTGTACAATGCATGTTTGATTCTGACTCCCTTTCTGTGAATAAATTGTCACTTAAATGATTAAGATTTTGTTACAAGCTCTAAGTGTTGTAAATGCTAAGAAATCATTATTTTTCTGTGGCCATGAAAAATACCCTTCTCTTAGAATTAATTAATTATCAATACAGAGTGTTCACATGATGAACTGATTGATTGATTGATTGATTGTAATTTTAATGTAGCTACATCAAGTTAATCAGATTGACTTATTCAAATATTCATAATTATCATAACGAATAATCATAAGGAGTTATGAATACTTATTAATATTTCCCCTTTGAGCTAATTTCGCAATAGTATTTTGAGACAATTTTGCTATAGTATTTTGAGACAAAATAATGGCACTGATATATTTTATGACATGTCAGTGCAAGTTGCTTTCAGTTAAAACAGCTCAATAATGGATTTTAGTCTGGGACTAGGCCTTGTCATATTTTCTGAAAATCATGTTTAAAATATCTTCATGCCTTATAGTCACATTGAGCAGATTGGAGCCAGGCAGTAACATAGTTTACACTTTGCAACAAAAAGCAATCAAGCAGTTGAGATTTGATATATAGTATTTACCACCCTACGTGAGGATATTGTATACCACTGTAGTTGGCTGGACATACTTATGTATCCAATTTTATATAAACAGTTATGTTATAATATTGTTACATTTTGGAACGAAATATAAAAGTCAGGCTGGATAAAGTTGGATATAATATACATTCCAACTTTATAAATTTGTCATTTTATTAGTTTTATGGTACCACTTTATTAAAAGCCTTTATGTGTAATGCATTATAGCTTTTCATAAATTGATGAAAGTTACAGTAACATGCATTATAATATTTGCAGACTGCTTGTTATATGTGAAATTGGTTGTTGTCATGTGACATGTTTTTAATTTCTAAAGGTGCAACAATAAATAGATAAGCATTATAATGTATTATAACTGTGGATACATATTCTTGAGATCATCAAATGCATTAATACGTGTATTACAAGGCATTAAAAATAGGTTATAAAACATTATAGGAATTTTAGTTTAGTTTTTAGTTATTTTAGTACTTAAACAAAAAGAAAGTGATAAGTTTCAGTTAAAGTTTATTTTATTTCAAGTAATTATTTTATGGTTTTAGCGTTAGTTAACAATAATAACCCTGGGGTGAACTAACAAGATTGCTACCGTATACCTCTGCAAGTCAAGGTGCTGCTGATATTGTTCTGAATGAATCCTGCTGTGCTAGATGATCTTTACACCGCACACAGAGCTCAGCGTCAGTAGAATTCATCATCATTCGGTGCCGGTTTGATAATACAGTAAGCCTGTATTAAAGTACTCTCATAAGGCCAGTAAAATGTCATGTCAATATCGGAGCAGAAGGTTCCGGAAACAAAGTGCTGCCTGTGCTCAATTAGCCAGCAGCTCAAATATATCATGTGCTCTCAAAATATGACAAGCTATAGATTTCTCATATCAGTTTTGCTTACCTTTCATAAATACAGTGAGGTAGAGACACCACAAAACAATTAGAGCTGACAGCAGAAACAGTCAGGGGACAACGATAACAAACTCTTTAAAATGCATTAATTCACCATCACATCTCACTCAACTCTCTTCAGTTACATTCACAAACAGCAGCAGAAACGTTAAGAATGATTTGCACCAACTAAACATTGTTCAAAGTCACTGAGTCTGTTTTTTAGCATGCAATTCATTGATGGAATATAAATAAAAATATGGTAACTATATGCAGACAATTTAGCACTCAATTAACATAACTTTAATTGACCCTTCGCAAAGACCTGCACCCTTTAGTTACTGTTGCTTTGTCCAACAAGCCATGCGCTCTCACGCCACACATCATGTTCTTACGCAGTGAAAAATACATCCCGGAGCAAAGAGGACACTGACAACGCATCGACAGACATTTGAAACAGTTTCATATTTAATATAGAGTAATTTTTTAAAGACGTTTAAGCAATAAATACCGTATAGTGCCTCTTTAATGTGTCATGACAGATCACTGTAGCTCCTTCAATCGGCTCGTGAACCAACATCTCTTCATACTAGTTCATTTATAGTATCAAATAAACATGAAAGGACATCAGAAGGAATGTTGTTTCAAGAGCGGAAAGATGCGAGTACACACAATTTTTGAAGTTCAAGTTCACCAATGTTAATCTACTAACTCTCCTGACTGCTTTGTCAGACAAAATGGCGGATTCGGGGTTATGTTTGGTTAGACCGCCTGTCAATCAAACTGTTTGAGAAGGGTCAATTGCAGAAATATTTGCACTAGCAACTTACCCTAGTTCCAACATAAATTGGCACTAAGTTGTAACTTACTATTAAATAATTTTTGCGTTGCAACATTAAGCTTTGCCGAACTGTAAATCCAAGTATAAACTAAACGTTTACAGAAGTCTCCAACCAGGGGTAATGGTCACAATAAAACAGCATATTGACTGAATTACATCAATAAACTAATGTTTCAATTCTTAAATTCTTTAGAAACTGTTGGCTTTTAAATTTCAAGAAACTGAACATTATGTGAATAAATGACATGCATCTCTTAAACACAAACCCAATCTAAACCACACACCTCTGCGTGGACCCCTATGTGTTTTGCATGTCAAATAAAACCAATCATAATCTTATGTTTTATGTATCAGTATTTATTTATTGCTTTTTAATTACAAATAGTTTTTAATAGTTACTTATATGTACATTCTAATTTTATGTGAGTGAGCTGTATAATATATATGCAAATTTAGAAATTTCATTTTATTTATTTATATAGTATATGTCTATATAGTTTTAATTACATTTTAGTATTTAGTTTATTTAGTTTTAGTATTTCAATAATAATTTTATGTTTTTTCTATCAGTATTAACTTTTTGCTCATTTTTTAAAAATAGTTTCTAAATGTTACTTAAGTTTTTACTGTTTTTTACATCAAGTTTGAAGGCTGCTATTGGATCATTAAAGGGTTGATATTATAAATCCTTGAGACACAGAGATTCACTTAAAGAGCATGGTGTTTTTCTTATGTATCTTTTAGAAATAAAGAAAATGGTATGAATCTATGGCTGCAGATAAGCTGTTTTTATCCAGTCAGGCCAGAATCTTCTGGAATACTTACTGAGGCATTTACAACATGAAACTCTTTTGCCCCTTATATTTAAAATTTAGATTTAGGCTTTTGGTGTGGTGAAAAATGGCTCAACACAGACACACAGACTGAAAAGCAAATTAGCATTCTCTCCATTCTCTGTCCCTCTAATGCATGAATAGAATTGGAGTTTTGGGAGTTTTCAAGTGGAACTAAATGATGCTGGTCTGACTGATTCTGCCGGGAGGCTGAACAGTGCTTCAGGATTACAGAGATTCATGACCTTAGAACACACCCACAAAAAGCCTAAAACAAAAGCACATTATATGTTGCATGCAAATACAATTAGAAGCAATACAAAAAAAGGGACATACACTACTGTTTCAGAAGTTTGGGATCGGTAAGATAACATGTTTTTGAAAGTCTCTTATGCTCACATAGTACAAAAGTACAATACAGTAAAAACAGGGAAATATTATTATAATTTAAAATAATTGAATATATTTTCAAATGTAAATTATTTATTTATTTATAAATTTTCAGCATCATTACTCCAGTCACTCAAAAAAAAAAAAAAAGGTTTCTGTTTCATTCAGATGATGTTATTAGTGGATAATTGCAGCGGCAGCCAGATAGGTCGAAAAACATATACCAATGAAGAAACATAGTGACGCGAGCTGAGATGAGGGAATATTTGTGTAAGTGTAATTGTAGTGGTGGTGTACGTTATGTGTTTAAACCTCCAGCGTTAGACACTAGTGACTGACTGGGGACCAGGTTCGACAAAAAGGACTGCCCGATGGCTCGGGCCCAGCGTGAAAGCCGCTCGGGACAGTTGAATGATTTGTCACTGCTGCGTCATCACGAAAGTTTATCATTTACTCTAGGGATGCGCCAAACTGATACTCAGATCTGTTATTGGCTCAGATACAGACTTTTTTTGCCGGAGTAGGTATCGATCAGACAGGACCAATCTTGTATTGTGCGTACTATTCTGTGTTATTGTTAAGCCCTAAGCCCCACTAAAGGCATTAAAAACATTGTAAAGCACCATAAAGTTTTTCGTACTCTAGGCTTCAGGGGTCATTGGATAGCTTAATGTGAGATACAGATGAATATTTAAGTCAGTAAGTTAAAGTTAATGGAAACTCATCCTCTCGTCCTGTCATTCAGCATTCAAACAGCGTGTCGCATTTGGTTACGACAGTAACACAATGGAACTCACTCCAAGATCAATGTTCCCGTTATTATACTTTATTTATAGATAAAGGAATATTGTTTTGCAAAAATGGACTTTATCTTGCTGAAGTCTATTGCTGTTTCATGTTACTTGCTACCGCATGACTGTTAGATCACCACACAGGAATAGAAAAGACTGAATTGTTCTTCAAACTGTTTAAAGTCTCAATAAACTGTTGCATAGATATAATACACAAGCATAAATATCTCTCTTCCTTTTGTGCTTTTAAAATTTCATTGCTGAGCACTGTGCACTGGGACTGCATGTTTCTTCAAGCGCATCATTCTGTGCACAAAATGTGCATATGCACTTCGCCGCTCTAAATTGGAGCCTTTCATATTATAATAGTTGTGTCCAATAAAATATTATTAATAGCCTATCTTGTTCTGTCCTATATATCATACTTTGTTGCCTCATTAAAAAGTTGTGCTACATTTAAAATATACATTAAAAGAAGAAATATCTTTTCATTTTACAGTATATATACACAGAGGGGCAAAAAAATATTTAGCCAGCCACCAATTGTGCAAGTTCTCCCACTTAAAAAGATGAGGCCTGTAATTTTCATCATAGGTACACTTCAACTATGAGAGACAGAATGAGAAAAAAAAATAAAGTGGTAAATAAGGTGGAAAATAAGTATTTGGTCACCTACAAAAAATTTCTCGCTCACAGACCTGTAACTTCTTCTTTAAGAGGCTCCTCTGTCCTCCACTCGTTACCTGTATTAATGGCACCGTTTTGAACTCATTATCAGTATAAAAGACACCTGTCCACAACCTCAAAAAGTCAGAATCCAAACTCCACTATGGCCAAGACCAAAGAGCTGTCAAAGGACACCAGAAACAAAATTGAAGACCTGCACCAGGCTGGGAAGATTGAATCTGCAATAGGTAAGCAGCTTGGTGTGAAGAAATCAACTGTGGGAGCAATTGGAAGACATACAAGACAACTGATAATGTCCCTCGATCTGGGGCTCCACGCAAGATCTCAACCCGTGGGGTCAAAATGATCACAAGAACAGTGAGCAAAAATCCCAGAACCACACGGGGAGACCTAGTGAATGACCTGCAGAGAGCTGGGACCAAAGTAACAAAGGCTACCATCAGCAACACACTATGCCAGGGACTCAAATCCTGCAGTGCCTGCTTAAGCCAGTACATGTCCGGGCCCGTCTGAAGTTTGCTAGATAGCATTTGGATGATCCACAACAGGAATGGGAGAATGTCATATAGTCACTACTTTTTGGTAAAAACTCAACTTGTCATGTTTGGAGGAGAAAGAATGCTGAGTTGCATCCAAAGAACACCATACCTACTGCGAAGCATAGGGGTGGAAACATCAGGCTTTGGGGCTGTTTTTCTGCAAAGGGACCAGGACAACTGATCCATGTAAAGGAAAGAATAAATGGGGCCATGTATTGTGAGATTTTGAGTAAAAACTTCCTTCCATCAGCAAGGGCATTGAAGATGAAACATGGCTAGGTCTTTCAGCAGGACAATGATCCCAGACACACCACCTGGGCAATGAAGGAGTGGCTTTGTAAGAAGCATTTCAAGGTCCTGGAGTGGCCTAGCCAGTCTCCAGAACTCCACCCCATAAATCTTTTGGAGGGAGTTGAAAATCCGTGTTGCTCAGCGACAGCCCAAAACATCACTGCTCTAGAGGAGATCTGCATGGAGGAATGAGCCATACTATCTATATTTATATTCTATATATATATATATATATATAATAACAAAGTATTGAGATTAACTTTTGTTATCGACCAAATACTTATTTTCCACCATAATTTGCAAATAAATTCTTTAAAAATCAGACAATGTAATTTTCTGGATGTTTTTTTTCTCATTCAGTCTCTCATAGTTGAAGTGTACCCATGATGAAAATTACAGGCCTCTCTCATCTTTTTAAGTGGGAGAACTTGCACAATTGGTGGCTGACTAAATACTTTTTTTGCCCCACTGTAAATATATTTCCTTGTTTTGCCAAATATTATGAATATAGCCTTCTCTTTCTGTGGCAGTTTACATCTTTGCAAATAAATATCTTCCAAAATTTGTTTTGACAGATTTTTTGGTTGTTTTAGTTTTTCAATTTCTCAGAAAGTGGGTCCTGTGAGTGCGTGTGTTTTTTTTTTTGTTTGTTTTTTTAGTATTGTACGTGTCTTCAGTAAGCTTTTTTTGTTTTTGTTTTTTACTTAGGCTTGTATTAGTTTTTTGTGATATTGAAATTGCTGACGAGAATTATAAATTTTCAACTGTATTAAAAATTTTGAAAATCAAAACCTTATTCAAAGCAAAAATTATTTCATGATATATATCATTGTCGTGAAATAAAATTATTCATTTCGTGATATAAGATTTTGGTCGATAGATATCGCTCACCCCATATGTAATCATGGTTCTGTGAATTCTGGATAACCACCAGAGTTCCCTGTCACTCAGAATTTCGAGAGGCACTTCAAAGCAGGGTGCTGAGCTGCAGTGGCTTATATTCCCTCATTTCAGCTCACGTCACTGTGACTTCAGTGGTATATGCTTTTTGACCTATCTGGATTCACAAAACCAAGGTGACATACGTAACCTTGCGGAATATTTATAGTTGTATAGATAATTGTTTATGTGAATCTCTATTCCTTCTCTCTGATCTGTGACAGTTCTCTAATTTTCTTAAAGTAAGGATCTGCAATTATTCCATCTCTACTAACTAATTATGAGTAATGAACTAATTATTTCAAAAGATCACTTAAATTTATATGTAACAATGGCCATAAAAATGAAGTCTTCCATCGTAGTGGATATTTTATTATTATTATTATTCCCCCACAATGAATTATGCACAAAGTTACCACAACAAACAAGCCTGTATGCTCACATATATCAAAAATGTTTGGGTGTGCGCATGTTGTACGTGGTATCAAATTAAGATGCATGGTAGCAAAAACACTTGTATTTGTGAATATCACCTAGCTAGAGTTTGAGACCCCAGGCGTGATGTCTCAGTTTCATGAAAGCAGCCTCATTCAAATCTATGAAACACACAGCTTTTCACACAAATCAATAAACACATTAAAACAACACAGTCCTGCTCTGCAGTGGCTCTGATGTCCATGTCACCACAAATAAACAAATGCACACAAACCCCCGCTGATGGATTTTTCAGGCCGATGGAGACAGAGAAAACCAATCAAAGCCAATATTAATTTGACATTTACTTCAGCCATGAATCACAGCCGTTGATTATGCTGTAAGATCGACTGAAAACATCCCTTTCCTCTCTGCATGATTTACCATCCCACTCTCAACACCAAACTATCATTTAAATATGAAAACACTGACCCATCAGTGTTTATATAGTTCCTCATATTTCACAGTCACGGACAAAACGCCTAAAAAAGGGCAGTTTTTTAGGTGAGCACTCATCAACACACACACACAGTTTTGCTTACACGTCATCCATGTAACATGGGTATGGCATCTGTTGTGCATATACTCCGAGGGTCTGGTTGACTCCAGTCTGGACTTTAGTGATTCCTCGATCCACCATGTCCTGCAGGTACACGAATCCTCCCCTCACATACCGCAGGTCATTAAATGGGTTGTCACGGGCCATTGGGGACCAGGACCTAAAACACACATGAACACAAAACCACATCTCCAGTGAATCCGTAGCAGGACATGCTTACTGATCAGTTTCTACTGAATATGTGTACAACTACACTGGAATGAGAAAATTACATTTTCATTTCAGTTTAAGTTTTAGGAATTGTGCTTTTGTCATTTTTTTAATTATTATTATTCTTTAAATATTCCTATTTAGCTTTCATTTATTTTTATTTCAGTTTTAGTTATTTTATTTTTCCAACTTAAACATATTTATTTCAATTAGTTGCCAAGGCAACATTTCTCATTTTCGTTCAAGTTTATTACAGCTTTATTTCAGTTAACAAAAAGTAATAGCTTTAGTTTTAGTTAATAACACAAGTTTCAGTGATTTCAGTATTTTTGATATTTTTATTTTTACTTTAAAATATCCCTATTTAGATTTAATTCACTTTGATTTTTTTATTAGCTTTAGTAATTTTAGTTCCCTTCCGAAAGGGAACAAGATACTGCGTCTATGAAGCTATGGGGAACGCCTCCATGTGAACCATTTAAATTTCCATTTTACATTTAATTTTTTATCCAAAGCGACTTACAAGTGAGGAAAACAAACACTGTTTCTTCATGACAGTGCTCACAATTCAAGTTTCAGACATTGCTCGGAGTAACATAAGCTAGTGTAGGAAGGGAAAAGGAAAGGATTTTTTTATGAAGGGATTAAGTGCTCACGAGATGAGTTTTCAGCTTGAATATTGCCAGGGATTCTGCATTCCAGATGAAGGTAGGGAGATCATTCCACCAGCAGGGAACAGTGAACGAGAATGTTCTCGAGAGTGATTTTGTGCCTCTCTGTGACGGTACCACAAGCCTTCGCTCCTTTAGTGATAGCAGGCTTCTGGTGGGGATGTAGAGTTGCAACAGTGAGTGGAGGTAGGAGGGTGCGGAGCCTGGGGTAGCGTGTGCAGAGAGATAAAGAGAGGTGTGACGAGGGCTCTCTTGGGCTCGTTGAAGACAAGATGTGCAGAAGCGTTCTGGATCATTTGAAGAGGTTTGATTGCACTTGATGGCAGTCCAGCCAGAAGAGCATTGCAGTAATCAAGCCTAGAAATGACCAGGGCCTGGACGAGAAGTTGTGTTGCATGCTCAGTCAGAAAGGGCCTGATTTTCCTGATGTGGTGTAGTGTAAATCTGCATGACCGAGCTGTCTTTGAGATATGGTCTTTGAAGGTCAGTTGGTCATCGAAGATGACTCCAAGATTTCTGGCCGACTTTGATGGGGTAATTACAGATGTACCAAGCTGGATGTTGAAATCATGCTGTAGAGTTGGAGTGGGAGGGAAGACTAAAAGCTCAGTCTTTGCCAGGTTGAGCTGCAGGTGGTGTTCTTCCATCCACGTCGAGATGTCCGCCAGACAGCTTGAGATCTGTGCAGCTACTGTGGAATCATCTGGTTGGAAGGACAGGTACAGCTCTGTGTCATCAGCTTAGCAATGGTAGGAGAAACCAAGTGTCTGTATGATGGGACCCAGTGATGTAGTGTAAATGGAGAACAGGAGGGGTCCAAGAACTGAACCCTGAGGAACCCCAGTGATCAGTTGATGAGGTTTGGAAACCTCCTTTTCAGGCAACTCTGAAAGACCTACCTGTGAGATAGGACTCAAACCACTGAAGTGCAGTACTTGAAATGCCAAGTGACAAGAGGGTGGATAGAAGAATTTGATGGTTCACGGTGTCAAAGGCAGCATATAGATCTAGTAGAATGAGAACAGATGATTTGGAATCAGCCTTTGTAATCCGCAGACCGATAGTAGTGCGGTCTCGGTTGAATGGCCGCTCTTGTAGTGACGTCATAGGCGGTGTCAGAATCACGTCAATCGTATTAGCCGACAGCCAATGACATCAATACTAGTGTGACACGATTGCATATAAGGACTGCCTAGAGAACAAGTCATGCTTTTTTCGTCTTCAGGGACTGTTTGTTTGAAGCGCCATCATTCAAAGGTATAATGAAAGCAAGTGAGAAAACTAAATGTGTCAATAAGTGTGTGGATCCGTGTCCTAAATATTTGACACTAGATACACAAGACTTGTGCGTTTATTATCTGGGGGAAGAGCAGACACGGGCAGTTCGAGGGATCTTCCTGTGCCAATTGTGAGCTTTTTCCTCTGGAGGAAGCTCCGTTCTCGCTTTTATCTCTTCTCGAGGGAAGAAGGGCAAACATCTGGTCTCAGTCGTTTGGGTCCCGTTCATGCTGGGGCAGAGTTGCCTGTAAAGAATTATTAGGGATTCATTATTTAGGATAAAAATATTTAGATACTATGTTGAGTGAGTTGGCTTCCTCCCAAAAAGGGTTTTGTGAGGCCACCGCTCTGTCTAGTTTCATGCATAAAATGCTGGCCTTCGTTGGGCTGTCCTGAAGGCCTCCATTACCCTAGTGTTTAGCACAGATAACACTTGTGTTATAGTAAGGGACCCACTTCGTAGGCCTCCACCCAGTAGCATTGAGTTTAGTTCTGAGTTTATTTGCCCTAACACCATCACGGTTCAGGGTGAGGGGAACTCAGAACTCGGGGTGAGGGGTGAGGGGAACGGGAGCCTTCTTGATTCTAGCCTAGAGTCTGGTCAACCCATCATGTTGAGTTTAGTATTCCCCTGTTACATCCTGGTAGTTGTGTTCCTCTGTGTTTTCTCTCTCTCTTTTACCTCCTGTCAATTTCTTAGGCTCACCTATACTGATGGCATTCAGGGTAGACTATGCTCCCTTGAGAAGTGACTGGCCGGGGCTTCTTTTGGTCCCCTGGCCACATTCCCTTCTATGTGAAGCTGTTGGTTCCAAGCCTTTGAGCGGCCTTGGTAGGCCTCTATGTATTATGGAGGCCTCGTTGCGGCTTATAGCCTGGGCTGTGGCCCTAAGGAATGCTGTCACTGACACCATGTGGTTCTGGCATTTCAGGTGAAATTGCTTTTTCTGATTGGTCACAGACATCTTGGCATGCATTCTCAGGGTTGCTTGCTGGACAGTCCCTTCAGACAGATAGTGAATGACTTGTTCTCTAGGCGCCACTTATATGCATTCGGGTCACACTAGTAGTGCCATCATAGGTTGACGCCAGCCAATTTGTTTGCCGTGATAAGCGTTTCAGACACCAGTTCAAGAGGAGACGTGAGGAACCTGAGACGTTATTCAACTTAACATTTATTTCAATTAGTTGAAAAAGAAAGTCAAAATATACAAAGTATGTAAAATGAACAAAGCAGTTTGTTCAAGTTTGTTAAATTTTTTTAGTATGATTTTATTTTTTATTTCGTTTAACATTTTTAAAAACACTTTTAGTTTTAGTTAACAATAACAGCACTTAAAATATGATGCAGATATTTTCTTATGTGCATTTGTCATTTTATTAGTTTATTATTAATACTTAAACTTAAGTTAGTTCCCAAGGCAACATTTCTTTTTTTTTTTTTTTTTTTTTGAATTTCTAAGATTTTTTAAGTTTAAGTTTTCAAATCTAATATTAATATATATCTTTTTTAATTTCAGATTTATTTAAAGAATGGTAGGGTTGTGTACCAGCAAAAGTTTTCACAAAATTAAAAGTAAGATACCTATGTTTTGCATATAATTTTTCTTTCTCAAGTCAACAATCCAAGTGTGTATTAACCTTAAGAAACACCTAGTTTAAAATTACACTTCTGACCATTTCGATTCATTCTTCTTCCTTACATTTTATTTTGAATTACAAATTCTGCATCTTGTTTGTCACCTCAAGTTCAAATTCAATTCAAATTCAGAAACTGAAAGACAAACCGCATTTCTACTAAATTCAAAAATTGTCCATATTATAACAGACAGGCTTATGAGGACAGAGCCTACAATGTTTTAAGATCTTAATGGAGCAGCAGTATCTTTCTCTATATCCCTCAAGTATAAAACATGATATTTTCACAACACATGCTATGAAGAAAGCATCAGTGATATTAAAGGTGCAGAATGCAATTTCTCAAAATCGTTGCTGAACGCTGCTGATATTTGAAATCGACCAAAACAAACACCATTTTCATGGTTCTGCCCCCAAAATGCACGAACATGCAATGCAAGAGTGTCTCTTTTATCATTGCAGAAGAAAAGAAAAATAAAGCGAAGATAACAAACGAATGACAAGGAAACACAAAAAAATTAACACATAGTACACAAGAGTATATAGACCAATTTGCAGCAGACATCACACATAGGTCACTTGCAGCTGCACATGCATAGTGGTGGCAGAAAAAGTCTTTCTTCAAATCTCCCTCTTGCTTAGCTCATTCTCTCTCCTCCCCCATCATGACTGTATACGCCTCCTACTGCTGATTGGTTGAATTTTGTTGTGGCGCTCGGTCCGATTCACTTTCAACAGTATTTTTCAAAGATTGCTTACTGCACCTTTAAATGTCCTTTACATACACTTTTTTAATGAATTTGGAAAAAAAAAACTATCATCAGAAAGGCACTACAGGGTACAGAGAGCAACTTTTTTTAAGAGACATTTTGTCTTTTTTTCAATTGTTGTTTTTTTTAATATAATTGTTTAATTTTTGGGCAAACGGCAAAGATATATTTCCATGCAAATGGACAATAAAGATTTAAATTCATATAAAATGTCATATAAAACGTTTTTCAGCTGCTGTACGATGATGTGTTTTCTGTTCTAACCTCTCCTTGATTTTGTCTGTTCTTTCGGTATCCTCGATGTCCATGCGGATCTTGTATCTGATGTGGGGTGGAGGCTGGAGGTCACTGGGGTCATAGAGATCCGTGAAGACCAGTCCAGCCCAGAACCTGTCCTGAATCAGGAGCTTCAAAGACTGCTCAACCAGCACAGTCTCACTGCTGACACCTTCAAACTTATCCAGATCAAAACACTGAAACACACACACACGCACAGTTTTCAGCACCTCTGTTGCATCTGAATCTGACAGTGAAGAACGAGGTTCATGTGGCGTACGATGAACAGAAGCAGCAGGCAGAACAGAGAAGCATCTGCAAAGGAAATTCAGGAATGAGCTCAGCCGTGGAGAGACCGAATAAGAAGAGTAAACAGAGCACAGAATAAATGAAAGAGAATGAAGGAAACATCAGCATCCAATCAAGCTGAACGATAAAGAACCATAAAACATTTCAAGACTGGACAATATCCACTGACAAAATGTGGACTTTAAATCAATTGGTTTTGCAGGGGACCGATGCCGATATTGGGGAGTAAAAAGTCTGATATCGATATATTGCCGATATTCTTTATGTGGATATAGTAGGCGGGAAATGGTTCAAATTATTCATGGATAGGTTATCACGGTTTTAGGGTCACCATTTCTGTACAGTTCAGCATGTGCTATGTTCAGGGAAAATAAAAATAAAAATAAAGAAAATAAGAACAAATAATTAAACTACAAGCAACAGCAGGTAGAGAAAATGAATAAAATAATTACATATAAAATAACACTTATTATCACATATTATCTTCACTGTATAAATTAAATAAAGATTAATCATTACTGAAGTTACAAAAGCTATTCAGTCAAGAGCAGTAAGTGATTTCTTTGTCATTTGTTGTTTGATTAACATTAAAAAACACTGACAGCAGGAATATTATATTTGAGAATGCGTAATCCTCAACTTAAAAACATACATTAGCTGAACTCTGTCTGTTTTAGATGTTGCCATTTTCAACAAACCATATTATAAATGCATTGTCAGATTTGAGATGAACCGTGGCACACCGATAAACCGGTTGGGCTCTACTTTAAATGTTAACATTTAAAATGTAAACATTTTATTAGAAAAGGCATTATCTCCTCTTCACAACAAGTCTTTACTCTTGTGCTCAAGTATTCAGTGGAACAATCCAAAGAATACATCTTTTGAGCTCAAAGAGCAAAATTGATGGGTAAAACTACAATCAGATTCAATTTGTTAGAGTTAGTTAATGAATTAGGTATCATGAACTAACATACAGTAATTTTTAGATTTTTTGAAAAACATTTACTTTAGGTTCATTCTAATTTATAAATATAATTAATAATTTCTTAGATTTATAATATTGTTCATAATAAATGCTTCATAATTAAAGCTAATTTAAACAACATCCATGTATGAAAATAAGTGTTTGCTTGTTTTTGTAACGCCATGCTATTTTAATGGTTAAAACCATATTTTAGTAATTAGATTGTAAAACAAAAACTTGAAATAATTAAGACCCAAAATTTCTAACCAAATTAAATTCGGATTAACTCGATTAAAAACCTTTTTAAGGGTATCAACAGAATAAAACAATTTTCTCATATGAGAAGAAATATTATAGATCCAATAAAATACAGTATGTTTCGCAGACAAAGAGCTCTGACATGATGTACAAACGGGTGGGTTTTCTACATTAATATTAATAAAAACTGTTAAAAGACGATATTTATGGTAAAGTGTAACAAATATGATATTCTTTACAGATTTCATTGGTGATTTAATATTATTGATATACTACTAAAATGTGTTCTTGAAACAACTTCGGCAGTCCTTGCAGGCTTTATGGTTAATCTTAAAATTTACAAAGATACAAACTTCAGTTAAGAAACCATGGTTTGCAGTGCTGCAAAAAACTGGAGAAGATTTTATATTATATCTTGTATATTAATATAGTATTAATATTTGAATCTACCATTTTTATTGTTGGTGCAGCCAATTTAAATTTCTTAAAAACCAGTGTAACTACCCCTTTAGTTATTTGTCGGATGCTTTAAACAGAGTTAAAGCAATGATACGACTTATTCAGTGCTCGATCGCTTGTATCAACCCAAATATCATGTGCTTTGCTTTCCGCCACACAGTTTTTATGTCTGAATGTCATGACTAGGATTCAGCGTTTTGTCGTGCAACTCAATGCATTTAGATTCGCACAGGATAGGTCTTTCTTCTTTTCTCTTTTGATTCTTTGATTGGTTTTGATCACAAAATGATACATCATGGAAATTAATCACTGTGATCATTGGCTGCACATTCAGTATTACAATGCTTGACTAGTGTGCAACAATGCAGCTTGACTCTTCCCTCCACAGAGTTGGATGCCTTGAGGAATGTTGATGTGAATAATATAAAAGGGCCTTTAGAGTGCACTCATTACAGTTTCACTGTGCTTGAATCAGAGGTTCAGTGCATTGATATTTGGCTCAGGAATCCACCTTTGTGAGACTCAAACCTGTAACTTTCTGGTTGCCAGCCCAGATAGTTCACCCCTAGGCTACACCATGCTGATCTTGCCTGAATGTCAGACAAATTGAGAATAAAAGAGGGAAGACAACAGTGAAGAGATATAAAAAAGATCAGAACAGATGAATGTTGGAAAAGGCTGAGAGAAAAGCAGTGATTCTGAATGAAAACTGAAATTAATTGTTAATAATAATTTGTTACATTTATATAGCGTTTTTTCCTGCACTCAAAGCGATTTACAGTGCATGGAAGGGGGAATCTCCTCAACCACCACCAATGTGCAGCATCCACGTGAATGATGCGACGGCAGCCATATTGAGCCAGAACGCCCATCACACGACAGCTTATTGGTGGAGAGGAGATAGAGTGATGAAGCCAATCAGTATATGGGGAAGAAGCCCATGATGAGGGACTAAGACCAATGGGCAAATTTGGCCAGGATGCTTGAGTTACACCCCTAGGGCCAGATTAACTAACAGCTTGCACCGTGAGATGTTAAACCTACATTAAAGAGAACTTCAATAGAGAGATGAGAACAGATATATGAACAAACCAGCTTTTATGAAATTCAGAATTTAGGAATTGTCTCATTTTCAATTCATGAGATCATAGATTTTGAATTGAGTAGGCAACATGCTTCACAGGATGTTGAATTGCAATTGGAGATGGAAGAGGAATAAAGCCAATGGCATGCTGGGAAATGTAAAGGCTATATAACATTCTTAAATAAATATATATATTTTTTTTTTATTAACTCAACATTCAAAGTTTGTCTTGAAGAACTTAAGAAAGCCTATTTGAAAATTGCACTTCTATCCACTTCTTTGAATATCAATTCATTCTTATTCCTTAAATTCAAATTTGTTTGCTACCTCAGCTCAGATTCAATTCAAACTCAATTGAAAGGCAAAGAAACTGCATTACCTATTGAATTATGGGAAATGTAAAGGCTTATATAACCTTTAAACAAACTAAGTAAATAAATAAATAATTTCTTTGAATTTCAATTCATTCTTAAACTCAAATGACAAATTCTGCATCCTTTTTGCTACCTCAGTTCAAATTCAGGAATTGAAAGGCAAAGCGCTGTGTATACTTTCAGGACGCACTGTACAACTTTCTGAAGCCAACATTCAAAGTTTTCTCGATGAATAAACTTTTAGTGGAAAACTACATGTTTTACAATTTTTTTGAATTTTTTAAAAATCTGAATTTCAGTTCTGCATCCTGTTTGTTAGTACAAAATCAGTACAAAAAATGAAATTCAGGAAATGAATGGACATGAATTCTCCATTAAATTCTGAGCAGCCCTGCAACAAACTATGGTTGATGTAGAAGACAGACCTGTAGAATCTGAGTGAGTTGCTTTGCTGCCTGGCTGATAGCGCTGAAGACATCACGCCAGTCAAAGGCTGGCATTCCCGCTGGGCGCTGGGACTCTGGACCGTTAAACAGGAAGTTGCTGATTAGCGCTGTGGACAGACTAGTATCCTCCAGCCTCTGGTCCAGAACTACTGCAAGAACAGGGTTCTTCAGAAGACCCTGTAAAATACAGAACACATTCACAGGGTTACAAACCAAGATTTTAAATGTTTCCTGACTGAAACCACAGGTTCATCCATTTCATTATACTCTTCCATCTTGTTCAGCTAAAAATCTCTTAAAACAGGATAAAAACTTGCAGCTCGACAATTTAAAGCCAGCTCATACACGCACTGTCATTCATATTGAAATCATATGATTCAATTTGTGTCTTCAGATTGGTTCTGTGAACTTAAGAGGCTTTTGCTAAGAAGTGGTGTTTAGATGTTTCTGCCAACGAACTGGTATTTCTGAATGGGCTGAGGCTGGGATTTAGCGCTGTATGACAGATGTATCACTTTTTTTTGTTTTTCCTTTTTTATTCAATATATTCCTATCAACTGTGAACTGTAGGCTATATGGGTGGTGTCATTCATTTTAACCAATAAAAAACAACTGCAGCTTTTAGATGTGACATTCTTTTTATTTTTATAGTTCACTTGAGGCATTTACTAAGGCGTTTTTTAACAACGCACATGCGCATCAATGCAACACATTAACGTAAGCGCACATCAATGTAATGTACAGCACAAATCTCTCCACAAAACTCACACGCTCTCAATAGTGTCCTCTTGGCTCTATTTTAGTTTAGATATTCCGTGTGAGCGCTCGGTTATGGAGTGTGGGCACCAACCGGCAGAAACATAAATTGGCACCTACTGTCAAATATTTGAATGTGATTTGTCATTTAAATCATGTCAGTTGATCTATAATGCACAATGGATGCTGCCACCACAGCCAAAGCGTGAAAGCACCTTTAAATTTAGCAGTGAACATTCAGATTTTACCGGTGTTATCATACTCGTCAAAGGGTTCAACTCGACTTTATCGCATTTTCGCCTTTCATATCTTAAATTTTATGGACATTCTAACGGTATGCTATAGGCTATATCACGCCGTGAGCTGTTGCCCTATATTATATTCATCATCAGTCAATTGTATTAAATGTCAATGACCTATGAAGGTCGAGGGGTGGCGATATTTTTTTCCATAATTAATTAATCTAATTAACGTGTTAAATTCCCAGCCCTACTATACACACACACACATATATATATATATTTACATATATAGGTTGAAGCGCTGTAGTCACGTGGACTATTTTGAGGTTTTTACTACTTCTGTGGGGGATCAGAAATCTCTCAGATTTCATCAAAAATATCTTAATTTGTGTTCCGAAGATGAACGAAAGTCTTACGGGTATGGAACGATATGAGAGTGCGTAATTAATGACAGAAATGTCATTTTTAGGTGAACTAACCCTTTATTTGAAGCACTAAAATGATTAACTGGAAATAAATAAAAATGACACCTAAAACTAAAACTAGAATAAAAATTAATTAAACCTAAATAGCAATAAAAAAAAAAGTAATAAATGACAAAAGCACATAGCGAAATTACATCAGTTAATTGGGCATTTGAACATTCTTGCAAACAACCACATTACTGCACATGCCATGAGAAGCATATACACGTCCAAGTCTTCCAAAGCAGCTGCCTGTCAGTAAGACAGCCATCGGTACTGAACTGAAAACTGCTCAGCTCTACCGTGGCTACAGAAACACCCATACTGTTGCATTTTCTGTGTATGTTAAGGATTTTTCACATCCCTGTGCTAAACGCATGACAATTAAATCCTGCAGACATTCAGACAGTATATTGTATTCCCAGTACAGCCAGGCAATTAGTGTGGTGACTATCCTCGCTCGCTCTCTCTCTTTAAGCTAGGTGGCACTGTTGTTCTTCAGCGTTGTCTGGAAACAAGCTCAGCACTGCAAAAGCCTCTTTGTCTCTGTGTTTCTCTCACACACAGACACACTCACACGTTTTTGTCATAAATTGCAGTTCCACCCCTCTCCTTTATCATTCCTTGTCCTAACCTGCAAGGATAAAAACATGTCACTCTACACAGGGGTGCACAATACACACATACACGAAAATACAAACACACAAACAGCGTACAAATAGTGCATAGACATGCAAATATTAATATAGAGAAATTCACATGAATATATGAACACCCACACACACAAACACACACACATATTAAAACATGCTAACATAAACGTACTAGCGCACATAAATACACATGAATGCATCATGTACACACACCTAAAAATGCACATATAATATACAAACACACAAATATAAACACACATCCCACGAACATACAAGAACACTTAAAAGCACATGAATATATAAAACACGCACGCACACACACAAAGACTGAAACGCTCAAAGAACAAAAGATGATGTATTCCAACAAACATATACAATCACATTTGTTTAAAGTCACAATTCATATGTAAATCATTCTGCTGCCTTGAGTGTGGATGTGGATTCTTTTGAAATCTCGTGTATGTGTGTGTCCATAGTAACATTCACTCCTGCATCTCATTGTGCTAAAGCAGCTAATAAAAGAGTGACATTATGATTATTCAAGTCTTATTACTAACCAATATAATTGTATTAAAAGTGCCCAAATCTGTTTAGCACATCACTGCAAAAATGCTGGAGGAACCACTGCAGGAAATGAACAAATTGGTGCTCATTCTTGAATGAAGTAAAATGTGTAGACAGACAGTCAGAATTACTACAGATAAATATGTAGACAGACAGATGTACGATAGATAACCATAACCCTACGACAGACAGACAGACAGACAGACAGAGACAGACAGATAGACAGATGATAGATAGATAGATAGACAGACAGATGTACGATAGATAACCATAACCCTAAGACAGACAGACAGACAGACAGAGACAGACAGATAGACAGATAGATAGATAGATAGATAGATAGATAGATAGATAGATAGATAGATAGATAGATAGATAGATAGATAGATAGATAGATAGATAGATAGATAGATAGATAGATAGAGATTTTTATGTGCTGAGTGTCATATTAATACAGATCACTAATTCAAAACCATTGGCACCCTATTTTCCAATAAAACACAAAGCTCTGCTTGTTAAAATGCTAAAATGTTTTCAAATTAAGCAGCATTAAATGGACGCATTAGGGCACTGCAGCTAATGGAGGCCACCATAAAATATTTTAGCCATTAAACATAAATCATTGTGCCAAAACACCTGACTATAAAAATGTAATTTACTCATATCAGAAAAAAACAAACCTTTTGACAGCCAACCAAACAGTTTAAACGGAAACAGACAGAGACACTGGCTCTATGTAATAACCCCAGTGGACTGCTGTACCATCTTCTCGGGAATCATTATAACTGAAATGGAGGATGCATGATGGGTTTGAAACCCCTCTACATAGAGATACATTACATTATAGAGTACATATAGCACTCATCATCATGCGTGGTACATGTAACTGATTTAGGAGTGAGGATCTTTACATCGCAACTGACTGTTCACTTGCCTTTAATAATGTTTGAACTTTATCAGTTAGGCTAGCAATTTTTCCTGTGGTATTGTTTTAAGTGTGTTTTACATAATCACTGGAAATTAAAGGTACATTAGCTCTTGCTGATCTGAAAAATTACTCAAAATCCATGACTCAAAACCATAATATGATCTGAACTGCATGTTTTGTGATCCGTTGAACCAATATAGTTAACATCAAGTATAGGCAGCATCAGTCCTGGAGTGCCACTGTCCTGCAGAATTTAGCTCTAACACTAATCAAACACACCTGAACAAGCAAATCAATGTCTTCAGGATTACTAAGGCTACAGGCAGGTGATTTTTTTCATGTTTGGAGTTAAACTCTGCTGGGCAGCAGCACTACAGGACTGACTTTCCCTATCCCTGGTTTACATAATAGTTTACCACCCAAATACAATCTGAATATGGAAACATTTGGTTATGTTGATAGTGTTTATATACTTGTGCATGTAATTACTGTTGGTTAACAGTTAATTATGAGCATTATGAGCATCCCTACAACATCAGCATTACAACTATGAGTGTTTTAACATGCAGTGTATATCATATGATATAGTCATGGAATATCACACAAGAACAAGTGCCATTTTTATAAAATATCACCTCAACTGCAAATGTGATATTGATACTGTACAACATTTCAAAAAGCAGAACTGCTGCACATCGTAGAGCAACACACAGCGGCGTTTCTTATGCAATAAATGTGCATTTTTGAATGAATTGGAAATGAATTAAAGAAAATCACATGATTCAGTTCTGAATAATTCAGCCTTTTTGAACGAATCGGTTGAATTAATTCAATGATTTACTCACGACAGTGACTTGCTAACACCTTCTGGCGGCTTCAGTCTCATATTTAACGACCCCCCCCTTAACACTAGAAGTGAAATCTTATTGTAGTTTTGCAACCTCTGACACCCTATTACATGTATTATTGACTATGGCAAGTCGTTTTGACTTTTATTCATTTTCAGGATATGAACTTGTGATATCAACAATTACAATTACATTTGCACTAGTTAAAATGTTAATTCTTGATATCAACAATTCAATTTCCACAAGTATAAACTATAATTCTTGATATCACAAATTGTATTTTTACTAGTGAAATCTCGCCATAGGCTGCCATTCAAATTCAATTTTTGATATCAAGAATTAATTTCTTACTAATTAAAATTCCAGTTTCACATATCAGGAATACAATTTTTAATAGTAAAAATGTAAATTTCTGATATCAACAATTACATTGTTACTAGTGCAAATGTCTATTCTTGATATTGAACGATTGAATTGCTACTAGTAAAAATGTTAATAGACATTTCAACAAGTGACAATTGAATTCCTGATATCAGACATTTTAATTTTTACTAGTAACAATGTAATTACTGATATCAAAAATGATGATTTTTACTAATAAGAATTGTATTTCTGATATGTGAAATTGGAATTTCAACTAGTAAGAAATCAATTCTTGATATCAACAACTGAATATGAATGGCAGCCTATGGCGAGATTTCACTAGTGAAAATACAATTACAGATTTCATGAATTATAGTTTTTACTAGTGGATATGTAATTCTTGATATCAAGAATTGAATTGTTGATATCAGGAATTAACACTGTTACTAGTGGAAATGTAATTCCTGATATCAAGAATTAGCATTTTAATTAGTGAAAATTGATTTGTTGATATAAAGAATTCATGTCCTGAGAATGAATAAAAGTCAAAATCCCTTGCCATATATTGACAAAAGTCTAGAATCTGAATATAAGACAAACCCGTTTTTTTCCCCCAGATCTATATCTAAGAAAAAATTATGTTAATTATTATGAATAAAAGTATGTTGCCTACATAAGCAGCTTGCAAGATTTTGGACAGACATAATGGCCCGTGCATTTTTGTAAAGGTCCCGCACAGGGTAATGAGAAAGTCAAAACAAAGTTTACTTCTTTTCCACACCATTCCTCCATCCACACTCATCTTCTCATCCTCCTCTACCTGATAACCTCATTCAAAATGACACTGATGCCATGGGGGAAGGGGGGGGGGGGGATGAAGTGATAGTGGGTTCGTCTGAAGGTGTGCCGTTGGTTAATCCCTTTCCTGCTGCTGGTGAAAATGATCCTGCACTTATCCATAATTACCTTCTCCTTTTATGCACCCTATCACAGAGGAGGGGCAATAAACTCTCTCTCTCACACACACACCTGCGAGCGAGATGGAGGGTTTAAGAGCTTTTGTGTCAGTCTTCATTCGTGAGGGTGTGTGAGACTCTCTTTCATTCTCAGCTGAGGTGAGTCATCCATAACAATAATGGACACTGAACTACATTCACAAAAGAAGATAAGTCCGGTGTATCTGTCAACCAACTAATAAAGCGCTTCCTGATGAAATACTGCATATTAACTACTTGAAATTCTGGCTAGAACATTGTTGAACATATTTGGGTTGCTGAAAATCATGGCCTGGTGCAGTAGTCAATAACCTTTGGTTGCACAAGGTGACGTTTTATTTTTTTCTTAAATGTTATAAGCATTTATTGGTTATTAGTTGGAAGATTTAGAGGATTAATCCACAGGTGTGATTTACCCTTCAGAGTGTCCAGAATGAAAAATGGTGATTTTATTGTCTTAGAACTGCAAACAAAACGAAACAATTACGTACAGGTTAGTTCTCATCTATATAGGAAGCGAGGAAGAGAAGATCATCACATTGTTTGCTTTAAAAACGAAGATAAGGATAAACATGGTCTCATATTGGCAAAGTTAGAGCAAGTCCTACTTATCGAAACATAACCAGATACTTGACTGGGACGTTTCTTTCTGGGGAAGAAAGTAGAGATGTATGTTTCCTCACTTTGTGAACCTGATGACAAGACAGACAAGCACATTCACCACCATTTAGAGGTCAGAATAAGAGCCACAAGACTTTCGAATGAGAGCTTGATTTTGCCTGAGACACATTTAGAAGAAACAAGCAATGCATGCTAATTTGCAAACTCTGGAAATGCCAAGTGAGTCACCAACAGAACTTCCAAAAGACATACACACATAAGAAGGGGCATTGCAGTCGGCAATGCAAACCAAAGGAACACTAGAACATGTGCAAGAAGCCAGTAATCCAAACACAAAAGTTGTCCTCCAATAAAATAAATGTGATAAAAGAGGACACTGACAACACTGAAGTGGGAGAAATCACAGGATAAGTTCTTGGGTGCAGTTGACAAGGAAACAAGGCAAGTGCACTGGACTGACTGCACGATTGAAAATAGGTCAGACACCACTTTCAGAGTGATACATGAGCTGAAGCATGTGTGACAAGTGAGGAGACATTCGAACAGCCGTTACCAAAAAAAAAAGAACAGCTCCAGTTGAGGCTTCTCACGCATTGGCCCAGGAGGTTGTGAAAGTAACATTGTTGTAGTCGAGACTAGCTCATTCAAGTCCAGGCCAAGACCTGAGTCAGTTGAGTCTGTCAACAGTAAAAGAACCTTTTGTGTAATGGAAAGGTTGTATGGATGATAACGGTTCTACATGGAACCATCAATGCCAATAAACCTTTATTTTAAAGAGTGTTCCAAAGACACAATAGCACAGAGCAGATCATATGCATCTGCACAGACCACAAAACATATCTGTCTTAATGTCATATCTAAATGCTCCACAGTGCATGAAAATATGGTCTTGGATTCAGACTGTAGACAAACTTGAGACAGAGACAGGTTTAGAGAACTACAACACTGGAATGTACTTTCAGGGAGCAGAGCCTTCTGAGTCAGGCAGCAACTACAGAGATGGGCCAAGTGGAAATTAATTAAAAGATGCATCTCTGCAGGGTGGAAAGATGATAACAGTGAAAAGAGAAGGTGAGCTCTATGCCACGCATACAGCACATCAAGTACCCCTCCTTCTGCTACCCAAAATGAAAGCTGAACTCAACCGTATGGAGCAAGAAGGGCCCCTTGATGAAGTAACAAGACATGGTGGTGTGCAACCACGGTGTCAGTAATCAAGTCCTGCGGAGAAGCCCCCATCCGTGTCGATTAAGGCAGTGAAGAGGGTGAAATTCATTCTTCCCACTACAGAGGATGGAATCGTTAAACTCCATGGAGCTGGTTTATTTGGTTCCTTAGACACAATCAAGTAGGTTTTACCAAACTCCTCTCGCTGAAGAGTCACAAGCTGACCACTTTAATCACTCCAAATGTTTCCCTTTTGAATTATAATGAGTGTAGAAATCTTTCAAAGAAAAATGACAGAGCAATGTGATCAGCTAAGGGAAAAAAAGGAAAATTTGACTCACCCATTTCATATCACTTCATAACAACAACAATAACAATAACAATAACAATAATAATAATAATAATAAATTGTTGTTAATTATTATTATTATGAAATACTTGTTTTATTTTACAGTACAATAGTAATGGATTTGTCTGTTGATGTAATTCTTATAATTAAGATGAAAACTTATTTATAATTATTATGATTATTATATATTCATTTTAATTTACAAATTAAAATATTTTGAATAATAATAATACATTTTATTTTACAGAACAACAGTAAAAGCACAATAGAAATATTTATGACAGTCACAAATTAAAAGATGGTATTCATCCCCCCTGGGGTGGTGCCGCTCTTCTCTCTAGTAATATGGCACATAGTCTTAGAGCTGAACCTTGACTAACTGGGGCCCAGGTCAGGAAGCAGACAGACTGGCTAAACCGACCGTCTGCTAGCTGTCTCACGTCACAGAAGTCAGACAAATCCCAACACATAGAGACTCTTTCACCTAGATATCATAACATAGAGACTGTGTCTGTACCCCGGATTAGTAAATAAAAAAAACTTCCAAACCCATTTAAGGGTAAAATTTTAATTGATGTTCAACAAGTAAAAAACAGAGATAATACTGATAAACAAGGGTTATGATAAAGCTTGGGTTGCTGAATATTAGATCCCTTTCTTCAAAAGCACTTATTGTAAATGATATTATCACAGAAAAGAATCTAGATGTGCTGTGTTTGACAGAAACCTGGCTAAAACCAGACGATTACATTACTTTAAATGAGTCTAGCCCTCAAGGTTACTATTATCGACACGAACCTCATCAGAAAGGCAAAAGGGGAGGTATTGCTGTAATCTATATTAATTTCTTCAGTATTACTCAAAAGTCTTTCGAATACATTTCTTTCGAAGTGATGGTGCTTTATTTAACGTTATATAAGGTTATATAATGTAAGTGACCAATTCCATTTGATATTTGTGCATACAGACTTTATCAAAGAATTTGCTGATTTTCTATCGGAGTTAGTACTGGCTGTGGATAAAGTCCTTATTGTTGGTGATTTTAATATCCATGTATTCCATTCATTCGCTGCTATAGGAGAGGAAGAATTGTCTAAACTTGTTAAATCATCAAAATCAACATGTATGTTAGACCCTATACCGACTAAGCTATTAAAAGAGATGCTTCCAGAGGTCATAGATCCTCTTCTTAAGATCATTAATTTCAACTTTATCACTAGGTTACATACCGAAAACTTTTAAGCTGGCTATTATCAACCAGAACTTGATCTCCAATCTACCTTTTCTGTCAAAAATACTAGAAAAGGCAATATCATCACAACTGTGTTCCTACTTGGAAAGAAAGAGTATCTGTCCATCGACCACAATATTCTTTTGAATAGACTCGAAAATTATGTTGGCATTAGTGGAATTGCATTGGCATGGTTCAAATCATAATTATCTGACCGTTATCAATTTGTAGCAGTAAACAAATGAAAGTCATTTCGATCACAAGTTCAATATGGAGTACCGCAAGGCTCAGTACTAGGACCGTTGCTTTTCACTCTGTACATGCAACCCTTGGGAGATGTCATTAGGAAGCATGACATTAGTTTTCACTGTTATGCTGATGATACTCAGCTCTATATTTCTTCACACCCAGACGAAACCTACCAATTCTCAAAATTAACGGAATGCGTAGCCGATATAAAAAATTGGATGACTAGTAATTTCCTACTACTAAATTCAGAAAAAAACTGAAATGTTTCAATGCCCCACCCTACTTTATGGATAAAGTTTTTGTTTTTACTGAAATAGAAAAAGACCTCCTGAATAATAAAGACCTTGGTAACATTCCACTTGAGTGTCAAAGGCTCCTGTTCAAGTTCATGCCGTTCAGTTGGATTGCAGAGCTTGATCCTGAGAAAAGACTGGCTGTAGCTGAGGCACTCTCATGGGGCCAAGATCACACAGCGGAAAGCACTGAAAGCCACAGTGAGATAACTACATAGGCTGCTTCAGTCGTCAATAACTCCTCCGAAAATGAAGCTCACCAGGGTGAACACTCAATTAGATGCCACGCTGCAGCCAGGACACGGGTTCATCAGAAACGGGTGGCCAGAATATGCAGTACATCCAAGGTCAGCAGAGGGTATTTTCAGGTCTGAATACAAAAGTATTCCTAAGCTAAACGTTGTTTAGCAAAATGTTCTTAGCACATATTTTTGTTAGCTGGGGTAGTCCTTGACAAAATTCATGATAGACATCAAGGCTTACGCAGGTGTCAGGAGCAAGCTTGGTGGCCGTTATTTCACAGGACATTAAATTCTGTGCGCAGACGCGTTCATGCTGCCGGAAGACAAGGGCAGCACCACTGATCTCAAGAGAATTACCCTGTGGACCAGTGGAGAACATAGTGATAGATTTGTGTGAACTAGTAAGATTAGATTACCATTCCAGATACATTTAGATCCTGACACTCACTTTGTCCAGCATCCAGGTCAGTGAAAGCAAGTTTGCTCTTTTGACATTGTATCCAAGTTTTTTCCTCAAGAATTTAGCCCACAGAACCCACATGCACTGTAAAACATGTTTTTTTGAAGTTGTTAATAAAACAAAGGTTAAAGGGATAATTCACCCAAAAATGTAAATCACTTCACTTCAGAAGGCATTTATTAACCCCCTGGAGCCGTGTGGATTACTTTTATGATGGATGGATGTGCTTTTTTGGGCTTCAAAAGAAATGATACTAGTGCTGCGTCGACGCGTCACACTGTTTACATTCATCTCGCGTAATGGCGGCTTCTGCTCCTGGGAATGGAGAAAATTCCATTCTATCACAAAAACCTAGACCACAATTATCAAAAGTATGGGAATCCTTTAAACAGAGGCCAAATAAAATGGTCCTTTGTTCCCTTTGCGCACCACCTATGGAATTGGATCTCTGCCAAATTTTTTGCGCGTGAACTGAATTGAGGAGAAAATCTTCGTCTCGCAAATAAGAAAATATTTAGAGCAAACGAAAATCAATTTTGCATTTCAAAGAAGTTTATTTGGATGTGCGCAGACGTTCTCTTTCGCACGTGCAAGGTTTCAGTTGCTCGCGCTCCTGATACCCGCCCTGCGCGCTCGCTAAGCGCCGAGTCGGCGACTGCTCGCCAGCTCAACACAAACCAGCGTTACAATGTGAGAAAATTCCAGCCAATCAGAATTTAGCAGCCTCATCTCTCTTGACAACCAATCACAAGACTCCCTGCATTACAGACAGCACAAGAGTAAAAATACATGGTTCAATAAACGTTTGTTCAATGGCTTGAACACTATCAAAGTTCCTTTTAAGACTGTCTAGAAAGTCTTTGACACTCTTCATTTTAAAGTTCAAATGTCTACCACTGGATGACCACACATAAGTGGCTTATTTTTAATCAAAATCAAATCGTATTATTACATAATGGCGTGTCCCATTGTTTCTACACCTCAATGAACTGCTAAATTAGTTCTAACTTCTTACTTAAAAAAAGATCACTAGATTAAAAAAAAAAAACTTAATAAAAAAGTAATCATTAGAGTGGTCAACTAATCGAAAAAATAATCGTTAGATTAGTCGACAGAAAAAATAATCGTTAGTTGCAGCTCTAAATGAAGGCATTCACTCCCATTATAAAACTTAGAAGAGCCAAGATATTTTAAATATAACTCCGACTTGTATGTGGCTCAAATAAGAAAGTCATATACTGTCCACCTAGGATGGCCTGAGGGTGAGTAAATTATGGGAAATTTTCATTTGTCACTATTTTTCATTATCCATTTAATGGAGTATGTTTTAGAAGAAAATACTATTTCAATCTTTCTACTTCAAAATTTCACATTTAATTCATTGGGATCCTTGCTGTTTTATTTATAAATATTTGTGAAATTTACTAGCGTTAGGGAGCTTTCGCTACAGGGTTGCCAAATGACCAAAGAGACATTATCAGCAAGATAGTATAAAGCAATACATTTCTTGTCTATTACTACCCACTGC
Organism: Zacco platypus; assembly: GCA_038088235.1. Lineage (NCBI taxonomy): Eukaryota > Metazoa > Chordata > Actinopteri > Cypriniformes > Xenocyprididae > Zacco > Zacco platypus. The sequence goes on along the minus strand of CM076085.1, from coordinate 9,459,690 downwards.
TACGTATACCAATCCCCAAAATATGGGGATTGCATTGCATATTGAATCAAAACTAGTTAGCACATAATTTATAAAGGAAATGATTTAGTAACATTATTTGGTTATGGTTTCACCTGAAATAGTTACAAAATAGATGTATGAGATGATAAAACATACAGCTAATTGTACCCAAATTGTTACCTGAGAGTTTAGATAAATAGAAAAAGCAGAGAGAGAGAGAGAGAGAGAGAGAGAGAGAGATGGAAGGCAGAGCTCAGGAAGAGAGAGGAAGAGCAAAGCCACCAACAAGAAGAAGAGACAAATAAAACAGGAGGCAACGAAAGACTGCCCCAAAAAAGAGACCCAGAGGAAAAGAGAGCAAGAAACAGTTACAATCTTCTTTTCTCCCTTACTTGACCATGTAACTGAAACCCAAATGTGATACATTCAAACTGATGACAACTAGCAGACCCGCAATGAACACACATCTTAGCCTATAGGCCTTGATCACTATCAGCATCTCTTTAACTTTAGGACTTCCAAATGGAAAAGAGGTGATTGGAACTAGAAAGCAAAAGTTGATTTTCATCCATACACTAGCTCAAATGTTGAAAGTAAATCATACATATACATATATATATATATATATATATATATATATATATATATATATATATATATATATACACACAAATTATATACATTAGTATATATATATATACACACTAATGTATATAATTTGTATATTAATGTCAAAAAATATTCATGTATTTTTTTGGGGGTGGGGGGTGGGGGGGTGATAAACGTTGTGTTTTGGTCCGCACACCTAAATAAATATATTTTTTTAAAGATATTAATCAATTATTTATTTATTTTTTTTATTACAAGTTACAATATTTATTATAAATAATTTATAATTCAATTTATTCAATTCAAATTATAAAGTTTGTCAGTGCACTTCTTTTTTTTTTCATGTGCTATCATAATCTTTCATCAAAAACATTTACACCACATTGCTAACTTGCATTTAGATGTGCCTTCATTTAGTTTGTCCACAATGCTCACTTTCTACAATCCAATAATTTTCTGATAGAAAAATCAAGTCCCATCCAAACCTGGCTTTATTGTTAGATAATCATATTCATTCATATGCTTCAGTAGCTGTCAAACATTCCATTAAAAAAAGTTACCCTCACAATAAGCCACAGTGCTCACACAGGTGACACAGGCAAATTGCATCATTTGTCTGCCCAGTTCACCCTTATTCTGCCTGATGCATTTGCCCTCTTTACAGTTCAGACTATGAATAAAAATGCCTAAAAGGCCATAAAAGCAATGAACTCACCCTCAGTGTATTGATCTGTGTGCTACAGTTGAAAAACTTCCAAATCACATCTTCATTCTCCAGCCACGCCTCTGCCAGTTCGCCAACTTTAGCCACAGCGTCAAAGGTGCGGTTGGCCTGGTGACAATCAGATTGCATTACATCCATGTGAAACACTGAACACTCAGTTCATCTCATTGAAATACTAGATTCTGGTTGGCCAATTGCTCTAATTCCGCATTGCTCTACTGTTGTCAAAAGTATAGACTTCGGTAGCAAGTCGATACTGAATTTTTAAAAATGTGATGCTTTGAGTACTGTTGAGCGTATTCGTGAACACCTCTGATTGGCCATTGTGTTCACGCTCTCAACAGATATGTCTGTGATTGGCTACATTTATCAACGCATGGAAGTGTTGAAAGCATTTTAAAAATGGAAGCATTTGAAAGCAGGTGTCTATCAGTGGACCGGTCCTCTGATAAATGCCTGCTTTCAAACGCTCCCTTGTGTATCTGTGTAAGTGCTCAGTGAAGAGCTTCATTGATGTCTATTTACAACATGTTTTTGAAGCATTGATCATTGTAGCCAATCACAGACATATCTGATGAGAAAAGTCTCTTCAGATGTGTAGTTCTCTTAAAAGGTCTAATCATTCGAAATTCAGTAAAAAGTTTACAAAAATTAGTCAAATAGGGACCTTGTTTTTAATTTTTTATTTACAAAATAATTTGATAATGTTCGAAAGCACATATGAGAGAACCAATTTACAACACACACATAGATACACAGATACAGGACGCGTTCACCTCAGAGAGACCACAAGACAGACAAAGTGCAAATTAATTCAGTTTCTTCTTCAAACATGCTCTTTATTTATTTTTAAACAACTATTTAAAATAAATAGCACATTAAAAAACGCAATGCTGAGTGGTGAACTTGGGTCTAGCCAGTCGCAATGAAAATAGAATGCACGCTTATGATTATCATGGTAATCTGCAGGTAGCACAAAAAAAAAACCAGAAAGGTAAGATTTTCTTGGGGAGTTGGGGGGGGTGTGGTCAACTATGGATATGCTTGACTAGAGTCAAATCCATCTTGATTTAGAAGGAAATACTTCTAAGCAAACTTTTAGTTTTAATTACTAATTATTGTTGACTTGCATTGTTCCCAGGTGCAGGGATTTAAAGAGTAAACATTTAGCTAGGGTGAGTTATTTTCCGTTTCCAGTGAAGGATCCGGAGCGTTGTAGGCCATGGCTAAAAGCAGCAAAGAATGGCGTTTTATTCCATGAGCGGGAACACAAAAATGCATAAGATAATCTTTTTGTTTTTTTTCATGAAAGCTCTTGTTGACAATTAAATATGAATTTCTTTTGTGCAGGTAACACGTAGCTAACACGTAACTAAGATACTCCGTTTCAGCCCTACATAACCCATTGGATGTTCTTCCAATATAGCTGCATCTCATGAACGGGAAACAGACTGATACAGAAAAAAATCTGTATCTTTCTGAAAGCATGTCAGAAAGGTAACATGAAACTTTTACACTTGTTTAAAATTTCATGTGACAATCACTCATTCAATTCTCTGTGGATTTCTCTTCTACAGTCTGGGGTGTCAAAGCGCACAAACAAGCATAAACGCGCTTGTAATTCTGAGCTCATTAAGTCATATTCATCCTCATTATATCAATTTACATTTTACGCATTGTAAGTCTTTGTTCTCTTTATTCAGGCTAAATCATGGCCATGTTTTTAATAGATGCAGTCCATTAACTTTCCACTGGCCTCTGCTCTTCTGTGCCTATGTTCGTGTTTGTATTTGTACCTCTGTAATGATGCTCCGTGTAACATTTGTGTCAGGCGTGTAGAGGATTTTTCCTTGCAGAAAGGGCCTGAAGGTTTTCCAGAACAGACGGAGGCCGGACGTGCTCTCCAGTGTGTCGGTCAAGTTTTTACAGAACGCACCTGCAAATACAGAAAAGTGGAAATACATTAAAAAGAACATGACTGAAGAAGGAGGTTCAGATACACACAGGCTCAGAATCAAGCTTTGACTGCAATAAGGTTCTTCTCGCACATCAAGCAAGCACACTGAACTTCTATAGACCATAATTTGTGAGCTCTATGTATGTACTATTGATCAGAGTGTGAATAAAAGCCTACATGAAATCTGTTCGTTATATAAAGCAATTGGGTCTCTTCAGAAGACTTGGATTGAACAACTTGATTCATACATTTTCAATTTCTGAAAGGGAGGTAAAAATGATGAGAGAATATTACAAATATAATTGCATTTGTGTTAATTTTGTGTCATTTGAAATGATATGAAGGTGGGTAAATGAAGACAGTAAATGGTAAATGAAGACACTTTTATTAATGGGTGATCTATCCCTTAAAACCAGTCTCCAAAAAGGATTAACTAAAACTAAAACCATAAAAAAGTTGTCATAGTAGTAGTTGCCAAGGATATATATATATATATATAGAGAGAGAGAGAGAGAGAGAGGGAGGGAGAATAAGGAACAAAAAAAGCGAGAGTAAAATCTCCAATAAGCATTTGCAATATTATTATATATATATTATTATTATATTGTTATTTTTGCTCAGAAAAAGTTTGCCAGTTTTTCAGAAGCTCACTGTTCACTACCTCAACTGCTCACCGACGAACAGCAACAATTTTTCCAACAGTTTAGACTTCATATAAACATCTGGCACAGATTTTCTACTGAAAGTCAATATTAGACTTAGAGATTAGTAGTTAGAGATTTAACCCTCAAAGCTCTGCACTTCAAAGTCTTCATATAGAGAAGGCATAACAGCCATATGAAAGCATTTCTGCCTAGTCAGATACACTGTTCTATTCTTCTTCAGGTTTTCCCTATAGAAAAGCAATAAACAGTGTGTTGCTCTTGCTGAGCCAGAAAACCATTGCTTTAATTTGACTGAGTGGGTTTGCAGCCCAAAGGTAAGACCTCAATCCAGGTAAAACAGTTCAGTGTAAAAACCTCTTATTTTGCTAGTGCTCAATATCTGCAGTGATGTAATGATCAGGGGAAGGATTTATAAAACCAACCAGAGTAAAATTTTCACATAAAATGTGCCAAAATAAAAATAATTGTACTCTTATTCTTACAATTTAGAATAAGTGTTATGCATAAATATTTGTAAGTGTTAAGACCTGGTCTCAGTTCATAAATTATTTAAGAGAGCAGACACTAACCTAGTTAGGAGTTGCAAAATGGCTGTTTTGCATGCACAGACGCGTTGAATACATTTCCAACAAAGAAAAAATGTGGGATGACGGTGGAATTTAATACGAAAGATATTTTGTTACATTACATTAATCATTTATTTAACATAATATTTTTCATTTGATAGCATTTCCAATTATTTTGCATTTGGTAAATGTGATTGCTAATCAATAAAAATAGTGTTACATATAACTTGCTTTACCAGATGTTAATCAAATCAGATGATTTTGATGTTGTGAGTCAGGTAACACATTACTTTAGAAATTTACATATTAATATTTGAGTTACTTTTTTTTAAAAAGTAATCCATGTTACTTGAATTAATTTGCTTAACACCCCTGGGTCGACAAATGCGCTGACGCATTCACTTGCATCATAACCGCGGAAATAACATAAAATACTCTGTTATTCATGGTCATTAATGCCCTTATCTGCCATTGAGAAACTGCCCCAAAATAGGTGTGCCAAGCTTGTACCATCAAACTCAAAAATACTTGAGGCTGTAATTGGTGCCAAGGGTGTTTCAACCAAGTATTGATTAAAGGCTGTGAATACTGTATATGTGATTATTTTTTGATTTTTATTTTTAATAAATTTGCAAAGATTTCAAATAAACTTCTTTCCAGTTGTCATTATGGGGTATTGTTTGTAGAATGTTGAGGAGAATAATGAATTTAATCCCTGTTGGAATAAGGCTGTAACATCACAAAATGTGGAAAAAGTGAAGCACTGGATGCACTGTAATTTCTGACAAGTCATTTATTCTTACTTGCATTTCTTAATATGTTATTTTCACTTAAACTTGTACATATTTTATTAGTTGGGCTTTTCCCAAACTATATGCCTGACTGATATATGTGAAATCGAGTGAAATATATAGGCAGATAGGAAACCTTTCAGTGCATCTAAATGTTCTATGAAACGAGGATCTTTATATGCGCTATAATATAATGAAACATAAAATGATATAAAAGTAATGAGTGTTTACATAATGAATGTTACAGTCTAAGAATGTTTATACTAGGGATGTGCAAGACTAGTCGACTATAAAAGAAAGAGTAACGACAGTGGAGGACGGGAAAGAACCAGGCCTGGGACATTTTAAGTCCCTGTAAAGCAATATTAAAATATGTGTTCTGAGTTTGTCACACCACAGAAAAATGTGTTATTATCTTGAAAAAATAAGCAGTATTCTCTGCTCTCGGCTCTGAAACCACGCCTACTCGCGGGAATATTTCTCTCAACTTACTTGTCTAATGAGTCAAACATACTGATGCATATAAACAAAAGAATCACATTAGAGGGTTGCAAAATTTAGTAGAGTTAATATGGAATTATATCATAAGCACGCAAGGCAACTCACACTCATTGGTGGGCACGTACTGCTGACCTGCAGAGGCAGGTGTTGGTGGTGATTGTCAGCACTCTATCAAGATGGCTTTTTACAAAATTAATCCACCTCTTCTTCATATTATCATTATTTATTTTAATAAGGAGAGCAAGTTGTTTTGTATATTATCACAACCAGGTATTATGCATTTGTGACGAAGGCATAGCTTGCTAGCAAATAGGTAATGAAAGTAACTAGCAATTGAGCGAGTGTGTGAGTTATTGATGCTTATACACTATAGTTATAGTATTAGAGGTGGGGCCATGCTCGGTGGCTCCAGTGCATCATCGACAGTTATTATAGTGTAAGGGGCGGGGCCATGCTTGGTGGCTCCAGTGCGTCATCAAGCCATCATCTTAGCCCCGCCCCAAAAAATCCTGAACACAGAATTGGTGAAAAAATGTTTAACGGCCTGACTCCACAATTCAGTACTACATAGTTCACAGTCTTTGTAATATGTTTCAGCAATATATTTGTAAAAAATTATAATGTGTTTAGCAACAATTCTTAAAATTGACTTCACAGGTTGCGTGTTGTTTATGTATGTGCAGCAGTCGGCCATGACGCACCTGGCGCTTACCTTCATTTTATTTAGGCCTAGTCCACACATAAACGGGTATTTTTATAAACTTTATTTATAGCGAGTCTCAGCCATGTGAGAAAAAGTAACGCAACGCATTACTTGTCATAAAAATAAACTAATGTAAATAGTTACTTTTTAGGAAGTAACTTACTTTTTAAAAGTAACTTTCCCCCAACACTGTTAATGACAATAGCCAACAACAAATTTCATTATAGATTAGTTTGATATGCACAATCCGAACAACCGAACTAGGTTAAGATCCCTGCTGGCCTGAGCTGAGGCCAAGTCTTACTTTTATTTATGCCTTTTATTCATGCATGTTATTTATACATGAAACCTTCTTAACTATAAATAAGAGCAAGAATTTCAGTCTTTGAATTCTGAGAAATTTAAGTGTTTCTAAGTGGCTTTATAAATATTACCCTAGGTCAATGTGATTTGCTTGTTTTGTATTTTATTTATTGAGTTCTACACTCTTTTACCTTTTCTAATGCTTTTCTTTTGTTTGTCCATTGCACATTGCTGAATTCGCTTCACAGAAAAGCCTTGATCTCAGTGGACCTAAACCTCTTGAAATGAATGCAAAACAAATGAAATGCATCACAGGATGACAAATCACCAACTTCACTCTCATGCACAGCTACATCATGACATTCCCAAACCCTTGTGAGTGATGTGAGCACAGACTCAATCCCCGGGCTACTTGCTATAATGAAATCAGTTCTCCTCAAAACTATATGAAGTTACATTAGCCTGAGCTTCAGCACAAAAGTACACAAAAGAATCATACAGCAGACACAACCATCTATGGAATATCAAGCCCACAGTGTTATTTCAGATTTACTTATATACTATTATATTAGTTTGAGCTTTTATTTTTACATTTAAACTTTTCATTTTATTTTAAAGGGGACCTATTATGTAAAATTCACTTTTAAAACTGTTTGAAAACAGATAGCTGTCCACAGATCCACCCACTCCTTTTTTATAATCCCCATAAATAATAATAATCTCCATTTAAACAATCTCTACTGAGCTAGTCCTGATTTGTGGGCGGGGCTTATAATTACATAAGAGTATGGGGAATCCCCGCCCACAACTGGGGATGGAATCTGGCCTGTTAGCTTAGCTCCTCCCCTGAGTGAGCTGTACACAGTCCACCATGTTTATTTCCTCACCGGAGCATTTAACAGAAGCATTCAAGTAAGAAATGTATTCTTATTAAAGCTACTAAAGCACTTTGTGTGTTTTTGACATAACCTTGTGTATTTGACAGTTTAAGTGCAATAAGACGTTTAAGATAAATTTACATTTACATTTATTTACATTTATTCATTTGGCAGACGCTTTTATCCAAAGCGACTTACAAGGGGAGCAACTAAGGGTTTGGTGCCTTGCTCAAGGGCACCTTAGTCATGGTATCAAAGGTGGAGAGAGTGCTGTTCATTCACAATCCCCACCTTCAATTCCTGCCAGCATCGAACCTAATCGAAAACAAAAATCGAACCAGCAACCTTCAGGTTACAAGCCCGACTCCCTCACCATTAGGCCACGACTACAAATCCGTTTAACACTCACAGGACGCGCCATCTGTCAGCCAGCTTTATGTCTGCGTGCTTTGGATTTGTGTGCTCACCATATATCAGAACTTTAAGTTGTTTAAGGCTTTAAAATACATGCAAATAATTATTCATGATGAGGAAGAATTACAATGTCATGTGAGTGTGCCGGCGATAGATATGATCATTAAAACCAGATGTTTTGATTTTTGGTAAAGTATCTGAGGCACAAGTTGTACAGGCTCTGTCCTCTTCTGGGCAGGATGTGGGGAGCAGTAGCTTACTTAAAGATACAGTCCACTCAAAAATGGGCATTTATAACATGGAATAATAAAAGATCGGTGGGGTATTTAGAGCTAAAATTTCACAGAAACATTCTAGGGACACCTGAGACTTATATTACATCTTGTAAAAAGGGGCATTATAGCACCCCCTTTAAGATTTAATAATTTTGTTTGTGCTTTTGTCATTTATTTTTTAATAAGTTTTAACTTATTATTTCAGGTTTAGTTTAAGTGAAAGTCGTGACGTATTGTCAAGTATGGTGACCCATACTCGAAATTAGTGCTCTGCATTTAACCCATCCCAAGTGCACACACACAGCAGTGAGTAGTGAACACACACACAGTGAACACACACCCGGAGCAGTGGTATTGCGACAGCGCCCGGGGAGCAATTAGGGGTTAGGTGCCTTGCTCAAGGGCACTTTAGTCGTGGTATCGAAGGTGGAGAGAGTGTTGTTTATTCACAATCCCCACCTTCAATTCCTGCCGGCGTGGGAATCGAACCGGCAACCTTCACGTTACAAGCCCAACTCCCTCACCATTAGGCCACGACTACCTATTGTTTGTTAAAACAATAACAAAGGCATAGGTTGATGACACAGTGAATGAGCATGGAATCGCGGAACTTGTCGTCATGCCGATGGATCTAATTATGTTTATGGGGAAATAATGTTTATGGATGAGTGAATGCATGTTTTTTAACATGACTGTGGTATGAAGCTGGGCTTGGCCAAGAATCGCAGGTGCGATTTCTAATGAGAGACAGATATCAGAGCCACACGCGAGTCCCAGGGGATATAAAGAAATGAGGACATTTCATTCTACCGTTCATTTCATGAAGACATTTCACTTGGTCTAACGTTCTATCACACTATCATACTAAACTGCATTTGAGTGTGTTGAAAGTTGTAATGTTATTCTGTGTATTAGTTTGTTGGCTGTATGAAACTTAACTGTAAGCTAGATCAACATTAGAATATCATACTCATACTGATGATATTCATCGTGTTGAGCTATATAACATTGATTAGTGTTATGTAGCCTACATTTGCTTTATTTGTTTTACCTTGTCTAATAACATGCAAGAGCACCATCTCTGTCAAGTTGAAGTTTGTCGCAAAGCTCTCGCCACACTGATATTGATCCTTATTTTATTTCTCCTTTTGTCCCAAAGTTTGCTTGCCATGGTCAATCATGTTTGAACCAAACACTAGACGTTACGCAGCTGTCCGTGTCTGTTGCCATGGTTACTATGCAGTACAAGCGGAAATTACAAATTCTTGGAAACATTTAGGAGAATCCAAATACACAGCCGAACGAAATACATAACACTGTGCAAGTGATTTTTGGATATTTTAATCTAAAAATTTTACATATTGTGTATTTAATAAATAATAAAATAAAAACCAAATTACAAGCCATTTAAATCACTGGCTGCATAAGACAAATAGTCCACAGTCCCAGTGTATGCCTGATATGTATCTGAATGAAAAAACTGCTAGACTGAAATAAATGTATTTGAGAATTAAAAAGCATTTCAGATGCAATCACTTTGATTCCTGACATATGACTTCTGTAGCACTTACTGGTATTTTTTTCTTAGTGAAAGAGCATCCAACGACACGCCAGAGAAACGTTCTGCAGATTTACTGAAAGATCAACTGCATACCCGAACTTCATATCGGAATTAAATTCCCCATTATGTACAGCAGACACACAAACACACAATCTGTATTTCATAATGCATCTGTTTGCACTCCCACTAGAGAGACGTCAAAGCGCCTCGTCGACTGACATATTCACTGTCTGGATTCCCACCGACGCTCGTGTACAATCCCGGCACACAGAATTCAGAGAGAAAGCACAATTCCATTAGCATGCAAACAGGGCCGAAAAGCCATCAAAATATAATAGAGCACAACGCAACACAGTTTTTGTTATTTGTGGTGTCAGAACAACAGAAAGCCACAGCAGGCCGAGGCAGCGCTCGGGGAGAAACAGCCAATCCTATTTACTGGAGTTTCAAAAAGAAGGTAATTAATGTAACAGCCCAACAGAGTCACTAATTAACTCAGTCCTCCTGATATTCACCCGCACAGAAGCGCTCTGTACAAACACATAAGCACTGTGAGACCCGAGACATTATAAACAAACAAACCGCATCACGGCAAAAACATCAACAGCCTGCTCTGATGCGACTCGCACCTTCTGCTGAGTCAGAAAGTACTGTAGATTAAGTTGATCCGGATCTCAAGTTAAACTCAAATGATTTGGTGAGAATGAAACAATTATCACTGAATAACAACTTTCATTTTTGTTCTTACATAAAACTTCACAATCACATAACTTTAAAGTAAAGAAGTACACTTTAGTATACTTTTAGAGTTCTTATTAGGGCATACTTAGAGTGCGTTCACACTTGAAGTTCGGTTGGTTTGGTTCGTTTGGTCCTGAGACTTATATACTTAAGCAAAACATATAGTCCTGGTACACTGGCATTTTTAACAGCAAACCTTAAGTTACCGAACCAAAGGCATAGGGATACGGTCACAACCTGATTGGTCGGCTTTTATGACGTATATTTCGCGACGAAGCTTGCTTACCGAACATTCAAAACAATGCTGTGTGCTGGATTAAACGCCATCATTTTATGCGTGTACAAATGCTTTATTTTTACCAGCTGAGAACTCATGAAGAGTTCATAAAGTGTTCAAAACATTCAAAACAGCAGCAGGATTTCCTCCGTTGTATGCCTGAAACAAATATTGATGAGGCACTTTACCTCCTCGTTGCTCCACGTTTGCCCTCGACTCATTGTGGAGACACCGATATTTCCGAGTCGTCAAATCAGCTGACTTGTAGCGTCGCATCTTGAGGCATCACGTCCTGTTTTTGGTTCGTTTACATGTCTTTGGTCCGTGTTGTGTTCATATATCAATCGAACCGCACCAGAGTTCGTTTGGAAGCGGACCGAGACCATCTTTTTAGCGGTCTCGGTCCGCTTGTTTGGTGCGCACCAGGGTTCGGATGGCAGCATTCACATATGTTCAAACGAACCGCACTAACTGAGCAATCGCACCAGGGTTCATTTTAAACGAAACATGACAAGTGTGAACGCACCCTTAAGTACATTTGTACTGCACACTTCTTTTTCGCAAGGGATTGAACAATGACACCATCATAGCCCACTTGAATAATGTCAAGTCCCATGATTTTCCTCTGAATTTTCCATTTCACAAAGAAATGTGTCACACGTTGATCGTTACCGGTAAATGCGTAATCTGATTCTGATCTGAACTGAACTGAAGAATTGGCTCTTACTGGTGTTGGTGCTGGTTGTGTTGGTGTTGTCGGCTGTTGCGGCCCGTGTGTTCTGTTGGTCCGATTCTGTTGACACTGTCCTCGGAGCAGCTCTGCTGGTGCTATTGGATGTTGTGTTAGAGACTGTTCCACACATCAGCTGACTCAGGCTTCCAAATGGATCAGACCTGAAGTCCAAAGTATCTGCCGCACTTAACAGTGCTGAAAACCCAAAATTGGACATCTGTTTGAAAAAAAAAAAGAAAATCAAATAATAGGAAAATCTCCTCGTATACAGATTCAGAAATGACTCTTATGTTCAGCAAGACAAAAAATACAGTAAAAATGATACTGTAAAATAGTATTACAATTTAAAATAACTCTTTTGAATCTATTTTAAAATATAAGGAATGATGCAAAGCTGAATTTTCAGCATCATTACTCTAGACTTCGGTGTCACATGATCTTTCAAAAATCATTTTAATATACTGTATAACTTAGGCCCCGATCAGACAGAACGCGTTTTTTTTATTGTTTTCTATGGCAGTGAGCGTTCTGCGTGCTGTTTATGTGCCCTGGCCACCTTGCATTTTAACCGCCTGCTGCACTTTGCGTTTTTGAGCACCTGAAGTTGAAAAAAAAGCAACTCCGAGCAGAAAAGCGCCCAACGTCATTTGCGTTTTTTCCCATTGTCCAATCGAATGAATGGAGAAACGGCCTTTCCATCGTGCTGACGAATGTTTACAGTTCTTTGGACACTGCAAAGAAGGAGCCCTTTGCTTGTAACGTACATTTTTTTTCTTAAGTTTCTCCAAATGTGACCGTTTAACAGCAAACCAAAGAGCAGGACAGCTGATTCAGTGGTTGACTAACAACATAATAACAACATAAATAACCGTAGCGCACTGCTCTTTTTTTCTAAAATCAACCAAAAAACTGAACTGAAAAATGCGTTATGTGTGATCGGGGCCTTAACTGTCACTTTTAATCACTTTAATGTGGCCTTGCTGAATAAAAAAGTATTGATTACTTTAAAATAAAACTACTGTCTTACACTTTGAAGTTGTGCACTTAAGTTATTTAAGTATATGCTTTATTATCTGTATGAAGCATTTGCATTACACTAGCTGTGACCCATAAGCAGAACAGACCTGTGAACCATAGGAAAATGTTCTAAAAACAATCTTTAGAAAAATTACTGCATACACACTTCTGGCGAACATTTGTCCATTCCATAACTGAATATTATGGTGTAATGTCATTAATTAATGCCACGCATGTCCAGTTCACGGCATGTCTGCGTAATTGAAGGCCATCTGTGCTTTGCATCTGTTGGCCTAGCGGCAAAGCCCACTAATGCCAAACCATGAAAAGGTGAAATGGTTTTTGGTGCGTGATCAAGACAGCACCTTCATAATCGAAACAAAAACCGTAAACTGTGTTTCAGTCTCACTTAACGAGCATAACAGACGTAAAGCCTGTTCACTCAGAACGGAGGTGACAGCTGTTGTGTTAATACCAAATGAGACGGTATATTACTTTCCAGCAAACTTTCAGCAGATTTTATTTATATAGCCACTTGCATGCAAACTGTGTAATGGACTGCACAGAAGCATGGGTAATAGAGAACAACAGTGATAGCCCACTTCTTCAGTGCCCTTGGTTCCTGAAGTATTTCCCATTCATTTTCTCTACATTCAGAAACATTCACCACAGATCTCCAAGCCTTGAACCGGCCAACCAGCTCTCAGATGGATAGCACGATATATAACTATTGACACAAAGGTATTTAGTACAACATTTTATGATAGAAGCAAAAAAAATTGATACATTTAAAGTTTATTGCTTACAGAAACCAAATTAGTTTGCTATATGCAAATAGCAGTCACACTGATTTGCAACAAATATAGTATGGTACCATACAAGACTACTTCAGGGTGCAATACCAAACCCTTGACATTGATTATAAAACGCATTTAGTTCTGTCCTCATATTTGATTGCCTGTGTTCACAATGTTCCAGAGCAAAGCTCAATAGTTACTTGATATGAATTACATGTTTATAAACGCAATCATGATGCTATTATCATCATGCTGCACAGTGATGCTTCCAGGATCTCTCAGGTTCACATGCACAAATATTCATCAATTGGAATGAATCCAATCAAATTTTAAATTCACAAAGTTCTGTTTATTGGAACCCTAAACATTGCAATCTAATTTGCAAATTTGTTTACAGTACAAACAAAATGCTGCAGTGCGTTTGTCAAAGCCGGAGAAATAAAGATTCCAAAATGGGGTTTTTGCAGAGATTCCTTAAAAGAACCATTTCGGATCCTTTAGAACCTTTCAGTGAACAGTTCCCAGAAGAACCTTTTTTTCTTTTCTGAGTGTAAAGAACATTTGAAAAATCTAGAACCTTTTTTCCACTGTAAAGAATGGATGTAAAAAGGTTAGATCACCAAAAATGAAAATTCTGTCATTAATTACTCATTCAAGACCTTCGTTCGTCTTCAGAACACAGATGAAGATATTTTGGATGAAATCTGTGAGCTTTCTGGCCTCCAATAGACTGCAACCTTATTACCACTTTCAAGGCCCAGAAAGGTAGTAAAGACATCGTTAAATTAGTCTATGTGACTACAGTGATTCAATCGTAATGTTATGAAGTGACGGAAATACATTTTGTGCACAAAAAACAAACAAAAATAACAACTTTATTCGACAATTTCTTCTCTTCCATGTCAGTCTCCCATGCCGGCTCATTGTTGGCCAGCTCCTGCATCATAGAACCCGGAAGTGCTGCACTGTGTTTACTACGTCAACAGAGTAGGAGACTGACATGGAAGAAAAGAAATTCCGAACATGAAAGAAGGTCTTATGGCAGTGGTCTCAAACTCATCTCCTTGGAGGGCCACAGCCCTGCAGAGTTTAGCTCCAACCAGATCCAACTCACCTGTTTGGAGGTTTTTACTGATCCTGAAAGCCTTGATTAGTGGGATCAGGTGTGTTTAATTAGAGTTGAGTGTGCTAGTTAGAGTTGGATCTAAACTCCGCAGGGCTGTGGCCCTCCAGGAATTGACCCTTCGCTGGCAGTTTGATTGACAGGCGATCTAACCAATCATAACCCCGAATCCGCCATTTTGTCCGGCAAAGCAGTCAGGGGAGTTAGAAGATTAACGTTGGTGGACTTGAACTTGAAAGATTGTATGTACTCATGTCTTTCCGCGCTTGAAACTACATTCCTTCTGATGTTTATTCATGTTTATTTGGTGCTATAAATGAACTAGTATGAAGATATGATCGGTTCATGAGCCGATTGAAGGAGCTACAGCGATCTGTCACGACAGATTAAAGTGACACTCTACGGTATTTATTGTTTAAACTTTTTTTTAAAAAAAAATTACAATATTTTAAATATGAAACTGTTTCATATCAAAAGTAGCCTGCTCTGTCTTGAGACACATTGTCAGTGTCCTCTTTGCTCTGTGATGTATTTTTCAGTGCGTGAGAACATGATGTGTGGCGTGAGAACATGATGTGTGGCGTGAGAGCGCATGGCTTGTCGGACATAGCAACAGTAACTAAAGGGGGCGGGTCTTTGCGAAGGGTCAAGTGAGTTTGAGACTACTATTTTACGGGCATGGGACGAAATGAGAGTGAGAAATCAATGACAGAATTTTCATTTTTGGGTGAACTAACCCTTTAAAGGTTTTTCATGGAACCATAGATGCCAATTAAGAACCTTTATTTTTAAGAGTGTAGTTTATAAGACATAATGTAAACATGAACAAACTATGCATGTGCACAAGGTGTTTTAGACCCCTTCCAATCCGATCAAAATTTTATTTGGTTTGAGCTAAATCAGATCAATTGAGGTGTTTACGTGACAGCTTTTCAGTCTGATTGAGCCATTGATCCGATTATAAACAGATTATTTGTGTGCATGCAAACATAACAACCTCACGGGCACATCGCATTTTGCAAGATTGCAGGGTTTCGTTAAACTACAAGTAACTAACGCCAAATACAAGTCATCTGCAGAAACTCTCGGACAGCTCTGCGCTGGAATATTGTGAGATGCTTCACATGTTGTAGCAGTCTGTCACTGAACGAGCACTTCAGGAACACTGTTGTGCTCACTGGAAATCATCTGAACCCACTGGAGGTTGTGCTATTCCATTACATCACGGATTATGGGAGCTCTTCATGCACAATTCCTGTATCCATGGTGATCATAATTAGTAGATTTATCTTCAGAATTATTTTCATTTGGAATATGAAAATTCATATCGACTTCTACAGTAGAAATTGCTATTGATTAACAGCCTCACAATAGGTGTGTCTTGAACAATTTATGCAAAAATAAGAAATTAAATTAAGAAAATAAATGGTTTATTTACTTCCATAACCTGAATGTTATGCTCTATAGCAATGAAAATAACAATGCATGATTTAAATAAACAAAAAAAGTGATAATTAAAAGAATCAAGTCAAAAATGTATCACGGTTTTGACAAAAATTATGAAAAGACTGTTCAACATTGATAATAAGAAATGTGAGCAGCAAATCATCATGATTAATATTAGAATATTTATGAGCTTTACAATTTTAGCAAATCCTGTTAGCAAACTATAGGATGTCTAAATTTTTAAAATTTAAAAAATAACATTATTAAATATTCTTGAAATAAATATTTTTACACAAATACTAAAAAACAAACAAAAAAAACTCATAAAAGCATTGCTAACGATGGAAATCGAAAGCGACTACAGAAATTCCAGAGAAGGTTTAGTTGGTGGGAAGATATTGTTTATCCAACATATCTAATAGGTTTCGCAAACCAAAACATGGGATTTGTGCCTCTAATGTGAAACCTCATGGGACACACTATTGTTTCCTGTTCCAAGACAATATATTACATTTGTAAAAGATGGAAAGCAATAGTTCATTCATCCAAAACAGAAAACTCACCGCTGTTATTAGTGGCGTGATGTGACCGCTGGTTTGTCCGATCAGTGTGGCCGCCTCTAGACGGTTCAGACCCAGTGCTAATGGAAGCTGAATCAGAAAAGAAGAAAAAAAAAACTAATTTTAGTATTACTGATTTTTTTTTTTGAGCTTAATTGTGTATTACATGGGTTCTGCCTCACGGAGCCAAAGATTAAGACTGTATTACTGAACTGAAGCGAAGTAGGGTCCAATCTATAAAGATCATTAGATTTTCAGAGTTTATTCTCAGAGCCTGGGATGTCAGGCAGTTAAAACAACCTTAATAAACTCCCGTTCACTGGCCTCTTAGCCAGCACTATCTCTGTGTCTATCTCTTTGACCTTCACACACTCAATAGCGATTACTTTAGAAGGAAAGGGAGGTTCAAATAGAAGCAAAAAGGAAGGGAGAGAGAGAGAGAGAGAGAGAGAGAGAGAGAGCGAGTGAGAGTGTGTGTGTGTGTGTGTGTGTTGAAGTATTTATCTGTGCAGGGGATTACGCTGCAAATGGCTTTTTCTTCATTCAGTCTGGAGAACATTTATGCTCTCAACTTCTCATCCACAAAATCAAACCAGAGCTACAGCGAACCCGGAGCCCTTCAGGATGAGAGTGGATGATAAATGTCTTAAATGTGAATATAAGAACAAATAGTTGAAAATATAGGAAAAGCCAAGGGCAGCTATAACCTTTTCATAGTTTTCTTCATAACTCAGAAACTACTACAAATCTATCTTTCTATCTTTTGGTATGAGATACATGTTTATGTGTCAAATGGAATAGTACCACTAAAAAGATCTGAGAGATAATAATGTTGAACATAATAGCTCTGTAATATATGATAATTAAATGAATTCATGACATCCCATAAGAGCACAGAGTAGCTTTAATACTTACATAATATTATTGAATATTTTACTTTTTCAGTTGCCATAATGTGTTTAAAGCAAAGTCTAAATGATATACATTATAATAATTTAAAATGGGTTTAAGTGCTCCGTCTAAAAGCAGGTCTCCCTTTTTTTTCTGGGTTATATCTGTAAAATATATATGCCTTGATATGATTTCCACTGTTTTTGATAGTAAGTTTTTATTAAATCATATATCCAGAAATATTAAAACAGACATCACAGAATTGTTATACAAAAAATGTTATACATTTCAAGGGCCCTTTAACTGTACAAAAAAAATAAATAATTATATATATATATATATATATATATATATATATATATATATATATATATATATATATATATATATATATATATATATATTTGTATGATAAATGAATAAATTGTTAAAATTCTTTGAATTAAATTGATTAGATGTTCTTTTTAATTATAACAATTTAATTCAACAATTAAAACGGAATACAGAAAAATTAAAACAGAAACACAGAATTTGGGAAAAATAAGATTTTATAAGGCCCTAAAATTTAATTTATTTTACACTATTAATAAACTGCTGTTAAATTTTATTTATTTTATTATTTCAATTAATTAGACGTGTTTTTGTATTACTAAAATCACTTAAAACAGAATACAGAAAAGGAAAATTGAAAAAATAAATATTTTATATATATATATATATATATGTATATATATATATATATATATATATATATATATATATATATATTCCAGTATATATCAACAGTATATAAACCCATATCTAAACATCCATACAACAAAACCAATTTACTTTACTTCAATAGATATTAAGAAAAGAGGTGCCCTGCACATGACATTGTTTCATTGTTCGATCTAAAGCAGATGTTCAAGTGTTCATACTGTAGAGTGGCTGGCCTTCATTGAGCTCAGAGAGTATATTGGTCACGTTCACCACATAACACAGTTATTTAACATCCTTCCATATCCCTGCCAGACCCAAAGACGCCAAGTGCGTCTCTGCACTCCTCTCAGTGCCGCACTCCATTTAGTCCCATTTCTAGCTGCAGAGCTTCACTTCTGTTAATAGTTTTATTCTGTAAGAGCTGCTGAGAGCTTTGTGTACTGTATGTCCCTCTCTCTTTCTAAAACACATACAAAGGTTATGAGGACAGATTTCTGAGTGTTCAAAAAAAATGTTTTCAACTGAGCATTCTGCACTTCTGAAAATGCAGACCCTCGTGGATGTTGTAGAAATGTTTTACTTACGCTGGATTAAGTGACGCATCCAAATGTTTCTCCGAAACTGAAAATAATTTATTTTCCCAAAAAAACAAACAAAACGAAACCGAAAAAGGTTTACATAATCAACCACACATTTAATAATCAATGCTAATAATAAAAACTGAGTTGCATATAAACATTTAAATTACATATAAGGCTGTTTAATATAAACTTATTAATGACATAATTATGTTTATACAACAATTTGTTGTTTAAACACTTAAATAGTGAAAAAAAAAATGTTTCATGACTGATTCAAACATATTAAATAACAAAGACAACAGATTAGGTAAAAATATAATAAATATGTAATAGCAAAACGCTCCTCTCTAGTTATTTATCTAGCTAAATAAGTTTATGAACATTGACTGGCTTTTCTGAGGTAAATGTAACATTAGGTGACATTGTTTAGAAGCTGTTTTATGGACATCTTTCCCTGGACAAAACACTGATTGAGAAATTACAAGAGATGCAATGTATCTTTCAACATACCTTCTAATGTTCATTCATCTTTATTTTGTGCCGTAACTAAAAGTAACTGATGTGCTACAGAAATTTGTCACAAAATTTGATTTGTTCATTTAATATTTTCCTTCTCAAGTAAATGTATCATGTTTCAATGATTTTTTTTATCTTTCTGTAATAATAATAATAATAATAGCTGAAAATGTGGTCAAAAAGTTGTAATAAAGGAGGCTCACTCACTGCACTTAGGAGTTTCATGTTGTCAACATTCTGCATGAACACTCGTCTGGCTTGAAGAAGCTGATTGGCTGTCAAGGAGCATGTGATGTTCTGAAACTCAGCTTTCTGATTGGCTGGATTAAACTCCAGGATGCGATCAACCGATTCACCGCAGAGTACCGAGCGCAGATCTCCCTCTCCTGAGAGCGCAGCCACCTACACAACAGAGAACCACAGAGTTAAAATATCTGAAAAAAACTGTAAACACACACCTGTAATTCAGAAAGGTTAACTTACTGTCACATACTCCCTGAACTCTCGGTTGATTAACCCAAACTTTGCTTATTCGATGTATTCAGATTCCAAAATCGCAGTCTGGAGTAAGTTCGTTCAATCCCGAGTAAAGGTTAAAGGGTTAGTTCAGGCCAAAATGAAAATTCTATCATTAAATACTCATTCTCACGTCATTTCAAACCCATTAGACTTTAGTTCATCTACAGAACACATCTTTTTGATGAAATCTGAGAGATGTCTGTTTTTCCATAGACTGCCTTTGCAACTTGATTTCTGACACCTCAAAAAGTTCATAAAGAGATCAGAAAACTAATCCGGTTTAGTTCAAATTTTCTGAAGAGACTTGATCACTTTATATAATGAACAGTTTGAATTTAGGCGTTTACTCATATATAAACCTTGATAAGCGAACATAAACAGATGCTCAACCGAATGTGAATGATGTACGAGAACAAACCTCTTTCAGAAGCTCAAACGTGCAGCGTAACACACAAGAATGAACCTCATTGGTTTTGCGTTTGAGCATCTTGTGCGTCATGCAAGTTTGGTTGAGCATCTGTTTATGTTCGCTGATCAACTTAGAAAGGAAATCTATAGAAGGATAGACATCTCTCAAATTTCATTCAAAAGATCTTCATTTGTGTTTCAAAGATGAACTTCAGGGCAGTTCGAGCCAGTTTCTTTATTAGCGCGTATTCGCTTACTCTGAGGAAAATTGCCCAGGTAAATCGCATAACCTGTTTCTGGAATACCACCCTGACGTCACCTTTGAGTGTACAACATTTTGAAAGAACATTTTTTGTAATTAAGTGCCATTTTTATTTTCTTAGTTAATCACTGAACCATGACCAAACGCATTTTTGTTTTGTCCTCACAAGTGAATATATTTTACAGTTGAAACCTCAGATCAAGGATCGCAAACCTCAACTGCAGGGGGTTCGTGATTTGATGAAAGCTAATACTTAAATGTAAAGTTAAAATAAATGTTAATCAAAATAAAATTGAAATTGCGATGCAGCTTAATGCAAGCACCAATGGCTGCTAATTCAAACTTTTTGAAAAAAGTTTGGGAATCGCTATCATACATCTATGATCCATCACAAATTTGCCAAGTAACAGAAATGCTCCCCTAAACATTTTTAAGTGCCTTTTGAGTTTGCTTGACATTTTGCCGCCATGTGAATCTAGCTTTAACAACAAGCTTTACTGCCGAGGTAAAACACAGGGGCTTTGGTGATGTGATTGACTTCCTGTAGAAG
The DNA here is from genome assembly GCA_038088235.1 of Zacco platypus. NCBI lineage: Eukaryota > Metazoa > Chordata > Actinopteri > Cypriniformes > Xenocyprididae > Zacco > Zacco platypus. The sequence goes on along the minus strand of CM076085.1, from coordinate 9,438,620 downwards.
CGTCTGGACTCTCGGCTGATTTTTCATTAAGGGATATTGGATCTCCTCCAATCTGCACTAAAATATACAGCGTCTCTTTATCTTTCTGACTCTCCATCTGTCTTTGTAGATGACGTACCTGGCCAAGCCGAACTCTCACCCTCATCAGGCTCGTGGCTGTTGTGTTTGGCACAGAAAGGCTGTTCGTCAGATATTCAGAAAACGTCTCGTTGGTTCTCAGCAAACTGCGAAGCGGAATGGACTGACCTAACAGAGAAATTGAACATGGAATATTAACATAATTGCTCTACGCTTACATAGGTTTCGTTCAGACAGACAAAAAATATAACTTTTTTTTTAATTTAATTTTAGTGGGGGGGGGTAGTCAAAATAGCCGAAATAAATAAATAAATAAGAGTAATAATTTCTTTTTACATTCATCTCAGAAAATGTAACATGTTTTCAAGTTGAGGTCGAGGTCGAAGTGTATTGCGGTGGGCGGCTATGCAAACGCTCTGGGTAAATTGAGGTTGTGATTGAAGGAGAGGATGTGGCTTATTAAACATGTGTTAGCCCGTTAAAGAATCATTTAGCTATAATGCAACACACTGTTTTGTCATCATGCAACTGAAAATTCCTCCCACACACCCGCACAAAGACCATGAAAGCCAATTAGGCATATGAAAGCTTGTGTGTTTGCACATCAAGGGTGGATGGAGGTCTGACTGCGCCCCAGACAGAGCTGTTATAATTCCCATGAATGGGTGGCTGTGTTCAGGAACGTAAAAAAAAAGAGAAACCTGACCCATCTAATACGTATAGAGCCGTGCTAATTAGCGGCCCGGAGCTCGACGAGTATCAGACAGCGGCGCTGATTACAGAGGGCACGTCATTACACTCCGAATCTTATCTGCGTCTTTGTTGTCATCTCGACAATCCTCTTCAACACCAATCAGGTAGGTCACACACAGACCGGCTTACGCACAAACACGTACGCGTGGATAAGCTCTGTTTGAGAGAGATTGGAGTCGTCACCTCGCACCTTAATCATCTCCGGCTGCCATCGCGTCACCCTGCGCTCCCGTTGGCCACTTTATTCAACGCTCACTCTGATTGGCCACTTCTCTCGGCGAGTCTCTGGCAGCATTGTGAGTTAATTACTCTCTCTTAGATCTCCTGATGAATTTAATCTTGTATAATAGAAGTTCATGGCCCCAGAATGCAAATCGGCCTGCAGCGGTGACCACGTCCTGACAACACGGCCTATTTGCAAATGAGCTTCCTCAGAAATCTGAATATCATTAGACTAAACGGTATGAACAAACAACAGCAGAGTGGCAAGATATACGACCTGCACCTACCAACCAACAATTGCAGCTGTAAATTGCTGCTATCGCCAATATACAGTAAGTGCACGTCCATTTTGTGTAAGAACCGCAAAGGCAATGGGAGTGGTAGTACAGATTTTAATGCCATATCAGCATCTGAGGATATCTTCATGGCAAAATGTGAGTTAAATAAAACATTCAAGAGTTGCATAAATACAGTAAAAAAATAAAAACGACACAAAAAGAAAAATATAGCAGTTAAAAGATGTTTTATATTTACATATCTGGTAAAATCTTAAGGTAAAACAAGTCCTTAAGTGAGCTTAATACATAAAAATGTTTTCAGCCGAATTAAAAGTGGGACAGTCTAATAAAATGTTTAAAAGCAAGAACAGAACACATTTAATGCTTGACATATGAAATAATCAAATTTTAGATAATAATAATAATAACAATAATAATAATGAAACCTTTTTTTCTAAATTGAAGTTTATTGAACCTTTAGACCAATTAAAAAAATTCTGGATTTACGGAACCTCAACAAACACCTCAGAAAATATCACAAATTATTCATCCCAAAGACTGTAAGTTTATCTGAAGGACGCATATTTTCACATAAGCATCTATCCGGCACACAGGAAATTCCTCAGATTTGCCTATCGGGACACAGCCTACAAATTTTTGACAGTACCATTTGGTTTGTCCCTGGCGCCAAGAGTTTTTAACAACTGTGTGGAAGTAGCGCTCACACCGCTGAGAATTATGGGTCTAAGTGTGTCGGCATATTTGGACAATCTGCTGCTGTGCGGGCCGTCATGGCAGCAGGCAGAGAGAGAGACAAAAATGCTTGAGTCTCATTTGGAGAGCTTAGGCTTCAGGATAAATGAGACAAAATCTGCCTGGTGCCCACACAAGAGATAATTTTCCTGGGTCTCAAACTGAACTCAGACCTGTATCAAGCGTTTATGTCAGAGGAGTGCATCAGGTCAATTCGTGGCTGTCTATCCCTTTTTCAGAGAGGAAACAGAGTTCCATTCAAACTGTGTTTCCATCTCTAAGGGCTGATGGCATCAACAATTTCTGTACCGGTATTGGCAATAACCACAATATTTAAAATGAATAGGACACTTATGATATCATGACACATAAATACTCCAGCGCCAGTAGCTGGTTGACCTCTCAGGTGGCAGTATAGCACCTTAACGCTGACACCTGTCAAATAAGAAGAAGCAGCCGCAGCACACGCAGCTACTCTGCCCACACCCAAAAAAAGTAAGCTCGGCAGTGTGGGAGTTTTTGGCTTCCAAGAAGCTCTTTGGACAGCCCAATCTGCAGAATGTGCCCGTCTACGGTCAGTGAGGTTTTTACCCACCTCCATGTCCATCACCGTGTGGATTACGCTATTTTACAGAGAGTAAATTGTGATTATTTTACTAGTCATGGAATGGGAAATGTTATATTAACCTGTTAACAGCGGTTTTCCGTATTCATATATTTAAATAAAGGGTGATTCTTTTAAGTACCACGCTTTCTTTTTCTCGTCTTATTTTTGTATTTGTAATGTCTTTTCAATCAAGTCCAATACGGCCTGTTCGTAGCACTTAGGGTTAGGGTTATTTTTTATTCAAATCTATTACATGATTAAAACTGATCTAGAAAAACTGAGCGACCACATTGCTACATTAAACTCTTTAAAACGTTAAGTTGGTCGCAGTGCCTTCATGCACTTAATGCCTCATCTGTGGCCGTTCTAGCCACACATTAAAACTGAATTAGCAGTCGCTTACTGCATGACTTCATTGGTGATGGCACAACGATGGCTTAAAGAGCTTAAAACATGGGTACGCAAGTAACAGGTTATCAGTTTTGATGTTAATATTTATTCATCATACTGTTGAACTTGACAGTATTTTTTCTCTTGTTATTTCATAGGGATCTTGAAAGAAGACAGAGAAAGCCAGAGTCTCAGGTCGATTGAGAGTGAGAATACAAGAAGTGAAAATGCCTATGTATCCTTATGTTCGTTGGGTAAAAACTAAATAAACAAAGTAAAAATCAATTTGACTGATACATTTTTCCTCCCCAAGATTTCTATCGATATTGTGAATTCTTTTGTCCACAATAACCGTGGTGTGAAAAATCTGATGATATCGTGACAGCCCTATTACTTATGTAACCCCGGTTGTCTGATAACATGAGTGACGTATCTCACCACACTTCCCTCCCTGCAGTGCATGGAGAAGAGATATCCTAAGAATGAAATAGGGACCACCTGCAGCGCTATATATTAGGGAGGTGGGACTCTCACATCACTGTCGTGATTGGTCTGTTAATTGGCAGACGTGGTGTAAATGGTGCTAGCAGGATCTGTCATGCCCAGAGGCGTTTCCCTTAGTGAGATACCTCACTCATGTTATCAGAGAACTGCAGTTACGCAAATAACCTAAAGTTCTGCATGTGTTCAGCGATTAAAATAAAAAGCTGTTTTTCAGCAAAGTTCTGATCATGTTGATAATTTAGAGGCCTTAGAAAATTCTGTATCAAAAATGATACAATAGGCTTTTTTATAGGGTTAAACAAGCAAGGAGATTGAGTTTTCACCAAATACACACATCAAACAAGTGATAATACGCTGATAAAACTAACACATGCCCTGATTTAGATTTGTGCATGTATAAAAATGAGCAAAAAGAGTGTGAAATGATCTACTAACCTCTTTTAGACACTGCTGTGCTTGTGGCTAATCTGAATTGATGACACGCATTCATGTGAAATAAAATTATTTCTTAGGAGAAATTGCTTTATTCAAAGTTATATTTAGAACACAAAATAACTGAACTTCGAATCAAATCATTTAAGCACTGTTTTTAATTTAATGAAATATATTCATGCACATAAATATATATCAGGGTGCTTATTGCGCATATTTTTACTCATTTCTTTCACGCTTATAATGTGTGAAATTCTCGCAAACATTTATTCACTAGCTATAGCTTGTGCATGGGCTGAATGAGGAAATGAATCACAGATGATCAGATCAGTAATGTGATCAGTAATTCTTTCTGTGAGACGTAATTTCACAAATAGCAACAAGTGATTCTCTCTTTCAAAATATGCAAATGGCTTCACATAATTACATCACTTGTTTACAAGCGAACAGCACGCTGCGCTACAGGACAAAACTGTCACTTGCCATTTCAGGCCAGAGCTGCACCTTTACTAAAGTTTATCATTCGCACGACTTCCCATTTCAATCCTCTGAGAGACGGTGAGCTCATACCCACCAGTCGTGTCAAATTACAGCACTGAATAATACATTTCTATGGACAAAATTAATCTAAATATAGTGGTGGAAACAGAGTGAGCTGCTCCTGTAAAGGCACATGATCACCGCCCAAAAACATGAGAATTCTTTATTTTAAGTTTCAAGCTAATAGTATAATGTATGATATGGCTTGTAATGTGTGATATGTTACTTCAGCGCAAAACTTTCATTTTACGGTTATATCCTAATCTGTAAGTGTTACAAATTCATGCAAGTATTTCTATTTTGCATGAAGGCTGATCCTGACAGTGTCAGTGACTGACTTTACTGAATGAGCACAGAGAGGGAGACGATTAAAATTCAGCGCAAAAATATTAATTTTGCTGAGGTTTAAAAGACATTTAAGAGCGTGGAATCTGTATGGATAACTGTGTGTAATTGAATATAAATGTAAAGACGTTTCTTACAGTGACAGGATAAAGATTTTCTCGATATAGATAACTAGATATGTTTTCATAGCATTCAGTTTGTTTGAAGGACAGCATTGGCAGGATGTTGAATAGTGCATTTTATCAATAAAATAAAAGAGAAATTGAAGCCCTAAATACACACATACAGCAAATTGATTTACAAACAGCTAGCACCAGTGCAAACCCTCTTTTGGCGTTAAAAAACGACTGTCGGATTTACTAAAGACACACGGTGCAAAATTAGCGCTGAAAAGGCATGGAGTGAGTTGTTTTTGTGGCTGACCTTTGAAGGAGTTTCCCTTTCAGATGCAAAATTTATGGGAGGAGAGTATTTAAATGAATCCGCAATGTTTGCGGAAGCCAATTTACTGGTATTTGCACCATTATTTAAAGCCCAAAAAAGCATGTCTTAACCCACTTTGAGACATGGCTGCAATTGTTGCTGCAAGGAGGAGACACCACAGAGAACAAAGAGCGCATGGTAGAAGGGAGAAAATATTTTCCACTCGTATTAATTTCTTTGGAATGCCAGAGGAAGACGTTATCCGTATATTACATGTAAGTTGCGTCTGTGTCGACCTGCACCTGATGAGCGTCAGCTCTGCTTATTTGTGACCCAACGCTAATTTGACAGATTGTGTTGGTCATTTTGTAAATGAATTGACTGCATCTGTGATCTTTACTTTGTGCGTCAACAATAGATCACACGCAAAACTTGCCACTCCCATGGAATTGCACTCTTTTTTAATAGCATGTTAAAATTGCTATTTTTGGGGGGTGAGCAAAAACGAGCATTTTTTGTGTGTGTCTCTTTAAATGCAAATGCTCCCGGCCCATCTTCAAGAAGAGGGCGGAGCTTCAAGAAATCATGCAACAAACAAACACGACAATCTCAAGCAATGAAAATGTCCGAAACTGTCGGCAGCAGTGTTCATTTCGAACCGGAGTCAGACAATGACACCTACAAAGGCAGAGAATAAATGCTGCAAGGAGACAGAACAGGTATAGTTTAGTTTAATTACGGTTATAAATTATTTTGTCTTTTATCCACTATTAGTACAAGCTTGTTGTAACGGACCCCGCCCGAATGATGGCCAAAACTTTATTGAAAAGAGAAAATGGCGGAGAGTGTACAACTCGTTCAGGGCGTGGTCTATGCTAATACGGTACAGTCTGTCAGCAGTAGTGGGCGGGGCCTATGCAACGGGCAGCTTGTTCTGAAACACTGCTTATGATTTATGGGGATTAAAAAAAGGGGAGTGGGTGGACTTTTATCAATATAGGGTGGTTGTGTTCACACACTGCCAACACACATTTATATTCAAACACCATGCAAAAGTGAATTTTGCATAATAGGTGCCCTTTAACTTAAAAACATATCTCATGCACATAAATTTTGCACTCTAAACTCTAGTCAACAACTGATTCATTTGCCTCTATTTTTACTTCTATTGGAAAAAATGATAATGGTGATGATGATCTAATAATGATGCTCGAAAGCCCACGTTTGATTACTCACAATGCATGAGTGTCATACTGTGGAAATGCTGCCGGTTATGTCACGTTTTACGTGAAAACAGTTGAACTGAGATCTCTGAAGTGTTTATAACTACAGTCCTACTTAGACGGGAAACTGTGTATTGATTTTAGATGAACTTGGAAAAAAAAGGAAACATAGATGTTTACCTTCAGCCGGGTTGGCATTCTGCAGGACGGACGACCATTGGCCAATATCATCAGAGATCAGTTTTACGTTGCTGAAGAGGGCAGGATCTGCCAGAAGCGACTGAATCTCAATCAAAATCTTTGTTACTCTAAATAAACGTAAGAAGTGCAAGAATCAAACAGAGCCAAACTATGTTTTATATAAACTTACATAGAGCTAATCTAATATATTAACTATGTATTTAACTAATGTTATTAAATAAAACCTTTTTGTAAAGTGCTACCAAAATTAACCAACTATTATTTTAAATTTAAAAATTACCATTCTTCCTAAAAGCTGGGTCTGCATTCATTTGGGGATTCATTGTGTAAATGTATTCATGATGCCTAACACAATCAATTATGATTAATCACAGAAAAGTGTGATCAATGTTAAACAGAACACACTTCATTGGCATGAAAAGTCACTCTGTTGATTTGACACTCACGTGGAGTCGTTGAAGTTGTTCACCTGTCCAGGTGCTTCACCAGGTGTGGAGTAATTGACACACGGGTTCTGCATGTTACACAACATGCCCTGTACCCATGGCAACACACCTGCCGATGGGAGGGGTTTATTGGGGTAGTGGCCTGAGAGGAAGAAATGATTCACAATTCAATTCAAGTTTTCAGCTTGATATCCAACTTGTTCATTCTCTTTCTTTTTTACTCAAGAAGCTTGTGTAGCTCTAATGTAACAAAACAAAAAGAAAATAATATGCATTAGGTCTGTAAAAGATTCTTTATCAAATTATTTTAATATTTCTGTGCTGCCATGATCTCACAAACCCACTAAACAAGTATTTATTGTTGATCTACACAAAATTTGCACAAACTACAGCTGTCAATTAACATATTAATTTAGCCATTCACACTGTACATATGCAATAAATCTGATTAATTTATTATGCAGTTCATTCTATTATGAATTGCATTTACAACATATTATGATCAACACCAATCAGCTTCTACCGCGATTCTCTTACATACTCCCACACATAAACACGTACATAAATAAAAAAATTAAAAAAATTTCTCAGAACATTTTGAAAATGTTTGATGAAAAAACATGCACATACCATAGGAAAGTGAGGATTCTGGGAATAACTGAAGTTGAGCAATACTTACATTGGCTTTTATAAACGGGCTGATTGGTTGATCTGACGGACACAAGAATGAAGAACAGAAAGAGAGGCCATATCAGCTCCACCAGCAACCGCACCTGAGCATGAGACAGAGAGAGAGAGACTCTTCACAACATTGATCTCAATAGCAATGCAATTCATCTCACATCTTCTGCCCTCCATTAGCTTCAGCTCACTTGCCCTGAGCAGAGGTTGCACTTTTATACATCTTTGATTCTGTTTTTGCACCTCTAAAACATCAACACAACTATATACGAGTCTCCTCAAAAGCCTTTAAAAGTGTCTGACAACCTCTAGAACAAACCCACAAACCCCATTAGATCTCCCAAACTGTTTGATGTATAACTATCTCAATATGGTATGCTCCAAACTATGTAATAAAACGATTTTAAAAAATGTAATTGCGGCTTGTTTATGAGTAAATATATAAATGAAAATGAGCAGGCTAGCAGGCGAAATCTGCCGATTTAGATTTTTCCCGGATGACCAATCCAGGGAATCATTTCGTGGATGAAAGGGTCAGCCTGGATCCCATAATGCATTTTGTGAATGAACTAATCATTGTGTAAATGTAAAATATGATTATAAGTCAATCAGGTGAGTGTATAAGTGATTATAAGGTTATAAGTTGTAACCTGCATTTAGAGTTATTTCTTAGTTGCTCCCCATGCATGCTTCACTACATGGGTGAAAGGGCATTTTCATTTTTTGTTCCAAAATTGTGCAATTCCCTCCTGGCTGGCATTAGAGAAACACAAGCGTTAAAGAGATAGTTCACCCAAAAAAAATTAAATTCTGTCATCATTTACTCACCCTCATGTTGTTCCAAAACTATTTGAGTTTCATTCTTCTGTAAAACACAAAAAAGATATTTTAAAGAATGTTGGTAACCAGACAGCTGATGGGCCCTATTGACTTCAATAGTATTTTTTTTCCTAATATGGAAGTCATTGGGTTCTGTCAACTGTCTGGTTACCAACATTCTTTAAAATATCTTCTTTTGTGTTCAAAAGATGAATAAAACTCATACAGGTTTGGAACAACCTGACGGACAATGACAAACTTTTCATTTGGGGTTGAATCAATTTAAGTTGTTTTAAATATTTTTTTCTTGACTCCTGATTAAGTTGATTGCTTATTCATGTATTCACATGTTGTGTTGTTTGTATCTTTTTGCAGTATTTTGTCTTTGTTGGAAAGCACTTTTAAAGAATGTGGTGAGTTATTTGATTTCACGATAGCACTATGCTATATTATGATTTTTAAATGATTTTAATATATCGATTTGTGCAGCCTTCAATGTGTTTAATGGATTCACTTTCGCCACTTCCGTATTTTTTTTGTAAATGCGATATTTAAATATATAAATAACAATAATAATACAAATAATAATAGAAAAAAAAAAACGGTCACTACATTACACTGAGATCTGATCACAATGTGTCCTTGAGTGCCAGGACACACAAGTCAGATAAGATTTCGATCACAAACGTCTTTTCAACGTGTATGTGGACAACCTCCGAAGACGGGTCGCATGTTAACACCAGGTGCAAACAAACCTTATGATCCACAGATTTAGCTCACAACATCAAACTGAATGATGGAACTGGGACCATAAAACTTTTCAACAAACATTGTGGTTGTTGTTTTTGACATTATATTGACTTATTTGGTGTGAGTGCCTGTGGTTTTAGTAAAATTGTTGTTTATGTTTTGTTTTATTTTGCACTAAACAGTGGTCTACAAACACGGTGCTGATCTGGGGAGAAAGAATTCTTACTGTTTTAGCATTTGGAAATTTAAAGAGGCTGATATGAGGAAGTCCAGCTGCACGTGTGTATGTGTGTGTGTGTGTTGTGTTGTGTTGTGTTGTGTAAGGACTTTTCAGAGTTCTGAATAGGAAAGTGTGTTCTGTGACTGTCTGCTACATTATTTATACTGTAGAAGTCTGCAGGCGGAATGAGAGAGAATACTAGATCACATCAGATAGTGTGCGTGTGTATTGGTTCAAGACAGAGAGAGAATTACAAATAAGGCACTTTGTGTGTGTGTGTGTGTGTGTGTGTGTGTGTACTTGTATTGCTTACATTGTGAGGACCAAATGTCCCCACAATGTAAGTAAAACCAGTTAATCTTGACATTGTGGGGACCTTTTGTTGATCCCCAGAAGGAAACAAGCTTATAAATCAAACAGAACAATCTTTTTTGAAAATCTAAAATAGCAGAATATTTTCTGTGATGGGTAGGTTTAGGGGTAGGGGTAGTGTAGGGGGACAGAATATACAGTTTGTACAGTATAAAAACAATTACGTCTATGGAAAGTCCCCATAAAACAAAAAAACACAACATGTGTGTGTGTGCACAGTAATTTACCTCCAGGTTTAAATCATACCCTTGGGAAGTCTGAATCATTTTAGCAAACTGGTCTGGACCCTTTATTCTTATAAATCAAAAAGAAACGATTGTTTTGAGTCACTCAAAAGTATTTATATCATTTAACTAGTGAAATCGTAACGATTAGTTTAACGTTTAACGATTAGTCAATTGATGTGTTGTTTATTGTCACAGCATTTATCGCTAAAAACAATTTAAAAAATAATTCCAAATAGTATCCATGCTAGTAAAGCGAGCACTTTACGAGCATTGTAACATACGTAATGCATAATATCACTTTTATGCAACAGTTTAATACATATGATGATGAGTAACTTACATAAACATGATATTGCCAGGTTGTTTTGTATGATCTGGTCTGCCAACGCAAATAGTCCAGCAGAACAGTTGCTTTAACATTAACATTTCATTTCCTGAATGAATCAGAGTTGTTTAACGAATCGGGTGAATGAACAATTCAAACGACTCACTCATGTTGCGTCTCATTTGAAGGCTGCATACGTATTATTTACGAAAAGTAACCGTGATAAAATTTAAAACCGTAATAAAATAAAAACAGGAAACATGGAGGCCACCAGGTTTGTTCTTGCGTATGTATTGGTAAAATTATTGAAGACAAAATTATATTTAGCATTCCATTCATTGGCAAGGAAACTGAACATTCACCACGCAATACAGTCAGCTTGCTGATGATTCTGGAATTTCGGGTAAATGCAGGATATTTTCGCTAAAGCATACAATACGCTTCAAATGTTTATTCATATTTGTAAATGTGCACTAAGACAAGGTGAAAAAAACTAAATAAAGAAAACGTTTTACGCCTTCCGCGAATAAACAAGTGTGGACATCATTGACTAAAACAATCTTTTAAAGTAAATTGTTTTATGTTTTATGAATGAAATGTGTGTAAGATGAGCTTATATTGCTATCGAATCTTAAGTATGAAGCTAGGAGTAAAACAAAATAACTTATACTATCAAATTACTACAAACTCATGCAATTATAGCTAAAAACCTACCCCCACACCCAAACCTTTCCCTAAACCTACCCCTTCCATAAAAAATGTACTGTAGAGTTTCATAGTTAAAATACTTAAAAAATGACGAAAACAAACAGCACGGCTGTAGTGTTGTAGTTGTTATACGATCCGATCCCTTATCACTAGGTGGCGATAGTGAAGCTTAAAAAGCAAAAGTAAAGTAGAAGAAGAGCAGTATTAGTGACGATTGTGTGTAGAAGGGATACAGCTGCGGCAAGAAGTAAGGCAGAATCTTAGGATAAATAACAGTAAGTTAAATGTGCTACTTATCAAATTGTGTTTTATTAACATATACACCTACCCCAATCCTAAACCTACTCTTACAATACAGAAAATACAGTTATTAAATTAAATAAAAGTATTAAATGACGCAATATTGATGTGCGCATGTGCAGCGGCTGTAGCTGTATCCCTTCAAGTCTTTACCTCCGAATCGCATCATCTCTTTTTGACATCTCGAGTGGTTCTGTGTGACTTGGACAACTTCAAGTTACGCCCCCTGCAACAGGTTACGCCTCCTTCCTGTTACGCCCCCTCTCTTGCAGACAGATTCTATTGGAGAAATCCCCGAGCAGTGGTAAATACTAGGAATGGGGGAATGAAGCCTCTTGAATCTTTCTCGTATTGTTTCAGGAACTGATTCGAAGCATCTGAAGCGTCAAAAACAGTGCCATCTTGTGGAAGGTCAAATTTACAGCAGCCACAAACCCAAGAGGTTATCCGTTGCTTTATCCATTAAGCACAAATGTAAGCCTGACATCTGAGAGTTGTTAGATGCAAGTAAATCGTTTATTTTGTGTTTTTTTTATGGTTTTTATTTTATTATTTTTTATTTTATCATTATTGTATGGTTTTTAATACTGTTTATATGGCAGAAAATAGGATAATATAGGCTAATAAAATGTTATTAAATGGACTTGAACTTCCATAAACCCAGTGGTCTAGGTTCAAACATTTCGACACCCAAAGTGAAGCACAGTCAGGGGAGTTAGTAGATTAACGTTGGTGAACTTGAACTTCAAAATTTGTGTGTACTGAATCTTTCTGCGCTTGAAACTACATTCCTTCTGATGTTCATTCATGTTTATTTGATGCTATAAAGGAACTAGTATGAAGAGATGATCGGTTCATGAGACGAATGAAGGAGCTACAGCGATCTGTCACGACACATTAAACAGCCACTATACGGTATTTATTATTTAAACTTCTTTAAAAAGTTTCAATATATTAAATATGAAACTGTTTCATATGTCTGTCGACACGTTGTCAGTGTCCTCTTTGCTCCGCGATGTATTTTTCACTGCGTGAGAGCGCATGGCTTGTCGGACATAGCAACAGTAACTAAAGGGGGCGGGTCTTTGAAGGGTCAATTGGGTGCCCATGGCTTACATCGTCATTTAGAATGCTGAACAAGTTTGAAAGTTTGAATGGAGTCTGTAAATTAAGCAGTTGAATGAATAGCTGAAGTAAATGAAGTTTAATATTTAGGAGTTTGGACCAAAGTCGACCCGGACTGCCTGAGGAATAATGACACAGTGCTGCATTGCAATTGACTGGTTTGCAAACTCCGTCAGTCAATTTGACCAAATGATCTTTTTAAAGGAATCAATGTGTGAATTACTGAATCGCATTCCAGGTGTGCAGGGGTTTAAGAACACTCACTCTGTATGTGTGTGTGTGTTTGTGTGCTTGTTTTCATGATTCATGAGGACACACATTTGTATAATCACAGGGGTGTTACACTGGTATTACGGCATAAACATGTTTTATGAGGACTTTTCATGAGTCCTCACATTTAAAATAGCTTTAAAACATACTAAACAATGTTTTATTAAAAATTTAAAAATTCAGAATGTTTTCTGTGATGGGTAGGGTTAGTGTAGGAGAGAGAGTGTACAGTTTGTACAGTATAAAAACCATTACGCCTATAATGTCCTCACTAAGATAGCAAAACAAACTGTGTGTGTGTGTGTGTTATTTTCACATCCTTCTCAAAGAGGAAAAAAATATATATATATCCTTTCACATTTTTCCTGCCCTCCTCTTTTGTCCAAGGACTCAGGAGCAAAAATAGGGGAGATAAATACATAGATGGAAAAGGAAGAGAGTGAGAGAGAGACTCTACTTTTTCTGAGATATGGCCTCTCAATTAATATCTGCTGGAGGATTTACCTCAGTTATCAAAGTGAAAATCCAGGCAGAATCCAACAGCAGACGACAAGCTCTCTCTCTCTCTCTCTGGTATGATGACCTGCTCATGAGTGTGCACTATAGGGCTCAGTGATTCTATTAAACCCTCTTGTGTTCAAGATACCACTTGATTGCTACTTTTTCACTATCAAGATGCTGGTTCTGGTGACTTTCTGTACATTTTGACTCCACATTGGATGGTAAAACATGCTTTTCTTGCAGTAGGAGCCATTTACATTAGAGACCACAACAGTGGCATAATGTCATGACCACAATGAGGGGTTAAGATAAAAAAAAAAAACTTGGTATAGACTAGAAGTTTAACTTTACGCAAACGAGCACATGCATTCTAGTGTACCACATGATTTCTATGAAATGATTGGAAATCGTTAGTTTTATTCATGCATTGATATACATTCATTGTCAGATGTTTTAACCAACAGTTAAAAAACCACCTGGACATGGCACATTTTTGTTAACCCTCTGTTGCTGCTTGCATGGCTATCAAAAATGACCAATTTTATTATTATTTGTGACGAGCAGGGCGGGCAAGAGCCGCGAGGGAACGGCGCGAGGCCGGTGACGTGATTGATAATGAGCATCAGCTGCGCACTGCACCGGTCTCGTATCTCTCACGGAGGAGCTCCGGAGCTCCCGCCTCCTTCTTCCCGGGTTTCGGCACCAATGTAACACAGTTCGTAAGAACAAGAAGAAGAAGGCGAGAACCGGCGAACATTCAAACATAACTTTATAAACTTCAAATAAACAAACCTCACGGCAACTGCCGCCCACACAAACATAATAAAACATAACATAAAATCCAGGCCTGGTCCTCTCTCGTCCTTCACTGTCGTCACTCCTCTTTTATGCTTCCATAGCTCCTCCGTGAGAGATACGATACCAGTGCACCGCGCAGCTGACGCTCATTATCAATCATGTCACCGGTCTCGCGCCGTTCCCTCACGGCTCTCGCCCACCCTGCTCATCACATTATTATTACTTAAATGAAATGAATGTATTATAACTTAGTTCGATAATGTTGAGCATAGACCATAAAATGAGACTTAAACTGTCATAAATCTTGAATGCTTTGGAGCACATAGACTTAAGTTTGGAAACAAACCTCCCATTCTTTTCCAGTCCGGTAATTTTGACCATGAACAGTATTTCAAATAATATTTTAATGAGATACTCTAGAAAATACTATTAACCCTATAGTTTGAGCACGGTTTATTGCGATTTGGCAAATGCTGTGATTATTTAATCTGCAGCTTGTCAGAGCTGTACGGCTCTGTGATCAGTAGTAAATAATTCTCCAGCTGAAAGCCAGAGGGCGCTCTTGTGGAGAAACTCAAAATTTGCCCTGCTACAGAAGAAGATAACAAGTGTCATATCACTATAGCTAAATAAAGAGAAGATTGAAACGCTTTGAATAAACATGGCTAATAAACGCAGGACTGCCTTATTCTGTGTAAGAGATCACATCATCTCTCAGAAGGATGTTCAACTGTCGTTATGAAGTGAGTCTGGAGTAAAAACATGTTATTAAATGTTGTCTTTTGTTGGACAAGATGTTAATAAATGCTTCACATGTCTGGAAAGATGTTTGACGCGCGTTGCTTTTTCAAATGTACATTATAAGCGACTCAAACTTGCAGCGCTTTCAGTTGGAGTAGCATTTGGAGCCATACTTCATTGACAAGCTGCGCATAAAAAAAATTATCGCGTTTCAGCGATAATAGCGTTCAAGATCAATGTTATTTTTCATATCATGCAGCCCTACCTCTAGTGCTTTTCGGTCATTTTGAATCGGTCATGTTAGAATTTTTGATTTCATTGGACAAAACATGTTTTGAGTATACTGTATTTTATTACAGAGGATATCATTTCAATGCTGTTTTCTTTGCGTTTGTAATATAGTAAAATAAGAGAAAAGTCTCTCACATTAAGCAAGGCATCCTATTTATATTGATTTTCAAGCAAGTAACAGGAAAATGAATGAATCATCAGTTGGCTCCTCGGATGATGTATTCATGGATTAAAATTTGCATACCTTTTATTGTTGGTTTAATGCATTTTTATGGCAATTATGTTGCATTTAGTGTGGATTGATATCACAATATTGGAGAGTGATATCACAGCTCTGATTAAAGTGCTCTACTGCTGAACTCACTACATGGACTCGGAAATGCAAATTTTGAACATTCATTTTCCATCAAGACTTTGATGTTGTGAAGTTTGGCTCAGGATCAGATGAAGTCTGAAGTTACTGTATGCAGCGATTTGCTCTGTCTGTCAGTCAACTGTGTGAGTCGATTTGAACGAGATCCAGAAACAGAGTTTGGCAACATGACAAGATTCTCAACTAAATAATCTGTAAGATCTCTGTTTTTGCCAGAAAATGCACAATGGATGACTGTTTGAACAAAAGCATGAAGTGTTCACTGCTGTAAACAGTAGCACAACACAGACATACAGATGTTATCTCTGTTCCTAAACCAAGTGAACTGCACTGCTGTCTACTGCTTACATAAACAGCTGCCTTCTAAAGGAGCATCTGACTGTCATTGAAGCCTCATAAATGTCTGATTTGAAAGGTTCTACATAGGCAGCTGCTATTTTTTCTGCTTTGGTTTTGTCACTGAAAAAAGTGGGGATATATACAGTCACTCTCTTTAAAAGTGAGCTGTGTAACAGCAAAGCTGTTGAGCACAGACAAGAAGTCTCTTATGCTCACTACATTTATTTGATCAAAAATACAGTAAAAACAGTAATATTGTTAAATAATATTACAATTCAAAATAACTGTTTTCTATGTCAATATATTGTAAAATATAATTTACTCCTGTGATGCAAAGTTGAATTTTCAGCATCATTACTCTAGTCTGCAGTGTCACATGATCATTCAGAAATCATTCTAATATGCTAATTTGCAGCTATTATTATTGTCAGGATTCTTTGATGAATAAAAAGTCAAAATAACAGCATTTAACATTATGAAACATTATATGTCACTTTTGATTCATTTAAAATGTCCTTTAATTGATGAATAAAATTAATATCTTTTTTTTTTTTTTTTAAACTTACTGATCCTAAACTTTTTTTCTTGGTATGTATGTTTTTTTGTTGTTTTGTTTTTGTTAAAGGCACAGTCTTTTAGGGGTTGCTAAATTCTTCAAAACAATTACAAAGGCGTAGATTGATGACGCAGTGAATGAGCGTGGAGAGGCGTAGCCGACAATCGTGATTGCAAATGAGAGACAGATATCAGTGACACACGCGAGTTCGAGGGGATATAAAGAAACGAGGACATTTCATTCTACCGAACAAGTGCTGAAATACTACTCATACTGGTCAGTTTATTTGACTAATTAAAACTGTGAGGTAATGCAGCGCTGTTTCACTTGGTCTAACACTTCACTATCACACTAAACTGTATTTGAACGTGTTGAAAGTTGTAATGTTATTCTGTGTATTAGTTTGTTGGCTGTAGTCTTATCTCTGAAACGCCAGGCCGAAATTGATCCTCGTTTTATTTCTCCTTTAGTCCTAAAGTTTGCTGGCCATTGTCCATAATGTTTGAACGAAACAACTAGACTTTATGCAGCTGTATGCGTCTGTTGCCATGGTTACTGTGCAGTACAAGAGGAAACCAGGAATAACGCAGATATTACGTCATTAACAGGCGATAAGTGACGAGAGGGACGGGGCACTATTTAAAATTGTGAATTTCTTTGAAATTACAAATTCTTGAAAACATTTCGGAGAAGGTAAGTACACAGCTGAACAATATATATAACACTGGACAAGTGTTTTTTGGATATTTTAATATAAAAATCTTACATTGTGCCTTTAAAATTAAAATTAAAATAAATAAAATGTATAAATCTATTGTTTCATGAAGTATTACTCATATTGATTCAAACGGAAAGATTCAATAAGTCATTTGTTTGCATTTGTGTTGGTGTATGTTTTCATGCAGCCCACAAGAGAACAGAAAGACTTGATTGAATAGCTATCCGATTATGAAAAGGCTAAATGTCAATGCCCTCCAAGATACAATAAAAATGTAATTCAAAGCAGCTGCACTTACAGGATCATTTTACATGCAAACTGTGTCTGTGCTTCATCACTTCACTATATAAGAGCGTAATGTTCATAGAGAATTCATTTTCATGCAATAATTTATATGGGTTTGTAATGGCATGAGGGTGAAAAATTAATTTCTGAATTTTCAGTTTTGGGTGAACTATCCAGATTTACAAAGCTATTGTCTCTTTTTTCCTATTCACCTCTCATTGTCTGCGGTCATCAGGCTCCATTAGTTTAAAGATGTCTCATTAGAAACGCATTAGACAGGTGAGCATGGCGACAGGTGAAGAGTTAATGAATGGGTGTGGGGAATTGGTTAAAGGGATAGTTCGCCCAAAAGTGAAAATTCTGTCATTGTTTACTTTAGAAGTCAATGGGGAGGACTTAACAACTCTGGTTTAACAACATTCTTCAAAATATCTTCTTTTGTGTTGAACAGAAGAAAGAAACTCATAGAGGTTTAGAACAACTTGAGGGTGACTGAATGATCTCTGTATCATCTCTGTAAACTCACTAGTTTGCATGCTAAAAGTCCTAATAAGACTTAAACCTCAAGTGAACTCTTTTATCTAACATCGTCACATTCCTTTTTTTGACACATTAAGCACGTTGTTTTTGACAAGCTGCTCTTTAATGCACATAGATGTCTCTCTATATGTCTGTCTCTCTTGTAATTGCAGACCAGACGATCAGAGAGACCATTAGAGTAGCACAAGTGCGCCAAAGAAGGAGTCTCCGCCCATCTGGAGCAGCTCACTGAGCGCCGGCTCTTGACATGAGTGAGGCCACTTAAATACCCGACGTTCTGCACAAAGTCAGTCAGCCTAATTATACTCTGTTCAGAAATCAGCTCATCCAATCACACGCTCTCTCAAAACGGCCAATCCAGTGATGCACACTCTCCCAATGTCTGTTGTTTCTAAAAATATATTTCTCTTGTCTAAAATATATAAGACAACAGAAGTATTGGCAGATAATATAATATGACTGAAATGACCAAGGCCACTATGAGTGTACTTAAAGAGAGTACACTTTCATGACAGTGTTTCTTGACGTACTTAAAGGTACAATATGTAGAATTTTTATATTAAAATATCCAAAAAACACTTGTACAGTGTTATATATTTCGTTCAGCTGTCTACTTACATTCTCCTAAATGTTTCCAAGAATTTGTAATTTCAAAGAAATTCACATTTTTAAATAGCGCCCCGTCCCTCTCGTCACTTATCGCCTGTCAATGACGTAATATCTGCGTTATTCCTGGTTTCCTCTTATACTGCATAGTAACCATGGCAACAGACGCGGACAGCTGCGTAACGTCTAGTTGTTTCGTTCAGACATTATGGACCATGGCAAGCGAACTGTTTAGCGCCCCCTAGCGGACAAAAACTACAGATTGTACCTTTAAGGACTTAAAAAGCGTGTTCTCTCTAAGTACACTTATAGTGGCCTCATATTTAAAAAGTGCATTTTGTAATAGTGTCAAAAGTGTACATTTTAAATAATTATATTTTAAAAATCATTTGTCATGCTTTTAAAAAAAAGTACACTATTGTGACAACTAACCTATGCCACTCCCACAACATATACACGTACGAATAGCAGGAGCAACTTTTCTCTATTTACAGATATGATGAGACACACACGGGCGAGTGACGCATGTTTGCAACTACCTGCAAAAACCATCCTCACAGGTTTAAAATATAAACCAATCCTTTGGAAGGATTGATGATGTATTGACTCATTACTTAAAATGTTCATTTTAAACAAAAATTAACCCTCAAAAAGATGACAAAAATGACAATTCTGTCATCATTTACTCATCCTCAAGTTGTTCCAAACATGTATAATTTTCTTTCTTCTGATGAACACAAAAGAATATAATTTGAAGAATGTTGGAAACTAAACAGTTGATGGGCCCTATTGACTTTCACTAGTATTTTTTTGTCCCCATACATACAAGGGCACATCAATTGTTTGGTTACCCATATTCTTCGAAATATCTTACTTTGTGTTCAGCAGAAGAAAGAAATTCATACTGGAATAACCTGAGGGTGAGTAAATGATGACAGAATTTTCATTTTTGGGTGAACTATCCCTTTAAGTGGGTCACAAAAGCACTCTAAATTTCAGTTAATTGCATTTAATATAAATTTAAACAATAATATATTTTCATTTAATTGCAATTAACATTCAGTATGAACATTCATAATATGAACATTCAGTTCACACAATTCTTTTAAAGTATATTATTTTTGCAATAAGTACTCTAATTAAAAATGTGCTGAAGTGTGCTTCACTTTCACAACGGTGTAGCCCAAATTGAGCCTGTCCATTCCCACTGTGCTAGTGAAGTAAGTTAATTAAGTGATTTTAAGTGTAATTTTCTTTGAAACTTGACATGTCGAGCTACTCAGACAAACAGCATTAGTGTTAACTGTTTAAGGAATCGGCTTAAAAAGCTGATTTGAAAATCATCTTTTTTGTAGTTTCTGCACATTAAACTGAGATTATGTAACATCCAAAAATATACACAAATCACTTTTAAAGTTCCCCGGTAGTCAATAATTTTATCCCTTAAAACTCATCTTTGATCACCAAAGTGACATATTTAAAAAAAATTTCCTGTGAGAATTTTTTCTTCATGCCTTAAAATAGCCTGAATGTAACTCTACACCCCTGCCTCATTTAATATATGTGGATCTATGAATATGCTAATTAGCCCCGCCTCCACTCACTTGAACGAGTTAACTTACTGAGGTAAATGCTGCACAATGGTATTGCTTTTTACAACGTCGGACACTTAACTATACTTAATATGATTAGCCTTTTCCTTGATACGTTAACAAAAAACTAATAATGTTTTGCTAATGCTACAAACCATGTCCCCATACCTTCTAAAATCAATATGAAACGCTTTTAACAACTCAGAACGTCAGTGGAGAAAGGCATATAGTTTATCATAACACTGTAATATACATCTTTCACCCGCTATATTGCTAAATCTTCCTAATTTTTCATATCAACAGATAAATATACAGGGATATATTCTCTTGAGACTCTCCTGCTTTAGAGCGATCGTGGTTAATGATATGCTAAAGCCCACCCGCACATTGACGTGATTGGTTACAAGGTAGTTTGTGACGGAATAAACACCAGCGATTTCAAACTGTCTTTAGATCACTGCAGTTTTAAACAGAAAATACTCAGCAATGGTGTTGACTTATGAATTTGCACATGGTTTGTCTTAAATCATATTAAAAACACCACACAGGCATATAAACAACATTAAAAACTTGATTTTCACCACAGGGGAACTTTTAATAACGGGAGGGAGAAGCGAGCATCCACAGATTTGAATATATTGTGTAATTGGAGCATTGTTCTGTGCATTATATGCTCTGCTTGACCACCACTATCTAATAACTTCATACACCACTAATTTTATGAGCTGTGCGTCTTTAGTGCACTTGTTAGCATGCCCGCTTCGTGTGCCAGAGACGCCGGTTTGAGTTCCGTTCAGAGTGGTGTGAGTAGGACCAGAGGGGTTACACTGGCATTACCATAGCAGATGAATTGAACACAGCCAATAATCATTAGTGTGTGATCTCTCTCTCTCTATCTATCGTCTCGTGAGTTTCCTATCTTTGAAGAAGTGACATTCCTCATCAATCATTTTCTCCAGAGGAGCTCTGAGATGTGACAGTCAGTGCTGTGCTGCTGTTCCTCCAGCTGATAAATAATCCCAAGCATACGTCTAGCAGCCTTTGTGAAGGTGAGACTGTTTTTCACTCTCTAAAGACCAATGAAATCTGCCCATTCTTACGCACACCTGTTCCAGGTCAGATAGAGCCTCCTCTTTTTCCAAAAACAACAGATAACACGGTGTATTTGGATGTTTCTTTAATGGGGACTTGATTGAACAGATTTCAGACTTTTTTTTTGTTTTGTTCTTGTTATGAAGGTCACATTAAAACTTTATTAGAAACATTTTTCTTTCTTCTTTTTTTTTTTTTACAAAGCCTTTTTAAATGGCCTTTTTCAAAGCCATTTTATTCTGGCTACTTTTCAAATACCTTTTACATATTTAATCATTTTACTCTTGTTCCACACCCTTTCAATCTTAAACTACGAATATTCATCATAAAAATATTAATTACGTCTTTAAAACTGTGATCATTAAAAAGGAGCAATATAAACAATTTCAAACTATTTCATTATTTATTTTCTAAAAATGATTTATACACAGTGTTTGAATTATACAAAAACTTGAGTGTGGCCCAATATTTGGAAGAAAGTAAAAACAGTGCTATAAATAGTAAATATTTTATTTAGTTTTACAGTGATGGGAAAGCATCCCATTAGACTGAATTTACATAGTAAGTTTATCTGTATTGTATTATTTATTAATAAAATTTGCAAATTAATGTTCATATAGATTCCAAATATGAGTAAAATGGAGGCTTTGGTGATTAAATAAGGCCAGCTCTCTATTTAATAGTAACTTTATTGGTAACTGTATCAGTGATGAATACAGAATATCTACTGAAGAAAACATCTGCATTTTTTTTTTCAAACAATAAAGTGCCACTAAAAGATGAACAGGACAAATAAATAAATAAATATTATTGGTAGTTTAGAGTTTTTTCACAAAGGCTGGCATTAGATGCCAATTATGCACTTTCCATTTGTTAGCCAGAGGAAAACCGCAACGGAAATGAATCAATACTGAACTTATTTAAGCTGGACAATGATACTGTTTTCTTCTAGAGATGCTATACAGCCAAAGTTATATTCTTGCTATCACTGTAAAGTAGGAGTGTGCGATATATGTCATGTGCGATAATATCGTAATTGATGTTTTAACGATATGCCAAATCATATTATAGAGTATTTCACTCATTTTTAGCGTTTTGCATGACGAAAACGCTGCATGAAGTGTTCAAGAATTCATTGCGTGATGTAGCTAAGTATATACTAAGTACTATTGCGTGCACGTATTCAGAGTTAAAATGAGTGAAGAAACTGAGAAGAAGCTTGTCAAAGTACGACTCCAAATGCTATTTCATCTGAAAGCGCTGCAAGTTTGAGTCGCTTATAATGTACATTTGAAAAAGCAACGTTCGTCAAATATATTTCCAGACATGAGAAGCATTTATTAACATCTTGTCCAACAAAAGACAACATTTAATAACATGTTTTTACTCCAAAATCACTTCATAACGAGAGTTGAGCATGTGGCTTCTTGTGTTTATTAATCATGTTTAATCAAAGCGTTTCAATCTTCTGTTTATTCAGCTATAGCGATATGACGCGTTATCTTCTTCTGCGCAGAGCATATTTTGAGTTTCTGTGCAAGAGCGCCCTCTGTCTTTCAGATGGAGAAGCATTTACTACTGATCACAGAGCCGTACAGCTCTGACAAGCTGCGCATTAATAATCGCAGCATTTGCCAAATCGCGTGTGATTTAAATGCGATAAATCGTGCGGCCCTAATTTGAGGATTATGAAAAGCTTCGGGAGTCAGCTGAACACGGGGTGTCTGCAGCAGACAGAACATAATCAAAAACACACACACAACAAACATGGGCGAATCATTTAGCAAGAAAGTTCCTTACTACAGAAAAATCGACAGATGGAAAGATATAACAAATGCTGTCACCAATTACATTTCTAAATAAAACATTTTTGAATGATGCAAAATATTGTCTGATTATCATTATCGGAAAAATCTTAGAAAATATCGAGATTTAATTTTTTGTCAATATCGCACACCTCTAAAGCTGCTTTGAAACAATCTGCATTGTAAAAAGTGCTATATAAAGGTGACCCGACATAGCAAAAAGGTCCAGGTTCCATGGGCTGTGCTCCCAAAATTAAATGTTTATGTGTGTGTACCTTCTGTCTCCTCCGTAGAGTAAAGTTCTTCCACAGTAACAATCTGAGTTGTGTCAGGAGACTCATTATCGGCAGTTGACACGTTGCTATGGGAATATGAACTGTGTTACTCCTGTGGAGAGGGGAAAAAAGGAAATTTATTATTGACAGACAATTAACTAAATACAAAACTAATCTTGGTCTTTGGTGCATACATAAACTTCAGTTACTGCACAGGAGCCAATATAGTAAAACTAGTATTGCAACATATTTTTATTTATTTATTCATTTTTTGTATCGGAAGTGAAATTGTATCAGCTCCTGCAGGTCCAATCTTATTTTACTTTGTCAAGGAGAATAATGTCTAACAACCACCAACAGCCATCCTGATGGAAAAACCATAATCACATCATGCAGTTTGAGTGGGTGTGTGATCAATAAGTGGAGTTTCTCATTACACTGAGCCACTCTGGTATCAGATTCACATCAACATTGTTGAATTCAAATGTGTCTAGTAGCAGTTATCAGACCACACGCTCCGATTTCCATTAGCATCCACAAATAAATGATGTGCAATGCAGCATTTTGTTTTCTTAGTAGGACTTGATAAAGATGTCCAACTCCATCCCCATGTCCACATAATACAGTTTTGTGGCTATAAATGTCAGTTAGCTCTGTTAATGTTCTCCTAAAAGTTGACTAAATAAACTTTCTGCAGAGACAGTACACAAATAAAATTTACAGTCTTTCTCTTCTGAGAAAAAGCAGACCAAACCAGACCATTGTCATCAATAAAAATATATTTTAAAATGACCAGTTGGTGCCGTTTTGTTTTTTGTTTTTTATTATTTTCACACAACCTCCAATGACCACAGCATATTTTGTTAAATTATATATATATATATATATATATATATATATATATATATATATATATATATATATATCAATACTTGAATGTGGGCAAGTTTCATTAAAAAAAGCAACATTTTTAACAAAAAGATGAGAAAGTGAGTTTTAAAAAAAAAAAAATATTCTATTTAAAGACTATATCCGAATTGGATTCAGAACAATGATCAAAACATCAGCAGAGTAGATCCAGTCCATCGATACCCCCAAAGCTTACACAGTCATAAACCTCTCCTCTCCATGTGTTCGACATTTCATTCTGTAACTTTAGGCAGTTTGGATTTATACACTGTTTAATGTTTGATGATCACGTTAGTTTACTTGTGCTTATGCAGTGCTTCTATCGCTTGTTTCTGCTGCATGTTTTTGGATCCAGAGATTCTGTACTATTTCATAAAGTGCATAATAGTGCCCCCTATCGTATCACAGTAAAAGCATGGATTGCTAGAAAGAGTTAGAGGTGCGGTATGTCATTTTTTTGATTGTACTAAAGCATAAAAATATCATATGTTTGCAGAGATTTAGTAAACATACTAAGGTCAAATACTTGTTTCTCTGAAAAACAATGCTACAGCCAATTATTCTCCTTTGAAATGTGCATTGTTTTTGTTTTGGGCTGTGTGATCCCGCCCATTGCCAATATACCCAATAGTGTTTTGACAACCCTGTTTGCTAGTTGGTGGAAAACAGTGTATTGCAGCAATAGAAGACAGCAAACAGCTTGTCACTCGTTCCTCTTGCATGTCCTCAATCTGGCAACCCAGGAGGAGGAGGAGGAGGAGTAAACAACTCTTTTCAATATTTTGAATGTGTACTGCAGTACCCATTTCAACCACTAACTGTTAATATTACATAGTGCACCTTTAACTAGAATGATGCCATGCCATTTAAGTTCAAATAAAATCGACTAAAACTCATTAATACGGCATGACAAAATATTGACTGTCTGGAAGACATTTTAGTCAAAAGACAAAATCTATGGCTATAACAAAACTCTGTAAAATGTGACACTGTGCTCAATTCCGACAGGACAGTAACTTGTATGTGCTGGTTGTGATGTCCTTTCAAATAAGGGATATGTGCAGATAGTAAAGTTCTTGAGGAAACCCTCCAGGGTTAGTCTTCACACACTAACTCTCACGCTACCCAAATAACAATCAGTTATACACCCACACTCCACAGTCTCTACATCTTCACACCACAAAGAGTTACGTTCCTCAGTCACCCTAACAAGCCTTTACCGCTTCACACTGGAAACAGTCGTTAAAACAACAGAAAGGTGGTTATCTACCTTCTAACACCCTGAAGAGCTCTTTACAGAACAGGTGTGTGTGTGTGTACCGAGAGACCTGAGTGTCATTAGCAAACAGAAGAATAAACCTGACTCTGAGGGAGTTTTAATTGGTACTAGTGGGAAAGGTGGGTGTCAGGGTCACCTATGCTTCTCTGGAAATGAACACACAATCACCCTCAAACATACGCTCTTCCAGGAAGACTAGATTCTAGATAAGAGAGAGTTCAGTAGAGTTCAAGACTCTAGTTAGGAGGAGCTTTCATTTTCTTTGTTACATAAAATGCATTATCAACTGCACACTAACTTACATCAGAACTTTGATCTAGTCGTATTTATCTAATCTGACTGGCCTTGTCTTAATGGTCTTATTTCCAATTCAAATTTATTTATAAAGCACATTTATTAAGAACTATTGGTATTTACCAGAGTGCTGTACAACTTAATAAAACAAATAAACATGATAAAAAGACATCTTGATACTGAATTAAACATCATAGAATATAAATATATTTTTAAGTCTAGATTTAATAGCAGATGTGTTTGACCTGCCTAACATTTATAGGCAAATTATTCCAAAGTTTCAGGGCTGCAAAAGCACAGTCTCCCCTGCTCTTTAGCTTTGCTCTTGGAACAACCGAAGGCACTGGTCTGAGTACTCTTGATGGGACAGGTGCTTGTATTAAATCAGAAGTATTTTGGAGCTATCCCACTTAAATATTTAAACACAAGCACTAAAATTTTAAATAAACTCAATCCTAAAATAAACTGGAACCCAATGAACTTGGGCCAATAAGGACGACGTGTTCTTGCTTGTGTGTTCCTTTTAAAAGTTGAGCCGAAGCATTCTGTACTAGCTGCAAGTGTGTAAGAGAGGACTGGCTAATACAAGGGTGAAATCAGATTCCAACCTCGCACTGTGAACTTGCTGATCTGATCTCACTGGTCTGATCACACTGTTGTGGTCATACTGGTCTGACTTCAGTGGTCTGATCACACTGCTGTGGGTTCACAGGTCTGATCTCATTGATCTGATCTCAATGGTCTGATCACACTGCTGTCTCAATGGTCTGATCTCAATGATCTGATCCCAATGATCTGATCACACTGCTGTGGTCTCACTGGTCTGATCTCACTGGTCTGATCACACTGCTGTGGTCTCACTGGTCTGATCTCACTTATCTGATCTCTGTGGTCTGATCACATTGCTGTGGTCTCACTGGTCTCATCTCACTGATCTGATCTCAATTGTCTGATCACACTGCTGTGGTCTCACTGGTCTGATCACACTGATCTGATCTCAATGGTCTGATCTCACTGTTGTGATCATACTGGACTGATCTCTCCGATCTGATCTCAATGGTCTGATTGCACGGCTGTGGTTTCACTGGTCTGAGCTCTCTGATCTGATCTCAGTGATCTGATTGCACGGCTGTGGTTTCACTGGTCTGATCTTACTTTTCAGATTCATAAAACATATGCCAGAAAATTCGCTTCAGAAATTATAGTCATCTTAAGATACATACTTGCTTCCCCACATTGTCTCCTCTCCGAAATAACCATATTTAGAGCTTACACTGTAAATACAAACAATGAAATTAACCCACTGAAAATATATATTTTTTTGATTGTACTTAATAGAAAAAGTTGAGTGAACTCAATATCACGCTAAGTTTTATGATTCCCGGCATACTTTGTATCAAACTGCATAAGGGGCTGTTCACATATCGCGTCTTTTGCGCGCTCAAATTCGTTATTTCCAATGTAGGCGCGCAGTAGGCACGCTCATAATGGAAGAGACGCGGTCGCAACGTGCATGCGGCGCATTTTCCAGGAGCGGTGAGATGAAAAATTCTCAACTTTTCAGAATGCCGCAAGCTCACCGCAGCTCATGTGGCAAGAAACAACAGATCAGCTTCGGGTTTTCGTAACAAAACATCAAAAGCTAAGCCGAAAAGCTGATCATAGCTGTACAAGATGGTTTTTGTTTCTCATCTCCATAAATATGTCTAGTAGTAAAGCTAATGCAAGGGCTGGAAATCAATTTATCCTTTGCTGAAACTTCCTCCTCGTCGTGGAGAGAGCAGTGCATGGTTTCATAGCAACGACAGACTCCACGGGATCAAGTGTTTTGGAAAGAAGGAGAAAGCCGTACGGCCGTGCTTTCCCCGATATGTGAATGGCCCCTAAGAATAAATGTTGAAATTATGTTTTTGCACAAGATAGGGAGAGATGTTTTAATGTTTAATATTCTGTTCTGTTAGGGTTTGTTATATTGCAGTTTTGAAGGTTATTGTGGTTAACAGTAGAGCCAGTATCTGCTGATTGCCATATATTTATAATAAAATGAAATAGATTATCTTTTGAATGTAACATTTTTTTAACATTCATCTTAGTTGTGTGGGAAAATGTTGGTTGAATGAGAAAATGTTAAATGACACAGAGATTGTTTATTGTGGGCAGGTTAAGAGAAATTATGCGAGATCTGTCTGCCCTTACGGAATACATCAAAGTTAATTAGCTATTTGTCTTTTCCAAAGTGACTTACAGTACAATTATTATGGGGACAGTCCCACTGGAGCAACCTGAGGTTAAGTGCCTCGATCAAGGACACAATGGCGGCAGGGGAACTCGGTTACTCTCCAGGTCATGAATCGTCCCTTCCAGGATTTGAACCCACAACCTTTTGGGTTACTAGCCCAGATCTTTAACCATTAGACAGATAACTTACTCTTCTTCTTCAAAGGTCATACTCCTTCTTTTAGGGTGCATATTCAGTTGTCAGAACAATTACTCCTCTTCATGTGACACATTGTCCTTTGGCGAAGGACATTTCCATTTCTAGAGTGCGTCTCCTGTTAGGGGAATATATATATATATATATATATATATATATATATATATATATATATATATATATATAATTTCTTTTCAGAGGTTGTATCATTTTCTCAGTGGAACAAATTCTTCAGGGGACAAGTTCTGCTTTAAAGTGCCCAGATGGGAAATAGTTTCATGTTTAATTTCACACTACACTTTCATTTAACAAGACTACAAATTTGTTCATTGAAACTCCAGGCTGCCTGGAAGAACAAGTGCCCAATGTCTCCCCAGTTTCAATTTTTAAACAATTCTTCTTATACAACTTGGGGGAAAATGGCAACATTTGTGAAAACAAACTACATTTTGTTATTGAAGAATATGGATTACATACTAAAGTGAGGGCACCCATTTTCTGTTTGTGACTCGGAAGGAGGTGACAGTGTTTCTGTGGCCACACTGACTCTGTCTTTCTTTAGTAATTGTCTCTAGTTACAGTAAATATTTCATCAGGCATCAGCCAGAACATCGTGCAGGAAAAATGGCCAACACAGGAACCTTGTATGAAATATGCAGGGAGTAATTTCCTATTTATGAATCACTGTCTGTCATTGCTTTTCCATTCCATCCCAACCACAGAATTTATTTCTGTGGGAAATGGGGCTTTGCACACAGGCACACACACACACACACACACACACACACACACACACACACACACACACACACTTATCTCTAATTTTAGAGGCCAATTACCCAAAAACGCACAAGTGGAAGGTGTGTGAACATGTCGTAGTAAAAAGGTCAGAGAGCAAATTGGAGGCCGTTATGGGATCGGCAGCATTTGCATACAATGAAAAGCCAGCAATATATTTTTCAGATTAAAATGTGAATGGGATATTAAAATGTCTCTGTAGGAAAGTTCTCTGAAAATTTATATATCGCGGACATTAAACATCATGGAAAAAGAAACTTGTATGATGATTTTCCTGTACAAAAAAAAAAGCATGTAAATGCAAATAACTTCAAACGGCTCCAAAAATACACTGCAAAAAATGCTACATTAAAAATCTGTTAATTGTTCAACAGTAAGTTACTTTACCGTATAAAATGAAAAACTAAATGATTAGTAAATAATTAGTAATTCCTTCTGAAGGATTTGGAAATACTTCAGTCATTACTAGTGGTTTACCATGACCTTCACTTTAGAATTAATTTTATATAATGCATTATTCATGTTAATTATGAACCTGTATATACTAGTTCTTGGGAGGTATGAAAGAAATAGTAGTTACTGATTAGTTAATAGTGAACGACCACATTCAACTGAGCACTATTACTTACTAATTCATTAATCAGAGTTTCTTGTTAGTTAATAGTAGTTACTGGAGTGTTAATAATGCATTACTCATTGGCTCCTGTGTAGTTATTCATTAATGAAGGAACAGTATTCTAACGTGTTACCTGGAAATCTACAAATTTGAACTACGGTCACTGTAGTAAAACCATGGTTCATTTTTATAAGGGACTGGCAGTAACAGACTGTTGCACCCATAAAAAGCAACCTTTTTTTTCTGACAGTCTATGATTTATATTATATTATATATTAACATTACTTACAGAATAGAACAATATGAAATGTTAACGTTCAGTTTAAATAAATGTAATTGCAAAAACTATAATTTCGATTTGTTTATTGTGTTATCAAACATATTATGTTTTTTTTGTTTTTTTTCTGTCCAGTAATAAGCTTTGTTCTGGGCTGCGTTTCCCAAAAGCAGCAATGGTTTCTTATAATTAACTTATGACTTATGACTGTGATTGATTGGTTCTGTCTTGAAGCATTTGCATGTGTTCAGATGAGCAGGAAAATAGTTCTATCCTACACAATTATTCTCTAGCATAGGTTATTTGTCAAATTAAATGTGTATTTCATGCTTTAAATTTCTTGTTAAATAAATAACATTTCAGGTAAAAAAAAACAAAAAAAACACCTTAGTATCAATACTCAATATCTATATATCGATACTTCGGTATCGATACGCCCAGAGGAAACACACTGTGAGATGATCATGTAAAATTTCTGACACTGTCAGAAAATTATCGCAGGTTATCTTTGGTCAAAAGATAATGACTATGGCCGTCTTTGAACCTCTCCCACTGTAAGACGAACAACAATCGTTTAAGAGCCATGACCACAGAAATCGCCACGACTGCCCGTCTTTCGTCTGGTACAACCCAAAATCATACACTGTGTACTGGACATAAGGCTTTAAATACACAGGGAATAATGAGGGAGCAAATGGTGAATGTAATTAGTAACTAAGGGAACTAACTAGGGATTAATTAAGACTAAACTTAACTGGAGACACAAGAAACAAACACATGTGAACAAAAGGGCTGCTTAACTAGGCATAATCCTGACAGTTTTAAGTTATAACCAATATGCCATCCCTAAATAGCAGACACATTGCTACAGTATGTTTTACCATGAATTTCTGGCAACCACAGCTGGTGTTTTTTGTTTGTTTTTTTTTACTGTAAATTTAATAGGATATTTTTGCAACGCAGGTTTCTTAGAACAGTTCATTCAAGTATAAAACACATTTATTAATTAAATTTGCCATTTATTTGTAAATTTATTAGTAGTTTATTAGTTAAAATGGTTTCTACACCTTTTCCCCAATGTGTGACAATACTGTTTATGGACTACAGCATTCACTGCAACAGTTCACTCAAGCTTGGCATGAAGCACCAGAGACTCCAGTAACCCCATCCACGAAATTCTCTCACTGCTAACCATCAGACAAATGATACCGAAGCATCAGGTTCCACATCAACGGGACAATTTTTCCTTCGAGCCACCAGACTGCCTGAACTCTGAAGCCAAACAACTGCTACACATTGAACCCTTCAGCGCTGGACTTTATCACTTTCACACTGGACTCAATCTGCACTGGAATCTCACGAATAGACACTGGGCTCTGACCAGCACATGTAAATGCTAATGTTTTATTTTGTATGGTGGCTGAGAGAGCTCAAAGCGCTGCAAATAAGAAAACACATGCAAATAAAAAAAAGCACATGCAAATAAAAAAAACAACACGTGTGCTGCAAATCCTCACAACACATGTAAACACAAAAACGCGCTGCATATACAAAAACCGCTGCAAATAGCACAAACCACAACGGAAATATTTCAAGGGGGACCCCAAAAAGTGACGGACCCTACTAGGACCTGCTTATTGGCTGTGTCCAAAACCAGTTCATCTCACCCTTCACCACTAGTGTACGGCATTTGAGTGCACAATGTGTTCACAATCATTAAATACTATAAAAACTGCAAACAAAAATAAACAACTGTACATTATTTCATGTATTTATTATTTTTAATAAAGTGTTTTTCAGTTTTTTGTTAGTGAAACACATTACATGGAGTTAATGCCTACATAATATATTTTAATATTTATTAGTTTGTGCTGTTGTCAAGTAGTGTCAGTCACTTTTTGGGGTCCCCCTTGAAACATTTCCATTGTGTTTTGCGCTTTTTGCTGCGCGTTTTTGTATATGCAGCTCGTTTTTGTATATGCAGCGCATTTTTGTGTTTCCATGTGTTGTGAGGATTTGCAGCACATGTGTTGTCAAACTGATGATCACGTTTTTTTTTTATTTGCATGTGTTTTTTGTTAATTTTGCCCTCCTGTACCACAGATTGCACCAATCCCTGCCAAAGTGGCTGATATTCACCAATTAATCTGATAATAATAATAATAAAACAACAATTTAATCCTGTCTGTGCATATGCAGTATTTTGGCATCGAAAAGTTAAATCCTTAAGATTTACCCTTGGGGAAAAGGAAGTGCACTTCAATTTTAAAAGATTGTTTTACTAAACTTTTGTCTTGTTTTATAGTACACTTATTTTGATGTCTTGACTAACATACTAAAGCACATGTACAGTACTTGATTATGATTTTAACTGCAGTATATGATGTTTGTAAACTAATTATTTATTTTAGTTTACCATAAATGCTTCTCAGTACATTCAGCAGTACACTTACTTCAAAGACAAAAGACGTGATCATGAAATTACATATAAAGATGTACTTAAGTCATCTTTAAGTTCGGCTAATTCTATTCACTACATGCGGCTCTGGGGTGGATGCACTTTTTTGAACTTCAAAAACTCATCCTCCAATCACTCCCATTATAAAGCTTGGACGAGCCAGGATATTTTTCATAGAAGAAAGTCATATACACCTAGGGTTGCTTAATTGAGTAAATTATGGGGTAATTTTCATTTTTGTGTGAACTATCCCTTTAAGAATCTTCATTTAGAGTATGTTATTCTCATAAGTATGTAAAAAGTACTCTTTTTAAAAGTTGCTAAAGTGTACTTCTTTTTCACAAGGTTAAGCTTACAGGCTTTCGCACCGAATAGTTCTAGGAACTAGCCACTAGGATGGGGCCATGTTCCTGGTTGCATTCTCACTAAATAGGAACTCTGAAGCGGCAGACAGTAGCATCTTTAAGCACGGCATTTTCAAACTTTTTAACAAAAAGGATGCCTTGATCGGAGCCGTTGTATATCGTGGGTTTCGTGATAATGGAAGTAAACGCATAATCTACTCAACTGAAAGAGCAAAAAGTGAGGCTAAGAGACCAAATCTCATATGACAACTTTCAGTATCAAGGCGGATAAAAGAACACAACCCTTCAGACAACAGGCAAATGCTGTTATCACTGTTTTTAAAAATTGTGGGTGCCGGTGTCCTGATAGCAACCAACGTACACTTACGTCACTGATAGTTCCTATAGAGCTGGTTTAGACCCTACTCTAATAGGGGTTATGTGCAATCTAACTTCCTTATTCTTTAAAACAGATTGCATCACTTTCGGTTAAGGTCTTTTGTATGTGCTTCATGAAAAAAAAAAAAAATAGCTGTTTTATTCAAGATATAACATTGTGAACCAGGTAGTTTCGCTGATTAACTTAAAAGTCCATAAATATGCCGTCAGTTCATACTGCTGTTAACACTTTCTCGAGAAAAAAATAAATAAAAATTTCTCTGACAAGCGGATGCAATGAGATCAGTTTTCCAGTTTGGTCATGTGACGTTCGACATATATCCTATTTAGTTCCCTTCCCGCAAAAGGAGTTCCTAGAACTAAAATCATTCCTAGTTCCTGCTGTGCGGAACGCGGCAAAATTTGTGTACTTCAGCCATAGTTCTAACATAGAAACTATGGAAAGGTTCCTGCGGTGTAAAAGTCCCTCTTTATGTTAATGTTTGGCTTTAGACTGCTTATTAAAGCTAAAGTTATCCAACCAAAAACCTATTAGTATTGCGGATTGATTAATATTCCATAATCACCCATTTGATATGCTGACTACACAGTAATATTTAGTCAACTGTTTCTCATTTTACTCCAAAATTGTTTTTCAATGCAGCATGAAATTTAGCAAAAGCTTCGGAAAAGGATGAGTTCGATGTTATGTATGCATACATAAAGGTTTAATACTGTAAATTAAAATGTCAGTAGGTGACGTGTAATTGACACTCCTGCACTACACCCTATGAATCTTGCCTTCAGTTTTGTATGAAACCATCACTAATCACCAGGTCATTTTAGGTTTTGGCAGTAAAATCAACTGATGAAAAAATAAACTGGTGTTGGACTCATTACCTGCCTACAGAAATACAGTCTCACTCATTGTCCTACACTGGCCGCAAAATATATTTGAATACCTCACACAAAAATAGAAATATTCTGTCACTTTCTCCCCCTTGAAAAATAAAATGAGACCTAAGGCAGAACATTCAGCCTTCTGTTTTGCATACAGGAAAAGTAGATAATGATTTATACTGCAAAGCTCCAAATAGCTGCATTAATGTAGTCCGCATGTATTGCAAGTCTTCTGAAGTCATACAGTGGCTTTGCATGAGGAACGCTTCTAAAGGCTCCATTTATTGAAAACAAGCGTGAAAAGCGAAGCATTGTGCCTGACATCTCATTTTGCGTTTCCCAAAAGAAAGAAAATAATACAGTTGAAACGACATGAAAGTGAGAAAATATTTCTGCCTGAACTATTTCTTTAAGCCACATTTAAATGTTTGAAGGTCATCACCTATATATTATTCTTTCAAGCCTTGCTTTCAGTCAGACAATCTCCTGTTTTGAAATAAGCACTATTTTCATATTTTCTTTGCATAATCTCTCAATGTATTGCTGAATGCAAAGCAGGCAAACATCAAAGCGTCCACTGAGGAAACATTTTTATAATGGGCTAACACAGATGAAGTCTAAAAGTTTGACTTTCAACTATTTCTTTTGGTCAGAGAGAACTGAGTTTTTACATGACCTCAGATTTTTAGGATAAGAATATGTATTTGTATAAGGGAATGTGTTTAGTTTAGTATAAATGCTGTAACTGCTCTTCATATCTTTTTAGTTGACCTATTCACTTGTCTAGTTCATTTCATTGGTCGTGCAGTAAATTAATTTTTATAAGTACATATATTTCATGTAGTCTCTCGTTGAATATGAGCTCATTAAACTGCATAGATTAAAAATGATACGATTACAGAAACCTGTTTAAAGTTGTTTTAGTGGAGTTTAACATGTCACATCGCAGGACATTTCAAGCTATTTCTTCCAACATTTCGACTCCCATATGCCTCATCCACACAAATAATTATAGCTTGCACTTATTTTATGCATATTAATCATGTCCCATTATGTGGAGGTATCACAACACAGGATTGAATAAATGAAGAAGCAGATCCCCATAAACATTACCACATAAGTTTAATTAACAGCAGGAGGTAAAACTCTGCTCTTCTTCACTTCAAAGCTTGAAAATGACTTAATTACTTCCTGTTGGGGTCCTGATTAGCAACATTAGCATGAGGATCCCCATGAGACTGGCCAATTAGCAGCAGATATTGTGACTCTATAATTGATGACAAAGTAGAATTGCCTTTTTAAATTTTAAAATATTTACATTACTTTAGCCATTTGAGTTAATGTCAATATTTTTAAACAGTAATTCGATCCACATTTGTCCGTTTGATGTGCTCTTTATTTCACCAAATCACACCACATGAAAATGTCTACAATTAGTGCTGGGCGGTTTGACCAAAAATCTGTATCACATTTTTCTTTTTTAAGATTCTGGTGGTTTCGTGGTATATCATGTTTTTTTGTTGTTGTTGTTGTTGTTTTATTTGTTGTTGTTTTTTTTTACTGGACCTTTGTTTTGGCATATTTTAGTTTCAGGAGTACAGAGAATATTTATTATATAAACATTGTAAAAAAAAAAATGTAATCCAATCAGTTCAGAAAGCTAACAATTTAGTAATCAAATTAATTAAATTAATAATAATAATAATAAGTAGGCTATGTTTCTACTGTGCAATTTCTGTAATTTCAATGGAGACCTTTGAGTTTGTGTGTTTTAATAAACGGTATTATTATGTCCAATCGATGTGCACTCTATTATACAATAGTAATAGTAATTTTTATATTATCTCAAGTTATACTGAACTTTTTTTTTGACAGGGTTGTGAAGACCTTTGACATCCTGTGTATATGATACAACAAATGTGGATATATTTATCAAATTAAATGGTGAAATGTCATTGCAAGCGTGTAGTAGTAGACGAAACTGCGGCGCTCATTCATACAGACTTCACATTTCAATATTAGCCTTTTTTAGCTTTAAAATTAACATATACTAGTCTGTGTCAATATCTGATTCATTGTACAGCCCCACTTTTCATATTTTCATCCAAAAATTGCCAAATTCTTTGACTTTCCGCTTTATACAGTAAGTTCTTGAGACTGGATTCCGTGATTTGATCCGTGTTTTCTGCATCGTGGAAATCCCATGGCTCTACATGGCATTTGCAGTATTAAAGAGTTAGTTTTGTGAGTTAGTTATTGTTGTGTTATAAAGGAGTTTCCATTAGTGTAAGAAGTGTATGCAGTTAATAGAAGTCCGCTGTCTATACACTCTTCATAGCGCTATTGAATAGATACAGCAGCTGTTTCAGTTACACACCAGTATGGCGGTTTTTGAAAAATACATATCGGTCTCGAAATTGAAACCGGTTTACCGTATGAACCGGTATACCGCCCAGCTCTATTTTATGTCAGTAATTAGTATTAGTAGACTGTATTAGTAATATCTGCTATAGCTACTTTATTTTGATGCTCCCCTACTGACAATAAGTAACTTTACAAGTACGTCAACTTATTCCACTGACCCTAACACCCAACTCTAACAGTCTACTGATACAGTTTACTAATACTATAATGACTTGCCGTTGACATGTAGTTGCAAAGTTACTTATAGTTAGTTGAATGCCTAAAGTGGACTATTGAAATAAAGTGTAACCCAATTTCTCTGTAGACACTCAATGTCAAAAATCCTTGATTTTTTTTTTTTTTGTAGTGTAGTGAAAAAAGTTTTACCTGTTTTCCGTGAGGTCATTAAAATGACATGTCATTTTAATTGTGTTGCCCAAAATACAGCAGAATCATGCTCAAAAACATTATCAAACACTCACCTGTTGTAACTGGAGTAGATTTTCCTGTCAGCTCGTCATCATGAGTGTCCAGTACGATCCAAACACCTGCGCTTATTCTACCCAGCTAACAATTCAACCAGCCACACACACAAACAATCAAATCAACCAGCTGACCTGATACAGACTACCTGTTTCTTACACTCCTTCTCTAATATACCGGTCTCTCTCTCTTTCTTTCTGTCTCTCTGCTCGGCCTCATTCCCCAAGCAATAAACTGCAAATGAGCTCTGTGTCTATGGATACAGGTGAGACGGTGTGTGTTACACAAGAGAGAACACACCCACCTGAACAGCTGCACTTCTGTAATCAAATGTTATGTGTTTGTGATATAATTTTGGTTGACATTTACGCAGTTCAGAATGAATCAGATTCAAGTGTAGCGAGTTAATAATCAGCAAAGACCGAGCGCAGAAAATAGCGAGCGTGTATCAGCTGATGAGTTTTACAGCAGCAGTAAAACGAACCTCAGGGTGAAAGGCCTGCGACTGTGAAAGAGAAACGAATGAATCTGTACATATTTGAATTAAGGCTGTCAATCAATTGTATATATATTTTAATCACATTTTTTACATGAAATATCTTTCATATCAAATTATTTGCATAAATCAATATTTCCTGAGAAACTCCCATAAATGAAGATTTTAAGTACTTTACATTATTGTGACAGACCAGTAAATAATTGAAAAGATATTATAAAAAGTGACTTTTGAGGTTTGTTTTATTTCCATATCATTAAACGTAAGTCACTGACCTTTAGTCCATTGCAGTTGTGTTATATACACATATATATAAACCTATTATACAAGTGTTAACATAGTTTGGTTGAGTGAACTTCAACTTCAAGATAAACAGTCTTGTTTCAAGAATATTGGAAGTTTGTATAGATGGGTAATTTTATTTAAAACATAGGTCATAAAGTGTATTCAATACATTATATTTAATGACAATAAGTAAATGTATGTTATGGCCAAGTTTTATATATTGATTTTGAAAAAAAGTTATAAAAGAAATGTGGTAAAGCATGTTAGAATGAATATTGACACATCAACTCAATGAGCATCCCGTAGTTATATGGAATCCGTGGTGTTGAAATACTGTTGGCAGTGATGAATTGTGGTACATAAACAGTGCAAATTGGCAGTGGGTGGGATCACATAAACCAAAACAAACACAAACATTCTGACACGGAACGCACATTTCCAAGTACAATAACTGGCTGTATCATTGTTTTTCGGAGAAACAATTCTGTGAGCTTAGCATGTTTCCTAAATCTCTGCAAACATATTATGGTATTTTAATGCTTTAGTACATAGTACAAAAAAAAGAAAGAAAGAATAAAAATAAATACAGCACCGTTTGTCACTTTATTTAATGAATAGAATGCTTAAGGGGCCGTTCACATATCGCGCCTAAAAGCAGCCGTGTCACTTCCTCCTTCTTTTGCAAGCGCTTTTGCAAGCGTTCGGGAGCTTGCGCTTCTGTGGCGTCTGTCGTTGATATGCAACCATGAACAGCTTTCTCCACGACTACGCGGACGTTTCAATGGAGTTCCATCACCGTAAAGCCCTTGCAGTAGCTCTGGTACAAAATTTATTTATGGAGAAGAATAATTAAAAAAAAACTCCCGCAGTGTTTGTGTGCACCCCATCCTTCAAATACGTAAAAAGAATTTCGCAAACTTATCCAAGAGCTCCGTCTCGACCATGAGAGATTCAAAAGCCTATTTCAGAATTGACAAGGACCAGATTGATAATCTTGTAAGAAATATTGGCTCAAGCATCATCTAACAGAGCTTCTGCTGCGAAATTATCTCTCCTGCACAACGGCTCTGCGTTTGTCTGAGGTAAATAGGCTACCGCGAGGGTAAGGGAAAGGCTGAAACTGATTGGATGGTTCTTGCCACATGACCTGCGGTGCGCTTGCGGCATTCTGAAAAGTTGAGATGTTTTTTTTTGACTGCATGCGCAACCGCGTCGCTTCCATTTTGAGCACGCTTACCGCGCGCATTGGAATTAATAACTATGCACACGCTAAAGATGCGATATGTGAACGGCCCCTAAGGTAAGAGATTATTTTATTGAAAATGGTATGCTCCAATTAGTAAGAGGACACTAGCAGAGTTCCACAATCCCAGTGCTGTCTTGAAACGTATTTTCAGTTTCCATTGTTTCTGTTTTCACTTCCTGTTTTGCTTTGTACCTTGTTTGCCGCCATAGTTACCCTCATTAGTTCCCATGACAACAAATCACCAACACCTGTCCCTCATCAGCCCCTTGTTAATCTGTCTGTTTAAACTACGTGCTTCAGTTGTTGTTTGGTGATTGTTTATGTGGATTGTTCCCTCGTTAGTGGGTTATATTATCAACGTTTGTGTATTTCAAATAAATGCATGCTCGCATATGGATTCTCACTCCATCTCGTACCTGTTAGCGCTGCTTGAACGCAGAAAAACTCTGGCCTCAATTTTTGTAAAGAGGAGTTGGTGCTGTTTTACCTGTACATTGCTAGTTTTTACACTGTTTTTATATTAGGGTCATGGACGAATGAGGTTTTTTAAAAGTGTAAGAAAAACATAATGGAGATTTAATTAATTTTAAAAGTTTTATTAAGTGTTAACAATGAGATTTTATAAGCAATTAACACTGCTTTTGTCATTTTTTACAAGATGGACAAAATTTCTCACAAAAAAGTAATTCGGTTTAATCAAAATTGCGGTTTTACAGAATGACACTATTGGTTATATTTTCAAACAATGCTAACAGTTTAATATCTATCAGGCTAGCTATTTGGATTGCTAGCTAGCAAGCAAAAGGACAATCAAACATTTTATATTTAGTACAAGTTTTTAAAATATTACAACATTTTCTGTTTTAAAGCAGTTGTATCTGATGTTCATAAGTAATATGTCCCGAAACAAGTGAAAACGTCTCCGGTTACTATCGTAACCTCCGTTCCCTGAGAAGAGGGAATGAGACACTGCGTCACCGAAGGTGGCGCTATAGGGATAAACCCCATAGCCCTCGGTGACGCAGTGTCGAGAAACCGACTCGAAAGGGAACGTCTCCGGTTACTATCGTAACCTCCGTTCCCTTTCGAGTTGGTCTCTCGACACTGCGTCACCGAGGGTGGCGCTATGGGTTATATCCTTCGGTGACGCAGTGTCGAGAGACCAACTCGAAAGGGAACATAAATTTTTCAAATAGTTAAAAGAGAATTAGTTACTTTGCTTCACAACCATGTGGTCTTTTGCAGGCTTCTGAATGATGTTGCATGATGTTGTCCGCGTGACCTGATCCAAAATGGTCCCTTTATATTGGTTACTCCAAATGACATCAATGAAATTCATTTTTCTGGACATTCTTTCTCATAACAAAGCAATGAGTTCTACACAATTTTAATACCATTTTTCAACATGTTGATAAATGTTGTTATAAAATCATGCCAGAATAATAAAAAAATATATATACATTTATTACATTTTAAGATATTTTAATCACAAATGAAATGGCTGTATTGGCCTTTGGACAGTTAAACCAAATGACCTTTTGACGTGTCAAAATCTTTAAAAATACTTTTATATGTTGCAAAATATAATTAAAACCCTTTGGATTCAATTAAAGAGATGTAGTTGTACTACCTTACATACTTTGGATATCATATCTTTGTTTTTTATTATTATTAAGGCCTTTTGACAAAAAAAAAATGACCCGTCACGTCATTGACCCATTAATAAAATTTTGTTTTAATTACGTTCTTAATACCATTTATTTGCACATTTTGCTCACCCATTTTAATAAACATCAACTTGGATGCACACTTCAGTTTTTTCCCATCTCAGAGTGATTCTGTTTGTGGCCTCTCATCTCGGTTCCCTATCACAAATCCAAAATTTGCTAAATTCCGTGACATTCTGATTTATGCAGTAAATTCCATTTTTATTTTCCATTTTTGTTTTCAGGGTCCTAGAAAAGT
Source organism: Zacco platypus (assembly GCA_038088235.1). Taxonomy (NCBI): domain Eukaryota; kingdom Metazoa; phylum Chordata; class Actinopteri; order Cypriniformes; family Xenocyprididae; genus Zacco; species Zacco platypus. Next base: position 9,397,551 of record CM076085.1, on the reverse strand, counting down.
ACAGCAGCAATGCAAAAATTAAAATTCTTAATTATTTGTCTTTACCACCCAATGGGAGATACTAGATATACTCAAGATACTCAAGCAATACCATGCTTGAAAGAAAAAGTCGTGAGAAAATCTCAAACCCCTGAAATGCAAATTCAATAAGCACTGAAAGTGTCCAGGGATCAAGTTGTGAAAATGCTGTCTCACATCCCTTTCCCCAGACTCAACACAGCTCTGCTGTGAATATATTTAATTGAGTGTACATTTGTGTCATCATGTGCATGACTGTGCTCTTTGCATTTATGTACACAATCTTGAGAGGTAAAAGTCTATTTTTGAAACCATTTCGGTTAAGAGGGCGAGGTGTTTTTGCGTGTTAAGTAAGAGACATTTAAGTGATGCACAGGACATGTATAACAGTAGCCAATGTTTTTCCTTACATTTTATAAGACTACATAACCTGTGTCCTACATTATAAAAAATCATAGTTCCTGTTATTCAGAAAGTCATAATGGTTACTGAACACACAGGTGATTAACCTGGACAACAAAGCTGTGTCATAAATGCTGTAGATGTATTGTGTATACAAGAGTGTTTCAGGGACAAAAGTCAAGGACATCATGGGAAGAGCCTGAACCTGCTATGTAATGTCAATCAGCTGCCAGCACAATGATACAGTATGCTGTAGTGTGATGCAGCAAAAATCATAATGTCTAATTATACATACAGCTCTAATTGGAATTTTTAATACATTTACATTGCACTATATATATATATTTAAACAAAAGTCATAGTATTTATATCATAATAATTCTCCATTCTCCAGAAATATCTTAAAGAGGTCCTATTATGCTTTTTCACTTTTTCAACTTTAGTTAGTGTGTAATGTTGCTGTTTGAGCATAATTAAAGTTCTGCAGACTTACAAAGCTCAAAGTCCAGTCCAAATGGAGATATTCTGTTTAAAAACACTTTTTAAGAACTACAACAAACGGCTCGTTGGGACTACAACATGCTTTTTTACCGGATCTTGTGAAGTCACATTGTCACTCATTTAAACAATCCCCGCACAAGGAATACACACGCACACATACACACACTCAAAACTGGGGGTGGGGGGTGGGCGAGGCCTGGTTGAGCTATGCTAGAGAAGACTAAGAACAAGACCTGCTTTAGTAGTGTCGAAGAGACAGTGTTTTTTCCACCCCGGTTCCAAAGCCCCTTTATTTGGTCTTCCTTAGACAGACAAACATAGAAAACAGTGGTCAAAGTCCGTGTAAAGCAATATTAAATATGTGTTCTGAGTTTGTCACACCACAGAAAAATGTGTTATAACACCAAGTAAATAAGTTATAAAAATCTTGAAAAAAGAAGCAGTATTCTCTGCTCTCAGATGCTAGTGGCGTGTCCGTGCTGAAACCACGCCCACTCACAGGATCTTACACGTACTGCCAACGATGGCACTAGTTGTCGGCAGGACAGGAGGATGAAGGCCAGGGCGGGAGATAGTCGGTTCGGCCCCATTCACCAATAACAGGATTATCAGTGAATCCCAGTTGTCTCCGGTGAAAGTTTGTAAAACTATTCAGTGCAAAATGCTCACGGCAGAGGCGGGTGTTGGTGGTGATCCTCAGCTCTTCATCAAGGTGGCTCTTCACAAAATTAATCCACCTCTTCTTGATATCAAGAAATTTAAATAAGGAGGCCGAGCTGTTTTGTAAATTACTGGAATATGCATTTACGTGACGAAGGCATAGCTAGCTAGCTAATTGTAGGACAAAGTTTTCTATTAAGGGTTCCAATCAAGTTTTATGTTGTTGCGATGATGTAAACAAAGGGCTAAGCTATTTGGCTCTGCTAGCCTGCTAGCTAGCATTACAGTGCTGAGTAATAAGACTGTTCCACTTACCACTCTTAAATATCCTGCAAAATCTGTGCTTGCGAAAGTTCTGCACAATCCCCTTGTTCGTAAACATTCACAAATCAAAGTAAACTTTGAGCAAGAAGATGGTGTAAGTTTTTCTTTTTTTGTTTAAAGATCATATTTATATATTTTTTTTCCCATTTAGTACTGCCCTCCAGAAGCTAGATAGAAGATACTAACATGTTTCCCAGAAGACAAAAAAGTTTTATTCAATTTATTCTGATCATCCAATACAGTTCAATTGGGCTTTAAGAAAAATCGAGTTCAAGTTTTCTGAAGGTTACAAAACAAAATCACCTTAACAACCATACTTTAAAATCCCTGTTAATAACACCTAATTTGGCACACACAACTAGTCAAAACAATATATATATATATATATATATATATATATATATATACCAAACTTGTTCTGAGGGGAAGCGCGAGTCGTGAAGCGAGCAGGGAAAAACTGCATTTTTCATGGACAAAGGAAAGATACCCCTCTCAGAAACATACAAATATAGATACTTGGATCACTGAATGAGGGCTTAATGAACTCATTTTTTTAAAAAAAACTCAAATTCAACCAAAATTGATATTTTTGACTTGTTTGAATGCTTGTAATTAGCCTGTGTGCATTCCGACTCATTTTGCCTGCACGGGTCACATATTTATCTGAATCACATGACATGGGCTTAGAAAATGTTTCATGACTCATCATTCTCATATTTTAAATGGAGCATGACCAGACTTGTGGCTTCAGCTCCATTATAGGCTCATTTGTCACAGCTACAAATATATTATCTATATCAATAACAGTGTGAGTAATTCTGAGTTTACTCTGAACTATGAACTCTCAAGTGTCTGCTTTTTAAAGATAACAAGGTTACTCATTTTGGATATGTCATTTATGCAGTGCCGTGCCAAAATGCCAGTAGCTCCACTCTGCAGTACACAAGATCCAGGAGGTGGAGACCGGTAGGTTTAGGAATCAGTGTTTGGTGTAGGCAATCAGTACTGTGATTGACATGACAATAAAATCTTAAGAATCGGCTGCAGGGCAGTATTGGCCTGACCTTCTGACGTCACACTTGGATGTGGGCCGGGTCACATGTCCACCGCAGGCTGCAGAAAGACAATTCTCATATGTAAATTGGGAGGAGTTGGATCTGGATCCAACCTCTCCCCCTGGATCTCGTGTTCTGCAGTGAAGACCATCTCCAAAATGGGGGTGTTAAGTATGAGTATTTACACTTAAATGTATTATTATATAAATACTGTATAACACAAAATGTGATGCCAGATTGCTGCATCTTTTACTGGAGAGGAAACAACCACCATCCTCAATAACCAAATCCATGTTTGTAAAGTCACTATTTACAGTTGTCCAAATCATTTTAAAATCATTTTAATAATGCATGTTTTTTTATTTAGTACTGTACTGAATAAGCTATTTCACATAACAGATGTGTAGCATAGACTGTAAAAAAAGATGGACGGCACACCTTCACTCTCTTCCATAAGTGAAGCTTACAGTGTCAATATGGCGCTGACACTTTGAGTCTCGAGTCGAAGTGGAGCCGCGATATCAAGGTCCCGCCCACACTCCTCCAGAATTAGTTAATACTGCAGAACAACTCATTATGTCAGTGTGAAATAAACAGTTCTGGAAATGTAGAAATTAAAGTTAAAGCTCCAATCTCCTCCCGAAGATTCAGAATAAAGCTTGTTGGTGCTTCAGTGATTACTTCACTGTCAGTCTCAGCAATGATGTTAAAACCCGCGTTTTTATAGCATCAAATAAACTACTAAAACTAAAAAAAACGTATTTAAAGAACAAGCGCTTTAACATGAGCGTGATAAAAACGGCCTAAAAATGACAGAAACCATCTTTGGGGGAAAAAAAATATATGAAAAATATGTAATTTAGTTATTTCACGAACATGGAGAGACCTATACTGCATCCAGCCACCTGGGGGCGATCGAGACACTTTGGGTTCACTTTTCAGGATGTGTCATGCTTGATGTGTAAACAGACTTTTTGAATTGGGTGACCAAGATAAATTGTACTTTTTTGTCTTCTGGGAAACATAAATATCTTCTGTAGCTTCTGGAGGGCAGTACTAAATGGTCTTTAAACAAAATAAGAAAAGATTACACAACACCTTCTTGTTCAAAAGTTTAACACAGGTAGGTAATTGGAGAGTACTACTAGGAGAATGCGGGTGATTAGAATTCTGGTGAAAGTGAATGCCAGTGTTGCTGATTTAGCGACTTCCTCACCCCTTTTGAGACTTTTCTCAAAAGCCTAGTCTTCTTAAAAGCCTTATCTAGATTCTGTGATTTGCCCATTGATCTATATTTATATTAACTATAGATCAGTGGACTCGCCAGTAAGATGTCATCTAGCGACATTTAGCGGCCATTTTTAGCTACTTTCAACTGAAAGCAATTGGTAACACTGGTGAACTGAGGAGCCTGGTGCCTCCGTGACAGCCACAAAGTTTAGGGCTTATTTACACCTGGTCACTTCATGTGTTTTTATCTGATTTGTTAAATTTACACTTGACCACATAAATGTGTCTCCCCAAAACGGATAGAAATCTAATCTTTAATTCCCATGCTATATGCAAATTTAATGGAGTTCTCATCAACGAAAGCAACAGATATGATCTGCATTTCATTTCTCCTCAGCTAATTTCAAGATCAGTGATCGCAATAGGAGAAAGAGCAGCATCAGCACTGATAATATCGTTTAGTCTTACTATTTTTAAGGATGATGATTGTGTTTTGACATTTGTGACAGTTTGCGTGTCGGCTTGCTGAAGAGATACTCAGCTACTCATCTGTGGTGATGCGTGTTGCAATAGCACTGTCATATCTGGCTATAACGTCATATGTCCGATAACGCTCTCACGTGTTTATTTTTTAACATTTTAGGAGGATTAAAATTTACGTATGTGGTTTCAACAACCAGATGGATTTATTTAAATCTGTATTGAAAGAGTTTCAGAGGGCATTTACACCTGGTCTTTTCACGATCGGATAGCAATCCGATCAGCAAAAATGCATGAAGTGACCAGGTGTAAATAGGCCCTACGGCATCATAGTCACACTCTTGATGCAAAGGCTGTTTCAGTGAGTAGCGAGCAAAATGATGAATTGTTAATCCAAAATACATTGTACCCTTTACCATCCCATGTACCCTTTGTTGCCATATTGCATAGTTCACTGAAAGAAATTATCCAATGGCTGATAGAGTTGAGGAAAATGTTCATTATAACCAAGTTTTATGGATGGTTCCTAGTAAAATACAAACCCAGACACTGTGTGATCCTGTATGATCTGCTTGATAGAGTAATTTCTATGTAAATCTGCATCACTCCTAGTGTTGTCACCTTTCCCAGAAAAAAGTGTAATTTCACATGTTGGCATGATGCAGATGGCATACACAGATCTGAATGTATTATTATTTCTATCAGTTTCTAAGTGTAAAAGGGTGAATATCACAAATCCTGTCAAGAAATCAAAAGAAAGAAATGATAAATTAAATTTAATATAATAAAGAAGAAACCAAATATTAACACATCCTATTCCCACTCATTATTTTTAGAAGCTTATGAAAAAAGAATCCAAATAACGGATGATTAAGAGTCAAATCAAAACAGTAAATCACGTCAGCGCCATAATCTCATTATTAGAATTTCATTCATGCATATCAATGCAATATAGAGATAATAAACACATTTCATATTTCACATCACAAAGAAAACGTATAATAAATGCGAATAAGCAAAAATCCACATTCCATAACTGACTAGTGTGTTGTAGTAAATGAAACCCTGAAGAATTGGTAGTGGCTGGTATTAGGTTCACTTCATCTGATTAGACATCCTATATGAAGATCCCTTAATACAAAACCTTAATTCAAAAACCGCTGAATGCCCTTGCCATCTTATACACTGCGATTGGTTTTACTCAGTATTTTTGTCTCATTTTCCAATACAAATATCTAAACATTCAAGATACATTTACTTGAGAAGGATATTAAGTCTTGTTGGGCCTTTAAAAAGAGTTTAAAAAACCCACTTAATTTTTATGATATTTTCAGAAAACAAGACGTAATGCTCATGGCGCAAGATGATAAAAAAACAGCGTACGTTGCAACCTACAATCTAAGGCATGATTTAAACCAAAGGGGAATGTACACAGGTTTTTATGTCAGATGAGGGTGTAGGTATAGAGCAATGGGTAACCAAACAAAGCCACAGAGGAGCACATGGCAAGCCAACACCAACACAGGCCATGTGCTCCAAGAGAAACTACAACACACAAGACAGACAGAATGTGTACATGAATGTCAGGAACTCAACACGAAAACTGAACCTGAACGAGACCGGTGTGTCAGAATCCAGACACCAAGCCCCGAATGCTCAAAACACAACACAGACAGGAGAGTCTTGCGAAACCTTGTGCTCACACAAAGAAGAGAACAAGACAGTATAGAAAATGAGTGTCAAGATACTGACACTGAACTATAAACATGACCAAAAGATCTTGACATTTTTGTATACTTGGAAATATGCCAAAACTGTTGCATTGACAACATCTAAAGCGTAAACATTTTGGTGAGTAACTTTAGAGATTGGGTTCACTAAGACTCTGTGCTCTCTTTCTTCTCACATAATAAAAGAATTTCAATTCATCTTATTTTTTCATATCGGTTTATTTATTTGGTATGTAGCTGTGTAATAAGCTTGCCCATACATAGAGCATATATGAACTCAATGAAAGCAATGTTCTAACCCTCATTTGTTTCATGTAGACTCTATAGGGCCAGATTTACTAACTGCTTGTGCCAGTTCAAACCCTCTTTTGGCGTTAATAAACTTCTATCAAGATTAAAGACACGCAGTGAAAAAATAGCACTGGACACAGTTATTTATGCGATTGATCTTAGTGTATATACATTTGTAGTAGGAGTTTCGCTTTCAGATGCAAAATTTATAGTAGGAGAGTATTTAAATGAATCATGTATGTGATTTACTAAGGTTTGCTCTAGTCAGTTTACTGGTATTTGCTCCATCATTTACCATTATGAAAAAGCATGTGTTAAATCAGACATTAATTTTCCTGGTAGATTGCGTCGGTCATTATGGAAAGGATCCGGTTGCGTCTGTGTTTCTTTAATTTGCGCGTCCTCAGTATCACGTCGGTGATCATGCACAACTCCCATTAGCGCTTTTTTGGAATTGCGCTCTCACACTAATTTGCCCTATTTAGTAAATCTGACCCATAGTCTTGTGAAAAAACTGTATTAAATGTGCACTTTATAGTGAAGTTAAAAAAAAAGTAATAAAAATAGAATTATGAAACTACTCATAAAGATGCACTTAAGTCCTACTTAAGTGGGTGAAAAAAGTTCAGCTAATTGCAATTGCAATATAAATGTACACTTTAATAACCATACATAATACATTTTATTTAATTGCAAATAACATGAAATTAAGTTCTACCAGAAAGACACGGGAGGCAAGATAAGGTAACAATGATATTTATTAACAATCAGCAAGCAAAATGTGGTAAAATAAAGTTCTTTGGCATATTCCCCGTCTGTAGCTTAGATCCTGAAGGTTGCGGACTCTGCATTTCCTGCCCAAAGATGAAGGCAGGGGCGTAGCAGCATCTGCGAACTCATGAATGTGAAACTACCGATCTTATATACTCAAAATGTTAGATAATGATAGGTTAGATCTAAACCAATAGTTACATAACATTAGAGTCTTCCCGGCAGAACTTGCGCTAGAGCTTTCATTGTCTGGAAACATTATATTCAGTTTGAATTTAATGTATTTATTTCTGTAACAAGTACTCTTTTAAAAAAGTATGCTTCTTTTTCATGAGTGTATTCATAATTGTTCATTTTCTTAATTTGAGTTGGAATTTTAGATGTTATCATTGAGTTGATACTGGGTGTTCAGTGCTTGTAAAATTGCTAATACCACACGAATACTAATGAGGTCCTGTTGGGCTACAAATATTTATAACCCATCTCAGTAGGAACACAATGTGCTGGATTTCAGGACATCTCTTTGTAAGAGTCTTTAGTGAAACTGTATCATTAGGTACAATGGATATATTTGAAGCCCCCAACCCTAGGCCTCAAACTCAAATGCATTATGAAATGCAACAATACAGATCAAAGTTGCTCTGTTTTGAGCGAGAAAGTCTAGCAGCACAACCCATCTAAACAATGTTGCCTGAGTGAGGCTGAATGGGAGAGAGAGAGAGAGCTGCCAGTTGTCCTGCCATCTCCATCTTAAAACGAACTGAAATTGGTTAGATGTCTGTGGAGAGTGGCGAAGTGCCACTCCACTTTTTCATCTTTCTCTCTTTCATCTGAGGAGCAGATGGCAGAAGACTTAGGCGCTTTGAAAATCGAAGATTGCAAGCCAGCGTGAGGTTGCACTTGGGGAAACGATTTGGACTTTAAAGTTTGTGGGGAGTCTGAAGTGACTGGCTGCATAGGCACCGTTCTGTTTGTGCTAATTTGCTCTTTAGTGGAGAAGAACATTCAGAGAGCATGCCACTCCACCACAGCTCGTATGCGACAGGAACATGGCAGAAATGATTCAGTCGTTTGTTCTGAAGGAGTGTTGAAAAGGAAAGAGACCTTCCTCAAGATGCTTCTGTCTCAGAGAGTCTGAAATAAACAGTGCGTGAGCCATTCAGAAGACTTGAGAGAACGTCCTGGACGTGTCTTTACAAAGTTCCAGATCTGAGTACAATTACAACTTCGGTTTCTAGTATACAGCAGCTCTCCAGTGTGTTCATGTTTTTAGTTGCTGACCTCAAAGGACTGGACAGAAATCAGAAATGAACCGAAAGATTTCCACGTCAAATAAGCCTCAGAGTCATACCTACCTATTGCGTAATCGCCATGGACCAATGGAAGTTTAAAGGTGTTTACGAATAGCTTTGGCAAGCTGTTTCGAACTTCTGAAACGATCTCCAAATGAACTTCGTTTTGGTCTGTTTTGACCTTTACAGCAACCGGTGGCCCAAAATTCTGAATATGAGAACTTCATATGAACTGGTGAAGCTCTTCAGATTTGTAACAATTTTTACCACAGTTCTTAATGTGTGCTGAATCTCTTGAGATTGAGAAGCACTTCAGATCAGAGAACAATTTCAAGGCAAAATTTTGTCTATATAGGCAAAAATTGTAAGGCTGGTGGACGTGTGGACAAGTGAAGATGTTAAATGTTTCTGGTGAAGCAGGTTGAGGTATAGTGGTGCGGTGTCCAATGCTGCTCCTGCGGGCCACTATCCTGCAGAATTTGGCTTGAATCTGCTTTTTTAAAAACATTTTCTTTGTGTGTAATGTTGCTGTTTGAGCATGAAAAATAATGCACATTGGGACTTTCTATTTATATTTACATTTTCATTGAATTACTCGTATATGAGCAACAAAAAGTTTGTACACATAAGAATTTGGTTACAATTTATGTCCTTGTTACAATGTAATTATATGCACCTAAGTACTGACTACATGTTTGGGTTACTTGCATGTAATTACGCATAATTTATAGTTATTACTAACTTATAACATGTAACAAGAACACTATAAAATAAATTGTTACATTATTTCATTATTTTGTTAACATTATCTCGATCATATATGTATTTTATAAATGAGGCCCCAAGATGAGGCAAATGTGTTTCAGATCATCACATTGTCACAACTTATCTTAAATAAACACCCCCTTTCAAAAATATTGCTTGTTTTTTTTTTTTTTTTTTAATTTTATTCAGAAAGCGTGCATACAGTAAAAAAAAAAAAAAAAAAAAAAAAATATATATATATATATATACATATATATATATATAATGTTACAAAATATATCTATTTCAAATAAATGTTCTTTTAAACTATTCATCAAATAATCCTGAAAAAATGTATCACAGTTTCCACACAAATATTAAGTACCACAACTGTTTTCAACATTGGTAATAATAATAAATGTTTCTTGAGCATTAAATCAACATATTAGAATAATTTATTTAGGATCATGTGACACTAAAGACTGGAGTGAAGTGAGTAATGATGCTTAAAATTCAGATTTGCATCACAGGAATAAATTACATTTTAAAATATATTCACATAAAAAAAATGTAATGACATTTCACAATATTACTGTTTTTTTTCTGTATTTTTTGGTCAGTCTTGCTGAGCATAAGAGAATTCTTTCAAAATAGTACCAAATCTTACCGACCTCAAATTTCTGAATGGCAGTGTATGCTGCATGTTTTTGCAGATTTATTCCAGTACTCGGCACTACATCTAATTCAACACAAGTGCTTGTTGGTCTAAAGCAGTTGACTCTATTTCACTGAATGACAGGAAGGCCGTTCACTTGCACAAAGCCACAGTGTCAGAAAATGGATCAAAGCGTTTTTCAAATATCCTCATCGTCCTCACCAGCACTGCTGAAGGTCAGCTCCGTTAGACGCACAGCTCTGTTCATCGGTCTCACCGGGCAGCAAACACACATTCAGCGGCAGCAAGATGTATATTATGTGCTCGCTCAAGAGCACACATGCAGTTCTCACACGCTCAACAGTGGTTACACACACACACACACCGGCTGGCTCAGAGAAATATATCACATGCTCGAACACACACTGACACAATGCAGTGAGAAGAGCCGTGACGTGGACCGCAGTAATTTAAGCCCAGAGGAGAGTCTGTCAGCTGGCCGAACCTACTCAGATCTGGCCAATAACGAGTGTTCGCTTCCGCTCTGAGAACAGCAGTGCCAGTCTGACCTTCTTTCGGTCAGTGTCAGTCTGAACCCGCTCCGCTCACCTGCATGTTCACAGGGATCTGTGTGAGATGGTGTGGATCAGATGAGCTCTGTGCTGCTTTGACCTGCCGCAGACCCATTAAGAACCGTCCGACTGAACCAAACATCAACAGAATCAAGATTGACTGCAGGTCACGACCTTCTACTGTAGAACACTGTTTTACAGCTCATGTAATCTTACTGATATAAATACATGCTCATAAATAATACGTCATATTATATATAAATGAATATGTCATTACGCTAACTAAAAATTTACAAGTTTATAGGGTAAAATGGGAGAAGAGGCTCGTTGAACAAGAACAATGCATTTACTTTTAAATGAAAAATTAAAACTCGCATACTCTTAAGTAGGACGTTTTTTTTGAATAAGTAATTACTTTGTGATGGCTATAAAAGTATTCTTTATATAGAATGAATGTAATCCAGACATACTACATTCTGCATGTTGTCACTGTTATGTGACCAATGTTGAGGGTAACGCATTACAAGTAACTTGAGTTATGTAATCAGATTACTTTTCCAAGTAAACTTGTAATGCACTACTTTTTCAATTTTCAGCAAAATATCTAAGTTACTTTTTCAAATAAGTACCGCAAGTTACTTATTCACATTTATTGACTGACAGCTCTCCTGTCACCATGCTGACAGAAATAAAGTGCAGAGGAGTTGTGTGCGCTGTTTGAACATGATGGTTGTTGTAGTTCTAGTCTAAATGTGAACATGTATTTCATCTCACTTGCATGAAAACATACAGTATTCCTCAAAATGAATAAAAACAGTTTGTTTGTGCTGCACCCTCTACTGTACAGGCATAAATATGCATTTCCTTCATTAATTTCACTTTTGGTGTGAAAGGGCCTTTACATTTTCCAAAAATAGAACTTTTTTATTGTTATAAAAACAAATACAGCATTTTTAGTCATTTTTGCAGATGAGTGTGACTGAGGATCGTTTTGACAACATTGTTGTCCCTATGCGAAGCACACAAAGGAAAAACTTTTCATTCCACTTTTGTTGTGAAAGGGCCTTAACATTTACCAAAAAATTGAACTTTTTTTGTTGCTATTAAAAATCAAACAAGAAAACCAGCCCATTTGATGAAGCGTAATGCAAAAGTAATGTTGCGCATCACTTTTCTTACAATTAGTTACTTTTTTTTTTTTTTTTTTTTTACAATAACACAAAATTGTGATGCATTACTTTTAAAAGTAACTTTTCCCAACACTGTATGTGACCTACCAGCTTCATTGCCATTCACAAATCCTTAACCGCGGCCTCGTGGCGCTGGGGGGAGGGAAACAACTTTTGCAATCTTTATTTTCAAGTGTTGCCAGTGCACATTAAACTTGTCATGGTTTAGCAGGGGCCTTTTAATGTCTAATCTACTAAAGGCACAATTTAATGAATCATAATAAAGTCAGAATGTGTGTGTGTGTGTGTGTGTGTGTTTGTGTGTATGTGTGTGTGTGTGTGTGTGTGTGTGGTCATGGTATTCCTTACATTACAGGGACTAAATGTCACTAAATGTGTTTATTAACCGTTTTGGTAGAAACCAAGTAGTACCAGAGGTGATGTTGTACAATGAGGTCATTGTAATGTCACCAGAAATAGAGTCATCAGTGTCCCAATGTGTAGTGAGCCAGCGCCCTTTACTGTTCTTACCGGTGGCCGAATTTGTGAACATGATTATTCACAAGCTAGGTGGCTAATTGAGACGCGCCCTGAGAGTGTCAGGTGTGTATGATTGAGTGCCAAGGACGATGATGGGAAATGTAGTCCATGGTATGTGTGATGATGGGATGTTACTTTTAGTAGAAAAACTCGTTAGAGCACAATGTTGTTTTTGGATGTTGGTTCTTCCTGTTCGATAAATTTAATTGAAACCCTGTTACACATTGTTCATTAATGTATATGAAAGTTCCGTAAAATGAAGTGATACTCATGCGTTTCATTAAAAGCTGTGTATGTGTTTGTGTGTAAATGAGATGATATACTATCTACGATTAAAGGAGTGCGTTGTGTAAAGGAAGACTTCATTAAAAGGAAATGAATTTTGCCTTTTTTGCCATTTTTCACACTTTTAATATTCTTTTACAGAGAGAAAATAACAGTATCTGCAGACCAATTATAAAGAGAGAGAGAGAAAAATCGAGTGAGTCTCTTTTCCGTTAGTGAAAGAAGCAATTATATGATTTTCCACAATTCCAATCCAGCAGCAGTCTGCCAGTCAGGTTGGACATGCATCACTGCATTAGTAAATAAATGTATTGCCCAATCATGGTTTACACTTTATGAAAGAGTGAGAGGGTACAGACTAGACCAGACCAGAACCTGCATGTCTCTGTGTGTAGGATTGCCAGACTGACTCAGCTAAAAGACAACTGAGAATCTAAACTCTATGATTTTTCTTCATCACAGATATTTAAATCTTTTGATTCCATTTACTAAATGACTTTATCATATTTGTTCACTGATTCATTCAGTAACTATTTCTGTAGGTTACTTTGTTATTACACAAGTAGGTTTTGAACAGTGAGAGTTAATGATTGAAACATTCACACAATAGATTTCTTTAAACATTGTTTATTACTGACACAATCCTTTTTTATCATATATTGAAAATTGGCATACATCTTTTAGCATCTTGTCTGTCCTTTTCGGAACTTAGCAGCCAAGGTCTCTATGAAATGATACAACTGTAAATAATAACAAAATTTACTCTAGTTTATTGGTTGAACTATGAGTATACAAATTAATATTGCCTTTTATCAATATAAATCAAAGTTTATCTAAATAAATTAAATGTGAATAATCAATAATATTATTTGTAATCATTATATATGTATGGCAGCCTGTTTCCACCAAAGAACAAAAAATAATTAAATGTATAAAAAACATCAATATTTAGATTAGGGTTAGGGTTTGTGAGAAAATCTCCGAAATTAATATTATTTAAGATACAATATTACATTATTGTGGCAGACAATTCAATCAAATAGAAATGAAAAAAGTTATTATTATTTATTATTATTAGTTATTATTATAAAATTATTTTTTTATTTCCGCATCATTGATTGGCTCCTTATTCTGTTGTTGTTGTTGTTGTTGTTAAAGCTTAAAATACTTTATAATAGAATTTGCATAGAGGTAAAAGCATGATTAAATGTATTTATTTGTAACATGTTATGTTTTATATATTTTAAGTAGTTAAATTAACACATTAAATTCACAGCTGTACACTGAAAAAAAATTCACTCGGAAACTGTAAATTGCACAAATAATTAAAAAAAAGACAACACATTAAATAAGACATGGAATTTTAAAAGTGAAAGCACACCATAACAAACACATGCAAACACATTTTCTGCACATTATGGGAATCATATTTGTGATTATGTTGCCCTCTCTCAGATGCTCATCTGTTCATAAAGTGCTCAAATGGTTGGAAAGAGCTTTGATCAAACAGACAGAGCATCCTGATCCTTGTATTAATTGTTTAAACAGATGGATGGATTCTTGTCCTAACTTTCATTTTGGAGCTATCGCTCTCACCTCATGTTCAAGGTGTTTCATGCATACTAATGCAGCTGAGAACACAGTTTATTATCAGCTTCTCTCTCTCTGTCTGTCTCTCGAAATACCTGTATTCTTTCCATTCACGTAAAGGAATAGTGCACTAAAGAATAAAATGATATCATTTGTTCATCATCATGTCATTCTAAACCCATATTTTAGCTCAACAAATTAGGATCCTAAAGGGCCACACTCTTAATTTTTAGAGTGATTATTGGTAACACTTCATGCCTTTATTTATAAAGGTGTGTTCACACTGCACTTTTCATTCCATTGACTTCCATTCAAACGCATATGTGAATACTTCAGACCAGAAACGCATACTCGTGTGAAAAGTTTCGCATTTCACTGCGTTCTAAAGTTCAAGTTTGGTGAACTCTGACCTGCGAATTCGCATCATGTGAAGACGTACGACCAGAAGAAGATCGATTCGTCATGGCATGACCTCTTGGCTGAATTAAAAGAATGATATTTTTGCAATGAAGTCGAGTAGGTTGTATATTTTTACATTATATTACTAAATGTTATATGTTAATTCATGTTTATTAAAAAAAGATGTTGTAGACCGTGACGTCATACCACAACCGTTACAGCATCGGATGAAATTTCGCAAATTCAAAGTCTTCAAAGTCAAATTCATAATGTGCGGTGTAGTGCTTTCTATCTTTTCATAAATAATTTTAACTAAAGATAAATGCACTACAATATTTGCAGATTCCTTGTTACATCTGAAATTGGTTGTTATGTGTTTAATGCATTATTCTAAATGTGCAACTGTCAGAATATATTCACTGAACAAAGTGGTAAGTGAATCCAAACAAACTTTATTAAAACACACAGCAGATGCAGAGCTGGACAGGTGAGAGTAGAGATTCATTATTGAAGATAGTGGAGCATGATGAATAGAGATTCAGATATTGCAGATGCATATATTATTTATTAGTAATAATGATTTAATTAACAATGATAATTTAGTTAATTACAGAGACAATGAATGAAGAACTCAGTGTATAGCCTATTAATATATTAACAATACATTAACTATACTTTGTAAATGCTTTATTACTGTATATTCATTCTCCTTTTGTGTTCCAAATAATAAAAATAATAATGTGCCAGAGTGACATCAAATTCAACTATTCTTTTACCAAATAACTTTGGGATCATAATAAAAGGTAAATGTGTAATAATTCACCTGAATAAGATGAAATTCATCTTAGATATAACAGAGTATCGAGGTTAATCATATATATGAACACGAAGTAAATCATAATTTGATATCTTAAGGCATTTTGACATGGGTTTGATCCTGTGAGAGATGAAATGAGATGGTCGACTCATTCAGGCAAATGATGAAAGCCTAACGTGACCTGGTTTCGTATCTGGAGAGAGCAGTCATAAATTTCACATGCAAGAAAAGTGTTATAAACAACTCATTTCCTCTGCCAAACACACAAACACACAATTCGCTTGGCGACTCGCTTCTTCTGCCAGGCGGAGCAAACAGCACATTGAAATGACTTTGGATCGGCCCTCATGCTGGAGGTGTGTTATAGTCAGAGTGTGTTTGATGAATTCTTGATGACAGTGTTGAGTCTCTGAAGCCGACAGTGTCACTCTCGTTTGCTCCGTCTCCTCCCTGCAGAGTGAATCTCCTGCCATGTCTCACCTCTGTGTGTCGGTCTCCACTAGCAATCTTCCTTCTAATTTCTGTTCCTGTCGCGCAATACCTATTTCCACTGTAGATACTAACATAGTCTGCTGTTATTTGATCTAACAGATGTTTGCTAAAGAAGAATAAAAGAAAAATTATGTAGCTCAAGATAAACTATGTATCTAACACTTTTGAATTTATTGATGAGCATTTATTAAGCTAAAATACACTGTGATGCCATCTTTGTTGAAACTTACATGTCATATATTTAAATGATGTTTTATTAACAAAGTTTGGCATGAACATGTTCAAAATTGTCTACCCAATCAGCACGAGCGGAGGCCTGTATATACATAGCCGATTTGCCTGTTCCTCAACAGCTTTTCTGCATCCCTCTGCCCAGTGTTGTGGGTAACGCATTACAAGTAATGCGAGTTACGTAATCAGATTACTTTTTTCAAGTAACTAGTAAAGTAATATATTACTTTTAAATTTACACCAAAATATCTGCGTTACTGTTTCAAATAATTAATGCAAGTTTTCCAATTTATTGACTGACAGCTCTCCTGTCCCCATGTTGAGAGAAATCGGGAGTAAGTGCAGAAGCGTTGTGTGCGCATGATGGTTATTCTATACTAGTTCTAGACTAAATGTGAGCATACATTTACTCATTTCTTCTTCTGCATCCTATTCTTCTGTATTCCAGAATGACAGCAGCCGAAAGGCTTGTTTATTTGAGCTGCGCCCTCTGCTGTACAGGCTTGAAATTGCATTTCCTTCAGCCTGAGGCTTATTAATTTCACTTTTGGTGTGAAAGGGCCTTTACATTTTCCAAAAATAGAACTTTTTTATTGTTATACAAACAAATACAGCATTTTTAGTCATTTTGCAGATGCATGTGACTGAGGATCGTTTTGACAACATTGTTGTCCCTTGTGTAGCACACAAAGGAAAAACGTTTCCATTTTTTGTATATCACTGTTGTGTAATGTATATTAGTGTGTTAGTCAACATCAAAATAAGTTTCCTTCTTAATAGCATGACAATAGATTGTTAAAACAATAATTTAAAATGTACTTAAAGGCAGGGTATGTGATTTGTTCCAGAAACATGTTATGCTGGATGAAAGTCTCTTAACATACTGATCACTAATCACTAAGTTAAGTGGTGTATTTAAATGTATTTCTGTGTACATATATCATCTGTGGAAGGTTTAGGACCATAAAATAATTGTTTAATCATTGCATTTCGTCTGAATGCAATGGTACAATGTCCTATCTGCCTGTTTGACGCTGTGCAGAATTAGACAGACGTTAGTCACTGAGCACCACAACCAAACGTCAGCCACCTTTTACAGTTCCTCCTGAACCAAAACAACGAGCTTATGCTGTGTTCATGCCAATCTGTGACGTTATACTCGGAGCGGTTTGGGACTTGAATTATGTTTCAATGGCAACACTGTGAATGTCGAAATAAATTTGCAGCAGTCAGGTGGTACAGGTCAGAGCTCTTTAAGTTGTTTGTGTTCATTATTATTGTAATTTTGTGTGCTTTGAGACATGAAATAATTTAATGCTGTCTGACGTTTCATGGGGCTTTGCAGATTCTGCTGTGCATGTTCATTTGTTTTGAAGAAGGTTTGGCTTTGGACGATCTGTAGGGAGGGTGAGATCTCATACTTTCAAAGCTAGCTTGCTATTGCTACTCTGAAAATTGCATAGCCTACCTTTAATAGTAACACTTTATTTGATATTTACACAGTACTTTTAGTATTTGAAGTACATTACAAGTGTCACGGTCATAGTTTCATTGTCTTGTTTAGTTTCTCGTCAAGGTTTTCCTTGTTTCTATTAGCCTGTGTTCTAGTTCTTCATTAGTTGTCATGGTTTAATCATCCAGCCCTGTATATTTTAGCCCTCTGTTACTTCTGCTCAGCGTTCTGCATTAATGTCTGTGTCAAGTTGTTTATTGTTTATATCCATGAAGTTCTATTAAAAGTATTGTTCATTCTGTATCACTCATCTATCTCTTGTATTCAACTGGATTCAACTACATGCTAACTGCTGAAAACAATCGCACATTCAATACAATTAAGTGCAATTTTTCACAAAGGTATATTCATCAACTGCTTATGGAAAAGGTTATGCTAGAGCGGGGGTTCTCGAAGTCTGGACTCGGAGGGAATTCAATCCGGGCCCGAGCCCAGGCCATTTCGTATTTCAAGAGCACTAATTTCCTACTTTAGTAAATGCATGTTAAACTTGTAAATCATCTGTTAAGTTTATTTATGTCTTTTTGGAGATGGTCTGAAATGAAAGCGAAGGCGAGATATTTAAAGATTTCCTGTGTGACGTATTGTTGTCATGACTTCCAGTGAGGACTTCCGGTCGACGTAACTGAGCGACAACTCACCATAGTGAGCATTTGGAAGGGTCATTTTCAAGGAAAAGAAAAGCTGACGAAGAAAATAGAGTTTTCAAAGATGACTGGACGGAGAGGTGATCATTTTGCCCCAATCCGTGCTGTTTGATTTGTAATGAGTTGTGAAGTTGTGAAGTTGTGAAGAGTGGAAATGTCAAACTCCATTATGAAACAAAATACAGATATTTTCGCCACTTTTCCACTGTCGGGCCGAACCGTTTTTAGAATGGTAATGACTGGCTCTAGTTGTTTCAACTAGAGCCTGGAACAGTACGGCATGATTACAAAAACTGTTCTCAGCCCAGAATTCTCGGCACGGTTGTCAAGTAGATGACACAGGTAGGTCGTGCTGGTAGAATTTGTGAAGTGACGTCGCCCCTCAGGATTGGTCACTTGTATGTTGCCTGGCTACCAGTTTCTCTGTAGCTAGCTGCGCTCTATTTGAGCTATCTAAACACAAATTAATAATAAAATTTCAATAAATATCTGATCATCTTCCATAACGCGGTCATTATTTACATCTCATATCATTAGTAAACCGTTGCATTACCAAGTTAACGACAGACACTTTTGTATTACATTACAAATAGCTGCCTTTATCAGCTCCACAGTGTAATATGAAACCGTAACGGTACCAACTGGCCCGGATTGGCACAGAATGGAATGTTAATGCAGTGAGAACTGTTTGGAACAGTGGAAAATTGGACTTTGTCTACCTCTTGTTGTGTTTTGTTCATGAAAAATGCTGACACTTAAAATCAAGCGTAGTGTCAGCGTCAGTCAAGCTGAATCATCAGCTGACTCCCAGGTAACTCACGTCTACCTATAGGAATACTATGCCTATTTCAGCATTTATATATAAGATCCTCAGTATAATCAGCAGATATTGCATTTCTCAGGAGCTAATTACCCTCCTCCATCCCCAACTCCTCCCCTCGTCAGTCAGGATTTGATCTTCTGATTCCCTTGAATCAGACTAAT
Organism: Zacco platypus; assembly: GCA_038088235.1. Lineage (NCBI taxonomy): Eukaryota > Metazoa > Chordata > Actinopteri > Cypriniformes > Xenocyprididae > Zacco > Zacco platypus. Next base: position 9,378,159 of record CM076085.1, on the reverse strand, counting down.
TCTCGAAATATGTGTACATGGTAAATTATTGACATTAATGATATCCGCATGTTGGTTCTGTTCTGTTTACCCTAGGGGTTTTTAAACTTGTTATTAATGTAATCTGAATGCAAAAGGCGCTTTTTTTAAAAAAAATAATAATTTGTGTTGATTTTTTATGCATGTTATTCATGTTTTTTAAAAACTTGTTTTGTAATAACCTTTTGTTCCGGACCTTTGGCATTGATGAAAATTCAGATTTGGACCTTTGAATGTAGACTTTGAGAACATTATCATTATTACATGTAACCACACTGAGAAATAAAGGAAAGCTTGGCATAAAAATGCTAAATGTGTGTGCAAAATTACCTCTGTAATGAGTTTTTCTGTTCTTTGCTTTTAATCATCTTTGTTCTTGCTTGTATAGTTCATAATACACAATTAGGAAAAATTACATATTATCACATAAAATATGAGTTTAATTTTATGGGTGAGAGGTAATAAATTCCAAATCTAATTATTCAGAGTGAGAATTTGTGTATTTGACATACAAGGATGAGACAGTGTATAATTTTTATACGATTAGAAAATATGCCCTCATAAATGTAAAAAATGCCCCTGAAAATCAAGTCCAGGGGGCAAAATAAAAGTTCATTTGTGACATTGGATGGAGGCAGCTCATAAAAGACGAATTACAAAAATACCTTTCAAAATGGTTTGCAATATTCATCCTCGACCTGCGGCCTCCACGTTCAAAACAGTAACACATTAATCTCTGCACAAATACTTTGCATGTGTGACTGACTAATAATTTTTATTATATGCATTAATGCTTCAAGAGGAAACAGACTCTGTCAGGGCCCTTAATTAGGGCTTGGATGTGGATAGTCAGTAAAAGGACAATTTACTAAAAAAAAGGGACTTGTAATTAGAGGATATGCATTAATCATATCTATTTTGTCTTTATTTCAAGCAAAATGACCATTGTGCTTTCCTTGAGCATAGAGGCATTTGTATTCTGATGGCACTTACCCCTTTCCGACTATATTGTGGAGTTATTAAACTTTCATATAAGACTTGAATATAATTGATATCAGTGAATCAAACACAGTAGAACTTTAAGAGGATGAAAACGAATAAAGGCCTGCAGCAGAGACCACTGATTCATGATTATGAGTGGAAGAACAATATATGGAAAAGAATTACACAAATGATCTGTTTAACATGCATTATCAGTCTTTTTAGTTCCTGCATGCCATTTAAATTTTAATACACAGTATATGGGTTCATGAAGTATTGCAAAGCAGATGTAAGTCATTATACTGTATTTATTTAACCATTATACAATCTCACTGACTACTGCTTAATAAGAGCATTAAACACCTTGCGCTCTGTTTCTATTTGCACAGAGACACACATATATATATAACTACCTTTGCAGTTGCGTGATGCAGTCATCTTGACTCTTCATTTGCATTTAATGTCCAGAATCCATAATAATGGCATGATTCTATAGAAATAGTAAGCAAATCTTATATTAAATTGTAGCAAGTACAAACAAGGTTTGTGGGAACCACATTGTGCACATTCAGCCCACACGTGTGCAGCTCGGCAGAAAGATTAGTCAAAAGACTCCCTGCATACAGACCAGGCAGAATCGCTGTCAAACGCTGCGTCCGCTGGCCTGCAGTCTAATGTCCTCACATCACTCTCTACAGATCTAACAATACGAGGACACAGCCTGAGCACAAGCACCATCTGCACCATCTCTCTATCGCTCTCGCTTTATTTCAAGCCTACTGGACTTCATTCACAGCTCGTCCTTTGAGAGTCAAATCAGATAATAGAATCTTTGTATGAGGGTCTGGGGTTAGATAGAAGGGTGCTCTGGACAGTTTACTCTTTAAATGCAAGTTCTGTGTGTGTGTGTGTGTGTGTGTGTGTGTGTGTAGGTGTGTGTGTGTTTGTGTGTGTGTGTGTGAGTTTGAGTCTTATGGGTCAATATCTAATTAGGGCTTAAGTGCGGAGAGTAATAGATCAGAAACAAACTAATCATAGTATGGGCATCTCTGCTTGCTACTAGGTCACAAGGGCAAACACAAATTCACAAATGAGGGTGGCCAATATTATATTCTTACTTAAAGTATAATGTGTGTATTAATTTCTATAACTTAGTAGAAAGCCATGAGTAATAACGATTGTGGTGAGTTTGCACAACCAATGAAAAGTAATTTTGCAAAGTGAAGTTAAAAAACAGTAATATTGTGAAATAATACAATTAAAATAACAGTAACATACCTTATTATGTTATAAAATAACTTATTAATGAAATAAATAAAATAACTGTTTTTACATCAACATATTTTAAAATGTAATTTAATTCTTTGATGTAAAGCTGACTTTTCGCCATTATTACTAATTCTAATATGCTGATTTGCTGCTCAAGAAATATTTCTTATTATTATCAACGTTGAAAACAGTTTTCCACAAATATAGGAAGCAGTACACTTTTTTTAGAATGTTTGAAAATTTGTTTACACTTTACAGTAAGATTCAATTTAATCCATTTAATAACTATCATGGACTTGCTTTTTCATAATTTATTAATATTAACATTCATTTATTGGTATAGGCTACTATTTTTCATCAGTAGGTGTCACAATTATGTTCTGTTAGTTTCTCTTTCATGGACTTTTAGTTTGTTTATAGTTTCAGTTTTCCGCCTTTCGTTAGCTTCCATGGACACTCATTAATTATCACAGCTGTTTGTTATTAGTTCCACACCATTGTGTATTTAAGTCCCTCCTTGTGCACTCTTCATTTGTCCAGTGTTGTTTGTGTTGTTAAATGCTGTACATTGCTATTGGATTACTTCAGTTTGTTTTTATCATGAATACTTTGTTCTGAAATCTTTTTGGATCATCAGCATCTGGACTACAATGTCACAGCTATGTACTTCATGTTAATTTATGGTACCAAATGCATTAACTAAATGTTAAAGAATTTAACTTTACTGCAAAGTGCTTCTGAAATGTAAAGTTTGGTCTATTTTAGTTTTACATGATCTATTTTCCTCTAAACTCTTAAAAATAAAGGTTTCAAACATTTTTTTTTCATTTTATATTCAATTAAATAAATATATGCGCTGAGTGAAACTCAACACTTTAATTATTTATATTCGTGCATGTTTCATGTTTTTTCCAGCGTCTCAGAGTGGCTCTGTAAATGCTGTTCCAAACAAACTCAGTCGCTGTATGTGCTGTTTGAGTTTCCAAAATACAGTCTGTCGCGCTTTGTTTCATAGCAAAATGTTGTACCGTTATCATTTACATGCGTGGAACGCATCTCAGCAGCTCTGTTAAAATCCATCTCTGGATATGCTGTGAAATTGGGTTGCTTGGTTATATAAGAGAGTATTTTTTGTAATACATAATGTACAAAAGTTCATTGTTTATATTTGGTAGCCTATATTACATTATGTATTTAGTGTTGTTCAATAAAACCAAATGATTTATTGATTTTTATACTTTATTTGTAACAATTATAATTGCATCATTGTAATTATATATGCATTTTAAGTCCTTTAAAGGCTATTTTTCACTTAGTTCTATTTATAAACACACGGTTACTCGATTAATCATCTAAATAATCGACTGATTGAAATATCGTCTATCATCTTGTCTCGTGAGCTTAGTGTGTCTTCACACACAACCCTAATAAAATCTAATTTCCCAACAACGAAATTGTTGCCAGTGAAAACACTGAGTGGCAGGTAAGTTTGGAAAACCACTCGCCACAGTGGCTGCTGAGCAAAAAAAAGTTAATGTCGAGCCCCTGTTTACATCAAAAGACAAAAAAAAAAAACACAAGCATAGACGCTTGGAGAAATAAAGGGCCAAAACATTTTTGCTGTGCTGTCTGCTTTTAGTATTTTATATTTCACTTGTATAAAGCGTATATAGACCCTGTCACACAGCACAACAGCTGTTTCATATTCTAATAAAGCTTTCAACATGAGTTAGTGCTCTAATTTGGTAAGTACACACTCGTAACGCGTTTAAAGGCCGCTGCGGCAAACGCGTGTTAAGTGTGAGGTTGTTAACTCCTCTGCTGTTTTTTACTCTCTAAGCACTTCAGCAAACACACACACACACACATTAAAGTCAATTACAATAATTGCTTAATCAATTGTTCGAGGCGGCATGCGTGTGTGATGGAAAGGTGAAGGAGAGAAGGCAGATGATTGACCCCAAAGCTTATTTGCGCTGATGAAGCCGGAATAATTCACAATGGTCTCTCCACACTAAGAAAGGAGGAAAAAAGATGTGTTTATTACCAAAATCTGTCAGGCAGGTACACAACACTCACATCAGCACCCAGACGCCCGTGGGAAGACGCTGAGACACGGAGAAAGTAGAGAAAATGATGATAAAATGAGAGCGAAATCACAATATGATTATTCCCACCAAAGTCATATGAGATCTGATTGAGCCACGGATGGCCGCAGGAAATGGCAGACATCCTGTCGCTTTGTCAACTACTCTGTGACGTAAAGCAGAGAAACAACAGGAGCGAATGAGACGTCAGACAGTTTGTACTTATTACTTTGACAGTGTTCTGACATTAATAAGGCTTCATTCACACACTTAGTGCTTGGGATTGACACCCATATTTGCTAACAGCTGTGACTTTCCAATTGTGCTGTTCATCTAACAGCACATAGGAACAGATTGAACATAGTCTGTGAGATTCCAAGTCCTTTTGTATTTTTGTGACAGCATGAAATTTGAATATAGTAAAACATAAATATTGTGATCTATATCCGAGTGAAACGGCTTGTGGAGCAAGAATAAATGTAGGGCGAGACTTGATTTTATACATGGGGAATTGAATGGATCATTGGTTGGTTGTGGTTTGCTATTGGTGACAGGTTGTCTTGACAGTTTATCATTTAGAATAGACTCTGCAATATTCCATAAAAAGGGTGACTAATAGAAATCACCACACTTCCCCAGTTGATCAATCACAGTACAAGTTTTCTGAAATGATACATTTAAATATACAATTGAGAATTAAACATACACTAATTTGCATACATTTCCAGAACAGAAATCTGAAAATTGGATAAAGCCAGGTTCAAAATTCGTGTTTGATTTTGCTGACACATTCGTTTTTATAGCTGGGATTTCGGTTCTCTCTCTCTTTTTAGGTTTTAGATCTCCAAGTCCGAGAACTACGTTTCTCAGGGTGGTTTAGGATTCGACCACAATGAGGATACAACTGTCCCTGGCTCGAGTGGATTCCATTCAGTAGGCAGTCTAAGGTTAGGCCAGTAGATTTCCATCTGACATGACATGGTGGCTCAAAAACAAGGTGTTTGATCCCCTACTAAAAACCATGTTTAATGTAAGGGTTATGCACTGAGCTCTTCATCCCCTGTCTATATGGAGGAGTCCCCGATTTCTAACCTTTGGGTCCCTCTCTATAGGCGTGTTTCCATCGCAAGATCATCATGACGGATGGCTCACTCACAGGTTGGGGTGCTGTCATGGACGGATGCCCAACCCTGGGTCTTTTGAAAAGCCCTCATCTCTCTTGATGCATCAACTGCCTGGGGATGGGGGCTGTGTTTTTAGCACTAAAACACTTCCTCCCAGGAATGAGTTGGTGCAGATGGGCAACACATCAGTAGTCGCCAACATAAATCACCAGGGCGCTGTACATTCACACCCCCGGTTCAGGCTGGTGCAGCAGATTCTGCTCTGCTCTCCCTGCAGTTTACATCCCAGGATACCTCCGTTTGGGAACAGAGATCCTGTTGAAGCAGTGGCTGAAGCCCAGGGATTGTTGACTCCAACCTCAAATAGTGGTGTCCATCTGGCAGAGTTTCAGCAGAGTGGAAGTGGACTTGTTTGCCTCAGAAGAGTCAACCCACTGTCCCCTCTGGTTCTCTCTCAACCCTTCAGCTCCTCTGGGGCTGGATGCTATGGTATAGATGTAGCTGAGGCAAAGTCTGTACGCCTTTCTCCGATTACTCTGCTCCTGGGAGTTCTGCCATGGGTCCATCAGAAGGGGTTGCAACTAATATTAGTAGCCTAGTTTTGGCCTTTTCTTTAAAGATCATCTTTCAGCTGGACTGAGCCCTGCTACAATCATAGGGGATTTGGTGAGTAAACATGTCCTGGTGTCCAGTTTCTTGCATGATTTATGCATTCATTTGGCAGACGCTTTTATCCAAAGCGACTTACAAGGGGAGCAACTAGGGGTTAGGTGCCTTGCTCAAGGGGATCTTAGCCATGGTATCGAAGGTGGAGAGAGTGCTGTTCATTCACAATCCCCACCTTCAATTCCTGCCAGCGTGGGAATCTAACTAGCAACCTTCACGCTACAAGCCCAACTAGGGCTCTCTCATTTGTATTAGAAGAGTTGTCAGATGCTCCCTTCTAACCCTTTGAGTCAGCCTCAGAGAAGCTTCTGATTTTCAAGGATGTTTTGCTGATTGCCATTATCTCTCTAAAAAGGGTAAGGGACTTGCAGGCCCTCCTGCCTGGATAATGCCCCTGGACTGATCAAGATGTTACTGTACCTTAGGCCATATTAAATCCCAAAGGTGCCTTCACAATTTCATCTTGTCATTCTTCAAGCCTTCTCTCCTCCACGGTTTGAAACTCAGGAGCAGGAGAAACTTAACAAGTTGTGTACAGTCAGCACTCTTAGGATTACGTCCACTGCTCAGGCCATTGCCATAAATCTGATCAACTTTTTGTCTGCTCTGAGGACAGCAACCGAGGTTCCACTGTTTCTAAGCAGACTATATCTCACTGGGGTTCAAATGCGGTTTCTTTGATCTATGAGACACGCAGAGTTGCTTCGCCTCTAGGAGTCAGGGCGCATTCTTCCAGAAGCGTAGCTGCTTCTAAGGAGCTAGCAAAAGGTACGTCCTAGCGGGATGTTGGTGCTGCAGCAGGCTGCCCAGGTAAAAAAGTACACTTCCATAATGAACTTAAAGTGCTCTATTTTCGTGCCTGTATAGTGTCTTGCCTTAAAAGACAATCTTTTACTTAGACAGTGTAATAGTAATGTTCAACAGTACACACATTACAGGAGAATTATCTATGCCATTGCTTTGCAATTTACAGTACTCGGTTATGTCTTAAATTAATGTGAAAAGTTTGGTGAAAACTGGATATGTACCTGTAAATTCTTCTTCCTTGTCTTGTCAATGGTCGGTCACTCCTTAGGAGTATTACCGCCACCTACTGTATAGCTTACATCCAGAAACACATGGACGGAAAGGCATCATTAAAAAGACACTCGCTGTCCTTTTTGCACTTTTAGGCAAACTGCTCTTTTAGGGAAAATGCCCAAGGGGGAATTGCTGCCCTTATCCATGCAAACCGCTGGCGAAACACCACTGAATGCGGCGTAGACTTCCTTGTAGAACGACCACTCACTCTAAGGCAAAAAATCTGAATGAGTGGATGCGTGCCGCCAACTTATATACCCTTATGTACGGGGGAGTGGCTCGGCATGCAAATTCCACTCGCCAATTCCATTGGCCGTTTTTCTAAAACTCAGAGGTGATTAGGGTTCCCAAGTGAGACCCTATTTGTCAGTCTTTGTCAGTCCTATTTGAATATCTCTGTTCCCTCCATCAAGGAGTTAGAGTCACATCAGTAACCAAGACATTACATGCACGACTTTTCATACTTTTCATTATATACAAGACATTTTTCAAATACTGATCATGTTCATGTTGCATTTAGTAAATTATAACGAAAATCTGCTGAGATCTATTAAAAAATTCAGATGCAATTTAAAAAGGCTATCATTAATCCTCCGAAAAGGGACAAAAACATAATTTAAAAGAGGGATGATGGTTGTTCTTTTTTTTTTAAAGTCATTATAGTTCATTTATTTGAAGAGAATATTTTTATATTTTATATATTTGTACATTTAAGAAAGAGAAACATTTACACAAAGAATTACAAATACAAGATTCATATTCACATCACATTTAGTTGATATGTTTATTTATTTTTCTATTTTTATAATAAATAAATAATAATAAAGGGTTTGAAATTAACTTCCCAATTAATTTGGCTACTAAATTAAGTGAGCAGCCATTCAGAACTTGTACTAGCCAACACAAAAATATCTAAAATAAACCAGATAATCAAAGTCACATATTAGATTTAAATATATTTATTATTAAATCTGATTCTGAATCAATGTATTGCTTTCAGCTTTAGGACAGTCAATCACTGTTTGCAGATACTATTCAAATAAAATAAAATGGAAATAAAAAGAAAATTCTCAATGACTTCTCTTAAAATTGCCATGTGTTTACCTGCACGTAGCAATAAAGACGCTAGGGCAGTTTTTGCCCAAAAGTCTTGGCATTTATGAGAGTGGGTTGGAAAAAGTGGCCTCTTAATTGTCTCCTGTGGGGCTCTGGTGAACCGGCCGCACAACAGACAGGAAGGACCGTGCCGTCATTATTGGACAAGATTTTCACACACTGGTCATGTTATTCTGGACTTGATTCAAGGCAGTATTCCAAAACATTGAATCTAATTACAATAGAGGCAAAAGTTCACATCAAGAATGAACAAAGTGGTGTGAATCACGTCACCTGAAGGTTTCTGAAGAGCATTTTTTAGCGATGCCATGCAAAGTTAAAGAACTTTTTTAAGAATAATAACCCACCGGATTGGCTAGTGTGTTGATATGCATTACCACCACAGTGGATTTTCGCCCGCATCTGGCCGGTGTTAATTTCAAACTCTGATAGTAGTCATCAGTGCCAGTCCTGGACTTCTGGGGGGCCTAAGCAAAACCCTCTCAGTGCATTCATAAAACCCCAAAATGACCCCCAACCCCTTAATCTGTTCTTTCAGAGCAGTTTCACAATAAAAAAGAATGGAATTACAAACAAAAATACATGCAATAGAAAATAATACATATGAAATAAACAATTTAGCCTTCTACTAATGATAGTATACAATACAGAAACTGAATAAAGTAATCAAATGTAAATAAATAAATAAAATAAAACACTGCATAGACTTCACTGTATGAAATAACTATAGGCCTACATTGATTCTTATTAAATTTACAAAAATTATTCAGTGAAGAGCACTGAATGATTCTCTCATTTTCTTTTGTTGTTTCATTAACATTAAATGACAGTGACAGCTGCAGATTTATTGGCTGCTGTAACTTTAAGACCAAATGCACAAATCTTATACACTGACAAGCATTCGATTTCTTTCCCAACTGTATGTTCACTTAAAACACAACTGACTGTGTTTAAGTGAAACTTGCCCATCCCTGAGTATACACACAAAATTGGTCAAAATGTTCATCTAGGCAAGTTCGGTCCAAGAGAGCTACTGTCCTGCAGAGTTTAGCTCCAACCCTGGAAAAAAAACCTAAAAAAAAAAACCTGCCTATAGCCTTAGTAATCCGGAAGAGCTTGATAAGCTTGTTCAGGTGTGTTTGATTAAGGTTGGAGCTAAACTATGCAGGACAGCGGCTCTCTTGGACTGAACTTGCCTACATTCGTTTAAGCACACACCTCTACTTGTCCATGTTTCTCTCGGATTGACTCGGATCGAATGCACAGAAAGAGTCTCTTTCACAGCTCAATAAGCTTTTAACTTTTTTTTTTTTTTTTTAGTATCGAGCACGTCCGGCAAGAAACTGTACAAAAGTTGCATTACACGATTAGACTGATTCGAACGTGATGTAAGAAGGGAGACAGACCTCCGGTTTAAAAGAAAGGATCGGAATGTAGCATTGTGTTTTCATAGTCGCTGGAAGCCAAAATCAACAACGAAACTGAAATTCTATTACTCGCTCAGCCCTATTCATTAAATCATCTTTGAGGGGGCCTGATACAACTTCCATACTTCGCATATAGGGAGGAGAAGCTCTGGTAAATGTAAATAATGACAAAATCGTAATTTGTGGGTAAACTATCCATCTAGCTAGTTTTGCATGACCTTTGACCTGTCTACTTAGTCTGCTTCGAAATTACCATTGGAAGTCATGGGCACTAAGTATAATCTTATCTAATAAAATGCAATCTTTCTCTCTCTTCTGTGATGTCATGATGAATTTTAGAAAGCCAAGCGTGACTGTAAAGCAGGACCATCAAGCATCGCTGATGTCTCCCAGTGCGCTGATTAAATATTAATGTCAGCACACTCCAAGGAGAATCATTCGCTCATAATTTTTACTCTAGATTGCATCTTAGCAGGGACGCGGTGCTGCCGGAATGCTTATTTTTTCAGCATTGGTAATTTCTAGACTGTTCACAAAGAAGGGATTGTTAGTCTCTAAATCAGACCAGGAGACACTCGAATTTGTCCTTGCATGAGATGTTTTCAGTGTGAAAAACTGGCAATTGTTGGTGTGATATCTTTTTTTTTTCATTTTATGATGTCTTTATCGATTTATTGGGCTCATATGCTCGGTTCAGCTGATTTGAAATAGCAGGGGTCACATTTCAGAAGAAACTAGAATTTCACTATGACACACAGCAAAAACCGAAGGGAAATGCCGCATATACTGTAAGAAGACCACTATGTATGATAATTTAGTTTACCCCACTGGGAATGACATGCAGAAATGTTGAATGTATTTTCATTAATTTCATTCTTTCATTGGTTTGAGAGAATAGAAAGTAACCAAACACCTTCTGTTTTTTTTGTGTGGAGTTTATAGTCACAAACCATTATAAATTTACATTAGCTTTTGAAAATAATGCAAGCACTAATGGTTGCAGGTCATGAAATGAAGATTGATGATTGGATATTGATGGATTGTGCCAATGATTGTGTTTGGCCTCTGGCCAACTGACTGACAGGATGTTTGACAGCATTTCCTTTCTGCTTGACTGACACTATTCTGTAACTTTCCACTTGACAGGTTGCATGTACCTGGATCAAATTTGTAATCTTTACAGCAATCTGGCCTTTAGCAGTCCACAACTGAAAGCACACGATAACAAGTCAATACTGCAGTGCAACAGAAACAGAGTTCAGGCACTGCAGACCTTAGGATTAAATGATACATATAAAACAGATCTATTGAATGCTGAAAAAGTGAAAAAGAAGACCCAAGTTTGGTTTGAAGACGTGGTTTCTCTCACCATTCTTGATTTCTAACAAGCACTCACTGTGCTCACCTTATTTTTGTGGCTAACAGAGCAGAAACAAAAGCTGCTGCTCTCCGTATGTTTTTCTGTCGTCTCCAGTTGTCTCCATATGTAAATTGTGTGAGCTGATTTCCTCTATTAGATCTAAAGATCTGAAAAAGCTAAAACATTTACCCACCCATAGACCCTCCGTTCAAAGAAATCGGGACAGAAGTGGTTGAAAATGGTGAAAAGAGACAGATTAAAACACCAGGTGTAAACGGGAATGTGTGTCCCTCGTCCTGTGTTCCGATTGACCAAAACGCATCTTAAGACTATACTTAATTTCATCTGTAAAAGAATGAACTACACATGCCAGGAATCATTGCAAACAGTGTAATCGCATCATAAATTAAAGTATTTTTAATAGCATATTTTATGAAACTTTTGCAAACTATTCAAATACATTGAAAGTATAGGGAGGCTGTCATCTTTCGCAATGCTTTATGGGAGTGATGGATCCCTCTTTAGGTTTGTGTGTAGTATAGATCTCGCTGGAATCAGGCTTTATTTTCATTAACTAAAACTTTTTCTTTATTTAAAGTCGAAACAAAATGAACATTAACTGAAATAAAAGAATTGAATAAATTAATTATATAAAATAACACTGCTGGAGAGAAAGTTAAATGAAATGGGTTCATAGATGTTAATTTACACTAATTACATGACACTATTTACACTATCATCTCTCAATGCATTGGAATGTGGCTTTTTTTTTTTACAGTAATGTGTTCTACTAGAAAGAGACCAACATGAATACTTGTACTCACATTGATCACACTAATATACCATGGTTTGGCATCAAAGTTATGATGTGAAACACAATCTGTGAGGGCAAAAAGGGGGACGAGATTGAACTTGACTTCTGCTTGAGCAATTGAACCAAGTGTGAAAGCAGACTTAATCTCGCAGAGGTGAATGACCCAATCAGATTCTGCAAAAATGTCCTTCAAAGACACATTTCTTGATTTAACTGTGGCATGAAAAACTCTCCAGCCAAGGTCACCTCAATCAAGATCCTCTTCTGAAGCATTTCCAGCCTGATTTCAGCACCACACAAGAGAGAAACAAATCAGCTGTAAAACATTTCGAGCCGGGTGACAATCTACAATTACACTGAGTGGCTGAGAGCAGTTTAATTCTGGGGATCCACACCCACAGAGTGACTCTGTCAAATTAATGTGATATTAAAGTCTCACGGTGTCACTGCTGCAACATTATCTAAAGCCAGGTTCACACTGTATTTTTTAAAGAAAAGCCATGATAAAATCTAACAATAGAGATTTTTTGTGTGTGTGTTTGTTAGCCACCATTTCTATCCCATTTATATATATATATAAATGTTAATATAATATATAATGTATAATGTATTATAATTTATTTATTTATTTTTTTTTTAATTGCTATTAAATACAAATTAGATGAACTTTAGAGTGTTATTTGACCAACTTAAAGTAGGGCTTGAGTACATCTTTATACACGGCAGTGGTTCAGTGGTTCATATACGTTGTCTACAAACCGGAAGGTTGGTGGTTCAATCCCTGGTTCCACCTGACCAATTGCTGAGGTGTCCATGAGCAAGACACCTAACCCCAGCTGCTCCTGACGAGCTGGATGGTGCCTTTCACGGCTGACGCCACCGTTGGTGTATGAATGAATGGGTGTATGTGAGGCAAATTTTAAAGTGCTTTGGTGGCCATAGGTCTGTGAAAGCACTATATAAATACAGTCCATTTACTTATGTTGCCCTTTGAATTGTTAAAGCTACTTTCAAATATGGACTGCTATTTTGATACACCATGAATATGAACTAAAATATTTTAACATACCATCTCTGTATTAACAAAAACAGTATTTAGTTACCATTTGGGTTGAGGTGTACTACAAGTGGTAACTAAATACATTTTTAATAGAGAGGTATAGTTAAAAGCACATATTAGTTCATATTCATGGTGTCTCAAAATAGCACAGTTGAGTACACTTAGATGTTCTTATGATTATCTGAAGAAGTACTAAAGAAGAATTTTTAGTATAGTAAGTACAAAATTAGTGTGTTAAAATAGAGCACTTTAAGGACATTATTGAAGTGTACTTTTTTCACCCAGGAAATGATGCTCCCACAATGTTTGATTTTTTTATTTTTTTTTTAAATCCATGTTGCCTTAACATTTGCATAACCAAGAAAAGACATTTAAAAAACATTCAGAGAACATTCAAAAATAGCTTTCTCATAACCTGATGGGAACATCCTTAAAACATATTTTTGTTAGCTTGGAAGTAACTTGTTGCTTGACATGCAACAGTTTCAAATAGCTTCTAAACATTACAAGTGTAACATTTAACATCCCAGAAACATTTATCGATCACAAAAAATCCAATGTTTACTGAAGAAAAGAGATCTCATATCCTGTGATGCTTGGGGAAAGAAAGGGAAGGGTGACATGAAGGTTGTGATGGGATGTTCGCTACTTCTAAATGAACTGCTCATACTGATCATACTGACTGCAGAGCCGAAGGCCTGACAAAACATTTAGTCCTACCCCTTTACCAAACACACACACACACACACACACACACACACACACACACACACACACTCACAAACACAAACACACACTTGCTAGTATTGGATCTGTCACCCTCCATTGGTTGGGCGCTGGGCCAATGTCAAACTCATTTTAGCCACGCTGTTGTTCCTCTGCGGTGTCCTCTTGCTCTCAGAGCACATCCCACACACACACACACACACACACGCACACACGCACACACACACACACACACACACACACACCACTCGGCTTACTGACGGATTCACATATTCATAACCTCCTTAGAATGAGGATCTAAACTCATGCATAAACATGAATAGGATCTCGATAGTGGAATGAAAGATGGCTGTGGTCGCAGACGCCTAGGATGTGGATCACATACAGGTTAAAATATTCATCTATGACAAATACAGTATAATACAGTAGTATCTCACCTTGAGCTAATGTCACAATGGAAACCATATTAAAGGGTTAGTTCACCCAAAAATGAAGATTCTGTCATTAATTCCTCTCCCTCATGTCGTTCCACACCCGTAAGACCTTCGTTCATCTTCGGCACACAAACTAAGATATTTTTGATGAAATCCGATGGCTTAGTGAGGCCTCTATTGCCAGCAAGAGAATGAAGACTTTCAATTGACCAAAAAGCTACTAAAAACATATTTAAAACAGTTCACGTGACTACAGTGGTTCAACCTTAATGTTATTAAGCGACAAGAATACTTTTAGTGCAACAAAAATAACGACTTTATTAAACAAAATCGAGTGATAAGCACTTTCAAAACACAGATTCATGAAGCTTCGAAGCTTTATTAATTTTTTGTTTCGAATCAGGGGTTTGGGGAGTGTATCAAACTGCCAAAGTCACATGAACCACTGAAATTTCGAAACACTACTGAAATCACTTCACTTTGGCAGTTTGATACACACTCCAAACCACTGATTCACCACAAAACCTTCGTAAAGCTTTATAATGGGCTGAACTCTCTCTCTCCAGTTTTTCTCAAGGAAAGACCATAATTTATGACATGGTAAATTAGGTTGGCTCTGATGTCATTTGAAACTCTTCTGTACCCTATCCTTCTACCTCTCCTTTTCCTACATCCACAGTTCTTCTTGCTTCATCTCCTCTTTCTTTCCCCTAATCTTTTTCTCCCTCTTTCACTGTTCCTCTATCCTCTCAATATTACCCTTCCTATATCCTCTCCAAAAACTCTCTCTCTTACACCTCTTCCTTTTCCCATTCTTCTACTGTTTTTCTTTTTTTAGTTTTTGTAATTGAGATACAATTAGGAAATTTGCATGCCTGTGTTGTGTATATTACTAACACAGCAGATATTTATTTGAGGCTAATTGAGAATATTCAAAGTGCAACTGAGAATTCAACAAATAACAGAGTTTTGTATGATCCATTTGAATTGTAATTTGCATGAAGTGAAGGAAAATATAGCCTATATATGACATTATGAAACATATATTAATATAAATAATTATGAAAGATATTACATTATGATATGATGTGTTTGTGTGTTCAATATATTTATGCACATGCAGTACCATATCATATCACATGTACATCTATATTTTATGAAGTGTATTATTGAATATGAAATTACATACATTATGATTTAGAAGTAAATATATTGTCACAATTCTTTTTGTAGTATTCAATATATTTAATGTTATTTACACAGTATATTATTGTGTATATTTTCTAGTTTACCATTAAAAAAATTTATATATCAATTATTCATATATTCGGAAATATATTTTCCTAATATATATATATATATATAGGCACATTTTCCTGGGTTGTTTTCGCTTTTGATACTTAGTTGAAAAGAACCCATTTATTTCTTTGTGGGATTCGCTCCACTAAACTATGCTGCTTTATGTGCTGACGTAAGAGCAAGCATCAGCAAAGATGAAATTAACATTTTTATAACATCAAAACATGGTGAGTTTCTCAGGCTAATGTGTACTTTAAACACTGCATGAATGTCAAACCATGAACGTGATTTCACAGCGAGTAAAACGAATGACAAACATCATGCATGAAGATGATAATTAACTTTCAGTCGTTCCACTTCTCTGTTACGTGGGGAGTGGAAGATTCCTTAAATATTGAATTTATTCTCACAGCAGGTGTGACATTGAAGCGTTACTCAGGTGCAGTGAGACGCCAAAACACTCATGCCGAGTACTGACACATTCAGAGTCCTCAAACTGTGATTTACCTGCAGGGTCGTGAACCTGGAGCAGCATCCAGCAAACTGTAACGTTTAGCAGGGCTGAGTAGAAACCAGGATCCAACTGCAGCAGTCTTTATTTTAATTAAGCAAAACAAGAAGATGATCCAAGGAACGACACAAATGTGACAGTGTTGTGTAACAAAACAAAGCGAGAATAGATGCACATCAGTAGTCTCCAACCAGAGTTCAGCTCCAACCCAAACCAAACATACCTGAAGCACCTAATCAAGGTGTTCAGGGTTACTTGAAAACTACAGGTAGGTGTGTTGAAGCAGTGTTAGAATTGAAATCTGCAGGAAGGTTGCCCTCCTGGAGCAGGGCTGGAGACACCTGATGTACCTGCATAATAAGAAATAAACTAGACATGAGTGAGGAACATAACCAGTAGAAGGGAGGACCATAACCATTAACCAGAGAAACAAATGAGAAAATACTTAGTAACCAAGGAAACAGGAAATAAACAGAAAAAAAATATTAACAAGGAACAGCTGAACAAAATGAATACCATATTTAAGAGTCCTTCTGAACTGACACAATGATTCTGCAGGCAACGTTTGCGCATGAAGGTACCTCAAGAAACTTATTTCGGACAGACTTTTGAGGCCGTCCTAAACCTATATGGATTTATTTGTTCTGCTGAACACAAAAGAAGATATTTGGAAGAATATCAGTAAACAAACAGATCTCGCCCCCCATTGACAACCATAGTATTTAATTTCCTATTATGGTAGTCAGTTGTTTCGGATCAGCCCAAGCCGTTTCTCATCGCTATGAAATGCAGACAAAACGGCGGCTCGAAACACCCAACCGCTTCATGAACATAGGATACGCAAACTACATCTCTCAGTTGGATAAAGAAAATCAGAGTTGCTAAAAAGGTTTTAATGGATGACGATTTTAATGAGGGACAAAATTAAAGACGATTACAGCGATACACAGGAGTCGTGCACTAGTCATGTGCAAGTCCGTTATTATTGATTGGCAAACAAACTGCATGTGCACTCTCGGCACACTGACCGCTAACATCGCATTTCTGCATGAACACAGGTCATGTTGGCATAGATGTCAAAATTAATGTACTGTGATCTTCGGCGAGCATCCATTATAAAACACTCACAGACTATCAAAGGCAGCGAAGGATACATATGCTGCCTTCAAATATCGATCAAATGAAGGCACCTCATGAGACAGGAGGTGTAACTAACTTTGGATTCAGACGTGCCTTGATGCCTTCCTACCTTGTAATGTGTCTTCCGAAAGCAGCATTTTTCAGTTTGTCGGATGCAGCCACAGCTACACGAGAAAGATAGCACAAATCAATGAACAAAAGACACAACTGAGAAAGAAAGTGTCACATTTTCAGTTTGTTTAGAGTTTGATTTTGGTCTGTTCTCATATTTTTTTATGAGATTTCTAATTTCATTTTTCATATTATTTTATTGAATTTCACTAATTAAGAAACAAAAATAAACACAAATATAAATACATATGTACACATATATACATGTATGCATACATACAAAAGTCTGAAAAATAAATAAACAAATAAATAAAATATTCCACCAGCCCTGAGCCTAATATTCTACGGAAAGACAGTAAAATGCTGTCAACTTTATACTTTTTAGTTTCATTGTCAGATTTCTAGTATGATAATTACTGTTTGTGACCATGGTAACTAATTGATTAGGTTCCTCATTTTCAGGTCTTTGTTAAATAATGTTGCGCAATGTTGGTTGTTCTGTTCCTGATCTTGTTCCTGTTTCTGAGGTTTTGCGTTGTGAAGATTGTGAGTAATAATATTTTGACTGCTGCACGTATATCCTGCAATCAACACTGACAGAAGAACTGAAGATGGACCACATGTGCCTCACTCACTTTCCAGACCAATTGCTGCATATATACTACTTGACCAGTTTTGGAAGGCATGCCTATCCAGTGTGGGTCCTAGGGAGAGTTTTTGGAGAGAGTGATGGAAAACCATAGAGCTATCAACACCAGCTGCCCAGTGGAGGATTATAGCCCCTCTCCCACCGCTGCGATCTAGAATCCGCTTGTAACAAAGTTCTTAAGAACGGGAAGAAGGAGGCGGGAACCGGCGAACGTTCAACAAACTTTAATACCAAATAAAACGAAAGTAGAAGGGCGGCAGTTCCTCACGGCGACTGCCGCCCACACCAACAAAATAAAACACAACATAACTTCCAGGCCTGGTCCTCTCTCGTCCTTCACTGTCGTCGCTCCTCCTTTATGCTTCCGGAGCTCCTCCGTGAGAGATACGAGACCGGTGCGCCGAGCACCTGAAGCTCGTTAACACTCGCGTCACCGGCCTCGCACCGTTCCCTCACGGCTCTCGCCCGCCCTGCTCGTCACATACCCCCATCGCCCCTCGCAGGCCGGGGGGTACCCACGAGGCTGCGCCTACTCCCCCCGGGGGCCAGTCTTGGCGGCCACAGCGCCTGGGGGTAAGGACAGACGAGACGAGAGAAAAGGAGACGGAAGCACAAGGAGCGACAAGGACGAGAGAGTGGAGAGAGGAAAACAAACAAAAAAAAAAATTCTTGATCCGGCTCCCCGACACACTGCCGCTCGGTCCTCAGCCCGCCGAGAGGCTCTTCCTCGCGGTGCCATGCGATGGCACTGGACGCTCGGTGGACGGCCCAATCCTCCTCCGCCCCCTGGTGGCCGGCGATGGCTCCTCCGCATGAGGGCAGCCGGCAGCGAGCCCGCCGTTCCCTGCTCCTCCCCGCTCCGGCGGCAGGCAGCAGGCTTTGGCCCACGGCGAACGGCGGCTCCTCTGCTCCCTCCTGGACGGCCGCCACCCCACCTCGTCCCAGGGGCGCGGCAGCGAGCTTTCCGTCTCACCGATTTCTCACTCCCTTGCTCCAGTACCACCGCTTCGGGCAGCCACTCGCGGTCTTCTCTCCCGCGCTGCCCGACCTCCTCAGCACCGCGATCCCCCTCAGCAGCGAGGGCTCTTCGACAGCATGTCCCTCCTTCCTTACGGCGACTGCCGCCCACACCAACAAAATAAAACACAACATAACTTCCAGGCCTGGTCCTCTCTCGTCCTTCACTGTCGTCGCTCCCCCTTTATGCTTCCGGAGCTCCTCCGTGAGAGATACGAGACCGGTGCGCCGAGCATCTGAAGCTCGTTAACACTCGCGTCACCGGCCTCGCGCCGTTCCCTCACGGCTCTCGCCCGCCCTGCTCGTCACACCGCTCCAGAGAGTGAAATCCCCGAATCCACTCCACTGAGTGAAATTCCCAAATCTGCTTCAGAGTTAGTGTCAGTCCTTACAAGAGTCCAGTGATTATTGCAGCCCCTGACCAGAGTCAAGTGATGGCTCCTGCCCCCGAGTTCAGCCCAGAGGAGGTTCTGTCCCCGAGTTTAGCCCAGAGGTGGCTCCAGCCCCTGACCAGAGTCAAGCGAAGGCTCCAACCCCTGAGTACAGCCTAGTGAAGGCTCCAGTCCCTGAATGCAGCCTAGTGTTGGCTCCAGCCCTTAAACCTGTCCCAGAGTATGCTCTAGCCCCAGAGTTAGAATTTCAGAGACTGTTGAAACGTCAGTTATGGCTCTGGTTATTATGTGTGTTTGGGATACACACATACACCCTCTTCAGCCCCAAAGCACAGTGCAGAGCCCGCTTCAGCCCCAGAGCTCAGCCCAAAGCCCGCTTCAGCCCAAAGCCCGCTTCAGCCCCAGACCTCAGTCCAGAGCCTGCTTCAGCCCCAGAGCTCAGCCCAGAGCCCGCTTCATCCCCAGAGCTCAGTCCAGAGCCCACTTCAGCCTCAGAGCTCAGCCCAGAGACTGCTTCATCCCCTGAACTCAGTCCAGAGCCCGCTTCAGCCCCAGAGCTCAGCCCAGAGCCCGCTTCAGCCCCAGAGCTCAGTCCAGAGCTCAGTCCAGAGCCCACTTCAGCCCCAGAGCTCAGTCCAGAGCCCGCTTCAGCCCCAGAGCTCAGCCCAAAGCCATTTCAGCCCCATAGCTCAGCCCAGAGCCCACTTCAGCCCGAGAGCTCAGCCCAAAACCATCTTCAGCCCCAGAGCTCAGCCCAAAGCCCACTTCAGCCCCAGAGCTCAGTCCAGAGCCCACTTCAGCCTCAGAGATCAGCCCAGAGACTGCTTCATCCCCAGAACTCAGTCCAGAGCCCGCTTCAGCCCCAGAGCTCAGCCCAGAGCCCGCTTCATCCCCAGAGCTCAGCCCAGAGCCCACTTCAGCCCCAGAGCTCAGTCCAGAGCCCGCTTCAGCCCCAGAGCTCAGCCCAAAGCCGGCGCCCGCTTCAGCCCAGAGCTCAGTCCAAAGCCCGCTTCAGCCCCAGAGCTCAGTCCAAAGCCATTTCAGCCCCAGAGCTCAGCCCAGAGCCCACTTCAGCCCCAGAGCTCAGCCCAAAACCATCTTCAGCCCCAGAGCTCAGCCCAAAGCCCACTTCAGCCCCAGAGCTCAGTCCAAAGCCCGCTTCAGCCCCAGAGCTCAGTCCAGAGCCTGCTTCAGTGCCAGAGCTCAGCCCAGAGCCCACTTCAGCCCCAGAGCTCAGCCCAGAGACTACTTCATCCCCAGAGCTCAGTCCAGAGCCCACTTCAGCCCCAGAGCTCAGCCCAGAGACTGCTTCATCCCCAGAACTCAGTCCAGAGCCCGCTTCAGCCCCAGAGCTCAGCCCAAAGCCCACGCCCGCTTCAGCCCAGAGCTCAGTCCAAAGCCCGCTTCAGCCCCAGAGCTCAGTCCAAAGCCATTTCAGCCCCAGAGCTCAGCCCAGAGCCCACTTCAGCCCCAGAGCTCAGCCCAAAACCATCTTCAGTCCCAGAGCTCAGCCCAAAGCCCACTTCAGCCCCAGAGCTCAGTCCAAAGCCCGCTTCAGCCCCAGAGCTCAGTCCAGAGCCTGCTTCATTGCCAGAGCTCAGCCCAGAGCCCACTTCAGCCCCAGAGCTCAGCCCAGAGACTACTTCATCCCCAGAGCTCAGTCCAGAGCCCACTTCAGCCCCAGAGCTCAGCCCAGAGACTGCTTCATCCCCAGAACTCAGTCCAGAGCCCGCTTCAGCCCCAGAGTTCAGTCCAGAGCCCGCTTCAGCCCCAGAGCTCAGCCCCAGAGCTCAGCCCAGAGCCCACTTCGCTCCCAGAGCTCCAGCATCAGAGCGCCAGCATCTCCCTGGCTTCCTGAATCAGCACCGACTGGTGGCCCCTCTGAGCTATTGGCAACACCCTGGCTTCCTGAACTGCCTGCATATCCCTGGCTCCCTGTAACACCTCTACCACCGTGGAGACTTTCCATCTTTTCTATCATAGTCAGATTTCAAGTATGGTAATTAGTTCAGTTCACCTCTGTTCTCTACCTGTTTGTGTCCATTATTCATTAGTTACTAATCGATTAGGTTCCTCATTTCAGGTCTGTCTTTGTTAAATAACGTTGCGTAATGTACATTGTTCTGTTCCTGATCTTCTTTGTTCCTGAGATTCTGTGTTGTGAAGATTTTAATTTATTTCTGAAATGAAAGGTATAAAAAACAAATGAAGGGATTGAACCTGTGTTATTTTAGAGATCATTCACTGAGATCACTATCATTGAGATACTAATAGTTTGAATTAGCTTTTTAGGTTTTCATGTTATTTTTTTGTTAAAGTATTTTTAAAGTAATTTTTATTATTATTATTATTATTTTTTAAATGTGTATATATGGTTTTTATTTATTTTAAATTGTTTCTTAATTTTGTTGTGTTGTGAATGAAATGAAAATAAAAAATCTTGCCCAGGCAACTATTTGCAAATATATATATATATATATATATATTCAAATAACAATTTTTAATGCTTGTAGTTTTGGTTAGCTATCACAACACTTGATTGAACCAGACTTTTCACAAATTAATGAAAAAAAAAAAATTAAGGAAGAAAGATTAAGGAAAAATAATAATAATAAAAAAGATATAAAGAATGAATAAAAGAGTGGCAGCTAATTTTGTTAGACCGTCGATATTTAAGCTGCGTGTTTGAAGCTCTTCGAGGTGTCAGTATGAACATGAGCACTGACAGAACATTCACCATGGCAATCCATTACCGAACGAGATAATGCAGTCTTGTTATGGACAAGGCCGCTGTGTGCGTGTGTCTCTGTGTGTGTGTGTGTGTGTGTCTCTCAAGGGAACATGCCAGACAGATAAGATTTGATTAATAGAATCTGGAATGCTAGTATAACGCACTCAGTGCACATGCACATACACACAAATTCTAGTTGTTTTATTTCATGCATGTTAACTGAATGAAATCTCTTGTTTTTATAATCAAAGAGCCCTTGGTTTAATTGTAGGAAGTGTTATGGTATCTTCAATTGTGCATCGCTCAAGCAATGGCATCTAAAGCTGGATTTCTCTGCCTGTTTTTGGCTGCAGATCTTCATTAGTTGCTTGTGGGATATAAATGTACTGGTAATTATCACAAAATGTTATATTACTTAGTTATATATTTATTGCTAAAATAATAGAACTCAAATCAATATTCCAAACAATATTAATATTAGGGCTCAACCTTGAGCAGAATAAATGCGTGTAAAATCTTTCTTGTCAAACTGAACTCAAGCAATGAATCTACTAATGAATGTAACATTTAAATTTATGCAACATTTTACATTATTATTGATTTAAAACTGACTTACTAATTTTTTCCCTGCTTGTTTAATATTGAACAAGACTCAATATTATAACAGCTAAGTATCGTTACAAACAAGAGATGACTTACGGTTAAAATTAGTACGCAATAAAAAGTGGTAACCTGCACTTGTTACCTTAAAGATCTATTTTTACCAGATTTAGCACGCAACAAAATGAAAACAAATAAAACATGTTAATTTAGAATCTGAAAAATGGTAACACAAATGTGATTTCAACTAAAGTTATTACATTCAAATGAAAAAAGTTATTACTGAATTAACCTAAAAACGCTAGGTTACAGGAACAAACTAAATCTAAGGGTATGTTCAGAAGTGACTCTTTAAGGTAAAAATCACTTTTACGGTGTATGAGACCAGAAACATCATGTCTGTCTGTCATGTAGTGGTCAGAAATTACAGCAAATACAATTTTAATGGCATGTTGCCCAACACTTTATGTAGACAGCTTTGTTTATTATATTTGGAATAATGTATTTTTTTCATGTTGCAAAGTGCCACTCGCATCTAATGTAGAGATCAAATTTGAGAGCTTCTTCAACCTGTTTACCAGACTATCATTATTCTTCAGAATGGAAAACAAGCGTACAGCTCCTTACATATCATTAGTAAACAGCACTGGGATGTGTTTCACTCCAGTTATCTGTGTTTGTGTGTTCCTGACCAGAGGATGCCTTGTGAAAAGGAAGAGCACTAAAGTGTATCGAAATCTTAAAGGTTTATTTTTACAAAACTGTGCTTGTAGATAATGTAATTGTGACCATAAAAGATTGGGTTCTGGTGTCCTCCAAAGTTATTAAATTAAATTCATAATTATCAAGAACAATCAGTATAGGGAAGATACTTAATTAGATCTTTTATGGATGTCAAATAGGTCACAACAAGATGTGATTTAGGACTTTTCTATTCAAGCTCAATTCAGATCATGATATCACATCTCTAGTTTATTTTATATCATATTCAAAAAAAGGGGGGGTGGCAGTTATATGCAATCCCATTTCCGCCACAGGAAAAAAAAAAAAGAAGATCATTCTGACTTTTTATCTCACAATTCTGACTTTTTTTCACATAATTGTGAGATATAAAGTCAGAATTGCAAGTTATAAAGTCAGAATTGCATGATATAAACTCACAATTGCGAGGTATAAAGTAAGATTTGCGTGATATATACTCACAATTGCGAGTTATAAAGTCAGAATGCGAGATATAAAAAAAGTCAGAATTCGCAATTGCGCAATTATGAGTTATATCACGCAATTCTGATTTTATATCTCACAATTCTGACTTTATAACTCACAATTGCGAATTTATATCTCACAATTCAGAGATAAAAAGTCGCAATAATCTTTTTTTCAGTGGCAGAAACGGGCTTCTGTACAGTTACCTTTTAAAACCTTTCAAAAATGATAATTGAGTAATGCTAAAGTAAATAAAAAAATAATTAAGATGAAACGATCAGATTCAATATTGCCTCAGTAATACTTATGGAGGAACAAATTTTAGTTCTTAAACATAAGCAATATTAATTAAACAAATTGAAAGAACACTTGCTTACTGTCTCACTCGTTGAATTCCTGAGCCCGGAAAGGTAATTCAAAACATCACATGATATTCTACATGCAGCAGTGAAAACACAATATTTACAAAATAACTCCTAAAAAAACCCCACAACAAAATCCCAATACAAATAATGCACTTAACCCAACTTTGTATAAAAATATCTTAAATCTCGGCAGTACAATCCAACATAAGTATAGCAGTATTTGTATAAGTATTTGATTTTAACAAGTACAAATCAAAAAATGACATGATAAAAACTGTTAATATTTATTTTGGTTCATCACATTGGAAATGGAAGGTTAAATCAAGCACTTTACAATGATACACTATTTGTATACAGCACATTTAGGCGAATATATTAGTATATCATACTAATCATACGATATACTACAGAAATAGCAACATGATGGCATGCTGTTATCTACATAGCCTAAACTTAATTCAGAACTAAATTATAAATGGCAGCTCTCTATTGAAAATCCAATTTCGTGTCAGACTGAGTTTAATCTTTGTCCATGGATCATGTCTGTGCCCCGCAAGAGAGAGATATGAGAGAGTGATATCTGAGTATTTAATTAAAATGACTTGAGTTAGTCACATCTAATTAGAACTGATGACCAACATATCTTCATTAAGATTGAGAAGATAATTCATAATTAAACATGTATCTTATTCAGTACATTACAAGGCTTTACATGTTATCATATTATTATAATTTATGAAGGAGGTAATGGCATGTGTGTGAGCGCGGATGTTGAATGCTCTTGTGATTGAAAAGTACACCAACGACAAGGACATGGAGCAACTGGACTAACCTTGCTGAAAGGTATAGAGGAAAAATAGAGCAGGTTTGGAAGTTCTATGGCATTGAACTAGCCTTTGTGTTGGTATGAGATATTTTACGAGCATATAAAGTCAAGAATTCTGTATGGCTATTTTTTAAAGTTAGACTTTTAAGTTTTCAGGTAGTGTTAAACTCATGGCCTAAACAATCAAAATAGTCCACAAAAATAAGTATATTTTGGTTGAGTCAAATTGAATATGAATATTAAAAGGTAAGTTTGGGTGTTTAATCAGACCAGAGGACCATTTTTATATTTTTCTCAAAATAAAAATCTACTAACAACAATCTAATAATTAAAACGATCTCATTATGAGCAGAAAACAAAGTTACTAATTTCAAAGTGTCTTTTCTTGCCCATCCATGCCAGAGATTATGACATCTATAAATAATTTTCCCAATTAGAACATTGTTTATTATGAAACACTCTTAAGATGCTGAAATAATAATAATAAATGTAGATGAAAGGAGCCATACCATTTATTTGTTACAAATTTGGTTTAGTGGAATGGATCATCACTTCAAGATAGAAAATAGGACATAATTCAGATTTTATAGCGGACTGATTTCAAATATGATTCATATAATGACTGCTCATCATTCTCACAACGTGAAAAAAGATGGAGGAGATTTGTTTGGACAAGAGAATACATCATTTATGAAGCTCTTGTGCCATTCTTTGTTGTAGGTTCAGCCCTTTTCACTCCCACTGCTGTCCATCAAAATGGTGTTCTCTGATCTTCCAATGACAGAATGGTTTGCTTACATCAGTATAACTCCATCAGACTAACGGCCAGACACACACACATACACTGACCAGATTTTATTCTGGGTGACTACATGCAGCTTCTTAATTTACATCTTGCAGTCACTGAAATCCTCTCTTTGTTGCAGTCCCTGAAAACATCTCGGTTCCTCTGTTCCCTGATGCGCGGAACGAGATGTGGTGTCGATGACTGACATTAGGAGTCATACTTGGGAGCCCCAATCACCTCTGACACTTTAAGAAAAGGCCAATGAAATTTGGTGATTGGTATTTAGTGATTGGTATTTGTGTGTACACTCCCCAGCACATACAGGTGTAAAAGGAGTGCATCCACTCATTCAGGATTGTGCTAAGGAGCATCCAGGCCATTTCAGCAGGCAGTTCAGTGTTGTGGCATGAGGGACATATTTTGACTGTTGCGATCCCAAATCGGACTTATGACCTGTAACTCTGCCTGAATATCAAACAAGTGTTCACTGTTGGCCAGAGGAAAACTGGCCCCCCGACTAAACCTGGTTTCTCCCAAGGTTTTTTTTATCCATTTTGTTGGCGTTTTGGTTCCTTGCCGCTGTTGCCTTTGGCTTGCTTAGTTGGGGACACTTGCTTGATATTCAGCAGTGTTTTTGGTATGCCTGCATTGGATGCTGTTGTATGTGAACTGAGCTGAGCTGGACGATTACATCACTGTTTTCTCCAGTGCTGATATACATAAATTAACTAGACTAATATCTATTGATCTTTGTAATGGAATGAATCACTACAACTATATAGAATAAGCTGGACAATGACAGCTTCTTTGGGAGCTGCTGTGCAGCCAAAAATTATTTGCCAATTATTAATGTAAAGCAATTTGCATTATAAAAAGCGCTATATAAGTAAAGGTTAATTGACTTGACTTGACTTGACACCATATCCCGTTCCCTCCATCAGGTCCCCTTTCTGTCAGTCACTTTGACGTGGTGTCTATGATTGATACTAGGGGTCTACAACAGCTGAATCGTGTTACAAGGTTTTGGTGGTGCAGATGTCAGCAAGCTCCTGTGCGCCAGTTATCAAAAATACTCACAACATTGTAAACTATCCAACGCCCCATGAAAGGGAATGTAGTCCTTCATACCACACTGAGACAGAGACGACAGTCCTTAGCATGGGAAGTCGCTTCAGCCGGTCTTTTGACTTTTTCTCCTTTTTTAAAAAAATTGCTGTGCAGACCCAAGGAAATGATGGGGAATCGATTCTTGTTCATGCAGAAAACAAATGCCATGGAGTCCACATTTTGCCCAAAGGGAGTTTAAAACTTGGAGAATACATCACATGGACTTACCCACTGGAAAGTACCACACATGGAAAGATGTCTCTATGGTAGGTCCTACCTGAAGAGGGAGGTCCTTCTGCAAGCACAGCGACTGGCAGCAGAGATAGAGCTCTGCCTAGGGGAAGACATGGGTTTACTGCCAAGGAAACTTTATCATCGAGGATACCTCATAAACCATCAGGGAAACACTACTTATGGAGTGCTCAGCTCCAGTATGCGGGCTCACCCGAAAGGGCATGCATCATGAGTACTGGGCCTGGGGTCTAATTCCTCTGCTGAATTTGACTGCCGCAGAGTGCTGAAAAGTGAGATACATCCAGGGTTCACCAGTCTGTGGACAAAAAACTGCAGGTTACCAGGGAGGGGAAAGACTCTATATGCAAGCGGTACACCTGGCCCGTAACTTACCTCTTTGTTACCAAAAGAACCTGGAGATTATAAAATGTTGCAAAAGTATTAGATGTAGCCCAGTCTGCTGCTTTACAGATACTCCTGAAGTGCATGGCACTTCTTGAGCCTGGTAAACCAAGGAAATGGCATCCACAATCTAGTGGTCCATCACCTGTTTGGAGACAGCATTCTCCTTCTGCTGTCCCCCAAAACAGACAAAAAGATGTTCAGAGCTTCTGAAGCTCATACAATGACAAGAAAAGTGCAATGACAAGGCTAGATCTACCTCATCCCGAGGCAGTGGTTGCAAGTTCACCACTTTGTCCCTAAAAAGGGTAGCGGGAACTTTGGACAAGTAGCCCGGCCAGGGTCTCAGGATCATATGAGAGTATGCCAGACTGAACTCAAGGCCTCTTTATGGAGATGAGCATGATCAGGAGACTCTGAGAGAATAAGGCGTGGTCTGTGAGGATTCAACCTCCTGGTGGAACCTGATGATCAGGTCATGCTTCCATACAGACTTACCATCAAGTGCATCTGCTATGGTGGCCACACATACACTTTCAAGGTGGAAGGAGACAGCTGGCCATCTAACCTCTCCTGCAGAAAGGAAAGCACTGACCTGACTGTGCATCTCTGTGGGTCTTCCCCATCATACAGTCACCACTCGTGATAGGCACTTTGGTCTACCGCATATCATTCAGGGGCCAGACATGGAGGTCTCAGAGATCTGGGAGTGGGTACCAAATTCACTAGGGAGGGGTTGTCACAAGGAGCATGAAGTCCTGGTGGCAAGTATGGTGCAACCAATAAGACCTGTTCTTCATTCTCCCTGACTTTGCACAACATCTGTGCAATCTGTCTCACTGGGGTACATGTATATTTCCCTAGGGTCAAGGGCCTGCTGTGTGCCAGTGCATCTGCGGCGAGGGGGGCCTCGGTCAGGGCATACCACAGCAGGCGATGGGTGGATTCCTGGGACTCTCCACTCCCCCTTAAGCGTCACTCCTCATGAGAGTGCATCCGCTGTGCAATTGAGTTCGCCTGGGAAGTGAGTGGCCTGCAGTGACTTTAGTCGGGCTGACTCTAGAGGAGGAGATGGTGGGCAAGTTGGGACATGAATCATCAGGGTAAACCACCTTGGCGGTTTATATATACCACTGCCGCTGTGTTATCCATCCAGACCAACACGTGCTTGCCTTGGATCAGTGGAAGCCCCACAGGGCCAGTAAATCACTAGCAACTCGAGGTAGTTGATGTGCCACTGCAGTTGAGGTCCTGTCCAAGAACCCTACGCTTTGTGTCTGTTGCACACGACACACCAGTCAGTTTTGGATACTTCGGTTTTGACCTCAACACGCCTGAACAATTGTTCTAGTGGAAACACTGCCTGTAGAAATGCAAGATCTGTCCAAGGACTAAATAAGTAAGACAAATCTGCATGATGGCCAGGCAATGAGTGTCGCTGTGCATTGCTCATCTTTAAGTCTGTAGTCAATGCAGAAGTGGTCTCATATGCAACACCCCAACAGCGTTTTTGTTCCAGTGGAACCACTGTTATTCCCTTATTGTGTCATATCCTCAGGGAATTCAGCATCGACTGAACACACTCATTCTTGAGTAGCACTGAAGAAAAGAGCATCCCAATAAAAGAGATGCTCTGCACTCTACGGATATGCCTGTCCCTCAAAAGCAAACCGAAGAAATGATCTATGTTGAGGCAAAATCAAGACATGGAAGTACTCATCCTTCAGTTCTATTGCCACAAAATGTTTATGTTGGCGAACACGTCAAAATGCATTTATTCATTAACATCTTGAACAGGAGCTTGTGTAGGGCCTAATTCAAAAGTCACAGATCTAAGATTGGTTGCAACCCACGGCCTTTCTTTGGCACAATTAAGTAAGGGCTGTAGAAACCCTTCTTAATCTCGGCTGAGGGGACAGGCTATATTGCATCCTTCTGCAATAGGACTGCAATTCTGATGAACAGGGGCGCTTTTGTCCACCACCGAGGCAAAGGAACGCTGCTGACCCTGGGCAGGCACCTGGCGAACTGAATCGCATAGTCGAGTCTAACTGTCCCGATGAGCCAGTGAGATGGGTCAGGTAGAGCTAAAAAGACCTCCAAACTCTGCCCAAGTGGCACTAGAGGAACAATCATTTTTGACGGATCTGAGACAGGGTGGCAAAGAGGAGCATTGGCCACCATGTCAGGAAGCCACGTGTCCTGATCCTGTGGCTGTGAGGGTACTGAAATACTTACCTAGTTCCCTAAGCCCCAACTGGAACTGGTCTGTGACAGGTGAGGAAGTTGAAAACCCTCAAAACATGCCCCACCGACCTTTACGGGGCTTTGAGTGAGTCACGTCTGGACATGAGGAGGTGGCCAGATTGCATCAATGATGTCCAAGCTGTGAACTGTGTGACCCACAGAATAAGGAACCTGCTTTTTCTTTGCAAATTTGGGTACCACTGCCACTTGGCCAAGTAGTGGAGCAAAAAAAACAAACAAACAAAGAATTCTCTACCCAGCACTCCAGAGGGGGAAAGAACAGTGCATTCCCCACATCTTGGGAAATCGCGTCATCTCTGGTACACTTTGAAGCCTTTTTCGGGTTCTTGGTGCTCGCCTGACAAAGCGTAGACTCGAGGTGCGGCGGAGCAGGTGTGGCAGCCACAGGCAAACCCCCTTTGCTGTGAGGAGACGGAGTGCGGGCCTCTGCGTCCTGAAGGTGGCAGAGGAATTGAGTCCTCAGCATTGGAAGGCATTAGCCCATCCCCCGATGATGTAATCGATCATTCATCCTCATCTGGAGCCGTGAATGAGTAGGTGCACCATGTGACGCAGCGTCAAACTCATCTGGGAACTCCACCAGGTGCAAAGTGCAAGACGAGGAATGGGATGTCCATGGGGAAATTACCCAGTGGAAAAACTCCCATTGTTGCCCTCAGATCGCCCTGAGTGTTAGCTGCCGCTATCTTGTGAATTGCAGAAGGACCGGTACAAGGAGCAGCTGAGGTGACTCCTATTACCAGAAAAGAGAGTTGTGATAAGTTTGCGAGAGTTTGCCATGGACAAATGCTGTCCCAGCGTGGGTTTGACCCAAACACGTAAAACAAAGATTTTGGCAGCCCAAGGACTGCAGATATCAACAGCACCCAGAAACACACAGGACGAAAGGCATCTTTTAAAAGATGCTCTCTGTGTGTGTTTGCTCTTTTGGAGCAAGCTTGCCTTTCAGATCACTGAAAGGCCCAGGGGAAGCTCTCTCTGTGATTATCCGTGAGAGACGTGGAGAGAGTACTGCGCCGTAACACCACCAATCGTTCTCAAACGAAGCGAATGGAATGAACTTGTGCATTGATGACACTTCGCTTGGCTCAGAAGAACAAATCTGAATGAGTAGATGCAAACCAGCTCCTTTAATACTTGTATGTCCGGGTGAGTGGCGTATTTAAATTCCACTCGCCAATTTTCTTTGACCTTTTCTAAAAGTATCAGAGGTGAATAGGGCACCTAAGTATTACCCCTATTGTCAGTCAATGACACCCTGATGAAGTGACCGAAAGATTTGTGTCTTTCCTCAGGGATAAGTATCCAAAATATAGAGTAAAAATAACATGAGATGAGGGAAGGTGAGAGAAAACATAAAAAATGCTGATGTTTTTTTCTCTCAGAGCCCAGTTCATTACCCCCTATTACTGCGGTAATATCACTGCTCTACACTACAGGCCCACAGACACCATTCATTTATACTATAAAATACCCTCAATGCCTTAGAGAGATTGGACCAACCCAGGCTAAATCTCCAGTTGCACAGCACTGCACTGAGATTAATCATATGAGACAAATGTGTATACATACTCACAAAAACATCCATCATAAATATCTCCCTGTGTTATAATATCGACCGTGAAGTTCTGATCAGTGTGAGCGGGGAGATGAGATCTGGCCATATACATTAACAACATGAACACAACAGACCTGTTTAATATAGTACTTCACATGTCTTCACTTAGGGAAAATTGTGTATAGTGCTTAAAAGTTTTGTTTAAAGTCAGCATGAAAGAGAAGTTGTGTTAGACTTTTCTGTCCTATTGTGACATATATCTGAGTGAAATGACTTCTGGAACAAGAACAAATGTAAAGCGGGACTTGATTTTGTTAATGGGGAATCGATTGGATGGTTGTGGTTATTTTGATATGTTGACTAGTATACTAAATCACGTGTAAAGTACTTGATTATAATTTAAATTTTTTCAATATTACTTGTAGGGGTGTGACGAGATCTCGTACCACGAGAAAATTACCACGGTGAAATTATTATTGAAAATGCCCCCGCCACTTTCAAATCCTTTGTGTGGAAACATTTTGGTTTTCCAGTAGAAATAATAAATGGCGAAAGAATAACACACAAGACACAAACAATATGTAAACATTGTAAGAAAACTATGCCGTACATCTCGGCCAAGGTTGTACAGACGCATTTTCATTCGCGCAAAATGGAAGTGGCGCGGCGCGCTTGTTTTTTCCTGGCGCGCCTGAGATGAAAACATCTCAACTTTTCAGAATGCCGCAAGCTCACCGCAGGTCATGTGACAAGAACCAACCGATCATCTTCGACCTTTCCGCAACAAAACATGGAAATCTCAGCCGGAACAGCTGATCATAGCTGTACAGGGGGGTTGTTATATCTCATCTCCATAAATATATCTAGTAGTAAAGCTAAAGCAAGGGCTAAAAATCAATTTATCCCTTGATGAAATTTCCTAATGGTCTTGAAGAGCACAGTTCATGATTGCTTAGCAACGACAGACGCTACAGAAACGTGAGCTCCCGAACGATTGCAAAAGTAGGTGTGAACGGCCCCTAGAGAAGCAGAAAGCATCGCTATTACTGCTGACGGTTGGACTGCTCGGTGTACATACTAACTATATAACAGTTACAGCCCACACAATCAATAGTGACTGGGAAATGGTCAACTTTGTACTGCAGTTAAAGTGACACTAAAAGTGTTATTTGAATTTTTTATTTATGTTTATTGTATTTATACTGTTTAATTTATGTTCAATCTGTAGAAAGAAGTTCAGTGAGATTTCTCATGTGAAATTATACAGGGCAGAAAACAATTGGTTGATTTTGTGGCAAAACATTTAATAATTCATTAAAATAGAAGTAAAATGACATGCATTACAAGTTGATTTCAAAATGCACCAACATTTTTGCATTTTATGATTTTCAGTTGAATAAAAGACTATTTTCCCTTCATACGTTTCATTATTGAGGATTTCTTAAAAATAATATAAAAATCTCGTCTCGTGAACCCAATCTCGTGTCTCGTCTCGTCTCGTGGGATAGGGGTCTCGTCACACCCCTAATTACTTGTAAAGTTAATGTATTTTAAATGTACTAAATTGCAACTTCATCATTGCAACTGTATAATAGAAATTTAAGTACACTTTAATCATATTTCAGATGACAATAGAATTATGAATTTACATTAAAGTATGTATTTAAAATAAATCTAATAAATATAAATTATGTTTATTATTATGCTAATTACAATTAACATCCAATTAAGTGTCTACAAAGATTATATTCAATTCGCACTTAGATATGAACATTCATGTAAAGTGAGGGTATACTGATGTGTTTTGAAGTGTATACAACAGAATCAGAAAGAGCTTTATTCCCAAGTATAAGACACAGATGTTTAGTGAGAACAAACATATTTACAGATAATGAACATATTTACATTATTGTGAATAATAATATGAATAAGTAGGCCTGAATTAATTCAAAGATATTGAGCTAAACCGTTGGACTATTGCACTTGTAGATGTATGCTTTGGGAAGCATTAACTGTTCGAGAGTGAAATAGCCTGTGGGAAGAAACTGTTCCTGTGTTTAGATGTTCTAGTGCCCAGTGATCTGAGGAGCCGTCCAGACGGCAACAGTTCAGGTTGTGGCCAGGATGAGTGGAGTCTGTGATGATTTTACCTGCCCTCTTCCTCACTCTGCAAGAGTACAGGTCCTGGAGGGTGGGCACGGGGTCACCAATAATCCCCTCCGCAGCCCGGACTGTCTGTTGTAGTCTCCTGATGTCTGCTTTGGTAGCTGAGCCAAACCAGACAGTTATTGATGAACACAGGACAGATTCGATAACAGCTAAGTAGCTAAGACCTGTGGTAGGTTGAACTTCCTCAGCTGACGAAGGAAGTACAATCTCTACTGGGCTTTTTTCACAATGGATTCAAAGTGATTGTCCCACTTCAGGTCCTGAGAGATAGCAGTGATTCCCATGTTGACTGCATCATCCACAGACCTCTGCTCAATAAGCAAACTGAAGAGGATCCAGCAAGGCTCCAGTGATGTGTTCTAGGTAAGCCACCATGAGAATGGAATGAGACTGAAGTGTTTGAAGCAGCAACTTCACACTGCTCCAGTGATCTGTAGAAGACCTGAATGAAGATTGGGGCCAAATGGTCAGCGTAAACTTTTAAACAGGTAGGTGAAACTGTCTAGGCCTGAAACTTTCCAATGTTTTTTTGAAGACCTGACTCACGTCCTCCATACAGACTTTAAGCGCAGGTTGGATGGCAGGAGAGGGGAGGAGTGGGGTTGCAGGAGGTGTTGGTGAATGTGTGAAATGCAGGTCAGAGCGGGTGTGGGGTGTGAGTCTGGGCTTTTCAAACCTGCAGAATGCATTCAGATCCTCAGCCAGTTGTTGATTCTCCACAGACCGTGGGGGTGGTGTCTTGTACTTGGTGATGTTCCTCAGACCTGTCCACAATGATGCTGGGTCATTGGCTGAGAACTGTTTTTCCAGCTTATCAGAGTAGCATTTTAGCCACTCTGATCTCATTTGCCAATCTGTTTCTAGCGTGGACATACAAGATTTTATCCCTTTTCTGTAGGTATCCTCTTTGACATGACAAAGCTGTCTGAGTTTGCTGTAAACCATCGTTTATCATTATTGAACGATAAGCATGTCCTGGTAGGAATGCATACATCCTCACAGAAACTGATGCATGATGTTACAGTATCTGTGAGATTGTCCAGATCGGTGGCAGCAGCTTCAAAAACAGTACAATTAGTCCAATCGAAGCGGGCTTGTAAATCCCACTCTGCTTCATTAGTCCATCTTTTTACAGTTCTTATTATGGCTATTTTTGCTTATAACTTCTGAATGGTTCGGTCAAAAATAACAAAACAGCTCAATTAGATTCAGTGCAGCATGCTGAGTCAGACGATACACCATGTTCCCATATCAGCCATTTTGAGTGTCAGCATTTTTGAATTTTGTTGTAAAATGCTATATTTTACAGACGCATTGGTGTATCACCACGAAACTCAGTAAGTGTCATCGGCACCATGCCCTGAAGGGGCTCAAAAAGTTTTTCAACAGTGCCACCTTCTGGTCAAAAATTATAATGAAATAAAACAAAACTGCAAATGAGTTTTGATACGTTTTGCCTATTGTAATGAGACTGGTCTTGATAGATTCTTTGGGTAATGCCAAGAATACAGAAACCAATTTTGTCATAGTCAGCCAAACTACCTGTCTGCCATTTTGTTTAAAATCCTACTTTTTCCAACTCTTCTTAGACCAAGGGTGTCCAAACTTAGTCCTGGAGGGCCACTGTCCTGCTCCAACTTGCCTCAACACACCTGCATGGAAGTTTTTAGTATACCTACTAAGACCTAGATTAGCTGTTCAGTTGTGTTTAATTGGGGATGGAGGCTGAACTCTGCAGAAAAGCTTGCCCTCTAGGAGCAGGATTGGATACCCCTGTCCTAGACCGCTGGTTCGATTTTCACCAAATTCAAATCAGATCATCCTCAGACCATGCTGGCAAAATTGATGGATTTCGTGCCGACAGATGAAAGAATTTTCATATAGTGCATCAATGAAGTTGATGGCAAAATGCCAGACTGCATCTGATGCTGTATCTCTGCAAAGCTTTTGTATATTGACACCAAATGTTATGTAAGACATTTTCACCCAACACTGACCACACAAAATCAATGGCATATTTATTAAAAGTAATTAGCAATTATGTCAGATTATAAGTGATTGTATTTATGGCCATTTTGCTTAAAATCGACTTTACTCATTTTTGCAGTTGGACTGATGCTCGCTGACTTGATTTTTAGCTCCTCATTCTGCCGTGCCTGGCTCCATAATTGCTGCTTGCAGCTATATTTTTCATAATACTTATGAAGTAAAAGTATGATAATTTGGGCAGTTGACCGTTTTAAAAATAGTGGTTAAAAACATTTTTTATAAATCATAAGTTCTGATATTTTTTGTAGTCAGTGAAAAAGTATTGATATTAAAACTGTGCTGGATGTGCAGATCACACTGCACTGTTTTCTTAAATCCTCTTTTCCTTTGATGTCCTTCATAATAATTTTATGTGTTTTAATTTTAATGTATAATCTTATTTCACAATAACCAATTTATTCCTTTTTTATTTTTACTTCTTTCTTTTATTGTATTTTTTAATGATTATGCAATTATTTATGATTGATTTTTTTGTATTTTCTTCTATGAAGCACTTTGAATTGCATTGTGAATGAAATGTGCTGTCTAAATATACTTTCTTTGCCTAATAAGTACTCTTTTTTTTAAATATGCTCAAGCATGCTTTTTCTTTATAAAGGGTTGGGGAATCAAATCAGTTGCTACAGCTGACTTTACATACTTATTTCACGAACAATTCACTCACTGACCAAACACACTGCTGTTCTCAATACACTGACCCAAAGCAACACTCTTATGACTGCAAACATCAGATTCATGTCTACACACAGTATAAAATCACTTGAACACTATTTTTATACCCCACTTTTTAACTCTGAACCATTTAGAGCCATAAAGAGACCATTATTGGGCTGTGAAAGATAGACATGCCCTAATACAGTGAACTCTAATACAGCAGACGTGAGGTTGATTGAATGTTCTCTCAGATGTGCCACTAATAGGGTTTAGTTCAGCTGAACCAATACCATGACAACCGGCCTAATGAAGAATGATGGGAATGTATTGTTTGACGACGACACGGTCTGTGTCATCAAATCAGCACTCTTTATGAATGCTTATACATGGATGAGATACACTGCCATAACAAAAACCGAAAAGAACGAATTGAATATTGGAGGGACAGGGGTATGTCTGCCATTTGATTTATGGCTTTCCAAATATAATCCTGAGTCTGAACTCAGTGTGAGTGAGTGTGTGTGTGTGTGTGTGTGTGTGTGTGTGTGTGTGTCAGTGTAGTGAGGAATCTGTCAGGCCGGTCAGTGAGCTGTAGCTGCAACAAGATGATTGCAGCACTATTCATTTTTCTAATGCCCACATGCACACACACCTCAGCGCTCATTCATTACCCTCAGAACGCACATTGACAGGTCGAGGACTGTTCTTTCTGTACTTCTTTGTTATTAGTGTCGACTATTACCACATAATACTGTCAGGTACGTAGCAGAATGGGGTGGAAAACACATACGCACACTCTCTCAGCTCTGATAATGAGTTGTTTTTACATACAGCTGACTATGCTGCTTAAACACAAGGTTTCTACAATAATACGAAAGCTGTCAAAACCATACCTACATTCTTTATTGGCAATGTATAGAAAAACCTTTAACTTTTTGCAATGGAAAGCTTCTTTAGACTAAATAACCTTTAGATTAAGTATGAGAATTCCTAATATCTGCTAACATTTTATTCCGATGCTTCACCAACAGACATCCTGCTGACGATAAATAACTTTGCAACTACTTGTCAACTTGTATTCAACACCTAACCCTAACCTAACAATCTACTAAAACTCTAATGAGAGTTAGTTGACATGTAGGTTCAAAGTTACTTATACTTGGTAGAATGTTTAAAATGGACCATCAAAATAATGTTTAACCAAAGGTTCAGTGGGGTTCTATATAGAACCCAAGGATTCAATTTCTTAAGAAAGCT
This sequence comes from Zacco platypus, assembly GCA_038088235.1. Taxonomy (NCBI): domain Eukaryota; kingdom Metazoa; phylum Chordata; class Actinopteri; order Cypriniformes; family Xenocyprididae; genus Zacco; species Zacco platypus. The sequence goes on along the minus strand of CM076085.1, from coordinate 9,340,665 downwards.
TTGTCAAAACATCTTCAATTTGAAGAGAAATGTTTTAAATGAGTGCATAATACTTCCATGTTCAATGGGTTATTTCAATTTTTTCGTTTGATGAAGTATATTTATGAGCTGTTAAATTTATAAAATTTAATTAAAATGAAAAATGAATTAATTAAAACTAAATCCATAAAATGATCCCATAATGGAGACCCTAATATGAATTCTTCATGTTTATATTTTAAAAATGTAACATTATTTACTACCGTTCATTCATAAAAAATAAATGTCCCAAAAGAGGGTTTTCGCAGTGATGCCATAAAAAAAACCATTTTTGCTTCCCCAAAGAACCTTCCAATGAACAATTCTTAAAATAAGCATTTATTTTTTAGTTTCTTAACATTTTAAATGAGAGTTAATTGAAATGTAGTTGCTGTTACATGTATATATGTCTGGACTTTGTGTTTTGTCTTCTCACGTATCTTCATTGTGTTGCTTGTTCATTGGTTCCTGATTTGACATCTTCATTAGGTCATTGTCTTCAGCTGTATGTAATTAATTAGTCTTGTTTGATCCTTGTGTTTCCCCTGTATATAAGCCCTGTGTTCCTTCAGTTCATTTGTTGAGCGTTGTTGTTTTATAGTGTTGTATTGTATTCCTCTCCTGAATTACAAGTAAATGTTATATATTCCTGAACTTCTTTGTCATGCGCGTATTCCCTGGACCAGCAATTGTAACAGTTGCAAAGTTACTTGTCTAAAATGGACCATCAAAATAAAGTATTTCCAAACCTTTATTTTAAGGTGACGTAGTTAGACGTTACTACATGTGTCTTTGTCATGATCCCTGTCTCGTGGTCCTTTGTTGTATTTATGGACTCTTTTGAAGTGTACTTTCTGTTAACTTTGTTGCAATGCTTCCCCTTTCCTGTTTACATTTGTAGATACCTTGTAGTCTGTAGTCTCAGGTGTTCCTTGTTAAACCTCCTGTTATCCTGTGTATTTATACCCCTGTGTTTCAGTTTTGGTTTGTTGGTTGTTGTCTTTGCGTATTTGTAAAGCTGTTGCGTTCCTGCTCTTTTAGTTGTTTCATGTTCCTGCTCTTCTTTCTAGTTTAGCACTCAGTTTGGATTAACTTTGTTTTTGGTTTTAAATAAACTTTGCTGCAAGTGGATTTTCGCCTCTCTTCATCCCTGCCCAAATGTAACATACTTACTATAGTAATAACAGTAAATTATGCATAATTACAAGTAACTAACCCTAATCCAAATCCTAACCCTAACTGTAACTATATAGTAATGTAGTTAATTAATATTACTCAGTTCTTATTTGAGTAAGTACAATGTAACTAAGGCACGTTAAAATAAAGGGTAACACTTTATGGTAACACTTTATTTTACAGTGTCATTGTTACATATGTTACATGTATTTACTATAGTAATAACTAGAAATTATGCAAAATTACATGCAATTAACCCTAAACCAAACCCTCATCCTAACCCTAACCCTATAGTAAGTACATGTAGTTAATTGTCATTACTCAGTACTTAAATGTATAATTACACTGTAATACTGTGTAACCCACTTTATTTTACAGTGTCATTGTTATATTTGTAACATGCAGTTACTATAGTTACAATAGTAATATAAAAACTATAAATTATGTATCATTACATGCAACTAACCCTAAACCAAATCAAACCCTAATCCTAAACCTATAGTAAGCACATGTAGTTACTTAATATTACTGAGCACTTAAATGTATAATTACTGTGTAACAAAGACACCTTAAAATAAAGTGTAACATTTTTTTCCCCCTTTTTTTTACACTCGTGTTCTTGCTCTGTCCATAGAATAAATGCGCATTCTTGAATGAACAGGAATTTGTTGCGTATATACTTCAACTGCTCAGGGAATGTCCATGGAACTCTCTTAAAAATAGGTTCTTTACTGGCATCTATGATTCCATAGAGAACCTTTAATATGGAACATTTCACTGAAAGGTTTCAAAAATGGTTCTTCATCACTGCAAAAACTTCCTTTTAGAACCTTTATTTTTAAGATTTTATTGAATATATCAAAATGTTAGTGATACAAATTCAACACATGCTAATGAGTGCCAATGTGAAGTTTAACCCTTTATTGTGTTCAGTAGTTTGAAAAGTGTAAGGTCAAAAACCAGCTCACCCCAGTTTCACCAGCAGCTCTTGTCGCATACTCAGTGTTACTTTTTTTTTTACTTACTTTTTTTTTGTCTTTTAAATGGACAGATATGATTAAACTCTTCCCTAGACACTCTAAAACTCATTGTATCAGTGTATTAATATCTTCATGAACAGCTGCAGTGTCATAAACACACCTGACTCATGCCCCCTCATTAAACTATCCTATTTGCAGCAATACAACTGAACTACACAACAGCTTCATCTGATAGTGGCGGGGGGTTATTTACAGTAATTATATACAGGTGCTGGTCATATAATTAGAATAATATCAAAATGTTGATTTATTTCACTAATTCCATTCAAAAAGTGAAACTTGTACATTTACATTTACATTTAGTCATTTAGCAGATGCTTTTATCCAAAGCGACTTACAAGTGAGGAAAACAAACAAGCGATTCTTCATGAATTGGCAAATAACACAGGAAGTGCTCACAATACAAGTTTCATACATTGCTCTGTACCATAAGCTAGAGTAGGAAGGGAAAAGGGAAGGATAGGGTTTTTTTTTTTATGAGGGGATTAAGTGTTCACGGAAGAGATGTCTCTTCAGCTGTCTCTTGAATATTGCCAGGGATTCTGCGTTCCTGATGAAAGTAGGGAGATCATTCCACCAGCAGGGAGCAGTGAAGGAGAATGTTCTGGAGAGTGATTTTGTGCCTCTCTGTGACGGTACCACAAGCCTTCGTTCCTTTAGTGATCGCAGGCTTCTGGTGGGGACGTAGCATTGTAGCAGTGTGTGGAGGTAGGAAGGTGCAGAGCCTGTGGTGGATCTGTAAGCAAGCATCAGTGCCTTGAACTTGATGCGAGCAGCAAGGGGTAGCCAGTGCAAAGAGATGAAGAGGGGCGTGATGTGGGCTCTCTTAGGCTCGTTGCAGACAAGACATGCAGCAGCGTTCTGGATCATTTGAAGAGGTTTGATTGCACTTGACGGCAGACCAGCCAAAAGAGCATTGCAGTAATCAAGCCTTGAAATGACCAGGGCCTGGACAAGCAGTTGTGTTGCGTGCTCAGTCAGGAAGGGATGGATTTTCCTGTCCAAAGTGCAAATCTGCATGACCGCGCCGTCTTTGAGATGTGGTCTCTGAAGGTCAGTTGGTCATTGAAAATAACTCCAAGATTTCTGGCCGACTTTGATGGGGTAATGGTGGTTGTACCAAGCTGTATGTTGATGTTGTGTTGTAGAGTAGGAGTGGCAGGGAAGACTAAAAGCTCAGTCTTTGCCAGGTTGAGCTGCAGGTGGTGTTCTTCCATCCACGTCGAGATGTCCGCCAGACAGCTTGAGATCCGTGCAGCTACTGTGGAATCATCTGGTTGGAAGGACAGGTAGAGTTGTGTGTCATCAGCATAGCAGTGGTAGGAGAAACCATGTGCCTGTATGATGGGACCCAGTGATGTAGTATAAATGGAGAATAGGAGGGGACCAAGAACTGAACCCTGAGGAACCCCAGTGATCGGTTCATGAGGTTTGGATACCTCCCCTCCCCAGGCAACTGTGAAAGACCTACCTGTGAGATAGGACTCAAACCACTGAAGTGCAGTACCTGAGATGCCCAGTGACGAGAGGGTGGACAGAAGAATTTGATGGTTTACGGTGTCGAAGGCAGCAGATAGATCCAGTAGAATGAGAACAGATGATTTGGAACCAGCCTTTGCAATCCGCAGGGATTACGTGACAGAGAGTAGCACAGTCTCTGTGGAATGGCCGCTCTTGAGACCAGATTTGTTGACTTCCAGATGGTTGTTCTGTGTGAGGAAGGATGACACCTGGTTGAACACAACTCGTTCAACTTGTAGATTATATTCATTCATTACACACGACTGATATATTTGAAATGTTTATTTCTTTTAATTTTGATGATTATAACTGACAACTAAGGAAAATCCCATATTCAGTATCTCAGAAAATTTGAATATTACTTAAGACCAATACAAAGAAAGGATTTTTAGAAATCTTGAACTGAAAAGTATGAACATGAAAAGTATGAGCATGTACAGCACTCAATACATAGTTGGGGCTCCTTTTGCCTGAATTACTGCAGCAATGCGGCGTGGCATGGAGTCGATCAGTCTGTGGCACTGCTCAGGTGTTATGAGAGCCCAGGTTGCTCTGATAGTGGCATTCAGCTCTTCTGCATTGTTGGGTCTGGCATATCGCATCTTCCTCTTCACAATACTCCATAGATTTTCTATGGGGACCTCAGAAAACACAGTGGACCAACACCAGCAGATGACATGGCACCCCAAACCATCACTGACTGTGGAAACTTTACACTGGACCTCAAGCAACGTGGATTGCGTGCCTCTCCTCTCTTCCTCCAGACTCTGGGACCCTGTTTTCCCAAAGGAAATACAAAATTTACTTTCATCAGAGAACATAACTTTGGACCACTCAGCAGCAGTCCAGTCCTTTTTGTCTTTAGACCAGGCAAGATGCTTCTGACGCTGTCTGTTGTTCAAGAGTGGCATGACACAAGGAATGCGACAGCTGAAACCCATGTCTTGCATACGTCTGTGTGTAGTGGTTCTTAAAGCACTGACTCCAGCTGCAGTCCACTCTTTGTGAATCTCCCCCACATTTTTGAATGGGTTTTGTTTCACAATCCTCTCCAGGGTGCAGTTATCCCTATTGCTTGTACAATTTTTTTCTACCACATCTTTTCCTTCCCTTCGCCTCTCTATTAATGTGCTTGGACACAGAGCTCAGTGAACAGCCAGACTCTTTTGTGTCTTGCCCTCCTAGTGCAAGGAGTCAATGGTCGTCTTTTGAACAACTGTCAAGTCAGCAGTTTTCCCCATGATTGTGAGCCTACAGAACTAGACTGAGAGACCATTAAAGGCCTTTGCAGCTGTTTTGGGTTAATTAGCTGATTAGAGTGTGGCACCAGGTGTCTTCAATATTGAACCTTTTCACAATATTCTAATTTTCTGACATACTGAATTTGGGATTTTCCTTAGTTGTCAGTTTCCTTAGTAATCATCAAAATTAAAAGAAATATACATTTGACATATATCTGTCACAGTCTGTCTCGTCATGACTAGTTTAGTCTTCACTATGTCTAATTAGTTATTGTCATCACCTGTTCCCGTTTAACCCTCGTCATCGGTGTATTTAAGTTCCTCCCCTTGTCTTGTTCATTGTCTGTAATCGTTTGTGCCACGCACACTGTTATGCTTGTTCTCCCTACTCCTCGGAATAAACCTGTTGTCTTTTGTTACCTACGTCTCCTGTCATCCCGAGCGTTACACGATTACAGACCTCTCAATGCGAGAAAAAAGAAATGGATTTCATGGACTTACCCTCGCTGAATTATCTGCTGAGCCCGGAGGCTCGACCTCACCTGGACTACTGGGTCTGGAGGTGCAAGAAGGACGAACGCTCCGCCTCAGCTTGGCAGCCCGGGGAGCGCTCAGAGGTCATTGATGACTTCAGGGCCCCGCTGGCGAAGCGAGCAGAACAGCCCATCACAGAGCCAGGAGCGGTCCACAAGATCATCAAGCAGTGGGCTGCGGATCCTTTCCCCACCCAATTCCCCACCCTTGTGTCTTCATTCCCGGTCCCATCCGGAGATCTCCTTCCGTTTCCGCCGCTGATCCCAGTCAGCCCCCTGGATCCGTGGCCACCGCTGCTAACGACCAGCTCCTCGGCTCTGCCCCCGCCGCTCGCCCCGTGCGGCTCCTCTCCAGCACCTCGGGCTGTCCTTCCACCAGCAAGGCTCGAGGTGGAGTCCCCGGCTTCCCTTCAGGCCTCCAGGCCCACTTCACCTTCTAGACCCTTCAGCCCATCACCTGCACCTCGACCCACAGCTCCCTCATCACCTCCTCGGCCCGTCAACCCGGAAGCTCTGCTGGACTCACTCGTCTCTCCAGGTCGGGCCTACGGGGGTCGACGCTCAGCTTCCGCCACGGACTTCCGGGTTGGCGGCTGCACCGTCACCCGTCACCCCTACGCCGTCATTGAGCTCCTCCCTCCCTACAACGTCCCCGTCATCCTCAACGCCACAGCGTCACCCCGATCTGTCAGACCAGCGTCGGCTCCTCGGTCCCGCGTGTCAGCGGCTCGCGAGGTCCATCGGCCGAGAAGCTCAGTCGGTTCCTCCACCCACTGCCATGGTTCCGCCGCCATCGATCGTCCCCAGCACGTAATCCCACCTCATAGTCTGGACTCCTCCCTGGCCCCTCCCACTGTTTGTGCCATGCACACTGTTATGCTTGTTCTCCCTACTCCTCGGAATAAACCTGTTGTCTTTTGTTACCTATGTCTCCTGTCATCCCGAGCGTTACAATATCAGTCTGTGTGTAAAGAATGAATATAATATACAAGTTTCACTTTTTGAATGGAATTAGTGAAATAAATCAACTTTTTGATGATATTCTAATTATATGACCAGCACCTGTACTTTGTAAACAAATGAATCCCTTGAACTGAGAAAAAAATCTTCATTAGAAATATATGAAGATCTAAGGATGTACTTATTTGAAAAAGTTATTTTGGTAAAACTTTATTTTACAGTGTCCTTGTTACACATTACATGTAGTTACTGTAGTATCAGTGATGGGGGTAACGCATTGTAAATGTGTTCACATTTACTCCTCTCACTTGCACAAAATACATTCAGTATTCCTCGAAATGAATACAAATAGTGAAATGCAAACTCAGAGTAGGACAGAAACCTGTAATGATTAAATATGTTAAATAACACAAATATACTTTATGTATTTAATCTCACTTTATTAACCAATGATTTTGCTCTTGACCTTCAATGATTCAATTCAGCAATATTAATAAGCAATAATCAGTTTAAATAAACATCGCATTTGTGTTTAGTGTATTTGAGCTGCGCCCTCTACTGTACAGACGTGAATTTGCATTTCTTCAGTCTGAGGGTTATTTATTTCAATTACGGTGTGAAAAGGCCTTTACATTTGCAAAAAATAGAACTTTTGTTTTCTTGTTAAAAAAACAAACGAGAAAGCCTAATTCATGTGAGAGAAAATAATGCAAAAGTATTCTGTGTTACTCAAAACCCAAGGTCTAATCTGATTGATAAGAACCAACAAACAAATCAAAGCAAGAGCTCATAGTTCTTTTGATTAAATTATGAAATAATCAATAGGCTTAAATATGTTTCTCAGAATAATCAGTGGACTCAATTCTTGGAAAGATAAGAATTTTGTTTGAGGTACGTTGCAGCAAACAAACTAGATACATCTTTGATAACAATGAACAATACTTTTAAAGCATTTATTAATCTTACTGTTAATCCCAACATTTACTAAAACTTTTTGGCTGATTTGTTTCAAATTCATGTCTTTTATTTTGTAATTATCATAGTCATATGCTGCATTCACGCCACCGCGTAATTACCGTAATATTGAGATGACATCATGTCACTTCCTCGGATTGGGAATTATTTTTATATTATTAATTATTTCTATGGCACAACTATCAACACCTATATGAATCTACAGCAGTCAGGTGGTACAGAGGCCACATGGTACATGTGGGAGCTTTCAGAAAACTCAGAGCCTACAAACTGTAATTACAAGCTTAACAAAAATGTGAACGCTTTTTTAGCGCCAGGATCTCTTGGTTACAATAATTACGATATTCTGTGAATGCACATTTAGTTTCTGATCATGTCATATGATTCCCAGTTCCCACCGTGTGATCCTGTCAAGTGCTTCCCCTGTACATGTGTCATGTTTTCATTGGTTGTTTTAGTCATGTTTCTCTGGTTTGGTCATTGGTTTATTGTTCATTGCTTTCAGGTGTGTCTTGTTAGTCATTAGTCTTGGTGTGTATATATAACCCTCATGTTCCTCTTGCTAGCTTTGTTTGTATCATCCTACTGTTGGTGAATTGTTTCAGAGTTCAGAGTTGTTTCTTTGTTTTGCTCACTTTGGATTATTTTCAGTAAACTGCACATGGATTCATCTCACCTTCAGTGGAATTCTGTGACAAAAACAATTTTTTAACATCAAAAGTTGTATCTGTTAACATTAGTTAATGCACTGTGAACTAACATGAAAATAATTTAACAAACCTTAGCAAAAGCTGTGAAATATATTGCTCAACGTTCATTCGTGTTGGTAAACACATTAATGTTAATAATTGAGACCTTATAGTAAAGTGTTACCCCCTTTTTTCCCCCCACAGCAATCTATTATTGTAGTATTTTTTTTTTCTTCACCAAACACGCATGTAAGACAGCATAGGCTTCCTGTCTAAGTGGGCACTTCTTGGATAGGATAAGCTGCCAAGTGTGGTTATGTGAGACTCGTGTTAGAGACCATAAATGTGCAGCCATACAGCAAAAGCTACATGCTTGAGGATAGAGAGATGAGACTTAAATGAAAAAAGAGGGAGAGAATCCCTGAGGGATTAGAAAGGGAATTAGAGAGAGAGCTGGATGAAGGTATAGTGTCTCTTTTAGAACTGAAGGCAAAAGCAACAGGAGACCAAAAATTGATTACAAATGAGACACACACACACACACACAGAGATATGGGTTCAGGTTATGGAGAGGTCAGGTATTGCTCCACAAAACCCAGTGAAGCTGAACAAAGCTGAAGTCCTCAGAGTCTGCAGACTGTCTCCCACGATTACAGGCTTACTAAAACTTCGAGCAAAACAACTTTGCTGCTTTTCTGCAAACATAACAGTTCTGTGCCTAGATGTTAATATGAAACATGCACTGTGTCCGAAATCGAATACTTCCCTACTTTATAGTATGCATAGTCTGAATGCCTGATACCATACAGTACTTAAAGTTAAACTTTACTGAATGAGAAATGTTGCCTTGGCAACAAGTTACTGTTTATTTATTTTATTTGCCACAGCGTTGCTAAGTGCAGAAGTGTTCTGAATTGTGTTTAGCATATTGCAATGGAGAGGTGGTTGCCAAGTGATATTTTGGATGTGAAAGCCACATCAAAACTAGATAAATCCTAATTTAATCATTGTTTACACAGGAAGCACCAGTAGTGGTGGGACTTCAACTGTGTAGTAAATCATCTATAGCCATATTATTTTCTCTGTTCAAAATAGAATAATTTTACTTATTAATCTTAACTAATATTTGTGAATTTATTTAGCTAAAAGTATGATTTTCTATATATTTAAACATAGCTGTTTAAATAAGACTGGTCTCTAGTGTAATAATAATAATAATCTTTTACTTATAAATATATGAATACAATAATTTATCAATACTAATATTGTAATAATGATGATGGTTATTATTATATTAGTAGTGCAGCAACCATATAAAAATATGTATTATTAAAACATTAGTACTGTTTCAGTGTTGAAATAATAATAATAATAATTATTATTATTATTAATAATAATAATAATAATAATAAAGTCCTTTCCTGAGGAAAATAAAAAATATTCGCGCAATTGTATTATTGCTGAAGCAGCATTCATTAGACTTCTTTTTTTAAGACTAGAGTTTAATCACAGAGTTCAAAGTATGAACAACAGTAATGGTGATGCTTGCCTTAGCAAACACCGCTAATTATTTAGTATAATTATTGTTTGCAGAGCTATGCTGAATATGCAGGATTGTATTTCAGGTAGCATTTCAAGATCGGTCTTGTTGGAAGGCAAAGAAGGACACACACATTTAGAGGTTGATAATATGGCACCATTTCTGCTCATGATCACTTTAAAGTCTGAGCTCTTGGAACATGTGCTGGTCTTTCATTTACCTTGTTTTTTTCTGCTGTAATCCTGCCATCCTTCTTCTGGAAAACATGTAGATATTTGGCCATTTTCCATTCCTGTGGGTGACTACCAGATGTTGGTGATCCACAGGCTTCATCTGAGGAGAAAACCTTCTCTTTGGATGGTTTTCAAGGGAGGATGGTGGCATTAAATGAGTGAGAGGTTTGGTTCTGAATGCTTGAAGAGCTTGAGACCTGCCGAGAGCTTATCAAGGTGAGCTCTTGAAGACAGTCCTATCATTGAAGGACTTCACAAGGGCCATTGTCTGCTTGCTTTGGCTGCATAAGGCTTTGATAACAATCCTTGAATGATAGTCCAGCTAGCTTTTGTGTCCCCCGACCTCTTGGGCACCTACAGACAGCTGAAGAAAGGATGAAGAGTAAAAGCTGCAGCTGAATTGGTGGATTGCTGTGGCCTGATTACATACAAAAGAGTGCGTATGAACTTTTTCTTGCCATACTTTCTTTGGACAGTGAAGTCAAATCTTTGTGAGTAAAAAGTAAGAAACGGCTGTGAGATTGTTGAGCATTACAGAAAGGATATTTCATCTACATCAGTGGCGTTTCTACATGGAGGCCTAGGGAGGCCCGTGCCTCTGTAGACATGTCCCTGGCCCTCCCTGTGGCCCACCCTGTGCTGACCAAAAAAAAAAAAAATTATGAATTTAGTACGATTTTACACGCGAGCACCAAACGCGGAACTAATGCGACGGAACGTTCTACACGGGTAAATTAGAGCGGCACCGGCCGCGTAAGTGACTCGTATCTCGTAAGTGACTTGTTGTTCTTGCACATAACCGTGTTAGTTTTGTTCCTCACACTGATAATGAAATCAAGTTTGTAAATGTCTGGTCTCGATATGTTCAGAAACTTAATATCTAAGCAAACTCATCAAAGCAGAAGCGAATATACAAATGTCACTATCCTTACTAGCTCTACAAAATGTTGTGATGTTAACCACGTAACTTCATCTGTCTTGGCTGTTGTATTGCGATAACATACATCTGAGTAAAGTAATCAACAGGCTATCTGCCCGTGTTAAGTAGGGAGGGATGGTTAGGCAACGAAATGTAATGCACGTTTTTTTTTCTTCTGATAGTTATCATGAAACGAGGAAGGGACATAGCGTCCTTTTTTGCCCCAGTAAACAAAAAAGTGAGAGAAACAAATCAAGGTATTGAGAGAGTTGAGGAGCAGAAAGAGGGAGAGTCAGTGGAGGTTGGAGAGAGGGCAGGTGATGAAAGTGAGGGCTCTGACACAGAGGATGAAGAACAGGGTGAGGAGCATGAAGAAGAGGGTGAGGAGGATGAAAAAGAGGATGCAGAGGATGAAGAAGAGGGTGAGGAGGAAGAAAACATACAGGGACAGAGAGAGGAACAGCCAGAGGGACAGAAAGTAGATCCATGTGGATCAAGCACTGCACCATCAGGTTTGTGATGAAGAAGTTTATTACTATTTGCAAAGCAGTTCAATTATAATTACATTTTTGGCCTACTGTATGTCCTTAAAATGGTGCTTTCTCCTGTAAATAATTTTTTGTGTCAATATGGCTCTAATGTTTCTTTTTTTAAGTAATACTTGGCCTATATTTTGAAATACATGCAGTACATGATAGTGTATACATGCAGATATGCACTACCAGTCAAAAGTTTGGAAACTGTACTATTTTGGTTGTTTTTGAAAGAAGTCTCTTCTGCTCACCAAGGCTGCATTTATGTTATTAAGAATACAAAAAAAGCTGTAATATTGTGAAATATTATTAAAATGTAAAATAACTGTTTTCTATTTGAATATATAGTAAAGTGTAATTTATATCCTGTGATCAAAGCTGAATTTATCATCATTACTCCATCATTACTCCAGTCTTCAGTGTCAATCACTGATAATAATCATCAACATTGATGAACCTACCTTTTTTGCACCTGCACTCACTCTTGTACAAATGTTGTACAATGTTGTAATAAGTGTTTATATGATTGTGAAGTAAACTAAAGTTTATAATCTTTAAATATAATTTGTTACCATTTTTAATGTGCCCCTCTGGTTAAACACTGGATCCTTGGCCCCCCTAATAAAATTTGTCTAGAACCGCCACTGCACATGATGAAACCAACATCCAGTGTTTAGACTGCCTGGTTCTCTATGGCTGTTCAAAAGTTGGACTTGATTTATTTGACAGTTTTGAGACTGAAGTTGTTGACGTTAATATTGAAATTCGGATGAAATATATAAATGTCTTTATAGTTACATTGATTTTTTTTACTCTTTGTTTTCTTCTGCTGTCTAAATGCTTTAAATAAATAGAGCTCATTTTGTTAGGGTTCTGTCACTTCTGTCCAGTTTATTTTCTCGGTTTTGTGACAGAGCTCTGACGTTTTGTGCTGTCTTTGTGTGAGTTCTGGAGCCGTGCACTCTCTTGCCTGCGTGTCTTGTGTCATGTTGGGTGCATGGTGTTCGAATCCCGGCACTCATGTCTGGTTTGGTTTTGTGTCTGGGTTCCGACACTCGCGCTCCCTGTTCTGTCTTTCACAAGTTCACAATTACAAATAATCAGACAGAGTAATTAGTATGCATATTTGGCATGCTGTCCGAGGAGAGGGCTCCGAGATCGGTACTTGGCCTGAGCCCAGAGTACTCCCCGTATTCTGGTTTAGGAAGTAACCAAGCAAGTGTGAGGAGACGGGGTGGTGGAGGGATGCTGAAATTATCCCCAAAACTGCGTCAATATATAGGTCTCCGCTCATACTGATTGGGTAGACGTGTTGATTGCTGATTAATTCCTCTCGAACTTTGTTAATAAAATATCATTTATTGTGAGCACAGGTTGTGTATAATTTCGCTCGCCATGCGCTCGTGTGTTTTGTGAGTGCCTGGTTTGTTCTTATTGGCCAGGCGCTCTTGTGTTGTAGAGTTCTGTGTAGCACATGGTTTCTTTCCACCTGCCACGTGCTTTAATGTCGTGTTTTGTGTGAACACGCAGCTTATGAGTTTCTCATAGTTGTGTGTTCATGTCTCCTTTTGTGACCACATGGCTTACGATTTTGTTTTCACTGGTCATGTGCTTGTGTTTTTGTCAGGATTGGTGTGAGTACATGGCTTGTAATGTGTTTCCTTCTGCCATGTCTATTGTCTTGACCCCGCCCATCTTGTTACCTGATCATTGGTTTATTCACCCCACCTGTCTCTCCCTCATTACCTGCCTCATTTGCCACCCTATTTATTCTCCTTGTGTTTGCTGTCCTGTGATGGATCGTTGTTGAACGTTACCTTGTGTTCCGAGTCTGAGTCTTGGTTTCCCCCTTGGGGTAGTTTTGGTCTGTTTTATTTTATTAAATAAAGAGCTTATTTGTACTGTGATTGAGTCCTCACTCCTTTCATCACCCCCCCCCGCCAAACACATTTAATATATTTGTGATGAACTGAATTGTCCCATCATCCTCCTAACCACGCACACAATGAAGCCCTCATCACTGGGCCTAAAAAATCTAAAACCGAAATTCACTATATAGATCACACACACTCCCTCAGTTATTGTCTGACCTTGTCTAATACGACAGTCTACATACCTTGCTACTTACCTGCTTTGTTCCTGACTACCTTGCTAGCTATTGCTGTTACCCATCCAAGTCATCCAAGTCATTGTCCAATCATCTTGTCATCAAAATCGTCTTCTAGTTATCCCTCATCTCAACATTGTTCCCTCTTGTGTCTGCGTTCCAACTATTCTGTAATGTCGAGTCACATTGGAAGATTTAAGGCCCGATTTTTACTCGCCAACAGATTTTGCAAAATCTGAGGGAAAGATATTTGGAAGAATGTTTGTGACCAAGCAGATCTTGCCCCCCATTGACTACCACAGTATTTTTTTTCCTACTCTGGTAGTCAGTGGGGGGCTAGATCTGCTTAGTTTACCAACATTTTTCTAAGTATCTTCCTTTGTGTACAGCAGAATAAATAAATGTATAAAGGTTTGGAACAACTTAGGTGGGAGTAAATGAGGACAAAATTTTCATTTTTGCGTGAACTATCCCATTAAATCTTGAATAATTCAAATGACCCAAAGCAAATGGAGGCACATGGAGCAAATTCACATGATGTTAAAAGAAGAACAGGATTAACAGGATGGGATGAGCAGATTGAAAACGATAAACAAAACGTTCCTATTTTCACAGAAAATTTTGAAGCTTTATTTTATTCTTATAAAATTCATTTTATTTTGATGTATGCTTTTTTTTTTTTTTACAATACATACATTATCCCTCAGTCAGAATCGACACACGACAGCGCAGATAAGTTATCAATATCTTAAATAATCTGTTAAACATTGTTTGAGAAAGATAGTTCTTATGACCATTGTAAAGTACGATGAACTTCATCCTCCACTCCTTCATTAGTAAAATCATAAATGGCCTTTTCCGTTTGGTCTTGTTTGATCTTGTTACTTTATAATTTTGGATTTTTTTCGGCACTCTACTTCTAACCGTTTTGATGACTCATTAGTGGTACTGAAAGCTGATTGGCCTTGATGGTTATATATGCAGAAAAGGGTCAATTAAATTCATCTAGAGTTTATAATGATGTGCGCTTTATCCTCCCTTGTGCCCTTTTGCATGCATTTTGGACAAAAGCAATGACTATGGGATCCATTAGATTGTAAGTGCCTTGCAAAGTGGACGCTTTTGCTGTTATGAATAGATTGATGAAGATTTTGGACATTCATAATTCTACGGATTATATAATAACAATAATAATAATATTAATAATAAACTGTTCCGAAAGAATAAATCTCATTTGTATTAAAGAAATCATCAAAATTAAGTTTGTAACTATACAATAAATGTGTTCAGATTCGATGTGCGCTCATGCGCTCTGCTCAAACACGATACTACAGACGTGTGTATAAGTGATTCAATTTTTAGTTGCTGTAGCAACACGTGTTATTAACTCTGACATACACACTGATGCTATCTGGTGGTTGAGATACGAGACGAATTCAGACATTTTTGCAGAGTATTTTCTGTGTGAATCTTGTGATTTTGAAGCTGTTCGGAGGATTTCAGAGAGAAGACTTATATTCTAGAAGGACATCAGAGGATATTATTTTTTAAAGACTTTATATCATTTCTGAGGACAGTTTTATTTTATTCTTTTCTTATTTTAGAAGGGGTTTGGAGTTTCATTTGATTTTTTTCTTTTATTATTTTAGTTTTTTTCTTTTTTCTTTGGGGGAGAGTGGGCTATTTCTGAGGAGATTTGTAGTTTATTATTTTTTTATATTGTATTTTGTGTTGTTTTTATTGTAGTTTGGAGGAGGATGTCAATGGCTTACATAAGCGAAAGAGGAGGTGAGTGCTTCAGTTATTCATTTGTTTATAGTATGTTATGGTAGGATGTGTTACAATGATTGACTAAATTAATGTGAAGAAACTTGTGTGAGGGAACCCATTTGATCCCCCAGTTTTCCCAGGTTTGTGATCACATTTTTTGAATCCTTCCATATTTTCAATATGAGTAACTGTAATACCAATTTGTAATCGATACTGACATTGAATTTTGATTATTATTAAAACGTGACTATGTGATGTCTAAAATATTCCAGCCTCAGGCCCTCTCCAGGAGAGCTGGTCAGATGGCTGGTCAGGAGGTTTGGAGACCCGGTTCTGATGACCGCGATCAGGATGCTCTGCAAGACCCGACCCAGACACTGAGCCAGAAGCTACCTGGATATTTAACACCTCTGCCATCAGAGTTTTCTGTTTTTGTTTCCACAGGTCAGGATCACTGGAAGAGAAAGTGGCAGAGCAACAACCAGCAGAGCCCAGAAGATGGACGTCCATCCACTCCCTTTAAAAGACTTGCTAAATGGTCTCACAGAGGTCAGAATAAGCTTTTGTTAAAGGAGTTATGGCTCAGTTAATAAATGATTTGTCACTGAAAAAAGACAGTTGAGAAAAAAAAGTAACAATTTAATGTGACCACTGACATTGATTGTTAATATTATTAAAAAACAGTTTTGATGTCTGAAATTTTCCAGACTCAGGCCGCTCCAGATCCAGGAGAACTGCTTCCACAGGATCGGATAACCGAAACGAACAGGGCAGTTGAGGAAACTGGTGTTTGTCCAAGTCTGACAGCCTGGACAGAGTGGACAGGGTGGACAGGGTGGATGTGTCCCGCTGCCAGGTCAAATTCCTATCGAGCCAAGAGTGACTTCAAATGGCCGAATTGCTCAGGGAGCCATGGAGGAGGCTTCTCCTGTGAACAAAAGCTCAACAGGTTGAAATAAGGCTAGGTATTGTAAAGTGTACAGATAGAGATTCTGCTATTTCATGCACAAGGCTGCTTCAAGTTTTTACCATGTTAATGTCTAGTCACATTTACTGTTACTCAACAAAATTTAGCAGAATCTTTTTTCTCTTTTTTTTTTCAAAATATTTTAATTGGATGTTCATCTAACATTTTCAGAACATTCGGAGAACATTCAAAAGTAACATTCCCATAATGTTTGCAAAATTCAAAAATAGAATGTTTCTTTAACCAATAAAAACATTTTTAAAACAATGAAAAAACTGGATGCTTTGTTTAGGGAACATTTATAAATAACATTTCCTTAACTTAATGAGAACGTTAGAAAAATGCTCGCAATAAGCCATGAACTCAAAGGTACTTGCGCTGTCTGACACACACCCGAAACACCCGCTTCTCAGACAGCATACAATCCCAAATAGAATTCTATTTCGCATCCTACATCCTACTAGGATTTGGCAGGGTGTACGAGGGAACACGCAAATTTGATGGCAAAATGTTAAATCTTACCGAATTGTACAAACGTTGTGCTCTTGTATGCAGCAAAATATATTTAAAACATTAAACAGTTTAATATTTGATGCAAGGTCAGCTGCTTGAATACTTTTACAATTACTGATTTTTTTTTTTCAGGTTGCCATTAAGCAGATGTGCAAAACTGATTGCAAAATGGTTGTTATCTTGACATTGTAAGTTGGCCAAAACCTCAATGTGTATTTAGTTGCATTTAAGTGCTGATTACTGTAGTTTATACACCTGTATGAACCATTGGGTGTAAATATAATAGATAAATAAGCCTAGCATCACCAAATAACTTTGAGCTGAAAAGGCTCTGTTGAACGCGTCTAAAAAAGTACATTTAAAAATGTAAAAAAATGTTTTTAAATTTTAACCTTCTGCCTTCTACTTTTCTTTAGCCATGACATCCCGAACCTCTCATTACAGAAGTGGCTCTGTAACCCATAAGCCCCTTCGTAATTCAACTATACGAGTGGTTTGAACATCCTTGAAAATTCACTCTCGTTATAGAGTACCACACCCGGAACCCTGCGAACCCTGCTGGACTTTTTCAAACGTAATTCTGAACTCTATGAACCAACAGCATGGGTCATTATGCTTCAATGCTGGCAGCACAACACTGCTTCGAGTATGGTGGTGTTTTCCATAATGACATTGATGAGCAGAATTTCCTGTTTGAGACAGGCATGTTAGAGCTCAAGTTTATAGACTTTGGCTGCAGTCAGTTATTTAGTAGCGATGGCTACAACAGCGACACATACACCGGTGAACACTTCGGGAGTGTGGAAACCTGAATGTAGTGACTTACTAATTATTTGATGCTTTACAAAAAAAAGCCAAAAAATGTGCAAATGTCTTGCTTACTGGAGTACCAGAATACTACCCACCTGAAGTCTTCGCAGAACCTTGATTCCACGTCATCCCAGCCAATGTCTGGGCTTTAGGAGTGCTGTTGTACAAGATGGCCAACGGATTTCATCATTTTTGCACAGAAATCAAACAAGATAAAGTTACATTTCAGAACTCCAATTTATCCAAAGGTGTGTGAATAATATTGATAACATTGATAAACACACACATAAAGCAAAGACTCTGTACAGAAACTGTTAAAGGTGAAGTATGTATGATTTTTGATATGTCGCTCAACGAATTGCAAGAGTTTGGGGCATGGCTACTGTAGCAGGCAGAGCCGTGCTAGTGGCAAAGTGGCAATACAGATTGTTTCAAAAGTGGAAAATAACAGAATCATTGATGTGAATAGAATTCAATTCCGTTGTAAATCAGCTCTAAAAACATTCATGAGTTGATTTGTTCATATAATCATTGTATTGGATAGGAAATAACATACTTGCTGTCCTCGTTGGAGGGCTCGAGCTCAAGGTTTGATCAGTATGATATTCTAATGTTGATTAGAATTTAATAATAGAATCAACAAACTAATACATAGAATAACAATGCAACTTTCAACACGCTCAAATACAGTTTAGGTATGATAGTGTAACGTTAGACCAAGTGAAACAGCGCTGCGTTACCTCACAGTTTTAATTCGTCAAATAAACTGACCAGTATGAGTAGTATTTCAGCACTTGCGAGTAGTTCAGTAGAATGAAATGTCCTTGTTTCTTTATATCCCCTGGGACTCGCGTGTGGCACTGATATCTGTCTCTCTTTAGCAATCGCGTCCGCGATTCTTGGCCACGCCCAGCTTCATACCACAGTCATGATAAAAACATGCATTCACTCATCCATAAATATTATTGCCCCATAAACATTATTAGATCCATCGGCATGATCCATAGTTCCATGATTCCACGTTCATTCACTGTGTCATCAATCTACGCCTTTGTTATTGTTTTGAAGAGTTTAGCGACGCCTAGAGGCGAAAAATACGGACTGTACCTTTAATATCTGCTAACACTTTATTTTGACTACTAAATTATGATATAACGAACATGTTTCAGTAAAATCACGTTTTAATAAAGCAGTGTTTTATGAGATATACAGTGAGTTAATATTTTTATGCATTGTAATGTCAGTTGCAGCTTTTCGACTTCTTGTATAAATTCAACATCATGATTATTGACCTATATATAATGTACACACATATACACACAATTACAAGAAAATTAAAAAAGGAAAAATCTGTCCCTTATGGTTGTCTGCATAAATTGGTCAAAAAAAAGATCTGAACTAGGTCACATAGACAAACAGTCTTTTTAACACAAAAAAATGATAAAATGCATTCATAAAAAGAAAAAAAAATAGTGTAAACATACCAGGTAAAAAAGGATGAACCCTTTTTAATAACCTGTTTACCCTCCTTTTGATGCAAAAATATTGTCCTTTAATTGTAGATCAAACTTGGACAATAAAGAAGCATTTCTGCACCATTCTTCTCAAAAATATTTCAGTTATAGTCTTGGCATATTAGTTATGAATGTACACTGAAAAAAATTTACTTCGAAAAACACTCACTCAGAAATTGCTAGTAAATTACATAAATAATTACATACAAACAGCAAATAGCACATTACTAGTGTTTTTTAAAGTAGACAGTATTTTCTTGTAAAACAAACTCCAATAATATTTTTTTTCTTCTACTTTTTTATTTACATCTTTGAAAAATAAATATTTTTTTACAATGTAGTTCAGACCCATTTTTAATCTCTAATTTATGCAGAAATCTATATATGTTTCACCGAATCCATGTAAGTTAGTAGTGTGACTGTTGCATTTGTCTCTGATAATTCCTGCCAGCAGTAATTACTGACTAATATTTCATGATCTCACCGAGGTTCTCTTCTTCTGTGTTTGACCTCCTCCTTCTGTGAACAGTCTTTACTCCCAGAGCCATGGCATGTCCCAAACTCACACTCACATAAGAGCGAAGCATTGCATTATGGGTAGTCACAAACTCATGGCAGCACTGCAGCCAAGAGATTCCTTACTGACTCAGCCTGAACACCAGTTGTCATGGTTGTCACACCAAACAAGACATAAATAAGTTGATAAGCAAGTTGTTACGTAGTAAATTCCGGTTACAGCAGCTTTACATCATTCACACAAACACACATACACATACACACACACACACGTGTATGCAGGACTGTACATAAGTCCTCACTCCACTGGATTAAATTTTTTTTTTTGAAGTGCTCAAAGGTTTAGTTTACCCAAAAATGAAAATTATCCCATGATTTTCTCACCTTCAAGCCATCCTAGGTGTATATGACTATCTTCTTTCAGACAAACACAATCGGAGACATATTTAAAAATATCCTTTACCCCTCGAAGCTTTATAATGGGGGGCCAAATTTTGAAGCCAAAAAAAAAGGCGAAAAGTACAAATCCGGCTTTACAACGGGTGTCAGTGTGTGGTGGAAAAGCAGAAGCTGACAATCACGAGCCAAAACACACAGAAACATTTGCACGCTATGAAGGTTAGAAATTGTAGCCTAAATTACTTGTCAATATTAATACATACATTTCTATAGCTTTGACTAATTTTAACGAGTCATTTCGCCGCCGGCGCATACTAAAATGGGTAATATGATGAGCAGTTAAAACTGATTCAAGAACATGCATTTATTGCATACTACATGATGTAAGTGTTTTATGCATTGCTCATTTGAAACCTTGTTTACATTGAAAAAACAATGGAAAAGTAGCGCAATGGAATGGAAAAATGTGTTCTGTGTAAACGGCCCCATTTTGCGTAATTAAAGTTGGGTTCATTACTAAAATAGTAGGCTACAGTCGCATTTACTTTCCATATTGTCACTGGACAGTAGTGAAAATGGTAGCATTTTATTTGATGTGTAAGATAAAAAGTCCCATTTGATGGACATGGAGAGGAATGTTATAAAATGTTCAGTATAAATATAGTTATTAAGAATAGGCCTACCTATCTATTATCTAGAACTATTAGCCCCCTTGGTAAATCAAAGATGGCTGTAAAAAAATAAATCCTTTTGATGTTTTATTCAAAATATTAGCAAAAATCTAACCTTTCATTGAACATTATGAAATGTTTTTTCTCCAAAACACGTTGGCCGCAATTATTGGCACCCTTTTATTCAATAAAACCTCCTTTTGCCAAGATAACAGCTCTGAGTTTTCAGCCAGAATGCCTGATGAGTTTGGAGAACACCTGAAAGAGATCAGAGACCGTTCCTTCATAGAGAATCTCTACAGATCCTTCAGATTCCCTGATCCATGTTGGTGCTTCTTGTCTTCAGTTTTCTATAGGGTTTAGGTCAGGGGACTGGGATGGCCATTGCAAAAGCTTTGTGTTCAGTGACCAAGAATGCTAAAGAAAATGAGAGGAGTAAACTGAAGAGAAGAAGCACCAACATGGATCAGGGAATCTGAAGGATCTATAGAGATTCAGAATTTTCTCTGATCTCTCGTCAGGTGTTCTCCAAACTCATAAGGCATTATATATAGCTGTTATCTCGGCTAAAGGAGGGTGCTAAAAGTGTTTAATAAAAGGGGCAAATAATTGTGTCCAATGTGTTTTGGAGAAAAAACATTTATTTGAATGTTTGTGTACCCCACCACCATCACCACAACCACCACCACCACCACAACCATCACCACCACTACCATCACCACCATCACCATCACCACCACCATCACCATCACCACCACCACCACCACCACCATCACCACCACCACCACCACCACCACCACCATCACCACCATCACCACCACCACAACCATCACCACAACCATCACCACCACCACCATCACCACCACCACAACCATCACCACCACCACAACCATCACCACCACCACCACCACCACCACCACCATCACCATCACCACCACCACCACCACCACCATCACCACCACCACAACCATCACCACCACCACCACCACCATCACCATCACGACAACCATCACCACCACCACCATCACCACAACCATCACCACCACCACCATCACCACCATTACCCACCCATCATCGCCCACCCAGTATATCTGCCAACCGACCCTTCTCTAGCTGCCAAGAACCAGGCCTGTTCCTCCATTGTCCAAATCTCATCATATTGCCTAAAATAAAATTACTTTTGATGACTGTATGATGATTTAAATTGATACTGGTCTGGGCTTCACTATATCTCTGTGCTGTCCAGTGAGTCGTGCAACATTACCACACAGATTTTGTTAGGTGGTCAGCAGTAATAAAACAGTCAGTGTGCCAAAAGTCTTGGCTATTAGGTAGTTGTGAGTGCAGGTGCAAAATAAATGGTTATTTCTGAGATAAACATGTGTAGGTTGCTGAATATGGACACACAGAAGAAAGCCTTGGCTAGGCTCTACCTCGGTGTAGTATGTGTCAAACCATTCGTTTGTCTGGCTGTTTGACGAGAAAGAGATTAAATGTAGTTGCAATAAATGCGTAAAGAATCCATAGCAGTGGAGGACTGTTATTTTGCTGCACGAAACTGCGGAAGAACTGATGATGGCACGGTTTAATGTTTGCTTGACCAATTCTGCTTAAAGGGGTGTTTCATTCCCCCCCACATGTAGAGATGAAATATTCAAGTTGTTTAGATCATTTTCTAAAAATTAAAAATCAAGCCAAAATCTTTGTTTTTGTTTTCTTTTTCATTTGTTTTTTTCATTTTTGCCATTTCAATATTAAATCAAAAAACGAATAAACTGAAGTTACCCTGATTTTAGAAAGAGTGTAGTCCATTTTAAGTATTTATATGCAAGGGTACGCAATTGCCCCTTCGCCGGCAGTTTGATTGATTGGTGATCTGACCAATCATAATCCGCCATTTTGTCCGACAAAGCAGTCAGGGGAGTTAGTAGATTAACGTTGGTGAATTTGAACTTTAAAAAATGTTCGTACTCACGTCTTTCTGCGCTTGAAACAACATTCCTTCTGATGTTTATTCATCATTTATTCTAGTATGAAGAGATGATCAGTTCACGAGCCACTTGAACTGAGGAGCTACAGTGATCTGTCACGAAACATTAAAAAGCCACTATATAGTATTTATAGCTTAAACTTCTTTAAAAATTACAATATTTCAAATTTGAAACTTTTCATATCAAAAGTAGCCTGCTCTGTCTTGAGACACGTTTTCAGTGTCATGTTTGCTCCGGGATGTGTTTTTCACTCTGTGAGAACATGATGTGTGGCGTGAGAGCACATGGCTTATTGGACATAGCAACAGTAACTAAAGGGGGCGGGTCTTTGCGAAGGGTCAATTATGAATGCCAGGTCAGGTTGGTATAAAAATTACACAGATTTCAATTTGCAGTTTCACAGTGAAGACACAAAACTTGTATCAAAATATTTTCCACATAAGAAGTTGGAGTATAACAAGCAGTTCATTCACCATGGATTCTCTGAAAACTTTCACAATTATGCGAGTTTTCCTCGCATAAATTTATTTTGCTCTGCCAATAAGAAATATTTACTGAACAGCAAGAAAAAAATACCGAATTAAACACATTTTGCTGTGTAATTTTAGACAATCTAGATTTGTTCTCTCCACAAGAAACATACAGTCAAATGTGCGTGAGTGCACTGAATTCTCTACTCAGTTGTTATGAGAGTCTTTAACCTGTTGTCACACTCATGACTCAGTTAATTATGAGCCTGTGAGGCGGCTTCATTTGTTCTCCAGTGATTGGAAACTGAGAGGACGTCTCACCTGTGACACCTGCAGGGGAAATTCATGAATAATAGATTGAGGTGATCTCACCTTCCATTTAGAGCAAAACAGTCGCTCACCTGCTGTGAAGGCAAAGAGTTGAATTTAAAGGCCGAAAAACAAGGCCATCAATACACAACGGGACACCGGCCGAGTGCATGGTTAACTTCCTTTTCATTTGTGTTATATAAACCAAACTTTAGACTGTATCTCAAATGAGTTTTATTACAGAGGAAATTTTGTTTCAGGGCTCTCGGCTGACCCATTGCCGAACCAACAGCATTTGCTAAATACAGGCATTAAACGCACCTTCATGCACATATGAGATCATCAAATAAAGTTAGATGCAGAGCTGAGTATGGCTCATATTGATCTGGAACACCCACAGACCGACTCAGAATGCGGTGAATCTTCTCACTGATTATCTAAGTCGATCTGCTGAAACATCCATTAGGCTGTTTTTGTGACTGTGATGAAATTAAGACAATCTGACATGTAGAAACTTTTCTGTCTGTATGTAAACAAAGAACTTGTGTTTTGATAATGACAAAAAAATGTGTTCAATATGATAAAATGGATTTATTGAAAATGTCATCCATCCATCCATTCCATTCATCCTCCTGATTCATAGGAAAAAGAAACTCCAAAAATGCATTGTGTGTGTGTTCCTTCCTGCAGAACATGCAGGAACAAACAGTTAGTTTGTAATTTTGTTTTTCTTTATTATCATTTATAATTGACCCTTCGCTGGGTCAATGTGAACTAGTGAACTAATTGAACTAGTATGAAGAGATGATCGGTTCATGAGCTCTGTGATGTATTTTTCACTGTGTGAGAACATGATGTGTGGCATGAGAACGCATGGCTTGTCGGACATAGCAACAGGAGGCGGGTCTTTGCAAAGGGTCAATAGCATAAAATAATTCTCCTAATGTGGAAACAGTGTTTATGAATATATAAATATAACATTTTATGTGCATTGTTTTAAAAGTGATTTATACTGTAATGTTTAGATTTTTAAAAAAAAAATTAATTTTTGAATAGAATATATAGCATGCACACATATTTTGTTTTATAGCCTTTCGATATCTTAGCCATTTATTTATTTATTGCATGATGTCGAACATGGGGATGGATTATCGGATTAATTTATTAAATCAGAAATAATAATGATACCCTTTGTTTACATGTTCAGTAATGCTTTTTACAGAGTTCACTTCATATGAAATTTGATTTTGAGAGAGTTTACTGCACACAGGAACAACAAGAGATGTGTATATCGCATATGGCATTCTTCTCTGGCTTTAAATCTACTTGAAAATAATTAAAATTGATCTAACATGCACATCTTAGGTTTGCTTCACATATTGTCATTGCATTCTTCGGCAAGTTCATCACATATTGCATTGTTCCTCCATTTTCTATAGCTCTAATTAAAACCTAATTATGACCAATTCCAGTTTTTATCTACTATGATTTTTATTCTATATTATTACATTATATATATATAATATTTACACATAATAATCACATAAACATTATGAAATTATAGTATATATTTTGATATAGATGTGTTGTAAATGGAAATGGATAGCTGTTTCTTTGACTTGACTATACCTGACCAATGCAGATTGTTTCAAAGCAAAGATTGTTTTAAAACGATAAAAAGTAAATTAATGATCAATGATGCAAGCGGAATTCAATACTGCAGTAAAGTCTGGAAAGACAATAGTGTCATTTTTCAGCTGAGTCAGTTATGTTGATTCAGTTTGATTCAATAACTGTGTAAAGCTCATCAATAATGGATGAGTTCAATTAATCTATAAAGCAGCTCTGGAGAAAACAGAATATGTATATGATACACTGTGTAAACATTATAATAAAGAGTTTAGCAGGTATTGTGTTTGGGGGAGGGCATTAGGGATAGCGACAAGTAATGTCCCAATAAAGCAGCATTATGATTTTAATAAATATATAATATAATCATATACACAGAATTTGTTATTATTATTGTACTTGTATGATGTACACTGAGGTGCAAGTATCTGCCATTATTTGCTATAAATAGCAAATATTTACACAGTGTAAAGAAAATACTTTTTGTTGCTATTTTCAAATAGCATATATAGCTTGGTGCAAATAGCTTCTGCCATATTTTAAAACAAAACCAAATCATTTCTCACTTTTAAGAAATGATATTTTTATTTTAATGACTGTTTTTCATTAAAATCTCAGGACTATCAAATTTTTGACTTTATGTAAAATAAATAAATAAATAATAATAATATTAATAATTTTAATTCAGAATTTGAAAACATGTTCATCAAGAGAAATGGTGTATTCTAGTCATTGTCAGATTGAGTGATATTACATTTAAAGTTAATATATTTTAAATGTTCTAAATTACAGCTTTATCATTTTAAATGTGTAATTACAAATATTTAAATACATGCCATTAAGTATAATTTAGTTCAAGCTTGTCAGTACATTCAGCAGTATACTAACCAAAACAGAATTATGAAATGAGTTACTTAATTATATGCTAATTAAGTGTGTCAAAAAAACACCCTTAAGTTAATTTAATATAAATTTAAACCATAATAAATTTTAATCAAGTGTAAATAATATGCAATTAAGTGCCCAAACACATTTCATTCACACTATTAATAGGCTATATTCTTTTAAAGCATATTCTTTTTTAGTAAATAATAAAAGTGCACTTGTTTTTCACAAGGATATGATGATGTGCAATGATGCTCAATAAAGTGACTGTATTCACACTACAGCACAGCTTTGAGTTCTTTAATGCTTATATGGTTTAATAAACTATGGTCATGAATTCTGCTGAAAACCTTATTTCACATTCATTAAGTGGTATCCTTGTGCAAGAAGGTTCATCTCTGAGTTATAGACACTGAACATGGGAGGATTTGGAGCATGTTTTAGCTTTAAAACCCTTCATAGATCCAGAACAGCCTCACCATGAGTCATCCAGAAGGTCTTATTGATGATGTCGTGATGTTATTTGTGTATGTCTGGCTTTTTATTCATCTCCATATTGACTTTGTGTGTTCATTTAAATGGAGTTTGTCCATTTTAACATGTTGTCATATTTATCAGTCTGGTTGAGTTGGCGGTACTGACCGCATATCGATATTACTGTTCAGGCATAACTGCTCCTGGCTCATTTGCAGAGGGGAATGAATCGCCCCGCCAGTGCCATGAGACTCAGACAGGCCAAAGAAAACCAATGGGCTGTTGGGTGAACCTGTCAAGAACTTGTCCAGCTCATATTTCACCATAGAACAAAAAAATAAAAAAATAAGGAATCATATTTTGCATATAGAATACAAAGCCTACACTGTAGAAAATGATTAAATAATATGAAAATGCTACAGTAAAAACCTGGTAAATGGTTTATGGTAAGTTTCCTTTACTATATACGGTGAAAAACTCTATTAGAACTACAGAATTTACAGTAAAATTTACAGTAAAAAGAACAAGTCATCTTATAATTTACAGGCAAAATACATTCACAGAATTCCACTTCACATTTGATGATTTTTCATTTAAATAAGATTAAATATTTAAATAATGTTTCTTTCTTCATCAGTTATGTACAGGGTTTCCTTTGTTCATTGTTCCGTGTCATCTTAGTTTAACTTGACTGATGTTTATATACTCCTGTGTTCTCCTGCGTTCCCTGAGCATTGCTATTAAAGACTTATTCTTGTGTTTTCCTGTTTGGCAATTTACTACAATCAAGACACCCGAGAATTCATATTATGTTGTTAAATTAATGATTATTAATGTGCATATTGTAGTGTCATGTGTGTTACCATGATGGTGTTTTGTATTTGCATGCATGGCACTGTGAACCTTCCATGTAGTCTTGTGAAAAAAGCTTTTCAGAATCAGAATCAGAATGAGCTTTATTCATCAAGTTTGTGCAAACACACAAGGAATCTGATGTGCTTTTACAGGAGCTCTAGAGAAGGAGACTAGAAAGAACATTTAAATAAGATCAAGAAATAATTAATAATAAATTCCAAAACAAAAGTCAGAATTTATAAATGTAATGAGGATTTAGGGGAATTGTCATCACATGTGATCACATCACATCACATCACGTCACATCACATCAATCAAACTTTTTTTTGCCCCAGAATGTGTCTGTAAAGTTTCAACTCAAAATATCCCACAGACAATGCATTATAGCTTGTCAGAATTGCCCCTATTTGGGTGTGAGCGTTGTTTTTGTTGTTTTTTTTGGCTGTCCTTTTAAATGCAAATGAACTGCTGCTCCTCGCCCGCTTTCCAAAAGAGGGCGGAGCTTTAACAGATCACACTTCATTTGTTCAATGTAACAAAGTTCTTAAGAACGGGAAGAAGAAGGCGGGAACCGGCGAACATTCAACAAAGTTTAATAAACAAATAAACAAACAATAAAACGAAAGTAAAAGGGCGGCAGTTCCTCACGGCGACTGCCGGCCACACAAACAAAATAAAACACAACATAACTTCCAGGCCTGGTCCTCTCTCGTCCTTCACTGTTGTCGCTCCTCTTTTATGCTTCCGGAGCTCCTCCGTGAGAGATCCGAGACCGGTGCGCCGAGCAGCTGAAGCTCGTTATCTCTCGCGTCACCGGCCTCGCGCCGTTCCCTCACGGCTCTCGCCCGCCCTGCTCGTCACATTCAACAACAACAAAGCTGGAGAATCTGACGCAACCAAAAGGATGATGGTCAGTAACGGTATTCAGCCTTACATTGTTCAAACCGGAGTCGGACACTAATGGAGAGACTCAGGAAGAAGTTACAACTTTTAGAATACAATTGGACATTTCTGAATGGTTAGTGGATAAATGCTATCATGTTAATCTTTTGTGCAAATCCAGCGTTGAATTGACCGTTTGTGAAGCCGTTGTAAAATGATGGCATGGCAGCAACACTCTACTACTACAACTCTTCCTCTAAAGCAGCCCAACCTACCTTGACCTCCTTTTTTGCTTGTTACCGGGGGCAGAGTTTATGTAAATTTTAGTGATGTTGAACCTCATTGTAGTCCCACACCAGCTGTTTGTTGTAGAACTTAAACAGCAAATTCTTTAAAAGAAAATATCTCCCTGTGCATTGATATTTGAGTGTTGTAACTTTGCAGATGTTGTTTATGCTCAAACAGCAAGTGAAATCATAGTCAACAACCCATTCAAGAGTGTCAAGTTCCCATGATCTGAGGTGTGTGCGTGCTTGTTTTATGAGGACACACATTTGTATAATGACATAGGTATTACACTGGTATTTCAACATAAACATGTTTTATGAGGACGATTCATGAGTCCTCATATTTAAAATAGCTTTAAAAAAATACTAAACAATGTTTTATTAAAAATGCAGAATGTTTTCTGTGATGGGTAGGTTTAGGAGTATGGTTAGTGTAGGGGGAGAGAATGTACAGTTAGTACAGTACAGTACAGTATAAAAACCTTTACACCTATGGAATGTCCTCACTTTGATAGCAAAACAAATTTTTAGACAGTTCATGAAGTGTAGAGTGTGAGTCTGAGCAGTAGAACAGCATCATCAAAACACTTTTATACAGTCAAGTCAGACATTTAAGAACTGCAACCATTTTCTCAAGGCATTTTCAGACCCACAGAAAAGCCTTTCACAGGTGTAAACGTATCTTTGGGAAAAAGAATAGAATAAAAAAAAACTTAAAACTGTTTTTTTTATCTGTGATGCTCTGAAACAGCGAAACTGAAAACCTGAGACATTTTCAGAAATTTTAAGAAAGAAGTTGCCATAAAATGTTCTGCTAAATATGCATGAAAACTTTCTGTGGTCTCTTGGGAAGATTGAAATCCTGAAATCCTGCTGGAGTCTTTGAGTTGTGACAGACAAGCGTCTGAGACAAGCGCTTTCATCATGAGTAACTTTCTGAGCATCTACAAATGCCATCAGATGTGAAATACATTAGTAGACATGAAACTGAATACAAAAACAAATAAGTACAAAAATATAAAATGGGAGGATTTTAACATCATTTGATCTCAGTTAAATGTTTATCTGGTCTAATTTTATGTGATAGTCAGAAGCAAGTGTCCCACTGCAAACCTCAATCTATTATTAAAGGTGAAGCATGTGATTTTTTTCTGAGATAAAAATAACTGCTTTTTATGTGTTCTGAACACAATGTTGTCGATGCAAAACTTCCCAAAAAGATGCTAGTTTCTAGCTGTTTATTGCCTGATCATTTAGCGAAGTAACTGCGCCTGTCCACAACAAGCCATGATTTGAGGAATAATTCAGATCCATAGCATTTTGAATGAATTATTTATATTTTTGAAAAACAAATTAGAAAATGTGACTGTTACTTAAATGCACCATAATCTGATGCCCAAACTTTTGTCATGGCAAAGTGACTAGTTGTGGCAACCAGGAAAGGAAAAAAAAAAATCTGGATTTGTCTCCACAACATAACTTTGTCAGTTAGTAATTGCGCCATGGCTCAAGGTTATTTTTATTTGGTTTAAACCAATGCGATTTTATGCTTTAATAATATAAGTACTGCCTGGTCAGTGATTGGTCCCTGATCTACCAATCAAAAGTGAAAGTATGACCCATAACTTAATATGATTGAGCTTCAGGCATCACAAAAGACAGGCATGGTTAACCAACTAGACATGACGAGGAGGAGGAGGAGCCCCCTTTTATTTTTTATATCCAGATTTATGTTCATGGCACCCTCATCAACTCACACCTATTATAATCTTAATTAAATTAACTTTGAATATAATCACTTGATTCTAAGATCTTTCAGAACTGAAGAGCACATGATTTTTTTGAAGTTCAATGTCCATCACAATGGACATTAGGTCTAAATAAAAAATCAGTCAATCAATCAATCAATCAATAAATATATATATATATATATATATATATATATATATATATATATATGATGTGACGAGTTGCCAGCAGCTCATCAAGCATCGCCCCTGGCAACACACACAAATCAGCTGGGGAACAATCACCAAGCCCAGCTGATGGCATTCAGCCAATCTACAAGACAGGGATATAAACGCCTGTAGAGACAGAGAAGTCAGAGACTCTTCTCTAAACCACAACTAACACTTGTGCTTATCTTCTTTGTTACCAGAGAGTGACTAACAGGAGGTTGCGGTACGAATTCTCCGCTAGCAGGCCTCCACACTGACTGAACCCGGTCTGCCCCGGAGACTTTCACCTGGACTCACCCGGACCACGAAAACCTGCACTTGTAAATAAATACACCCTCCGGGTTGAAGTCACTTTCTTGTGTCCGTTCTCCTCTTTTCCGTTAGGAGCCCGCTACATTGGTGGAGAATGCACTCCGGAGAACAGCGACACGAAGCCCCCACGGAGGCAGCTCTTCCCCCCGGCGTGGGAGACATTATCCGACACCTTGCAGAGGTATCAGTTCGACAGCAGCAGTTGTCAGAGAGGCTGGTGGCAAGCCAGACACACATGGCTGAAGAACTGGTGCGTTTACGAACTGAAACAACCGCTCAAATAACTCCACTGGAAAGACGAGCTTCAGCGAAGCAAATCCTCCCAAAGATGACTGATCAGGATGATGTTGAAGCATACCTCCATACTTTTGAGGTGATAGCAACTCGAGAAGACTGGAATCAAACCGAGTGGGTACAACTTCTTGCTCCGCTGCTGGTGGGAGAGCCACAGCGGATCTATTTTTCCCTCCCAACGGATCAGGCAAATAATTATGCGGTGCTGAAGAAAGAAATCCTCGGCTGTGTGGGGCTGTCTTCAGTTTGTGCAGCACAGAAGGTGCATGACTGGACTTTTGATCCTCGTGTCCCCATGCGCAGTCAGGCCACACAGCTGGCTCGACTTGTTAAGCATTGGCTGCTGCCTGACCAAGCTACAGCTGCAGAGGTAGTAGAAAAAGTCACCGTGGATCGGCTATTGCGGTCCCTTCCCCGCCCGCACCGCCGAGCTGTGGGACTGACCAACCCTACCACACTGGCTGAGCTCGTGGAGGCAGTGGAGCTTTCAGAGGCAGCACTAGCAAGGGACTCGGGGGATAGAGCTGTCCCGTTCACCCGGAGGGGCAGCACCAGAGAGCGACAAGGAGTGGATGGCACCTACAAGCCAGTAAGTCTTGCGGCTCCCCGAGGGGCACAGCAGGATGAACCCATGCCTACCGATCCTAATCCTCCAGAAGGGCGAACGTGGATGGCAGGCTGCATCGTTCATCAGACAATGCCAGATGGCGCCCCAGAACAGGAAGTGAGGATCAATGGCCGACGGGTCCGGGCATTGTTGGACACTGGAAGCAGTGTCAGTTTGGTCCGTCCTCAGGTACTGGGAACAACCAAGTTGGGCCGGTCTCGTCTCCCAATCACCTGCGTCCATGGGGACACCAGGTATGTCCCGGCGCAAACGGTATCAATCTCGGCTGCCCCAGGAACCTGGACGGTGGAAGTTGGCATTCTGCCTGATCTGCCAGTGCCCTTGCTTTTGGGTAGAGACTGGCCTGGGTTGGACCGACTCCTGCGCCAAACAGAGCAGCCCATCCACCAGAAAAACCCTGCCAGGCCGAAGGGGAGACGCAGTCGCCAGGCTTACCTTGCCTCAGAGAGTGAGAGAGCGGGTGAGTCAGCCAGTATTAATGTTGATGTCTACTCTGATCTCTTCCAGCAGGTTACGTCCGGAGGATCCCTGGGTAAGGATCAGAGGGAGGATGAACGCCTAAAGCACTGCTGGAACCAGGTCAGAACAGTGGAGGGAAAGGAACACCTACCTCCTCCTCACCCCTCCCCACACTTTGTAATAAAAAATGGCTTGTTGTACTGTGTGGCGATCAGGCGGGGCGAAGAAAAGGAATTGCTGGTTCTGCCAAAAGGAAAAACAGACCTGGTGATGACACTAGCCCATTCTCATCCTATGGCTGGACATCTAGCCACAGAAAATACCCTCCAACGTCTCCGGGACCGGTTCCACTGGCCAGGTATGAATATGGATGTTCGTCGCTTTTGCCAAGCCTGCGAGGCCTGTCAGAGAACCGCTCCAAAGAAACCAGCTCCGGCCCCCCTGATCCCGCTTCCAGTCATTGAGGTGCCGTTCACCCGAATTGGCTTGGACTTGGTAGGGCCACTGCCTAAGTCTGCGCGGGGACATGAACATATTCTGGTTATTGTGGACTACGCCACCCGCTACCCTGAGGCCATCCCCCTTCGGCGGGCAACCTCGGCGGCTATAGCTCAGGAACTGTTTCTGTTGTGTAGCCGGGTAGGGATCCCTACAGAGATACTCACGGACCAGGGCACACCCTTCGTCTCCCGGATCATGGCCGATCTATGCCGTCTTTTGAAGATCAAACATCTTCGGACCTCTGTCTACCACCCCCAGACTGATGGACTTGTTGAGCGTTTTAACAAAACCTTGAAGCAGATGCTGAAGAGGGTGATCGCCGAGGATGGGCGTGACTGGGACAAAATGCTGCCATATGTACTGTTCGGGATCAGAGAGGTACCTCAGGCATCAACAGGGTTCACCCCATTTGAACTTTTGTTTGGCCGTCAGCCCAGGGGACTCTTGGATGTAGCTAAAGCAGCTTGGGAACAACAGCCTTCCCCTCACCGCTCCCTCATTGAGCATATACACAACATGAGAGACCGTATTGAGAGAGTGATGCCCCTTGTTAAACAACATCTTGTTGAGTCCCAGCGTGCCCAACAACGTCTGTATGATCGGCCAGCACAGCCACGGGAGTTCCAGCCCGGGGATAAAGTCCTTGTCCTTGTCCCCAACTCTGCCTGCAAGTTCTTAGCTACATGGCAGGGCCCTTATACCGTTGTCGAGCGGGTGGGACCAGTGAATTACCGGTTGCGTCAGCCCGGGAAGAGGAAGAAGGAACAACTATACCACATCAACCTCCTGAAACGATGGGTTGGGGAAGCTCACCCAACTGCCCTTATAGCCGAAGTCAATGATCCCATAATAGATCTCGGCAGTCATCTTGCAGGGCCCCAGCGGAGGGAGCTGGAATCCCTGGTTGGTGAGTTTAAGGATGTCTTCTCTGAACTTCCGGGGCGCACCACGGTCCTCACTCATCAGATCCAGACTCCTCCCCAGGTCCTTGTCCGGCAACGGCCCTACAGAGTCCCTGAGTCTCGCCGGCAGGCCATTGAGGAGGAGGTAAAGAAAATGCTCCAACTACAAGTGATTGAACCATCCAATAGCCCCTGGTCCAGCCCGATCGTCATGGTCCCTAAGCCAGATGGCACTTTCCGTTTTTGTAACGACTTCAGGAAGCTAAACGAAGTCTCGCAGTTTGACAGCTACCCCATGCCCAGAGTGGATGAACTCATCGAGAGGCTGGGAAGGGCACGTTATATCTCCACCCTGGACCTTACCAAGGGCTATAGGCAGAGGCCTTATCCTTCCCCAAGACGAGAAAGTGGTAGCCATACGGGACTGTCCCCGGCCAACTACCAAGAAGCAGGTACAGGCTTTTCTGGGCTTAGCGGGCTACTATCGATGTTTCATCCCGTTCTTCTCCTCTTTGGCTTGTCCCCTTACAGACTTGACCAAGAAGGGCCAACCAGACAAAATACAGTGGAGCCCTGCGGCCGAAGAGGCATTCCAGCATCTGAAGGCTGCCCTCGCTTTGTCCCCGGTTCTTCACGCTCCTGACTTCTCCCGACCCTTTATCCTCCAGACAGATGCCTCAGACACCGGCCTGGGAGCAGTCCTGTCACAAACCGTCCGGGGGGAAGAACATCCGGTGACATACATTAGTAGAAAGCTCACCCCACCGGAAACACGGTATGCTGCAGTCGAGAAGGAAGCCCTTGCCATAAAGTGGGCAGTGATGGAGTTGCGCTACTACCTTTTAGGGAGATCCTTTACACTGGTGACAGACCACGCGCCCCTTCAGTGGATGGCCAAAGCAAAGGACACTAATGCCAGGGTCACCAGGTGGTTCCTAGCTCTTCAGGATTTCCATTTTGTGGTCAAACATCGGGCTGGGGTCTCCAACGGAAATGCAGATGGTCTGTCCCGGATGTTTGCTGGCTCGTCAGGTCTGGTAAGGGTCGTTCCCACCCCATCCCCCCCACTAACAGTTCTCACTTCCATTAACAGGACCTGCAACGGGGAACAAAGGGGGGGATGTGACGAGTTGCCAGCAGCTCATCAAGCATCGCCCCTGGCAACACACACAAATCAGCTGGGGAACAATCACCAAGCCCAGCTGATGGCATTCAGCCAATCTACAAGACAGGGATATAAACGCCTGTAGAGACAGAGAAGTCAGAGACTCTTCTCTAAACCACAACTAACACTTGTGCTTATCTTCTTTGTTACCAGAGAGTGACTAACAGGAGGTTGCGGTACGAATTCTCCGCTAGCAGGCCTCCACACTGACTGAACCCGGTCTGCCCCGGAGACTTTCACCTGGACTCACCCGGACCACGAAAACCTGCACTTGTAAATAAATACACCCTCCGGGTTGAAGTCACTTTCTTGTGTCCGTTCTCCTCTTTTCCGTTAGGAGCCCGCTACAATATATATACATACATATATATATTTTTTTTGATTTTATGTCTTCAATGTTGTGATCATAAACTGTCATTCAGTTTTTCAATAATTTTAGTGAAAAAACAGAAAGAGAGAATGTGAAATGAGTAAAACACACACACACACACACACACACGCACACACGCACACACACACACACACACACACGTTTGTATTGCTATCTCAGTGAGGACATTCCATAGACTTCCATTGATTTTTATATCAGGTCCATACCAATGATATTTTCTGTCAGCTAACATGTGACCATCACTAGATTTAAAGAAAAACTTATTTTGGTTGATTTATAAGCCTTTTAAACTAGTGTGGACCAGTCAATGTCCTCACTAATGGGTTGAGAAAATATTTCTTATAAGTTAGGACATTTGGTCTTCAGAAGTATAGTCAAAACAAGCACAAACGAACACACACACACACAGTGATGCCCTGATGCTATATGTACACAATTAAATATTTATCAAAACCAGCAAGTACACACACAGACATATGCATTCAGATTCCCATTCACTCACTGCAAACAACAAAAATAATAAAAGTTTTATGAGAATTCATCTTAACATTTTCTCTACATTCTTATTGCATTGCTCTTTGTTACAGTATGTGCTCTTTTCAACATCTTCAATGCTATAGTGCACATATTATTTGAACTCTAGCTCGTAAGAACTGAATGGTAAAAATATGATTAATTTTTTTTGTTACTTCAGCCCTGATGTGAATTGTAGTGGACATGAAAAAAAAATCTAATAAAAAATGAGTTTGCAAAAATCTTTTTTTAGACTCACATTAAAGTAGAGCAAATATCAAGGGGATATTTTTTATTTATTTTTTCACTGTGGAACATAATTCAGGTCTTTACAGCCTCATTTTCATCCGCATGGATGCGTTAACTGCAATGTAGCATATAACAACAATGAGACTGCCTACAGGGAAGAGGTACAGCACCTGGCCACATGGTGCGCTGACAATAACCTGCTCCTTAACACCAGTAAGACTAAGGAGCTCATTGTGGACTTCAGGAAGAAGAAAGGAAGCACGCATGACCCCATCCACATTAACGGGATGGTTGTTGAACGTGCCTCCAGCTTCAAGTTCCTGGGAACCACCATCTCGGAGGAACTGTCCTGGACCACAAACACCTCCAGCCTGGTCAAGAAGGCTCACCAGCGCCTCTTCTTCCTCAGGACACTGAAGAAGAACCAGCTGTCTTCAGCCATCCTGGTGAAGTTCTACCAGTGTGCGATCGAGAGCATCCTGACCAGTGGCATCACAGTCTGGTATGGGAACTGCTCAGTGGCTGACTGCAAAGTACTGCAGAGGGTGGTGTAAACTGGACACCACTTCCTGCTATTGAGGACATCCAGAGGAAACGCTGTTTACGTCGAGCTCGCAGCATTCTCAAGGACTCCTCTCACCCTGACCACGGACAGTTTAACCTCCTGCCCTCCGGGAGGCGCTTCAGGAGCCTCCGGACAAGGACCACAAGATTCAGAAACAGCTTTTTCCCTACAGCTCTCCTTGCTGAACTCTGACACCCCCCCACACCCTACACACAGACTCCTCCCCCTCTTCATTACCACAACTGACTGATTTATTTATTCATTCACAACAAGTAAAAACAGTAAATTTGTCATTACTTGCACTACTGTCTGTTCATCCAGAAACACTGGACAATCCATTTGCACACTGAAATATTTTCACGTACTTTACTGTACATTGCAACAGTGTAAATTATGTTCATATGTTCATAATTCTGCCTATAGTGTACATACACTTTTACATGATCCATCTGTATAGTATGTTCATACTAGTACATCTATCTGTATATCATGTTGATAGTATTTATAATCTGTAAATTATGTCCATAACACTTATCTGTATAGTTATTGTACATATTGTAGATCTTGTATATTCTGCACTTACTTCTTATTGCACTTCTGGTTAGATGCTAACTGCATTTCGTTGCCTTATACCTTACATGTGCAGTGACAATAAAGTTGAATCTAATCTAATCTAATCTAATCTAAAACCTGGCCAAGGCCTATATTTGTGTGTAATTTTTCTTTATTTGATTTTTTTTTCCTTTGGCTGGACATGCAGTACTTAGTTTATCCTAATTTATGTACCCTCTATGGGACTAATTATGAAATCACAGTTTAGAAAAAATAATGACGTTATATTGTACATACAGTGGGTACGGAAAGTATTCAGACCCCCTTAAATTTTTCACTCTTTGTTATATTGCAGCCATTTGCTAAAATCATTTAAGTTCATTTTTTTCCTCATTAATATACACACAGCAGCCCATATTGACAGAAAAACACAGAATTGTTGACATTTTTGCAGATTTATTAAAAAAGAAAAACTGAAATATCGCATGGTCCTAAGTATTCAGACCCTTTGCTGTGACACTCATATATTTAACTCACGTGCTGTCCATTTCTTATGATCATCCTTGAGATGGTTTGATTATACTGATTGGACTTGATTAGGAAATCCACACACCCGTCTATTAGAGCTGCAACTAATGATTACTTTTTCTGTCGACTAATCTAACGATTATTTTTTTCGATTAGTCGACTACTCTAACGATTATTTTTAAGTTTTTTTTTTTTATTATTAATCTAGTGTTCTTTTTTTGATTAGCTAATGAATCCTTTGGATAACTTTACAAAAAAATTATAAAGTACAATATAATATTTCAACTTTTATTATTTTTTTTTCAAAAAAAAAAAAACACTTCAATGTGGTTGAAGTTTACAGTATACAAAAATAAAGTGCCAAAAATAAAATGTAAACAACACTTTAGCATTGGGCATGAATAATGCCATATAAATTCAAAAGCATTCAAAATGCCATATAAATTCAAAAGCATTCAAAATGCACTGCTCAACACCTAAAAAAATACATGAAAAACATATACAAAAATAAAGTGCCAAAAAATAAAATGTAAACAACACTTTAGGGCATCAGGCATGAATAATGCCATATAAATTCTGCGTAACATTTTGCAAAAGATGCATTCTGAAGGCATTATGTGGTTTAAAGTAAAAACACACCACACCACAAAAATACTGGTCAACAACACTATGTAAAACATACTTGAAAGGTAACAGTTTTAAAGGAGCCAAGTCCAACAAAAACACTGCTCAACACTGTGCAAAAATAATGGCCAATACAGTGCAAAGATTACCTGAAGGCATCTTGTAATTTAAAGAAGTCCAACATAAATACAGCCCAACATAAACAGTGCAAAAGGTTGGGGGTCTGTGTTACTAATTATATAGCATTGCAGTGGAGGAAGGTTAGCATATCGACATGCTCTGAAGCTAGGCTTGCTCTTTTTTTAGTCACAATGTTGCCAGCAACTGAGAAAAGCCTTTCAGATGGGGTTGATGTTGCAGGCACAGACAAGTAACTCTTTGCCAGCATAGCCAAGATGGGAAACCTCACTTCATTTTCCTTCCACCATTTCAGCGGATTTTCTTCCTTTGGAATAGCCTGCTCACTAAAGTACATGTGTATCTCATTCCTCACAACTTCACTGTGAGTTTCTTGATCTTGGATGTGACCAGTGTCATCCTCACCATTACTGTGGTCATCTGAATCCGAACCGAGCAAAGTGTCCAACAGAGACACTTGCCTCTTCTCTGAAAATGTCATGCCTGCACTGGCTGATTGAACCTGT
Organism: Zacco platypus; assembly: GCA_038088235.1. Classification (NCBI taxonomy): domain Eukaryota; kingdom Metazoa; phylum Chordata; class Actinopteri; order Cypriniformes; family Xenocyprididae; genus Zacco; species Zacco platypus. The sequence goes on along the minus strand of CM076085.1, from coordinate 9,301,953 downwards.
TCCTCACATTGATGATGTTGTGTTTTCTCCTCATATCTTCTTTTCTCTTCAAGAGCAAGAGCTTGAACCTTGAGGTGAACTTTCAAACTGTCCTCTGTATGGATTTCTGGAGGCCCTTTACCGGAGGAGGTAGAGTAGAACCAGTCACATAGGACTCTCCACTCAAGAAAACAGTAGCACACTCGAAAGGCCTCAGGACTTTTTCCACTTCCTCAAGTAAGCTCAACTGATTATGTTTTAAATCCAGGAAGCACTTCCCTTGTGGTGTGACATCAGGATCGGAAAGTGTTGCTGTCACAGGCCACCTCTGTTCAAGCAGGCGGCTGATCATGTGTAAAAGTACTGTTCCATCTTATGGATACATCATTAATTAATGCATGCTCAGGGGTACCCATTTGTTGCTGCTTTGCTTTAAGCTTTGTGGTGGCCAGCTCACTTTTTTTAAAATGTTCCACAGGGCACTTTGCAGCCCTCAGTGTCTTGCTGATCTGGGGATCCCTCAGGGCATGGTTGACAACTAACTGTATAACCAGCACACCTGAGAGAAGAGATGCCATGCTTTTCTTCCAAAATACGCAGAGCAGCGACAACATTTGCAGCATTATCATGGACAACTACAATTACATTGGCCATGGATATCTCAAACTTCTCAGCTGCTTTTTCCACCCAGTTAGCAATGTTTTCAGCTGTGTGCCAATCTTCAAGTGGCATGGTGGTTAGATTGTATGATGTAAGCTCCTAGTCTTCATTAATAAAGTGGCATGTGACACCCTCGGTGGCAATACTGGTCCATGCGTCTGTGGTGAGAGCTATTTTTGATTTCACATCTTTGAGTGACGTTTTCAATCATTCCAAATTCTCCTCTTATTTCTTCTCCATCAGCTTAGTGAAATGGGACCTGGAGGGAAGTGTGTATCCTGGGTAAAATGTGTTGATCATCTCACAAAATCCTTGACCGTTGTTGTGTTGTTCATCTCATTAACCAGTCAGAGTCGTCGTTATTTTCAACTTTTATTAACTACATGATCACTCTCTTAACTCTCGTGATCCCCTCTCGTCCAACCCCCTGTTCTCGCGATATCACTACACTACATCCCTCCCTTTGTTAGTATTAGAGAACTTATATCATCAAATAACAAATTACTTTCAATTCAACCCCTTTTTATGGTTACTCTTAACACAATATACTACTATACTGTTTCAATCCAAACTGACTAACAGGTAACAAAATACTCAAACATTTACATAATCATGTCCTTGAAACGAGCTGGTTTCTTAATTACTCTACCACTACGGGTCGTCAAAGGCTTGCTACCAATGACTGGTACTGTAACAGAAGAACTCTGTGGCTCTTTTGAGGAATCTGACTTGAGCACTGTCTCTTGAGTTCCTTGATCACTTTGTACTTCTGCAGGTTCTGGTATGTTAATCTCCAGCTGAACAGGAACATGACGAATATGCTTCACATTTCTTACAATCCAAGAACCATCCTCTACATTTACCATTTCAAAGGAATTGTCCGATGTGTGCTTCAGCAGTACATGGCGAGTATCTCTATACTTAGAGTCCAACTTGCCATCTTCCATACTTGCCACATATACAACGTCTCCTAACTTAAAGTTGTGTTATTTGGCTCGTCTTTTCATGTCTGCGTAGTGTTTCATTTTCTCATTGTAGCTTTTATGATGACTTTCAATGTCTTTTGTTTCTCTTTTGTCTGTTATAAGACTAGGCGACTTCGTATGCACATCTCGTCCAAACATCAAATAAGCTGGTGTCTCACCCGATGCTCTATGTGGTGTGGATCGATAGGCAAGTAGAATCTTTGAGAGATCTTCTCTCCAGTTCCTTCCCTCACTTTGAAAGCTTTCTTCAAGTAACGATGAAATCTTTCTATTTTACCATTACTTTTGGGGTAATAAGGTGAGGCTTTAATGTGTTTAACTCCACTAGTTCTCAGAAATGCTTCGAAGACTTTACCGAGAAATTGCTTCCCGTTGTCAGTGACTACTTCCAAGGTATACCCATATTATATATATTCATCATTTCCTTGGTAACGGTCTCAGAAGTTATGTCGGCAATGACAACTGCTTCAGGATATGATGTGTAGTAGTCTATAACAGTGAGTAAATAGACATTATGAATAGGACCCACCAAATCAACACCTATCTTGGTCCATGGTCTGGGTGGAAGTTCTAATGGATGCAGTGGTTGATCATCATGCAAGGGTTGATTCAGAACACATGCATGACAGTTTTCTACATCCGTGTCCATATTAGGCCAATAAAACGTGCTTCTCAAAAATTGCTTTGTGCGATTTACACCTTGATGTGTCTCGTGTGCAGTTTTCAAAGCTTGCTAAACCAGCTTGGAAGGAAGAACAATCCATTGTCCCCGCAGCAAAAGACCATCATGGGTTGACAACTCATCTGAGCAGCGTTTGTATGGCTGTAGACTTTCAGGAATTGTAGCAGGCCACTGTCCTGTCTCCACTATGGAAATCAGCTGCATCAAGGTAGTGTCTTCCTTTGTAGATCTTTTAAGTTCCTCAAGAATCAAGGCTTGTACATCCATCACATTTACAGACAACACTCTGTCCATATACGTGTCCACGTAACTGTTGTCCTCAGTTTCTGGTAAAGGAAGTCTAGAAAGTGAGTCTGCAACATTGTCTTTCCCTGCAATGTGTTCAATCTTGTAGTCATATGGATACAGTCTCAGTCCAAGTCTTTGTATTCTAGGAGGCAAAAGCTTTGACTTCTCTGGATTGAGCATATAAATGAGAGGTCGATGATCCATTTGAAGAGTAAATTTGCCTCCCCACAAATACGTTCTTAAGTGTTCCACCGCCCATACACACCCTAGGGCCTCCTGCTCTATCTGAGAGTAACGCCTTTCCGTGGGTGTCAGAAAGCGGCTCGCATACGCTACAGGCTTCTTAGCTCCATCTTCTTGTGTCTGAAGCAAAACTGCTCCAAGTCCGACTGGACTTGCATCACTAATCACAACTATTGAAGCACTTATATGGAAGTATGCTAGGCATGGCTTACTAGTTAGTTCTTTTTTCAGTCTTTTAAACGCATTTTCTGCTTCAGATGACCAATGCCACTCTTGTCCTTGTCTGGTCAGTTTTCTGAGAGGCTCAGACAGATTTGCATAATTGGGAATAAACTTCATCAAAAATCCACAAGTGCCTAAGAATGAACATAACTGTGCAACATTTTCAGGTCTGCGAGCGTTACAAACCTTCCGTGGATCTGGTTTTATTCCGTCTGCTGTGACAACATGACCCAAAATCTCAATCTGCTTAAGTCCAAAGAAACATTTTTCTTTATTTAAGGTCAGTCCTTTTTCTTGGAATTTTTGAAAAACATTTCTCAGTTTTTGCTCCAGCTCATTTTCAGCAAACACGACCACATCATCCATGAAGCACACCACACCTGGCATCCCACATAACATAGAGTCCATGGCTTTCTGGTATGCTTCAGGAGCACTGGATAATCCGAATGGAACCTTCCTAAAACGGTAGCATCCTCTGTGCGTAATGAATGTGGTCATTTTTCTGGATTCAGGTGCTAGATCAACTTGCCAGAAACCTTTACGTGTATCCAGTTTGGCAAACACCTTTGTTCCCTGCATTGCTTGCAGTATACTTTCTATTGTTGGTACTGGGTGTCTTTCTCTTACCACCGCTTTATTCACTTCTCTCAAATCTACACAAAGTCTTACTTCTTCAGTGTCTTTTTTAAGAATTAGAAGAATGTTTGACACCCATCCAGATCCTTTGTGCACTTCCTCTATGATGCCATCTTCTAGCATTTTGTCCAGCTCTTGATTCACAGCCTCTACCATCAGGTAGGGTACTCTCCTTAAAGCTTGAGCTACCGGTTTGACTTTTTCATTCACTGATATTTTATGGCTGTAATCTTTGATTTGCCCCAGTCCTTTAAACAATGAGTGATATTCAGCCTCAAGTTTCAGAAATCTCTCTGACGAATTTTGAATTGCAGCGACCTGGTCTATGGTATTCAAAATCTTTAAATCAAAACATGACCATCTTCCTAACAGTGGCTCAACACTTCCTCTGATAACAAAAATATCATTTTTGGTGACATTATCCTTCCATTGGAAATGTGCTTCAAAAAATCCCACACAGTGGAGAGCGTGTGTCTGTGCATAGGTGAAGAATTTTCTCTTTGTTTGTTTTAGTTCAACTTTTTGTGCAAACGATCTATGATACAGTTCCAGTGAAATTTCTTCCACTTCCTGTATCTATGACCATCTTCAGCCTCTGTCCATTAACTTTTATGTTTTTTTTTTTCCTTCTGGATCAATTGAATACACAAATTCATCAGAATCAGAATTGTCGTTTACAGATCTCACTGGTTTGTCTTTGTGGTCTGACTTGTCTTTGGCCTTGTATTTTTCATTTTTATACTCATGTGAGTTGTTTTTCTTTCTGCAAACACACGCATAATGACCAGTTTTTCTGCAGTACAGGCAAGTTGCTGATTTTGCCCCACAGTCATCTGCTTTATGTGTTGTTAGTCCACATCTATAACACTTAGTGTCGCTATTGTTCTTTTCAAATCGCCTTTTCTGGCATTTTGCGGTTTCACTTTTGCGTTGAGAGCTCTTGAACCCTTCATGAAATTTACATGATTGTCTTTTTCTTTGATATTGTTTTCCGAAAGCACTTTAGACTCTGCTTGGGCTGATTCAAAAATTCTAGCAACAGTTAATACTCTTTCCAGCGTAAGCCCTTCTTGCTGCAACAGTTTATCTCTTAATCGTCTATGTGCACATTTCTCTATGAGTTGATCTCATATCATATCATGTTCTAAAGCTCCGAACTCACATGATTTGACCAGTTCCCTTAACGCATTCACAAATGCGTCAATTGTTTCATCTTGTAGTTGAGATCTCAGACGGAATTTGTGTCTTTCTAGTACAACATTTTTCCGTGGAGTAAAGTAAGCATCTAATGCGTTTACAGTTTCCGTATATGTATCTTTGGGATCCGGGAGATTCGCGAAAATCCTCTGCACCGGAGCACCAATGCATTCGCAAAAAAGTAGCGTGTCTTACCGCATCGGCAGCATTGATAGTTCCACTGGCCAACTCAAAGAAACTGTAAGAGTCTTTCCATGTTTTGTATTCTGCATACAAATCCGAAACTCCGAGGTTCAATGGAGTAGGAGGCGATAACTGACCCTGTGCGACATGAATCAGCAGTGCTTGTGCTAAGGCGTCTTCTTTGCCCTCCATCTGGGGCAGTGACATCCTTTTTATGAAAGAAATCTTGTACACAGCTTTGCCTCTTCCTGAGAAATAACAAACACAATAATTAACATTAGGAAAAAATTTAAACATGAAATATACGAATGCTAGCAATATATAAACTGTACTGTATTTCAAAAAGGGTAGTAAATCTGCATATTTTTAAATGACTGAATGTGATTAATTACAATGTTTAATATGAATACTTTGATCATTTTAATTGTATTTCTTTTCTTTATTTTTTGTGTAGTGAATTTGTCATTTTATTATGAAATACAGAAAGTATTTTAAACTCTTTAACTAATGAGATAATTTGTTATTAATCACGTACTTATGATCATAGTCGATAAACTGGCAAATGGATCGAGGCAGGCGGCATGCAATCAATAGTCCATAAATCAAAAGCAGAGAATCCAAAGCAGACAAGGGAAATAACGCTCAGAAATGACAGGGTGACCAAATCAAGACTTTGCTAAGTATCTGTGTGTGTGTGGAGCTTAAATGGTGTGGGTAATGAAGTGCAGCTGGTGTGGCAATCAACGGCTGGTGAATGAGGTGCAGCTGGTGCGGTGATCAGTGAATGGTTACGGGGCTTATGGGAAATGTAGTGAAGAGTGACTGCAGTGAAAGTGTATGTGTGTGAGTCCAAGGTGAAGTGCCCTCTGGCACTTAACCAGACAATCATAACAGACAGCTTCTTGACCTGGAAGCTCGTGTTTACATGTATGGTTGTGAGCGTCTCTAAGCGGCTTCTTATTTCATTTTAATGATATAAAAATAGAAGTTTTTATTATTTTATCTCTATTTATCTGCTGCTACCCTATGTCAAGATTATTTATTAGGAATAGCACAAGCGGATGACATAATAATCATTATCATTAATCATCGTTGTGATCAGGATACTCCTCCTGGATACTCGTAGTAAGTCAGTATTTTTAAGTTTAAAAAATCAATATAAGTACTTGCTTGAGCATTTTGTATAGTAATGTTTATCATGAGAATACTGTGCATTGCATGGATAGTATGCAGTTAGTGTTTTGAGGATTCTGGTCTTTCCTGCCCCAACATAACTTTCATATGTATTTATATGCTGTAATAACAACATAGATTCCTATTTTCAATTACATTTACTCAGCAACTTGTTTTTATAAAAGTCACAACTGAAACTGTTGATGACTGTTAAACATGTATTTCAAATATTAAATGTGAGATGATAATGTTAACTAAATAAAATAACTAAAGAACATTCTTCAAGCGGAATATGTACTGAAAAGCCCTTTGAGGCCTATACCGTCTGACAGCAAGCCAAGATTGTAATTTTCATATTGTTTTAATTCTTCAGAATTAAGTGATCATTACTTGTTAGTGCATATTTCTAACAATGATTAGTGTGAGTGCCAGGGTTGCCAACCTTGATTACCATGTTGGAGTGAGATTTTCTCGACAGCTGAATGCATCACAAACATGTATATGTGTGCTGGACTTTAAATTTTGGTTTATACAAGGACTTTTATTTTGATACTTCTTTCTGAGTTTTCCTTAGTTTTCTTATGGTTTCCTGTTTAAAAGAGGAAGTAGGCCATATTTCTTGAGTGCTTGAGCTATGCAAGGTGCTCCATGTGTTTGCAGACATCCAGCTTCATCATGCCTATCAGAGCCCTTTGAAATGCAATATCTGTAAGTGACTTTGTTTCATTTTGTTTAGTGAGCATTCAGTACTTTATTGTTGTGTTGTAATTCAGTGTGTTTGTAACTTTTGTAATATAGCATTTAATTCAGCATGTTTGTTACCTTTTCTATTGTTGTTGGTTCTTTGCCGTGTGTGTTTTATCTATTTTTTGATATTTATTCTTGTGTATTTTCTCTTCTTTGTAGTTTCACACTTCCTATGATTAAACAACATAAAATGCACCTTCGTGGAGTTTATTGTGGAAGTGTTTAGCGGCTGGATAGCTGGAACAATTAAAACAGTGAGGCAATATGATACGAGTATTCTCTTTAAAATGTAACAACACAACCTAATTAGACCCAACAATACAGAAGAATTATTAGGAATAAACAAATATTCTCCAAAAACACTGGACATTATGCAATATTTTCATTATTATATATATAACGCTAGTACTTTAATGTACAATTATCACTTTTTTAAATTAGTTTCAAAGACATTTTATTCAGTTTCAATTTATATTTCCATTAAATTCTTAAAACGTTACATTCATGGTAGTTTGGCATGGTAGCAGAATACAAAATAAAAGTTAACACACACACAAACACACAGGTTTTGTTTTGCTATCAAAGTGAGGAGATTCCATAGGCGTAATGGTTTTTAAACTGTACATTCTCTCCCCCTAAACCTTCCCATCACAGAAAACATTCTGCATAAATTTTTAATAAAAAATTATTTAGTATGTTTTTAAAGCTATTTTAAATATGAGGACGCATGAAATGTCCTCATATTTTACGTTAAAGTTGTAATGTCAGTGTCATACCCATGTCATTGTAAAAATTTGTGTCCTCATAAATCAAAAAAATACGCACACACATAAACACACACACACACAACTAATGACTGAAAGGTTGAACCAAACTGGCTTTTCAGTGGAATCATTGCAAAAAACAAAACAAACAAAAAACATTTTGTAACCTTTGATTTTAAGAGTGATACATGCAGATACAGGCAATGTGTAAAGACATTTATTTATATACTCAGCAAAAACAAAGAAACATACCTTTTTCAGGATACTGTATTTTAAAGATTCTTTTGTAAAATCCAAATTACCTTTATAGATCTTTATTTGAAAGGGTATAAACAATGTTCCCTTGAAGAGGGGTTAGTAGAGCTCCCTACACGATGAGACCGTATACCCTGAAGTGGAAGGTTTTCCCTTCATGGTGCAGGAATCGCATACTGGACCCAGCTAGCTGCCCAGTTGGTACAGTACTGGAGTTCCTGCAGGATCAGTTCTCTGCAGGGTTATCCCCATCGACCTTAAAAGTGTACGTGGCAGCCATCGCTGCTTACCACACTCCTTTACATGGTGTGTCAATTGGGAGACGCCCATGAATAAGCTTCCTTCGTGGTTCTCTGAGGCTGAGGCCTGCGGCACGTTCGAGGGTGGTGACTTGAGATTTGGCCGTAGTTTTAGAAGGCCTTCCCTGGCTCCCTTTGAGCCTATTGAGGAGGTTCTTGAGAAGTCCTTGACACTCAAGACTGTGTTCCTCCTCGCTATTTCATCTGTCAAGAGAATTGGAGACTTACGAGCATTGTCGGTATCCCCTTTCGGCCCTTATTTTGCACCAGGCATATTCTTATTTCTTAAGGAAGGTTATGTTTCCAAGGTTCACACTAATGCCTTCTACCCATCTCCATTTCAGAACTGAGACTAGGAAACGTTAAATCTGCTCTGCCTAGTTAGGACGTTAGATGCGTGCGTCCACAGAGCTGCCCTGTAAAACTGATCAACTGTTTGTGTTTTTCGCGTCCCCGAAGAAAGGCTACCACAGACACGCACTTGTTATTATGTAGCGTGGGTATTGGGGTTCCCACAGCGTCTTCGACACAGAATGAGTTCCCTTGAATGGGAACGTCTCAGGTTAAATATGTGACAGAGTGAACTGTCCCAGTTGATTAGCACAGCACACACACACACAGCCCATCTTACCTCATCCTCCGTTCCCTGCTGAGGCGATGTGAGTGCACACGCACGTCATTGGCACGCTGGTCTTCATACATGCAAACATATTCATTCCACTTCCATCCCCGTCAAAATCCACCCTGCGCATAACTACTTACATACAGTACATGCATACCTGAGTTGTCTTTCGTTTCTATGTTTCTGAGTTACGATATTGTGTTAATAAATACCTGTATTCAGTGTTTGTCAGCGTCTGTGTTGTTGGTCTTCCGCGTTGCCTCTTCAGCGTCGGCCGTCCAAAGCCGAATGCCACCTAGCGGCCTGGATAAATAGTGCCAGGTCCGCTGAGTGTGGGCAATTCGGTGCGAAGCAACCAGAAGTCGCCTCATCCATTGTCTTTTAACTAGAGGGGGGGGATAATGGAAATGTGTTGTTGTTGTTTATTATTATATTAGATGTTTTATGTACTCACCAGAATACTTAACCACCAATGAATTTAAAGATTTTAACAAAAGGGGTGGGGCTTGGACTATAAAGAGGACCCCAAAGAAGTACGTTCAGTTAACCTGGCGAGCGAGCGTGCAACTGTGGTGCCGTGAGCAACTTATTTATTTGACATTGAGGTATTTTGCGTGTATGTGTGTATATATATATATATATATTTTTTTTTGTTTTTTTTTTGTTTTTTTTTTGTTTTTTTGTTTTGTACAAATTTTTGTGTTTGTTGTTTGATTTTTCTTTGTTACTTTTGTATATAGTTTTGGTCGTTTGTCTACAGGGACTATTCCACCGCTCGAGCACTGTAAATAAATGAAGACCCGTTGTCTCACAATATGTAACCATGGTTCCCTGAGAGGGAACGAGACGATGCGTCGTTTTGCCATACCTACATGCATGCCTGTGACCGACTTGCTTCAGCCTATCAGAAGCTAGCGCGGTTTGGTTTGGGTATGCTTTATAGTTTCCTGGTCATGGCGTTATATCCCACCGTTGGACTGATTTGGACTTCATGACAAAATCACACAGAGGCATTCCCACAGTGTCTTTGACGCAGTGTCTTGTTACCTCTCAGGGTACCAATGTTACATTTGGAGCCTGAGACGTTTTTCATGCTTATTCAGTGAACCATAAACAAATTTTGCACATGCACCTGTGGATCAGTCCTTGAGAGACTAACAATTTACAGGCAGTAGGCAATTAAAGTCAAAGCTCCAATTACTTAGGACACTAAAAGACCTTTCTACTGACTCTGAAAAATACCAGAAGAAATATGGGCGTACCATAGTGCTGCATGCCATAGTCCTGCAGCAGGGAGGCAAGAGGACAACAAATGTGAACCGAGCAATAAACTGCAATGTCCGTAATGTACGATGCCTACAGACAGTGCTACAGGGAGACAGGAAGGACAACTGAGCGGTGTAACCATGTGTCCCCAGACATGTTCGAGAACTTGCAAGTGCCTTGTTGGAAGAGTGGAGAAACATCTCACAGCAAAAACAGGCAAATCTGGTGTCACACTTTCCTTTACTTCAAGAGATCTTGCTGCACAGGTGAGAGAAGGAGAGATTGTGGAAAATGCTCTTATACGGAGATGGATTGGGCGTGTTTTATGCAAATCGCTAGCTGCAGGCACGTGCTCACTCATTTAGAATCATCTGGATTAATCAACATTACAACAAGGGAAAGAACAAATTTATGCGCGTTACACACCTGCTGTGAATCTGGTGTGTTTGTACTGCAGTATGAGAGGTTCTTCTGCACACATGAATTTGTAAATTGTACATAATTATTAGTGAATGAGATCCATGACTTATTCATCAGCCTTTCTCAGGTGTCTGGAAACTTCTTTAGGTTTTCCATTAGTTAATAAATGATGAGCTGAAGTTTGTGAAGTGCCCCTCAGGGTTTGTGTGATGCTGTGGCCTCAGGATCTCTACCTAGTGCACTACCAAGACAGGATGTTCTTAAAGGTATACGTTATGCTGCATTGTCAGATGTCTCACACTACACATTTCTATTTGTTGTGCTCATCGAACTCTTTCCTTTGAATTTGTTTAACTGCTAGTTCTATGAAAATATTGAGTCTTCAATGTTTCTCTTTTTTTTTTGTTTTAAAGGGTTTTAAATGTTTTGAAATGTATTCTCATGCACAACTAAAAGCAATTTATAAGATTAAAGAGAACCTATTATGCAAAATTCACTCTTATGAGGTGTTTGAACACCAATGTGTTGTAAGAACAACCAGCCTATAATGGTAAAAATCCACATATTTTTATAATTCTTATAAATCAAAAGCAGTCCCTTCAAATGTGCAAACTCACATTCCCCACTACAATGGCATCATAGTAGGGAGAAGCCCCGCCCATAGCCGGTGATGATCTGCCTTATTAGCATAGACAGATCCCTGAGTGACCACAGAGTCCGCCATTTCTGAATCCTCACTGTAGCAGCTGGAGATCTACAATGTCTGCGCCAAACAGGCTTTACAAGTGTTGAGTTTTGGTATGTACCAATGCAAATAAGAGTCTTTATAGACTCCCGCCATCTGAGTCACTGAGGACATCATAGTTAAATTAAATTTTCAAAGGAAATGTTCTGAAGAAAATCGTTAGAGTCTTATACATTTGCGGCAATCATTTTGCACTGGACTGCTTCACAAATAAGAAGCTTTTCAATGCTGGATTTTCAAAAAGGTTAATTGTGAAAGATGGGTCAATAGCAAAAAGCTTTGTGCGCAAACTTCAGATCAAGACAAAGTATCGCACATCATATGTTGCGAGTCCTTCCAAATTGCCTTTCTTAAAGAGGTTATTGGCATTCTGTACTGCTAATATTGCTAAAGCTACCATTGTCTCTGCCTGTTTTCACTGACACTATCAGGATTATCGTAAATACGAGTTTCCTAGTTAAATTATACATGAACTCTCTTTGAAATCGCCCACTTGAATGCGACCAACTCGTAATTTTCTGATAGAATGTGACGGCACCAGGAGACACAGCTATGTCATTATTTTTATCCCGCCATGCTCACCGTCTGCATAATTCATCTAAGCACATTTAGTATGCATAGTACAGTTAGATGACAGATGACTGAATATATAAAGATAAATGCTACTTACAGTTTCTGGCATTTTCAGTGTGTGAGTTTGTCCTGTTTTGTTGTTACCAGTATGCTGCCGGAGCGTGAGCTCTTGAAGCCCCACCCTCTTCTGGAAAGGGTTCTGGGAGCACCAGCTCATTTGCATTGACACATACAAAGACGGTGTATTTTTGCTCACGCACAAAGAGTGTCAATTTTAACATGTTATAAAAAATGATCTGTTTGATATTTTGAGCTAAAACTTCACACACACATACACAGACTGGGAACATCAGATCTTGTAAAAAGGGGCATAATAGGTCCGCTTTAAAGTCAGCATGAAACAGAAATTGCTATAGTTTTTTCTTCCCTATTGTGATGTATATCTGAGTGAAATGGAACAAGAGCAAATGTAGAGCGGGGCTTGATTTTGTCCATGGGATATTGGTTGGATGGTTGTGGTTTGCTATTGGTCGATCTCATGTGAGTGACAGGTTGTCCCGCCCTCGCACCAGTAAACGAGTCATCAGAGAAGAGAATAATTTTTTTGAATTGTTTTCTATGGCAGTGAGCGTTCTGCGCCCTGGTTATGCGCCCCGGCCACCTTGCGTTTTAACCGCCTGCTGCACCTCGCGCTTTTGCAGGAGCAATCGGAGCACCTGAAGTTGAAAAAAATCAAATCTGAGCAGAAAAGTGCCCGACCTCATTCGCGTTTTTTTTTCCATTGGCCAATTGAATGAATGGAGAGACGGCTTTCCGTCGTGCTGACGAATGTTTACAGTTCTTTGGACACTGCAAAGATGGAGCCCTTTGCTTGTAACATACTTTTAAGTTTCTGCGAATATGACAGTTTAACAGCAAACCAAAGAGCACTCGCACTACACTGACAGGACAGCTGATTCAGTGGTTGCCTAGCAACATAAATAACCGCAGCACACAGCTCTTTTTTTCTAAAATCAACAAAAAAGGATAGTGCGGTGCGCCTCGCGTTTTCAGAGGCAGCCTTTAAAAAAAAAAAAAACGCAGAACAGAAGAGAGTCTGCTGGCAAAAAGAGAATGCATCAGTTACAGAGCTTGTAATAAAACAAGAATCAACATGGCTTTTCGGAGACTAGAAGAACTAAGGGATTTGAAATGTTGTAAAAGTGACGCGGAGATTGTGTTTTGCCAGCTCTCTAACAGAGCTCATTGTAAAGGATTATCTATTATCTGTCTCTTAAACCTTGTACTGAATGTTTCATGTGTAGGTTAACCATATTCATCCGCACAGTCACACAGAGCCGAAGCACAATCAAAACAATGTTCTTCCGTAAAATGCATATAAATGTTTTTGTTGTTTTTTTTAACTGCTAGAAGGCCAAAAGTTTCATAGTGTACTTTTAAAGGCAGTGCAACAAATACTATACACATTTTATAATAAAAAACAGCACATTGTTAAAAGTGCTTAATCATTAGGAATAATAATAATAAAAAAATAATAATTTACACTATAAAATGAAATGTCTTAAAAAGAACGAGTGCTATCACTGTAATCAAAGGGTTAACAACGGTAAATTACACCACAGATACACTACCGTTAAAATGTATGGGGTCAGTATGATGTTTTTAAAAAAATCTTTTAATTAAGAAGACATGAAAAATGTTATGAATTATTTCAAAATAAATGCTGTTCTTTTGAACGTTCTATTCATCGAATAATATATGAGTCACACTTCAAATAAATGATGCAAATAATTCTCAGTTTCTTGGTGGTTTCTTTTGATTTTAGGGTGAAATATTCTTAAGATTAATTCTTAAACGGGTAAAGATTCACCTTTTGAAATGGTAATGAATAGCGTTTAGGTTATGTGTGCTTTTAAAGATTAAATGATTCTTTTAAAATTATTTCTAAATATCTGCGAAAACCAACAGCACAATCTCCAATTCTGTGTTCAATATGTGCTGAACAAGACCGACACTTTTCCTGCAGGACAGACTGAGTGTGTGTGTTTTTGTGTTAGACGAGGGTCCGTCCTTCAGGTCTGAGGAGCTTCTGTGATGATTAGATGATGTTATCAGTGTTTGGTCTTCAGCTGCAGTTCAGGGCATGTTCATATATTTAATTAAAATGCCATCGGCCAGTAGAAAGGGCAGTTATCTAACACAGACGCCTCTCTGCCCTCTAATTTAAAGATTATCTTCTGTGATTGGCATCTGAATGTTGAGATGGAGCGTGTGGAGAAAAGGAACATGTGGTGAAATGACCCGTCGGCTTCGAGCGCTGTCACCTGACCGCTCCATTTCCATGGCAACTATCAGGCGTACAGCATCGCTGATGTGGCGGCGAACAGCTGTGACTTTCTGTGCTGATCACTGGAATTTGCAATATAGACGTCTGTAGATTCATGCATGCTACTCTTACTACTAATACTGTAGTGTGCATTATCAATACTGTACAAATTCCCAGATAACTCACGGTATTTTCCAAATTGTGCAATGGACTCGACTTGACCTTGCATGTTTATTCCAATGAAGTCTAATGCTGCCTAAAAGTGGAATTGGAGATTATCATAAGCACATGAATAAAAGTATGTTGCTGAGGTGAGTATAATAATATGAGCGATTTTTTTTTATATAACAGTAATACAATTTATCATTAACTTCAAGGATGCAAAGCAAAACAAATTTCTAGGTTCTACAAATTTCAAGTAGGTTTTCATGTGTCTCCACTGAGGAGAGGCTTTAGTCTGAACATCCATTTCAATATATATTATGATGGAGCTCAACCAGACTGACCATCATCTTCTCGGTCACCACTCTAATCAAGGCCCTTCTCCATTGTTCAGTTTGGCCATATGGCCAACTCTATGAAAATTCCTGGTTGTTCTAATCTTCCTCCATTAAGAATTAAGAACAATCCTGTCTCTTAGCTCTACAGCCAGTTGTTTTGGCCTTTTGACTTTTTGCTCTGAGGTAAATGATCCTCTCCAGTGTTGGGGTAACACATTACAAGTAACTTGAGATACGTAATCAGATTACTTTTTTCAAGTAACTAGTAAAGTAAGTTTTCCATTTACAACAACATATTAAAGTTACTTTTTCACATTTATTGACTGACAGCTCTCCTGTCCCCATGAGCTGTTAGACCTTTTGAGAGGTATGTGACTTCCAAAATCATGTCCACTCAATTAAATTTGTGACAGGTTAACTCCAGCCAAAGTATACAAATATATCAAAGGTGATCCACTGAGATTGGAGTACTCCTGAGCTAAATTTCAAGTGTCCTAAAAAAGGGTATGGACTCATGTAATTTTGTAACCATGTAATTATTTTAGGTTTTTTGTTGTTGTTGTGTTTTTTTTTTTTTAATCAAATCTGGGGTTTTTTCATAAGTATGGTGTATGATGTGAAGATTGATGTGAAAAAAAAGGAATTTAAAAAAGTTTAGCATAAGGCTGCAACATAAAATATAGATAAAATGAAAGTGACAGTGAAGACAATTTGTTTCAAAGATTTGTTTCAAATAAATGCTGTTCTTTTAAACGTTCTATTCATAAATAATCCTGAAATAAATGTATCGCAGTTTCCACAAAACTATAAAGCAGCACAACTTTTTTCAACATGATAATAATACGAAATTATTCTTGAGTAAATTCAGTAAATGATTTCTGAAAGATGTACATGTATACATTCTCTCTCTATATATAATAATATATATATTCAATTCAATTCAAAGAGTATATATATATATATATATATATATATATATATATATATATATATATATATGTTCAAACTAATGCTGCCTATGAGCAAAATATGAAATAGTATTACCTCACTTCTGAACAGTAGTTCCATTCACTTTAGAAAGTCAGAATTTTCAACTTCCTTCTGGTAAAAGTGCAACAGAACACCGTTTGATGCCAGATAAAGACATATTTATGATACTGCATGAATAAAATCATCAGGTTCTACTGGTGTTGTAGTCAAGACCACCTAATCCAAGACCAAGTCGAGACCAAGACCAGACTAGTGCTCCTCAAATTCATCTGAAAGATCTGCATTCACTGCCTGAGAAATGCAAATAAATCAATGTTAACAAAGAATTCAGACAATGCAACGGCAATTTAGCAATATCCCGCAGTTGTGGTCAAATGCGAGAACAAATGCGGCTGAGACCAAGACAAGACCTTAAAAAAAAAAAATATCTTAAGACCGGTCTTGAGTACTACGCCATTAGGTTCTACATTTCCTGATAACAATAACCGTTTGGCAAACATTTGCAGAAGCAGGTGTAAACTTAAATAAATGATTTTTACATCATTTGGCTACACATGACGCCATTCCGCTCCAAGACGTACACCACCACCTGGGGTGATGCACGGGGAATGACTTTTCGAGGACGGTGTCCCCTGTTGGCAAATCTACCCACACGCGATACCCTCCGGAGCGGGCACCACGCGTTGACTATATCTGAGTAGCAAGGAACCCGGGGCACACCGGAGTGGCCCCAGGAGATCCGATACCGAAATTTGGTAGTTACTTACCGTCACTGTATAGGCATGAATGATGTAAATGATTGTCTCACACAAACACTAGCACTGCAAAGCATCATTTATTGTTCATTTTGGTTGTTAGGAGCCTTTCTTTGTTGACAGTCAAACCCCTGCTAAACTAACAGTACTGCCAATTTGATACTTCATATGTCATCTTACAAGTGGAATCAGGGAACGGACCACCTCAATCGTTGAAGTTTTAAGGCTCGCTTTTTTTTGTTAATTACATCAAAAATATATAAAACAAACTATTAAAATGGGTAACTGAAATAAAGCTAATAAATAAATACACTTAAAAATAAAACAATAATACTTATTTTATTTCTGTTGGTTGCCAAGGCAGAATTGCTCACACACACACACACACACAAAGAGAAACACATGGGAGGAGCCTCATCATGTGATCTCTGCACTTAGACTGACTGCTCATTTACAGACTCTCTGCTATTGCTATTCTGTTGGCGTTTCATTTCTTTGGATGGCTGCCTGTGGCGGTCCGTGAGGGTCCTAACGAGTGTGAGTCCGGAGCTACTGAGCCTGTCAGAGCAGAGCTGTCATTACCAGCACACACTGATGACCATTACTGCAGCCTCGTCCGCGTGTGCACACTGATACAACAGTGCAGAGAACAGAGACAGATGACCAGAGCGGCCGTCATGGCTATGTAGACAGCATAAGCAACATCCTGTGTGACCAAATCTAATTTCATGATATGAGTGATTTTATATCACTGTAACAACGCATACCAAAAGATTATGCATGATAGATGCATGAGTCACGTCTAAAGCTGTGGCAAAATAGCCAATGTAGGCCTATATGACATGTTGTAGCCTATATACCCTGACGGTAATATCAAATTATAAGACCAATTCCCTCTTTTGTCCTCTCCTAGCCAGTAGATCCAAGACCCAGTTTTTCAAAAGTAATCGGATTGGATTTCGGCTATTGGATTGGATCAAATCTTGAAAATGGTTTGTTCAAAAGAGAGAGAAAAAAAGATTTTAAAATCATATTAGATCACAAAATCTTGGTTCTGATCTGAATCAAACTGTCAGTATATGTTGTTAAAAACTTTTGAGTAAGATTGGGATTTCAGGAACAAAAATGTTACAAAACTTAAAATTGGTCAAAAATCACATTTGTATCATGTAATACAGTACAGTACATATATAATATGTGTGTGTGTGTGTGGGTGGGTATTCCCTATGTTATGGGGACCAAATGTCCCCACAAGTATAGTAATACTAGTAAATTTTGATCTTGTGGGGACATTTTTTTGGTCCCCATGAGGAAACAAGCTTATAAATCAAACAGAATTATCTTTTTTGAAAATCTAAAATAGCAGAACATTTTCTGTGATGGGTAGGTTTAGGAGTAGGGGTAGTGTAGGGGGACAGAATATACAGTTTGTACAGTATAAAACCATTACGCCTATGGAATGTCCCCATAAAAAATGAAAACACAACGTGTGTGTGTGTGTGTGCGTGTGAAGGGGGACTCATCAGAAAACAATACAAGTTTCACATTGTCCAAAGCCCAAGATTTGCACTGATACCACCAATAAAACCGACATTTGGCATGAGTGACCAAAGGTTTGACTGCAGCAGCTGGAACATGAATATTGACCCTGTGGAGCAGCTTCCTTTTGTGTCGACAGTTACTCTTGTTGGATAGCTTGTTATACATGGTGGTATGCTGGCATTACCCTGGATACCACAGGATTGCAATATTTTATGTGCAGCTGTGCTATTGCTCAACTAATTTAACCTTCACACTCTGCTCTTACTGATGGAATATAAAATCAGTGAAGATTGGCCGCCAGGCCATGCATATATAGGTGTGAAACCTCCAACACTATATTGGCCAGTGTTCGCCTTTGGCTTGATTAGTTAGGGACACCTACTATGCAACAATATTATATTTATGAATATGTGTGTATGTGTATATATATACACACACACACACATAGATAGATCAATAGATAGATAGACAGACAATGACAATATTTTCTTCTAGAGCCGAAACAAACTTGTTTCATAATTTTCCTGTTATCACTGTAAAGCTGCTTTGAACCAATCTGTATGGTAAAAAGCGCTATATAAAAATACAGTAAAACCAGTAATGTTGTGAAATATAATTACAGTTTAAAAGAACTGTTTTCTATTTAAATATATTTTAAAATGTAATTTATTCCTGTGATGCAAAGCTGAATGCTTTTCAGCATCAGTACTCCAGTCTTCACTGTCACATGATCCTTCAGAAATCATTCTAATATATTATTTTATTAATTAATTATTATCATCAATTCTTACAACTGTTATATAGTTATTGTCAATTCATGCCACAATCAAAAGGTTAGCGAGGAGACTTACGAAGAGCTTGAGATGAAATATGAGTAACACTTTACAATAAGTTTCATTAGTTAATGATATTATCTAACATGAACTAACCATGAGCAATACATTTGTAACTATTTAATAATCTTCGTTAATGTTAGTTAATGAAAATACAATTGTTCATTGTTTGTTCATGTTAGTTCACAGTGCATTAACTAATGTTAACAAGATATTAATAATGTATTAATAAAAGTTGGAATTAACATTAAAAAAGATTAATAAATGTAGTATAAGTGCAGTTCATTATTAGTTCATGTTAACTAATGATTATGTAATTAAAATATTTATGAGGGCATATATTTTATTTTAAGAATGAAAGTCTGAAAAAAGTCCCTGAAAGAAGGTTAAAACAATAAAATCTACTTAGAAGGCATTTGAAAAATAGCCCAAATAAATAGAGTTAATAAAAGACTATCAAAAAGTCTAAAGTTAAAATGTTAGTTTCAATAAAAATGAACTCCTAGAACATAAAGTCCAAGCAGCTGAAGACACATTTAGTACTGATATTTTGTAAGAAGTGCTCAGTAAATACGAGCCTATCCAGACCTGCGAATCTGACTTCCATAAATTGTGCAGTGACTGTTAGTGTGACCTGAGCTGCTGTGTAAGCATGCTGGAATTCACCTGTTATGAGCTGCTGTAATGACTCATTAATAATGTTGAGCCTGTGTGTGAAAGAGTAAGAGAGTTGTGTGTGATCCAGTGCAACATTTCAAACACAAGCACCAAAAATGACATGTTTGTCATGACTGAAACTTTTTAAAATAAACTATCATTCATTCAAAAAGATCCTGATGAAATGCATTTTGTTCCTTGAAGAGAAAAAACATGAATGTGGAACAAATGAGGGTGAGAAAATGACAGTTTATTTCATTTGGATGAACTGGATGAATTGACCCTTCACCGGCAGTTTGATTGACAGGCAATCTAACCAATCATAACCACGAATCAGCAATTTTGTCTGACAAAGCAGTCAGGGGAGTTAGTAGATTAACAGTGGTGAACTTGAAAAATTGTGTGTACTCACATCTTTCTGCACTTGAAACAACATTCCTTCTGATGTTCATTCATGTTTATTTGATGCTATAAATGAACTAGTGTGAAGAGATGTCATGACACATTAAAGAGCAACTATATGGTATTTATTGTTTAAACTTCTTTAAAAATTACAATATTTGAAATATGAAACTGTTTCATATCAAAAGTAACCTGTTCTGTCTTGTCTGTTGACGTGCTGTCAGTGTACATTGATCCACAATGCATTTTTCACTTCGTGAGAACATGATGTGTGGCGTGAGAGCGCATGGCTTGTTGGACATAGCAACAGTAACTAAAGGGGCGGGTCTTTGTGAAGGGTCAATTGAGCATACAGTGGGTATGGAAAGTATTCAGACCCCCTTAAATGTTTCACTCTTTGTTATATTGCTGCCATTTACTAAAATCATTTAAGTTCATTTTTTTCCCTCATTAATATACACACAGCACCCCATATTGACAGAAAAACACAGAATTGTTGACATCTTTGCAGATTTATTACAAAAGAAAAACTGAAATATCACATGGTCCTAAGTATTCAGACCCTTTGCTGTGACACTCATATATTTAACTCAGGTGCTGTCCATTTCTTCTGATCATCCTTGAGATGGTTCTACACCTTCATTTGAGTCCAGCTGTGTTTGATTACACTGATTGGACTTGATTAGGAAAGCCACACACCTGTCTATATAAGACCTTACAGCTCACAGTGCATGTCAGAGCAAATGAGAATCATGAGGTCAAAGGAACTGCCTGAGGAGCTCAGACACAGAATTGTGGCAAGGCACAGATCTGGCCAAGGTTACAAAAAAAATTCTGCTGCACTTAAGGTTCCTAAGAGCACAGTGGCCTCCATAATCCTTAAATGGAAGACGTTTGGGACGACCAGAACCCTTCCTGGAGCTGGCCATCCGACCAAACTGAGCTATCGGGGGAGAAGAGCCTTGGTAAAGAAAAACTCAAAGATTCCTGTGGCTGAGCTCCAGAGACACAGTCAGGAGATGGGAGAAAGTTGTAGAAAGTCAACTATCACTGCAGCCCTACACCATTCGGGGCTTTATGGCCCGACGGAAGCCTCTCCTTAGTGCAAGACACATGAAAGCCTGCATGGAGTTTGCTAAAAAAAACACCTGAAGGACTGCAAGATGGTGAGAAATAAGATTCTCTGGTCTGATGAGACCAAGATAGAACTTTTTGGCCTTAATTCTAAGCGGTATGTGTGGAGAAAACCAGGCACTGCTCATCACCTGTCCAATACAGTCCCAACAGTGAACCATGGTGGTGGCAGCATCATGCTGTGGGAGTGTTTTTCAGCTGCAGGGACAGGATGACCGGTTGCAATTGAGGGAAAGATGAATGCGGCCAAGTACAGGGACATCCTGGAAGAAAACCTTCTCCAGAGTGCTCAGGACCTCAGACTGGGCCGAAGGTTTACCTTCCAACAAGACAATGACCCTAAGCACACAGCTTGAATGGCCCAGCCAGAGCCCTGACTTAAACCCAATTGAGAATCTCTGGAGAGACCTAAAAATGGCTGTCCACCAATGTTTACCATCCAACCTGACAGAACTGGAGAGGATCTGCAAGGAGGAATGGCAGAGGATCCCCAAATCCAGGTGTGGAAAAACTTGTTGCATCTTTCCCAAAAAGACTCATGGCTGTATTAGATCAAAAGGGTGCTTCTACTAAATACTGCGCAAAGGGTCTGAATACTTAGGACCGTGTGATATTTCAGTTTTTCTTTTTTAATAAATCTGCAACAATGTCAGGAATTCTGTGTTTTTCTGTCAATATGGGGTGCTGTGTGTACATTGATGAGGAAAAAAAATTAACTTAAATGATTTTAGCAAATGGCTGCAATATAACAAAGAGTAAAAAATTCAAGAGGATCTGAATACTTTCCGTACCCACTGTAACTGACAATTTAATGCATTTAGGCTTTTTTTTCAAGCAATCCATCAAATATGAAGATTTCAGTAGAGTGGATGTGCCGACTCCATGGCCACAAGCACGAATGCATCAAATGTTCCTGAAAGGTTTTAATGTTCAGTATACTTCAAGTATTTCAAGGATTCATCTATAACTCAATAAAAAAATGTTTCTTATAGAGCTGAAGAATTCTGTATCCATGGCAACTTGTCATCCCAGAAACTTAATTTCCTTAAAGAGCAACGAATTTCAAATCATGTTTTCTCTTTTTGCTTATCCAACAGGGCTGATTTATATTTACTGTAAATACCATCATCATGAAGGAGAATGAATCTTATTCAGCAGCCAGGCAGACTGATGTGCATTAGAAGTTTACTAGCACACAGGCATACAGTTTATAGACTCCATACTCACATCTACACACTTTAACGGCAGGAAGTATGCCATGGATTGGAACATAATCTCGTCATTGTTTTGCTTAACATACAGTTGCATGGATAAGAAACATTTTAGTTTTTAAGCATAGAATGTAAAGATATAAAATGTATCTCTTTTGGGACTCTTTTAAGACTTTTGGGATTGTCCCCTACCTAGACTTTTACTATAAAATTGTATTATATCATATTTTCTTTTTATTTTATTTATTTATTTTTTTTTTTGCACCCCCGATACTGCTGTCATTACCACCACACCAAGTGTTTGTTGGGTTATGATTGAAATGAGTAGCGACAAGAGACCGTAGCAGTCATTAATTTGACTATTTTTACACGTCACATTACTTCTGAGAGCATTTGACTAACCAATTAACATTAATTTAATACAGTATTTGTGAAAATTTTGTATGGTAATATGACTCCCTCGAATTAATAGCTTCTGCTTGTAACATTATGAATTGTACTTGAATTAATGTAAATGCAAATGTAAATCATGATCTCAAAGCGCCTTTATTAGGAACCATTACCAAATGAGTTACTATTGGAGAATTTAATTATAAACCAATCATTTTTCCCTCCTAAATTAAACATTAATTTGACTTTGTCTTCATAATGTGAAAAATGTCATTACCATCACACACAGAATCACACATTATATTAAAAATTCCCTTTAAGGTTTTTTTTTTTCGTTTTTATACCATAAATGTAACAGTTTTAAGTTTTATTTTTCAAGGTTTGGTGTCAAAAGAGCCCCTAATTGAAGAAAGGCGTGTTGTGTTGCAGAAAACGTACACATCCAACAACTCTCGGCTTCACTCTGTCAGCCATTTATTTGTTGGCAAACAAGTTTCACTGTTACAACAAATATTAGTGAGAGGTCATTCAACCACAGGAGAAAAAAAAAAGGATAAACAAAAGAATAAATAAAATCCATAATCATATTTGTTATGATAAAAAAATTATAATGTGCCACATTCATTTCACCTCAAGCGGTTTTGCAGAATAGTTTGTACTTTTTTTTTCCCCCCTCAGTGAAATAAATAAACATTCATTCTCCACCAGAAAGCAAAAAAGGCAAAAAGACGGTATTTTTAGGTTTCTCTCATTCTAAATGTAGATCTCTGTAGTCAAATCATACAAGTGCCTCGTGTGCATCTCTGTCAAAGTGTCACTGTCTCTGAATGAAAACGACTTCTGATGATCATATACTGCGATTCTCATATCTCTACCCCAGAATGGCAACATATTTTCAATGCTGGGCACCTTTCTTCATCTACAAATTGGTGTCTATAAATCAAACAGAATGAGGAATTTTTTTTTTTTTTTTTTGTCTATTCTGTTTTTTTTTTTCTACTTGCCATTATTCAACCTGAAATGAAGACATGAATGTAAAAGATATAATTAAAAAAAGTGTGAGGGATCAAAACCTGTCATGTTGAGGACAAGACCATCAGGAGAGAAAGGAAATGTTCTGAAATCACCATGGTTACAGAAGCGGAAGGCGTAGGAACAGAATAAGCACTATCCCGTGTAACACTAGTGTCTGTACATTTACATAGAAATATTGTAGAATTCTCCGGTATTAGTTCTTCCACCCCCACTTTTTAATATTTGTTATTAATACAGCAAAGAACAGAAACAGTGGAGTCGTCCTTCTTCGGCATTGTTCTCTGTCGCAGCAAAATGTGCTGCAGTTCACCACGTGAGAAGAAGAAACATATTTAAAAAGCAAATATGGATACAGAAGGTATTAAAATAGTTTCCGAGTCACATTGTTTCAGACTTGATTGGTGTTGACTAGACGCACTGAGCTACTAACAATGTTTTTGGCAGTTATTTGTATTCCTTCGGGGCTGCTGAGAGTGAAAAACCCTCGAAATCTCGCACTCCCCGTAAGGTTATACAGCAAATCCATTTTTGGGTCCGTTTTCCCATTTAAGTAGAAGTGCACGACCAATAGAATCAAAAGAATGTCAGTTTTCATTCCTCAACAAACGAGAGTACCCATAATCCTTTCATGAACAGAATACAAAAATCGCCTCCCAAGGTTTGTTGTTGCAGTTCATTTTTCTGCGGACACTAGAAGCAAAAGTGAACAACTGCGGACGACAGAACAGTACGGAAACGTAGAAGAGCACATGGAGCTCGAGATGCCATTGGGTGATGAGGATGAGCAGAGCAGAATGCATGACGTTCGGCACCCTCTATAGGCTGGTGACCATGTGTGCGGGCTCCTGCGGCATTTCTTCGGGCGAAAGCTCATCTTTGGGCGGGACGATAAAGCCGTCGCTGCTGCCGCGGCCCAGCTGGTAGTAGCTATGCAGCTGGTGCAGATGGTTGCGCGAGCCCAAGTTGGGCATGCTCTTATAGTACACGTCATCTGGCTCCCCGGTCCTGGGAAGCGTGTGCGTGTCGCCGCCGCGGGGCAGCGAATGCGTGTCGGTGCGTTCGGTGTCGGGCAGCGCGGGCATGCTGGTGTAGAGCGAGTCTCTTTGCGGGGACGGAGTCTCTTCCGTTTGCTCCTCTGTCAGCAGAGGGAAGAAACTCTCGCTGTTTTCTTGGGGAAGGCGGCGTCGCAATGAAGAGGCGGAGCTGAACGTGGTGGGGAGAGGCTGGATGTGGCGTGGTGGGGGAAGCAAAGGTGCATTGGACTCCTCCCTGATCAGATCCAGCCCTAGACTGTCCTCGGGCGGGAAAGATGCCGAGTCGTCCAAGCCCAATGCAAGATTGACGGGCAACATGGGCGAGTCTTTCACCCCGCCTCCGTTGCTGACTTCGTTCACCAACTTGTTCATGAGGTTGCGTCCGTGCTCGGCCGTGCGGTCGTGGTTGTTCAGGTAGGTGGGCAGGTAGTTGGAGGTGAGCTCTTTCAGGATCCGTTTCTCCAGGGTGGTCTCTTTGTGAACGTTGTACGTGCGGTCGATGATTTGCACGCAATCGCTCATGTAATCGGCGCTGGCCAAGCTGTAGCTGTTGCCATGGTTACCATTCAGTGGTAGAGTATCCATGGCACTTGTATCCCGAGCATTGTTCAGGATTCCCTCTGCAAGACGGAGAGTCAAGGAAAAGAGTAATTAAAAACACATGCGCCTGGTGCATATAATAAGACCGACATGCAAAACCGCTCGCAGAAACAAACTGAAAAACCTTGAAACTCTTCGTCCCTGAGGCGAATATTAATTGAGCTTCCAAATGAATGCTATCTTGATAGGATTCGTCATGGGTTCAAGGCTGATGTGAGGTTTAAAACTCATTGCCAGCCAATTGTGTGATAATGGACTTACCAGTCAAACACATCTTTGGCTATAAATTATCTTCCCACAGAACACTCAAATCAATAGCAAAGCCAGCAAACACAACAAACACGAACACAGAACAAACACAACAGCTAATGCAGACGCTTGGCATGTAAAAGCTTTCGACAAACCAAATCATGCTGGCCTTTATATAACACTCATATATCAGTAGGTACAGAGAGAGCAGCTTCTCCGCCTATAGATTTCTACATTGATTAAATTTTGCATATTATTGGCATCTTGGTGTAAATTTAACACTCTCCCACACTCAAAAAACAAAACGTGGAAGCACTTTCTTGTTCACCAATTTTGAGAGAAATCATTTGAGCATAAACATACGAATAACAATTGTTTTACTTATCAGTGGCTTGGGCAAATATGCAAATTTTAATTGGGGGAAAAAGACCAGGGTTGCAAAACACCGAATTGTCCACTCAGCTTCTATTTTAACAAAAGCATCACTTTGCGTCGATGAAGAGACGAGAAAATTAGGTTTTCATTAATGAGGTTGAGAGTGCTCTCTGATTAGAATATTGACTTAAACATCTCTTAGCAGAATGGCGTTTTCTATAGTTTTATGAAAAGAGTAATAACGGTAAGGGAAATTACATTTGGTAAGCAATGTTTAGTTTGACTCCCATACTTGTCTCTCTGTAGGGCTCTTAAAGGAC
Organism: Zacco platypus; assembly: GCA_038088235.1. Taxonomy (NCBI): domain Eukaryota; kingdom Metazoa; phylum Chordata; class Actinopteri; order Cypriniformes; family Xenocyprididae; genus Zacco; species Zacco platypus. The sequence continues at coordinate 9,275,660 of CM076085.1, read as the reverse complement.
AGCATGGAAAAAGGAAAGAGAAAAAAGGTACAGGTAAGCATTCACAGTGACCGCTCAAATAGAACATGCACACAGATTAATGAAGCGCAGGTAAATGGTTACGCTCAACCCCATCGTTTCACCTCTCAAATACAGACACACACCCCGCGTCCCCTCGCAATCCCAGGATGCACATGTAAATGCAATAAAATTGTGCTTTAAAGCCCCCTGAATGTCTGGAGGGCACAGAAATGGGCTTCTGTCTCCATTAGCGAAGCGCTCCGCTTCGAACGCGGTTCCATAGTCAGACTTGTATTCGGTAAGAGAGTTATTGATCGGGCTAAAGAGGAACATTAAAAGTGGCCTGGGATCTATTCGTAATTTCGGGGCTTTTATTGATATTAGATTTCAAGGTCGCTACAATGTTGTCAACGTAGATGAAGAGGTTGTTATCCTACGCTCGCCCCTCCCCGCTGACGCGTCTGTCTCTGGAGCCTTTTGAATTCTTTCAGATCTCAGCATTAGTAAAGGTGGCACTAACAGGTGGTGACGGGGAGAAAGCAGATCACCAGTGCAACAGACAGACAGGAAGAGACAAGAGTGAGACAGCAGCTGCGTGCAGGGATGCGTTATTGCTAACAGGAGAAGCCGGGCCTCCTGCGAGCATCTCAGCACGAGAGCGCAGTAAATTCCTGTTTGAAAAGAGAGCGCTAGACGTATTGTAATCTTGCTCTGAAAACTGACTTTTTTTTGCATGCAGCCCTGTAGAAGCATATTCTTATTAGCGCTTAGCGCTACCATTCTGCATTTGCTGTGATTCGTCATTAATGCATCTATAAAGTTGCTTTCTTTCTACATGAAAGGGTCTCTTTACACCTGGTCACTTCATGCGTTTTTACTGATCGGATAGATATCATGGTCAAATCTGTTCCATTCACACTTGGCTGCATAAATTTGTCTCCGTAAAATGAATATAAATCCGATCTTCAATTCCCGCACCAATTTCATGTCAACAAATGTAACAAAAATGAGCTGTGTTTTATTTATCATCAGCTAATTTCAATATCAAAGGCCGCAATAGGAGAGAAAACATCAGCACTGGTGATGTATAATTTAATCTCACCAGTTTTAATGAAAATAATTGTGTGTTTAGCTTCAGCAAAACTAGTTTGTATTATCTGGCTACCTGGAACTGGTATAACATGCTCACGTTTACCATTTTGGCATATGACGCTTCCGCAACCAAATGCATTTACATTTGCCCGGTTCCATCTGGAAAGCGTCTCAATCCACCTCCAGAAGAATTTAATTCACGCCATGTCGTAATTACCGCAATTACGCAATTTCAACATGTAACATCCTCGTAGAGCTCATAATTACTGCTTGTAAGATTTCTGAGAGCTCCCACGTGACCGTCGTACCACCTGACCGCTGCAGATTCATTTACAGTTGAAGTCATGAGTTTACATACACCGTGTAGAATCTGAAAAATGTTTATTATTTTAACAAAATAAGAGCAATCATATAAAATACATTTTATTTTTTATTTAGTATTGTCTTGAATAAGATATTTTACATAAAAGATGTTTGCACATATAGTCCACAAAACAAAACAAAACAAAAAATAGCTGAATTTATAAAAATTACCAAGTTCAAAGTTTACATACACATGTGTCGTTACCTGGATGATCCATGACTGTTTTCTGTTCATGAGTCCCTTGTTTGTCCTGAGCAGTTAAACTGCCCAATGTTCTTTGTAAAAATCTTTGAACATTCTTCAGTTTTCCAACATTTTTTGCATATTTGAACCCTTTCCAGCTGTGAGTGAATGATTTTGAGATCTTTTCACACTGAGGACAACTGAGGGACTCAAACACAACTATTAAAGAAGGTTCAAACATTCACTGATGCTCCAGAAAGAAACACAATGAATTAAGAGCCAGGGGGTGAAAACCTTTTGAATTTGAACATCAAGGTAAAATGTATTAATTTGTCTTCTGTGAAACATGTAAGTATCTTCTGTTGTTTCCAAAGGGTAGTCCTAAATAAAAAAAAGATTTTAAAATCTGTTCAAATCTGTTCTGTTCAGATCCTGTTCAAAAGTCCCCCCCCCCTCCAGCATTGTGTTTCCCTTTGGAGCATCAGCGAATGTCTGAATGTCTTCACAGTGAAAATATGAATCTCAGAATCATACAGTCCCTGCTGGAAAAAGTTAAAATATGCATAAGGTGCTAGAAAACTGAAGAATTTGCAGGACCTAGAGGATTTTTCCGAAGAACATTGGGCAGTTTAACTGCTGTCATGGATCATCACGGTATTGACACACAGTATTCAGAATCATGTGTATGCAAACTTTTGAACTGGGTCATTTTTATAAATTTAGCTGTTTTTTTTGTCTTGTGGACTATATGTAAACATCTTTTATGTAAAATATCTTATTCACGAAATAAAAAATAACATATATTTTATGTGATCCCTCTTATTATGTTAAAATAATTAACATTTTGCAGATTCTACAGGGTGTATGTAAACTTATGACTTCAACTGCAGGTGTTGACAGTGGTGCTACAGAAACGCATAATTCCCAGTCCGAGCATGTTAACCGCTCTGAAAATAACATCTCATGCTGTCATCTGAGACTTTTGTAATTATGACATGGCATGAACGCAGCATGAATCCATCTCAAAAGTGTTTCCGAGGGCATTTACACCTTTTCTTTTCACGATCGGATAGCTATCCAATCAGAGCAAAGGCATGACCAAAAGTGACCAGGTGTAAACAGGCCCAACCCGTTATCCCATGCTCGTCTTGAAATGCCAGCCGTCCTGCCAGCAGGAGTGCCTGGTAGATTTCTAGTCTTTGGAAGTATGAAGTCTTACTGAGTATTTTGTATGCAAGGAGCAAATGTTTTGTTTTCAGTTGCATCAGTGCTGTGACATGTAATAGAAATGTTATGCATTACCGTCCAAACCCTTCTGCCTGAGAAACATGACACGTCTTCAAAAGAGTGGATGATTTGTCTTGCGATTCAGCACTGTATAAAGTTTGTATTCACATTTCTGTCAAGATGAAGTGGTTGTCCCATTCTTGTTCTGAAATGCATGGCCTCCTGCGAGTATTGTAGGATGAGCGCATGGTATATTTCTGGACGCGTGAAGTCTTACCGACTTGTTTCGCATGCAATGAGCGCATTCATTGTTTTTAGTTGCATCAAGTCCAGTGTAGCTGTCAAATCGCATCTGCATCAGACACATTAGCGCCAAGTGTCTACAAAAGAGTGGGTGATTTGATTTTATTCTGCGATTAGGGACTAATGCTCAGTCGCATTTCTGTCATGCAGCAAAATGTAGCCATCAGTTACTATGATTATGTCAGCTCTATGAACTCGTTTTTCATTGCGAACTATGTGTTACTACAGACCATACCAGACAAAAGACAAAGATGATTGCACACATGTTCAGCTCTAAGCCACATAGCGGAGCCCTTTCCCCCCAAACACACACACACACACTCACACACACAGTTAGTGCACAGCAAGTTAAAGCAACGGAAGAATGCAGCACACCTTGAGCGTTGTACATGCTGAGAGTGGGGTTGTTATAGACGGCTGATTCGCCCAGTAAGGTGTTATAGGGGTTGTTAGAGGCGTGTGAGCGCAGCAGAGAGTTTGGGATGAGGTGATTGGCCATGGCACCTGATGCAGCCACACAGATGGAGAGAAGAACACACAGAGAAGATCAAACAAATGCAGCAACAATGTTAGCATTGGTATCATACAGGCAATCTCCTCAGCAGCCACAGAAAAAAGCAGGAACATTCAACCAATGTTAGCATTCTTATCCCATCAGAGCCTCTGACGGTGTATGTGAGTGAGTCTGTTATGGAAGAGACCAGTTCCTGGATAAAATGGATCCTTTCTCAGTAGGCTTACCTATGGTCAGCTAGAGAGTTAATTTACTCCTAAAAGTTGGCAAAATAATATTTTAGCAGAGATACACATTTAAAGTGTATTCTTAAATTTCCATCTCTGCTACAAAGAACAAAAAATATTGAAGACTCATCTTGTATATGGGTGTATAGATTTTATGTTGAATGCATTGAAGCCAATTTCCACCACATAAGAAAGAAAAATCATGATGTGGTTAATCAAAGAAAGACAAAAGTATGAAATAAAAAATGATAATGATATAAAGCTGAAATTATTAGATAAAAAGTAGTCAATTTTATGAGATAAAAAGTCAATAACAATTTTTATTTAAATAATTATGACTATAATTTTGATTTTATCTCATTATTATGACTTAGACTTACAAATTTGACTCAGTATGTCATAATTTTGACTTGATCTCACAATGACTTATTATCTCATGATTATGATTTTACCTAAGCATGATTTTTTTTCTTATGTGTCAGAAACAGGCTTCCATAAGATTGACAATGTCCCTCCCCCTAATATAACAATTGAGCACAAAAAAATTTATAATTAGAGCTTGACATTAACAGCTGCAGGTGGATATCAGCAGTGGCGTGAAACAGTCACTCCTACTAGCCACTTTGGCGGGTTGAATTTTATATATAATATAGATATACATTTTCCAATTGTAGTCTTTTAAAAAGGCATCTGAAATAATAAAATAAGTGCAATGTAATGGTGTCAAAAATATAAATATTTTCCATACAATATCTGAATACTCATATTCCGCGGAATATATTCACAATATCAGCTGCACTTTCTTGCTCTCTCATCTCTCTGACAGTGTGTTGACACACAAACCCGCCCCCCCTCACTGACTCGTTTCATTTGCTACGGATGAATATTGTTGCTGTTACAGGGCTTGAATTTCAGTGTGGGATTGCATGTATTGTGCATAATTTTACTCATTCCCACAGATTTTGTACTCGCACTCAAAGTGTGCGCATATAAAGCCACCTCTCAGAACTAAATTTAGTTATTTTCCGCTACGTATTGCACTTAAACGGTCAAATACACCCAAAATAATGTCAAAATGCCGGTCTTAGTGAGTATTCATGTCAACGCAGTCAGTTATGTTTCAAGTGAACATAAACACTTGAGAAAGAAAACACAGTATAATGGGGATGTGTGTCAGGTCCAAATATTCCTGCAGTCACATTATGTGAAAATATTTACAATATCTATATGGTAGTTTTTTTTCCCCCATGGTATCAATATAAATGCAGAGTGGCTAATAACTTTGGAAAACCACTAGCCACAGTGGCTAGTGAGCAAAAAAGTTAATGTCAAGCCCTGGTTATGATGAAAACAAAAGGCAAGTGGCTATGTGAAAGGCTGTTAACATGCTTTAGCATGCTGACAGTTGCTTCTCTACAAGTTGTGTCTCTCCAAGAAGTTCTGTCTCAAAATTCATCCCCTTTAAAGCACAGCTTTTGTAACAAATTCTCCTCCATCTTCTTCACTTTCAAGACAATTACTGTTGGATTGAAATTGCCTGCTGTGAGCAGTGTTCCTATTATTATGCATAATCTCTCAGCAGGCTCACATAGAATCTGTGCGCACTGATTTCCACAAAATTGGATTATCCCATTTTCACAAAGTTCTACATCTCCCGCCACTTGAATGTTTGTTTATTAAATATTGAGCTAATTTGATCATGCTTTTAGTTAACAATAAGAGTATAATATTTTCAGTTTTTAACTATGACTCATAGTAAAGTAAGACTTTCTGTTTGATTCTCCAATGAAGATCATGCACAATATGAGCTCATTTATTAAACAGAGGTTTGGTTGTGATTATCAGTGTAGGCACGTTTATTATGCTGTCGGTTAATTATACACCTCTGTAAATCATACGCTGAACACCGAGATAAGCACCTTCAGATATATGACAGAGAGAGAGAGAGAGGTTCACTGAGGTTGAGGTTTAAATGCATCTTTTGTTCCGCAGTGGAAATTATTACACAAATTGACATTTCACCTGCACAGTGTTTGTGCAAAAGTTCCTGACCTCTGAAAAATTCTCTCCAGAAGTGAGATTGAGAAGGTAAAAATGATCAATAAACAAATTAAGGCTGTCGAGTTTAACTCATTAAGGTGATTAATTAAAAATGTGTAATGTTGTTTATTTTTTAACGCAGTTAAAACATTTATTGAATTTCCTTAGCAAAATTATATTATTCATAGAAACATTAAATGTAAAAATCAGTATAAGATGCCTTACGGTAGCACTTTATGGTTTTGCATATACATAATATGTACTGACTATTATAATTATCATTATAAAACTGGGCAATAACTAATAATACCCCTATTGTAACCTTATGTTACTTCCTTAACCCATATTTTTACTTTATATTACTATGTATTCGAGAGTTGTCAAAGTACCGACTTTGTTTCCACTTTGGTATTGAAATTTTAAAAATGTGAAGCTGTTGAGCGCATTCGTAAACACCTCTGATTGGACATTGTGTTGACGTGCTCATTGGATATGTCTGTGATTAGGAGGGAAATTGTGACCAATGATTTATTTATATTAAATATTTAAATTAACAGACAATCCTAAAATACACACCCCCGGTTTCACAAACAAGGCTTGAGCCTAGTCCAAGGCTGAAATGCATGTTTGAGCTGTCTTAACTGAAAGCTACTTGCATCAAATATGTTAGTGCCATTGTTTTGTCTCAAGATGCACACCAGAAATTATTTTTTTTCTAAGGCCTTTTTTTTGTTTATCAAAGCTACTTAAATGTTCTAATGGAACTAAGGCCTAATCCTGGCTTAATCTAAGCCATGTCTGTGAAACCAGGCTATAAGGTTTTAAAATGTTTTCTTTTAACTTTTTCTCTGCCATTGACAAGCTTTTCCATGTTTTCACTGTTATAAGGTAGAGGCCGCTGTTACGCATCTTCTGAAATAGTACAGAATCCTCGGATCCAAAAACAAGATCTGCATAAACCATGGCTGTGTACTGGTCCACTTTTAGACACGCGCACTTCCCAAAACACTTCCGCTTGGAGGAATCCCCGCCGCCATTTTGAAGTGTATTCCACCTCATGAAGTGGACGAGGGAAGTTTATATGGACAGACCTTCGTTCCCTCAATTTTGACTGAGGGAGCGAGTCTACTCCGATGTTCACTTCAAGCAGCTCTATATCCCACAATTCAACTTGACATCAAAGCGGATCGCGCATAACTGAAGTGTATGATATATTAATTATTTTGAGAATTAATCGCATAATAGTGTACAATATATTAATTATGTTGAGATTTAATCACATACTTGTTTATACTATAGATTTTTTTTCATTTGTGTAATTTTATTTTTCTCCAACAGCTTTTATTACAGAATTTTATATATTTTCTCTAAAAACTTATATGAATATAGAATGGTGCATTAAACAAATCCGTAAGTTAAAAAGGGGTTTAAATAATTAATCAACCATAGTGAATTCCAAGGGATTAAGGGCTTAGTGCGTTTCATTTAAACCTTATGCACGAGTTCCGCCAGTAGTGGGCACTCATGCAACGTAAGTAATGACGCACATCCGTGTCCACGAGACTGAGGGAAGTTAGCAAGTGAAAGGCATAAAATTTGGAGAGGAACGTAGCACAGGAGTGCATAGAAGTCAAGCTAACGTCATGATCAAACAATCAACCGCATATGAATCAAAACTGCCTAACGAACAAAATGTCGAACCCACTAAGAGGTTTACGACTGATCAAGCTGTGGGGGTGTTGATGGACTTGATCTACTCCATCCACGCTTTGATCATCATTCTGAATCCAATCCGCACAAAGTCTTTGACAAAAATGCGATTTTCTCATCTTTTTTTACATTTTTTTTTTTTTAATTAAATTTGCCCACATAAGTGTTGATACAAAATAAATCAAACTAATATATTTCTTAAGCAGAGGCTCTATTCTTTCTTTATTCATACAACAAAATATCCTGGACATGAATATTCTGAATAGGATAAAAAATGCTGGCACTGACCAGCAACTTTAAAATGCGGGTTAGGGAAAGAGTTAAGGGTAGAGTTAGTCTGTATTTATTATAATTAGGTTCATGTATTTAATTGAATAGTCTCATTTTTCTTAGACTGTATCTGTGGTGACCCAGTAAATGTGTGTGTATCTCGATGAGTGTTGTGGTTTCTCTGTATGTCTCTCACACACTCTTCCTAGGAATTCGGCTTTGTGTCTCTGTTTAATACATCTCTCAGCTCTGAGCAGCATGAGTGATGGAGCGTCTCATGCACACGCACACGCACACACACACACACACACACACACACACACACGGGTTAAGTGCTGAGAGCCTAATTATTTCCATCGTGACACTTCCTCTCTCTAGAGAGGGTCAATCCATCATCATAACAGAACATTAGCGTCTCACTGATCAGAACAGGAACAGAGACTGAGAGAGACAGACAGAGAGAAATCAAATTTATAGAGGCATCTGAAATTCAGAACGATTCACAGCAGATCTTCATTCTAGCTCTCACCGGTGCGTGTGGTTTTCAAAGCTAGATTTTAAGAACAAAAATGCTCTTATAACTGAGCTAAATCTCATAAATTATCGTTCGACTGGAAAAATGGGCCATGCATCAAAGCAATTTTGTGTGTGTGTGTGTGTGTGTGTGTGTATATACACATCAAATATATGTATTACCTTCTTGAGTGTATCCTACAATACATTTATAGAACATAATTTTTACATGAAGTTTTACATGAAATTAATTATATATATATAATTACATGTAAAACTTCATGTAAAAATTATGTTATATGTATAACGTATATAACGTATATAACAATATTTTAATGACCAAAAATATATTCAAGAACTAAATATTTGGATCCTTTCAACTGCATGATGTCTTTTTTAGAGATGCTTTACTGCAGAATTTGAATTTGTCTTATATTTGATGGAGTTTGCATCATTGATTCTGTTACCGTCATGTTAATACTGTGAAGCTCAATTTCTATTGTATAAAGCACTATAAAAAAATAAAGATTAACCAATTAATTAAAACAAATATAAAAAATGTAAACTTATTTCAGCTAGTTGCCAAAAGCAACAATTCTCATTGTCATTTAGTTTATTTGTTCTAAACAAAATAAATAATAATAATAAATGTATAGACACATAAAAAACAGTAACTAATAAAAATGGCACACAACAAAATTACTAAAACTAAAATGAAAATAGAAAACACAAAAAATAATTCGAAATTAAAAAACATTCAAAATATAAAAAGAAAACTATTGTATAATCTCAATGATGCAAAAATGGCACTCAAAAAAATAAAAATCTCATTCACTGGACCTTTGTTGAAAAAAAAATAAGTAGAAAAATGTTTTTGTGCCCCTATTCTTTATGCTATTTGTGAAAAGTGCCTTATTTCCTTCCACTAAAAGCAGCGTGGTTCTGCAGTTTCTTTTGTGCCTCCTGACTGGATGGTGAGAATTAGCCTGAGACGTTTCAAAGCATCTGCTGTTCTGTCCTGTCCAATCGCAGTGCTTTCACTGAGGGAATGAACGCCGACTGAACCGTCTGAGCTCTGACGGCTCGTCTGCATTATTGAGGCCTGCAGCTTATTTCTGTCATTTCACTGAACTGGAAATGTTTCGTTTTAAGATACGCCGTCCTCCACGCTAATTAAATCCTCATCCACCTGTTTACCTCTCATTTACACAATATACAAAGTGTTTGAAGGAACATGAATGTAATCTAAATGTAAATTAAATGAGCTTCATTACATTATGCTAACAATTATTAACAGTCTTAAGTTTAACTTGTAGGACTTGGTTTTCTTTTCTATTCTCTCCTTATCTCAACACACTGACATTTACTTAAAAAGTTTTTAAAGTTTAATTACCTCATTACTTTTTAACTTTACTGGTCATAAAAATAGATTTATTTGCATGTTCTGGTTTTTCAGAACTATTCTTGCTCAATTAAAGTAGCTTTGCTGATGCATCGCAACAGAAACTCATAGACTATATTTACTCGTAGATGTTTAATGTATTGAACGCCAGGATTAGAAAGATATTCATTAAAGAAACATAACCACAGTTTTATCTGTAGACACGAAATCTTTTGAAACCCCCCACCCCCCAACTGATTCAAGCATGCAATTATATGGAACTTTGAATTCTGCAGGCGCTGGTTAAATTCTGCTTGATGTCAGTAGGTTCAAACTTTCATTCAGATTTTATGACCAGATTTTGAGTTGTGTAAATCTGTGGAATGAATACAAATATGCTGAAACATGTCTGAAAGCACAAATTCTCTGCGATGCACCACGCATTACGTAATCATGTTGGAAAGGTCACGTGTGACGTAGGTGGAAGTACCGAGCAAGTGTTTACAAAGCGAATGTGCAAAGACTAATAAGTCAAATGACTTTTACAAAAGAAAAAAGGTAAAATAACGATGTCGGGCGATTTTGAAGTTGGAACAGAAAATTAGATGTTTTTCGTCCTACCTAACCCTGTCCAACGTGATTATGCATTACGTGGCGCATCGCAGAGTAGTGCAAGATGAGCATTTGTGGTTAAAAAGTACACAAATTTGTTGTTGTTTTTTTAGAAAATGACGATCGTTTCACTAGACCCTCATGTAGAGCCCTTTGAAGCTGCATTGAAACTGTAAATTGGACCTTCAACCCACTTCTTGGAATATTTTCCTCAATAATTTCTTTTCGACTGAAGAAAGAAAGACATAAACATCTTGGATGACATGGGGGTGAGTAAATCTAATATTTTAAGAAATTAAGAAACTATGTAAATTCATGACTTTCTAAAACATCCAGGTAATGAAATGTTCAAACAAACTCTTTATTAAAATCACTGGACTACATAAAATAATAATAATAATAATAAAAAAAATAACAAGATGTTTTTGTGTCCATCCAATCACCATCATCAGTTGTAAAAACACAGAAAGAACTTTGGCAAATATTCGCTAAAGTCACATGACTGCTAAGTTAACCACATAGTATTGCTTGCCAGAGTAGATGGTATTCCTCGTCGTTACGGTGGTTCCTCGCCGTCCCCAAGTACACTTCCATAATGTACTTAAAGTGCTCTATTTTCACGCACTTATTTTGTACTTGATGTACCAAAAACTCTTATTTAGTACTTCTTAAGATAATTTTAAGAGCATCATTATTAAAATATTTATGTATCTATGGGTTCAAGTGTACTACAAGTTGTAACTAAATAAATTTTTTAATACAAAGATAGTAAGTTAAAAGTACATTTTAGTTCACATTCATGGTGTCTCAAAATAGCACAGTTGAGTACACTTAAATGTTCTTAAGAAGTACTAAAGAAGAATTTTTAGTATATTAAGTACAAAATTAGAGCGCTAAAATAGAGCAGTTTAAGTATATTATAGAAGTGTACGTTTTTATTCACCTGGTGGAGCACATTGATCTCTCTAACCCCCTCCTCTATTCAATGAGGGAGGTTCCACCTTCACATGAATCACCTCCTTTACGCCTCTTTCAAACCACCTGTCTTCTCTGTCCAGAATCCTTACCACATGATCATGAAAGCTGTGTTTCTTTTGTTGCAGATGCGTAAAGACTGCAGGGTTCTGTCCCAAAGAGCTTGCTCGTCTATGCTGGGCCATGCATCAATAAAATGGCTGTTTTGTTTGCCCTACATACAGATCCTTTCTGATCCTGTCCTTTGGATGGATTGGTTGGTCCATCCAAAGGACCAGATTCCCAAACACCATAACAGTAATACTGGAAATGCAGTTAAGTGCAGTGATCTGTATGCAAGGATCTTTATATAGGGGAAATAAAATAGCCACTTTATTGATGAGGAAAACAATCTACTCAAGCAAATGGTTAAATTAGGAGTCATGTGACTTCTACATGTGTGCTGATCATGTGACTTTAATAGGTGTATATTTGCCAGAGTTACTTTCTGTGTTTTTACAACTAAGTATGGTGTTTGAATAGCAAAACATCTTGTCAATTATTTTAATGCAGTCCAGTGATTTTAATAAAGAGCATGTTTGAACATGCGTTAAGAAACAAAGTTATGAATGCACACTGGCAAGAAAAAGTATGTGAACCTTTTGGAATTTCATGGTTTTCTGAATAAATTTGTCATAAAATGTGATCTAAGTCAAGGGTATTGACAAACACAATGTGTCTAAACATAATTACACAAAAAATTCTGATCTTTCATGTCTTTATTGAACACAGTCATTCAACATTCAAAATGGCAGTGGAAAAAGTAAGTGAACCCTTACAATTAATAACTTCAGGCATGCAGCAATGTTCTTTTTAGTAAGCAGTAGCTTCCTTCGTGGTGTCCTGCGGTGGTTACCCTGCTTGTTCAGTGTTGTATGTATTGTAGACTCGTGGACAGAGATGTTAGCAAGTTCCAATGATGCCTTCGAATCTTTGGCTGTCATTCGGGGTTGTTTCTTTACCTCGCTGATGAGTCTTCGTTGTGCCTTTGGTGTCATTTTGACTGGGCGCCCACTTCTTGGTAGAGTAGCAACAGCCCCAAAGCATCACCATTTGTAGATTGTTTGCCTAACTGTAGACTGGTGAATTTCTAAAGTCTTTGAAATAACTTTGTAACCCTTTCCAGCTTTATGTAAAGTAACAATTCCTTATCATAGCGCCTCTGAAAGCTCTTTTTGGTGAGGCATGGCTCACATAAGCGTGTTCTTCTTGTGCAGAGCAAACGCCAAAAGTTTGAGGGGTTTTTATCAGTCAAAGTAGCTGTAGTCCACACCTCCAATCGTATCATCTTAATGAGACTCCAGGTGTGCTAATAACGTACTCCAATTAGCTTTTTTGAGGTCATTAACGCAAAGGTTCACTTACTTTTTCCACTGCCATTTTGAATGTTGAATGACTGTGTTCAATAAAGACATGAAAGATCAGAATTTTTTTTGTAATTATTTTTAGACACATTATGTTTGTTAATACCCTTGACTTAGATGAAGATCAGATCACATTTTTATGACAAATTTATTCAGAAAACCATGAAATTCCAAAAGGTTCACATACTTTTTCTTGCCACTGTATTTTCTCTTTAAGTACATTTAAGTGCCATTTTATTTCAGAAATATTATATTATCTTCAAGTACAGTTTTTTTTAAATATACTTTTAAGATGTGCAGCACACTACAAGTGCATATTCATATTCATATAATTAAGTGCACTTGTTTTCACAAGGGTGGCGATACCCTGCGACCCGTATAATGGCCATGTATGCGTGTGTGTACCTCTGTTGAGTGTAGCTGAGCTGTTGATATCTCCAGCCATGAATGAAGACTCTGACTGCTTCCTCACCGTGTCATTCCACATCCGGCGGATTCGGCTCTGTGAAGAACAACACAGAGTTTCAAACACACAAAATGATCACAGACATATCTCATAAGATGAGAGCCAGTGTTACACTGAGGCTTCAAAGAATTGTTCACCCAAAAATGAACATTCTGCCATCATTAAAGCTGGGTTAAGCCATATTTGAAAAACACTATTGGACATTTTTGATATTTGAAATCAACCCAAACAAACACACCCACCCCTCTCTTCACTGCTCTTCCTCCAAAACTCACCCTCCAATCCTAACCACCCTGCTCCAAGTCTGTCTCAAACCCCAATCGTTGCTAGCAGGCAGGTCAGGCAAGTGCTCTAACAATGACGCCAAATCGCTAGCGGTCGTCAGTGGGCAGTGGTTTACCACCACAACTCTCACTAGCAGGCCACTGTTACACACGCAATAAGAGTAGATATCTTTTCCAGAAGCTCAAACGTGCTGCTCAAACGTGCTCAATGAGGTTTGAGCTCCCGAAAGAGGTTTGTTCTTGTTCTTGTTCCTTGTTTATGTTCGCTGATCAATTTTTACATGCGAGTAAAAACCAACATTAAATCTATTAATCATAACAAGAGATCGATTCTCTTCAGAAAATATAGATTAAACTGCTCGATTCATATGGATTAGTTTTCTGATCTCTTTAGGAAGATTTTGAAGCGTCAGAGTGGTAGTTGCAAATTCAGTCAATGCAAGGAAATCTGACAGAATTCTGTCATCAAAAATATCTTCCATTTGTGTTCCGAAGGAAAGTCTTATGGGTCTGGAACGACATGAGGGTGAGTAATTAATGACAGAAATTTCATTTTGGGGTGAACTAACCCTTTAAGCTCTTTTGTATTGTGTCTCATCTCTCTTTCTGCAGTCTACCATCATACGACCCCTAATGCTGGTTGGCGCGTTTGTTGTTGGTGCCGGTTCGACTAACTTCCAAACAGTGTTTTTGAAATATCACTTACCCCACCTTTAACTTACACTAACCTAGATGATTTTCTCTTTAGTTCGTGAGAGAGTAACTGTGTTCGATTTGTCAACAAACTGTTCATTTGAGTTGGATCTTTGCAATGATTTAGTTAATTTGCTACACAAAACTCATTCATAAATCAAACTGAATAGGTTTTAGTCTAAAGAGCCTTTTGTGCAATAGAAAGGTTCCATGGATGTTAAATGTTCTTCATGGAACCATCAATGCCAATAAAGAACCTTTGTGAGTAAATGATGACAGAACCTTCATTTTTGCAAGAACTATCCTTTTCAGGTCATCAGTAATGAACTGTTTTTCCTGTCTAAAATGCTCACAACGTATTGGTGCACATAAATAAATAAAATAAGAAAAACAAATAAAAAGGCTTAAGTATAAAACAAAAATCCTCTCGTCGTGAAAAGTTGAGCCGTTCAAAGCACATTACTCATCTGGCTGACATTTGCACGCACACACACATGGGTCACGGGTCGGCAAAGTGTGTTTCTGGTGCATGTCAGATTCTTGTTACATGTTTGCAGATATCTCAGCAGATGACCCCTAAAAGGCTAAAGGTCAAATTGGAAACCTTGTCTCCATGGAGATAATGTAACCAGACAAACCGTTACCATGGAAATGAGGTATTAAAACACAGATATGTAAAGCCAAAGATTTGTATGAGACAAGGACAGCATTCAATGGAAATCCTCCCTTCACTGCTCCTTCAAACCAAACTATTTTCAGGTAAAGGACAGATTTAGAAATGAATTTTCCTCCTTATGAATATTTCTCTTTACATTATCGAATTCTTTGTGCTGAGATCGAATTAATTTTAAGAAGCCAACCTTGCTTTGCCTATACTACAAGTATAAATAGTATCTGTCAAAATATGCAGTCAAATACTGTTTTGGAACAGACTGTATAGTAAAGAGTATATACTAATAAATGAATGGTCTTTCATATAATGAAGTATAATGCAGTTACATTTCCAATGTGACTTGATAACTGCTATGTTTTACACCAAATTGGATTAAAAATGCAAAATATTCACATTCTGAATGAAACGTAAAATGTTTTTGGACACTAAATTGTCTATTATTTGCAATTAGATGAAAATGCATTATAGTTTAAATTGAATATTAAATGCAATTGTTTTTTTTAAGTAGGACTTAAGTACTTTATGTAAATTCTTTATAATTAATTTCATATTTACTGGAATTACTTGATAAATTAAACAAAAAAATCCAGTTTTGTTTCCAAAATAATAATTGTACATCATATGTAGAATGAAACATGTAAAATGTTTTCCAAATTGTTTAAAAAATCTTACCACCCTAAACTTTTGAACAGTAGTGTATGTATATATATATATATAGTAGTATACAGTGT
The DNA here is from genome assembly GCA_038088235.1 of Zacco platypus. Lineage (NCBI taxonomy): Eukaryota > Metazoa > Chordata > Actinopteri > Cypriniformes > Xenocyprididae > Zacco > Zacco platypus. The sequence goes on along the minus strand of CM076085.1, from coordinate 9,259,999 downwards.
ATTCCATTCCTACCAATCACTCGTTCACACTGCTAGACATGCAACAATATCTACAAAATTACTTTTATGAAAAATCCCACTGCTCTCATGGACTCTAACTGAAGTATTGCTTCTAACACAGTATATCACTAAGATATTTAGAGGTAAATTGCAAAAATTAACACATGACCTGATCAAGAGTGTAGTGTAAAAAATTATAGGGCTGATAGTTACTTGTTCATACTGTAACTGTGAGGAGTTTGTCATACAAGGCGGGTGGTGAACCTTGTGATGAAAGAAAACAAGAAAAAGAGACAAAGAGAGAGAGTGAGAGAAAACACACACATGGACACTCACAAAATTGGATTTTGGCTTTGTGTTGCTGTGCGTGTGTGTTTGAGTGTGTGTGTGTGTTCAAATGTCACCCGTCTACCTGTGATGCCGAGGAATATCGCCCAGGTCCGCGTGACGAGGAGCTTTTCACTGAACCCATAGACGACTCCACACTCTTCCCGTTGTAGCAGTGAGTCCGAAGGCACTTCCCGTATTCTTTGCGTACCTAAACACACACACACAGGTTGGGATTTCATGTTTTATAGGGACATTCCATAGATATAATGATTTTTATACTGTACAAACATATCCTATCCCCTAACCCTAAACCTACCCATCACAAAAAACGTTCAGCATTTTTACATTTTCAAATAACATCACTTAGTATGAATTATAATCTGTTTTCCTGTATTCCTTCAATGTTTATCAATGTTTACATGTGAGTTAAAACTCAAACGAAATCTGTTTGCCTGCACATTTTCAGGACACACAACCGCATTCAGCGACAGTATCAAAAATGGTGATGTCCATAACATCGGGAAGTTTTATCACAATTGACAGCATGTTATTACATAAATGAGTCTAATTGACCCTTTGATTGACAGGTGATCTAACCAATCTTAACACCAAATCCGCCATTATGTCCGACAAAGCAGTCAGGCGAGTTAGTAGATAAATGTTGGTGAACTTGAAAAATTGTGCGTTCTCACGTCTTTCTGCACTTGAAACAACATTCCCTCTGATGTTCATTCATGTTTATGAGGAGGAGCTACAGCGATCTGTCACGACACATTAAAGAGCCACTATACGCTATTTATCGTTTAAACTTCTATAAAAATTAAATATTTTAAATTTGAAACTTTGTTTCATATCAAAAGTAACCTGCTCTGTCTTGTCTGTCGACGTTGTCAGTGTCCTCTTTGCTCCGCGATGTATTTTTCACTGCGTGAGAACATGATGTGTGGCGTGACAACGGCATGGCTTGTCGGACATAGCAACAGTAACTAAAGGGGGCGGGTCTTTGCGAAGGGTCAATTGAGACGTGAGCTCATTCATTAGATATTATAAACAACCAACAGGGACTTTAAATGCTTGGTAACTGAGTGCTGAGAGTACGTTTGAGCCGCGCGCCTCGCAACTCTGGTGGATCTGCGGATGAAGCGAATAATTTCTCCGTCTCCGTAAGTAAAACTAAACCCGTCATGATTATACAGTGGCTCTCATATAATATGACATGGGAGACAACTAGTCGTCCAGTGCGGTTCCGTTCATTCAACATGGGTTTGTTGAGTATGCAGTTTTAAGTCCTGAAAATGTGCAGGTTGACTATATGTGGTTGTCACGCTCGGGAAAAAAAAAAAAAAAAAAGTTGAGCTGCCATATTAGCCATTACCATCTGCTCTTGAGTTTTGTGTTCAGGGAATTAAGGATGAACATAAACAGTGCATAATCCATTACATTTATGTGTCACTCCAGCTCTATTTTATTACTGTTTAAATATTATTATACAATTTATTACTTAAAATTAGCTTTTTTTTTTTTTTATATTTTGAAATTTCATTAGTAGTTTTAGTAGTTATGTGTTTTTGTCATTTTTATTATTTCTATTCAGCTTTCTATTCAGAAATTTTAGTACTTTAAATTATTTACTTTAGTTAGTTGCCAAGGCAGCTTTTTAGGGGTCAAGATCAGGAAATCTCTTTTTAAAATGTGCTAATATAAAATAAAATCAATTAAAAACTTAATAGCTGTTTGCTTGGCATTTTATAGGACTATCATTGCTTTGTAAAGTATCCCTAGCCATAGTGTTTCAGATCATATATCTGAAAATAAATAAATACAAAACCGCCCTACTTTTGACATGTTCTGGTGACGGCCCTGGTTTATATCATATGTGCATGTGAATGTGTTTTTCCCAACCTTCTTTTGCAGGACGCAGTGAAATATGAAGATGAACATGCCCTGCAGGGAGTTAAAGATGGTGAAGAGATACGCCATGATCACTGTACTCTCGTTAACGTACATCAACCCGAACGCCCAGGTCAGCCCCAGTAAACAGAGCAGTGCTATGGCTCCGATTACCCATGATCTGAAACAAACACACATACACACAAAGATCAAATTAGCCTTGAAAATAACTGAGAAAAATGCAGTCAGAAGTCATTACTCGCAATAAAAGACATAAGTGCTAGATCAGTGCCTAAATTGGTAAATTTCTATCCAGCTCTCCACATAAATTAAATACGACTTCAGTTAAAGTGAACTCCATTTTCTCAATTTTCTTCCCCAATCATGCTGTTTTATATCTGTGGGACTTTATCTTGCATGAATTTTATTTTACACTGCTCTTTTCCATACATCAAAAATGAATAAAGACACGGCCAAGATCCAAAAAGGACAATTAAATCATCAGTCATAGGATTTGAAGAAGTTTCACTCGCAAAAAAGCTACAAAGCTCTTGTTTGACTTCAGATGACTTCAGATAAAATGCACAAATCACTTTTATTCCACTTCTTATTTGGTCCTATTTGGACTTTGACTGGTCATTGAGGTGAGAAAAGAGCAATTGATTTATTTACAGAAGAAAGTAAGTCATACAGGTTTGGAGTAAATGATGGCAGAATTGCCATTTTTAGGTGAACTGTCCCTTTAAATACCATCCTGCATCTCTTTCTGACATTCAGCACAAGTGGCTTCATTTTGTGAGCGCTGAATGGATCGTGCGCGTCTGTAATGTGTTGTTTTACCCGCGGGGCTACAGATCCACCCCACTGACTCCATCCAGCTCAATTTAGCATCAAAATTACACACATTTACATATGGATTACATCCAATATACTACTAATGGGACACACAAACTTCATACTGCAGTCATTAGGGTTAGTTAATTAAAAAAATAAATAAATAAATACAGTGAGACTGTTTTTCAGAACAAATATTTCCACTAAAAAAAAAAACAAACCATATTTTCCACTTTTTTCAGTGCCGACTGGATTTAAAAAGCTGTGAGGGAAGTACAGGCTGTGCAGTGAGTTTCAATGTATTAACTTTGATGTTAATCATTGAGTTGACAATATAAATGTGCGTCTTTCCAAAACAATTATGGTTATGAAACACTTGTAGAAGCAGAAGAAGCAAAAATCACTCATAGGTCACAGTCTTGGTTTAATTCGAAAAATGAAATATGCTGTTTACCTAAGGTTTATGCTAGAGTGTTATGGATGATTTCCGGGGAATTTCTATGCAATTGCTAATGTGTTCTGAGTAAGTTGCTACACAGTTGTTCCTATATGACGCTGAGTGGTTTCAAAGTCCCTTTAAAGCAAGTCATTTCACTCTGCGGCCATCTTTGAAACGCCTCTCGTGCAGCTATTTCAGTCATGCAAGTACAGCTCCTATTTCTTTGAATGGGGAATCATCAAATTCTCCAAAGCTGTTCATCAAGCTTACAATTAAATGTCATATTTGAAATCCCCAATGAAATCTGACAACAGCTGTCCCATAAATGTCTTATGCTCACATAGGATTAAAAAAGCTTATTATTCATAAAGTCCATAGCAAGTGGAGTTTCTAACAGCAGCTGCAGTGACATGGTGACTTTACCAATCAGCGATTGGCTCTTTTATTTAGAAGGTGGGACTTATTCTTCCATATTGCGTGTTGCACTTTATACAATTCCTAAGCAATATGAGTGCACCGTCTTTATATTTCTAAAGTCTTTGGTGGTTTTCAATGTGTTACTACACTACTGTTCAAAAGTTTGTGGTCAGTAAGATTTGTTTTTGAAATAATAATAATGCTTTTATTTAGCAAGGATACATATTAACAAATTACGTTCACTATACGATATTGAGAGTAAAGCAGCGATTAAAAATTGAATCTTGAGTTTTAGATCTTTTTAATGATGTATAGTTTGTCAAGGTAATTACATTGCATGTAACAGTAAATTTGAGTTAATTTAAACAAAGAAGCTGCGGTGCGTCGGCGGGGAGGTTGTCGACTAACAGGTTAAATAAAAAAAAAAGACTTACTATTCATCAAAGAATCCTTTAAAAAAGTATCACTATTTCCACAAAAAACATGAAGCAGACAATAATAATAATAAATGAGCAGAAAATCAGCATATTAGAATCATTTCTGAAGAATCATGTGAGACTGAAGACTGGAGTAATGATGCTGAAAAAGTTTTGCATCACAGGAATAAATTACATTTTAAAAGATATTCACATAGAAAATAGTTATTTTAAAATTGTAAAAATATTCCACAAGATGCTGTTATTACTGTTTTTACTGTATTTTTGATTAATTAAATGCAGACTTGACTTTTCAAAAAATCTTACAAACCCTAAACTCTAGTGTATATGGCTGCCAAGGTGTTTTGAGATATTCTGGTTTCTAGATAAGACAAACTATATAAAAACCATTTTACATCCAATCCATAGTCTGATTGCTCAGAAACCCTCAGCACACCTCTCCTTAACAAGACTCATGAATGGAGGAATCGTTCATTTAATAAAGTCTCAAAGGCATTGTGAAAGATGTCTCTTTTCCCCATCACATTGAAAAGCTGACAATGTTAAAATGACTCTGTCCTGAATTTCACACCTCAGGATGAGCTGCACATTACAGAGGGAAACTTTAAGGGGACTGAGAAGGTGATGACCAGAGAATGAGAAACACACACACAAACACACACACACACACACACACACACACACACACACACACACACACGTTGTATGAATGATTGACATCACTTCATATTGTGCCGTGAACGAGAACGTAAAAACAGGAAGTGAGTGAAGATGGTTTATTTGCTGTTATGAAGCCAAGCCGAGAGAGAAATATGAGCTGGAGGGAAGGAAAGAAGGATCTGCTTACTTAATCTCTGGATCATAATCCTCATAACTGAAGAATGAAATGTGGAAAAAAGAAAAGCAACAGAAAATTAGAATAAATAAATTGACACTTGAGAGCAAAATAGAAGGGAAATGAACCAGATGGGCTTTGACGTGTCCGTATGCGTCATAAAATTAATCTGAAACAGCAACTAGGGATGAGTGATATATTAGTTAAATATAAATGAAATTATTACATTACAGTACAGTAAGAAGCATACTTAAACATTCTACATATTTTTACTAAAACAATTTAATATATGAAAACACAATAGGGATTGAACAACTGGAAAGGAGTTATGAAAACTTACCGACTAACAACATTTTAAATCAGACACATCGCTCTATTTACGCTCTCATACTGGCAAGAACAGAAGGATTTTGAAAATATGAAACTCTTTAGGGTCAAATAAAAAGGGCATTAAAATCATCGAGATATTCAAGATGTTTGCCAATTTTATATCACAAGGATTATCATAAATGTTCTATATAAGGGCTGCACGATATGGGTGTTTTCTGATAAAAATTTCAATTGCAATTTAAAATCCAGGTTTACTGTGCTTGATTGTAGTCTGCACATCTTAGCCAAAATGTTGTGATTATATATCAATATGGCTATAAAATAACACAAATATGATTCTTATTATTTTACTTATTATTATTACTAAATAAAAATACTAAACAAAACTTTTTCTCTGGTCTTCTCGCTTCTGGTCTGTGCGCGTTCATGTGTTTTGGAGGAGGCTTGGCTTTGGACACGGTGATTTGCCGGGAATGTGGGATGTACGCTTTCAATGCTAGCAGGCTAACATTAGCATTTTCTCAGATCACCGACTGCACCTTTAAAGCAGCTCTAACTGTAGATGCAGATGGAGTTCATGAGGAGCAGGATTTACTGTGAATCGAGCCGCTATGAGACACTAAAAACACCAGCGGATAATGAGTTGCTGGCGTATAAATGAACACAGCACCGCGCTTCACTCTGAAACACACAAATGATATACTCATTTAACTAAATCGAATTGCGATTTCGATTTTATTACAATTAATCGTGCAACCCTATTCTATATATCACCCATCTCTAACAGTGAGATGAACAATTTCTGCAAAAAAGCATGACAAAACCAACCGCAAGTCATAAACAAGATCAACCACTTGCAAATAAACACACACACAGGCTGTTACATAGATGCACAGGTGTCGGGGGTAATTACCACACACGCACTGAGTTTGGGTCTAATAACCTCACCAGGTGCACAGCAAAATAAAAGATTAATGGAATTAAAGTGGAGACTATTAAACATAATTTTGCAGTGTCCATCTTAATGACAGGGACATTAATGGACATGATTGCCCTATAAACTTAGTAACACTGGCTTCAGTAATACTTGATGCCTGATTATAATTAATGAAGAGTGTTCATAATATAGTACAATAATTATTGTAATGCAGTATATCCTTATACCATGTTGTTATTTTTAATTCAAACTATTAAAAATGTTACAATTTTAAATTTTAGTCCATTGAAATAAAGCTGAAACAAAATAAATAATATAGGTGCATCGTGGGAAAGTTTTATTTAAAACTATTTATTTCAGTAATTCAACTCAAATTGTGAAACTTGAGTATTAAATAAATTCACTGCACACAGCCTGAAGTAGTTTAAGTCTTTGGTTCTGTTAATTGTGATGATTTTGGATCACATTTAACAAAAACCCAAAAATTCACATCTCAACAAATTAGAATACTTCATAAGACCAATGCTTTAATTACTGCCTCAATTCGGCGTGGCATGGAGGTTGATCAGTTTGTGGCACTGCTGAGGTGGTATGGAAGCCCAGGTTTCTTTGACAGTGGCATCTGCATTTTTTGGTCTCTTGTTTCTCATTTACCTCTTGACAAAATGCCATAGATTCTCTATGGGGTTCAGGTCTGGTGAGTTTGCTGGCCAGTCAAGCACACCAACATCGTAGTCATTTAACCAACTTTTGGTGCTTTTGGCAGTGTGGGCAGGTGCCAAATCCTGCTAGAAAATGGAATCAGGATCTTCAAAAAGCTGGTCAGCAGAAGGAAGCATGAAGTGCTTCAATATTTCTTGGTAAACGAGTGCAGTGAATTTGGTTTTCAAAAAAACACAATGGGCCAACACCAGCAGATGACATTGCACCCCAAATCATCACAGACTGTGGAAACTTAACACTGGACTTCAAGAAACTTGGGCTATGAGCTTCTCCACCCTTCCTCCTGACTCAAGGACTTTGATTTCCAAATGAAATACAAAACTTGCTCTCATCTGAAAAGAAGACTTTGGACCACTGGGCAACAGTCCAGTTCTTCTTCTCCATAGCTCAGGTAAGACGCTTCTGACGTTGTCTGTGGTTCAGGAGTGGCTTAATAAAAGGAATACGACAACTGCAGCCAAATTCATTGAAACGTCTGTGTGTGGTGGCTCTTGATGCCTTGACCCCAGCCTCAGTCCATTCCTTGTGAAATTCACCCAAATTCTTGAAACGATTTTGCTTGACAATCTCCATAAGGCTGTGGTTCCCTCGTTTGGTTGTGCATCTTTTTCTTCCACACTTTTTCCTTCCATTCATCTTTCTGTTAACATGCTTGGATACAGCACTCTGTGAACAGCCAGCTTCTTTGGCAATGAATGTTTGTGGCTTACCCTCTTTGTGAAGGGTGTCAATGATTGTCTTTTGGACAAACTGTCAGATCAGCAGTCTTCCCCATGATTGTGTCGCATAGTGAACCAAACTAAGAGACCGTTTTGAAGGCTCAGGAAACCTTTGCAGGTGTTTTGAGTTGATTTGCTGATTGGCATACCACCATATTCTAATTCGTTGAGATAGTGAATTGGTGGGTTTTTGTTAAATGTGAGACAAAGTCATCACAATTAAAGGAACCAAAGACTTAAACTACTTCAGTGTGTGCGCACTGAATTTATTTAAAACACAAGTTTCACAATTTGAGTTGAATTACTGAAATAAATGAACTTTTCCATGACATTTTAATTTATTGAGATGTACCTGTAGATTAATTAATAGAAATAAAAGTAATGCTTTACAATAAGGTCTCATGCATTAACATTAACACCAAGTAATCCATTTGTTACAGTATTTATTCATTTTTGTTATTGTTGTTAATAAAAATACAACAGTTTAATTTTAGTTCATGTCATCCATTAAATAATATTAACAGATGCAACTTTTGATTTAGTTTTCATTGTTTTACCAAACTATACTTAAACAAATAAGAAACAATAAAATTACTAAAACTGAAAAATAAATTAAAGCTAATTTAAAATCACAATAAAAAACTAATAAAAATGCCAAATCAAATTACTAAAATTACTAAAACATAAAAAAATAGAAATTAAAAATGAAAATATAAAAGGTTATTCAAAATATTAATAAATGCAGTAATAGCAGCTATTTTAAGGAAGCCCTTGAACTGCATGGTGGAAAAAAATAAGAAGAAAACTTATGGTGGGGAGGGGAAAAAAATTAAAAGAAAACGTATCTCCTTATTTCAACATAATAACACATGATTTTGTTATTTAAAAATAATATCTCTTCATTTCCACATAATAACTTGTTATTTCGAGATGTTAAGTTGTTATTTCCACAGAATATCTTGTTATTTCGACATATCTTGTTATTTTGACAAAACTCGTTATTTCGATTTAACTTGATATTTCAACATAATATCTCATTATTTCAACATAATATCTCGTTATTTCAACATGATAACCCGGTATTATATATCAAATTTAATAAAAGACATGAGAAATCCAACGTCTATAGTACTGCAGCAGTAGCAAGTCCGCTCGCAGTCCCGGCTTTTACCGCCATCGCCACAGATTCAAATCCGCCTTTTGCCAAGCTCGCTCTTCTCTATTTTCCCATCACATATAACATCAGAAAGGCATATAGTTTAAATAAAAATGAAAATACTGTTCTAAAAGTGGAAATAAACTGCCAAACGAGTGTTTAATAATATTAAAAGTATTTATTGGGTAGGGTTTGGGGAAGGTGTTGGATGGGTTTTTATTCTCCCAAAAAGGTAGCATCTATTTAATAATTTTAATAAATATAATCATTTACAATGCAAATAGTTGTAGATGCTATGCACACTAAGTGAAAATAGCAATTCATTCTATTTACACTGTGACTTAATATCTTGAAATAATGATTTAATATCTTGAAATAATGACCTTGGTTGAAATAATGACTTATGTCGAAAAAACAAGATAGGTTTTCTTTTTTTGCCCTCCATACTATAAGTTTCCTTTTTTTTTCACCATGTGGTTCAGGGCTTCCACACTATATAAATAATACTAAAGTAACGCTGTCTTTTACACATTATTGAAACCATAGATAAACACAAATGAAAATTTGAGTCCATATAATGCAAGTAAATGGATGCTGACCGGTTGATACTTGAAAAACCACACACAGTGATCGTGACAGTAATCTAAACAATAGTTTATAGTTAAAAATATTAGTATTTTTTAACACACACCTATCGTTTGGCTTCAGAAGACAACGATTCATACACTGGGGTCGCATGAATTACCATCACAATCGTTTTTTTGTCTTTTTTTCAAGTGTCATATACAACGCCGGGTTGAGTAAATAATGAGAGAATTTTCATTTTCAGGTGATCTAACACTTTAAAGCAACGTGAGGTTAATTTTAATTCTGCAAGAGCACACAACTGATAAATTAATAATTATATCACTTTTCATAAATAGGATTAAAAAAAGTTTATTTTCCCTTTCAACAAACAGTCAGTGCAAGACAGTGTTTAACCCTAAGAATGTAGGCATAAACAAACATTAATGTGACTATTTAACTAACTTACTAACTCAGTCAATAATTGAGAGTGACTTGAAAACATGAGTGTGGCATTTCTGTGTGATATTTATATGAAGATCAAGAGCAAATTTCAAAATGTATTTTAAAGGGCACTGCAGAAACTCAGCACTTTGCAATGGGTAATTCATTGAGTTTAGAAAACGAGTAGGCCTAACTGGACACAAGGAGGCAATATTGGATATATATTTATCTTTGCATCAACAATAACAATAAATAAATGTGAATTTCTTTTTTCAGATATAAAACAAGCTGTGATGTAATCTGTTTATGCATTTAACTGATGGTCACTTTAACAATGGAATTCTCTGTAATCAATTTGATTGGATTTATAAATCCACAAATTACCTCAAATAATGCAAGAATTGGTTGAATTTGCATTAATGTTTAAAAAAACTAAAATAAATTGGGCGGCATAATAAATTTGTGGAAAATGCCAAACCAAATGCATATTAAAAACTCTTAAATAACTCAAGCTCATGTCCGAGTCTCTTTAAATAGTGTTTAATCACCATTTCTCGCTTATCTTAAGGGAATAATAACCCGTATTTCTTACACTCATTCGAGAGTAAAAACCTTGTTTCCAGAAACCTCAACCTTATGCTTTTACTTTTATTTTTCCTGAAGCTACAGTATGCAGATGTAACTCATTCACACCTTCGTTCACCCTCTCTAAAACACACTCGTGCTGAAAAACCCAGGGCGCATTTGAAGTTTAATTGAACCAGATAGCGGTGACTCGTTGCGTTAAAGACGTCCTGCTGGGAGTTTAACAAACACAAGGCTGCGATTGAACATCTCTCCTCCCTCAGGTAGCCTGCTGCTGATCGCCTGGGTTAAGCATGAAAAATTAACGTGAATTACGATGAAGAGACTGCTTTTAAACCGTTTAAGAGAATTAGCAGCAATTTGTCATATCGTCTCACTCTGTCTCCAAGAGTGAATCTGCATCCCAATGGCAGCCGTAATTGAGTTAGTTGGAGGCAGAATGTCTTGACGGAAATGTGAATAATGTCCTCAAGGTGATGAGTGATGATTTCATCGAGAGACATGTCTGTCGGCACAGAACCTTCTAGAAACACTTTGAGTGGGTTTAATTGAGTACTCTCTCATGACACAAGGACCAAACTCAGACCGTCCATTTCAATCCAGAATACAAAATTCTGTCATCATTTACTCACCCTCAAGTTGTTCCAAAGCTATTTGAGTTTCTTTCTTCTGTTGAACACAAAATAAGATATTTTGAGGAATGTTGGTAACCAGACAGTTGACTGTAGTCTCCGCCTCAGACGTCACGCCCACGCAACCGTTGACTGGAAGTCTGATGCATATGGCACATAAAATTGGAATTGCTTCAGGAATTTTGCAATCGTCATCTGATTGGATAAATTCTACAGGATTTCCGGGAGACGTGCGAGTCATGTTCTTTAACGGTCCTCCTAAAAACAGAGCTGCCGTGATGGCAAACTCCCTTATGGGAGAAAAAAGCTGTCTGGTAACTTACATTTTTCAAAATATTTTCTTTTGTGTTCAATGGAAGAATGAAACAAATACAGGGTTGGAACTTAAGGGTAAGTAAATGATGACGAAATGATGATGAGCTTCATGTATACAACCTTTTAGAGGTTCCCATCAATGGATCATTTTATGGATTTAGCTTTACTTTATTTATTTATTTATTTTAAATCATTTTTTTATTTTAATTAAATTTTATGAATTACACAGCTCGTATACATACTTCATAACTAGAAAAAATGGAAGTAACCCGTTAAACATGAAAGTATTATGCAATCATTTATGGCATTTCTCTTTATATAGAACCTTTGGCATAAAGGGTTCTTTAAAATTGAGTCAAAGGTTCTATATGGAAAGCTACACTTAATGCTGCGCTTGATTCAGCGCTATGAGGACATCTTTAGATGTGACCAGCTGTTAATATGTGTGTAACACGTCAATAGAATTGACTCAGAGCTTTATAACTTCTGGCAGTGACATCATCAGTATGCGCCTGCATCAGAGGCTATAATTAGATATGCCACAGGTGCATCGCCAGGTCTTTTGTCTTTAGACCTTTCTGTGTGTGTGCTGAACACAAGCTTTCTCTCACTCTCTCTGCTAGGAGTTACTATTCAACAGGCAGTGTGCAGAAATTTCTCTCCTTTTCCCTCTCACTCTGTGTTCAGTGAAGGAAAAGAAAGAAAAAAATGTAAAAATGAGCGATCAACAAAACTGTATGTGCCTCTGTTTTCACATCCTATGGCTGACTTGGACACATACCAGTATTATTTTGTTTGCTTGGGGGAAGAGCACGCTGCCCTTGCATTGGAGCAGGGTGAGTGTAAGCATTGTGAGCTGTTCACTGTAAAAATCCTGCGCGTTTGTCTCGCTTACTTCCACGGGCCAGCACCCACGATTTCACCATGGGACTCATGTATGGATCTGGCATTATCAGGAGTGAGAGACCGGATTGTCCCTATTGCTCACTCCAGATCCATTTGTCCCTTTGCATAATCTGGAAGCGTGCCTCTTTGGTTCATGCGGAGGACGATGTATCTCTTAGGTCTGCGGACTTCGAGTTACCTACCTCTGAGCATTCCTCACGCGATGACAAAGTGGTCGGGAAATTACTCGAGGTGGTGACTCTCATTGTGACCAGATTACAGCTAGACTGGCCACACAAACAAGAGACCCCAAGCACTCAAAATTAGAGGACATGTTTCTGTCTGGTGGCCAGGGGGAGGGAAATCAGTCTTTGAAGAGCCTTCTTGGAAGACCTCGATGACGAGTTAACTTGTTCCCGTGTCTTTGTGCCTTCGATGTCGACATATTCGACTGTCGTGGGTGCTAAGGCATGGGGGTATACGATGATGCCACAGCTCATGAGCCATCTCTCGCCTGTTTTGGCATCATCACTAAAAAGGCCCACCCTCCCCACAAAGCAAGGCAGAACCACCTCAATGGGAAGGCTTTTCAAGCTTCAGGTCAGACTAGTGCTATGCTGCACACCATGGCATGTGTTACAGGCATACCAGGCTGACCTGCTAAAGGACCCGAGTGCGGGTAGTAATTTCAACGAGGAAGCATTCATGGGGCCACAGATTTGTCTCTCCCTGCAACCAAGCAGACGGCTTGCACCATCGGCCGTTCAATGGCTGGCACAGAGAGGCATCTGTAGTTTTGATGGGCATCAAAGACAAGGACAGAGCATTCCTGCTTGATACCCCGGTCTCACCTTCCAGCCTGTTTGGCGACTCGGTTAACACTGTCGTCGGCAGGTATCAGGAGGTGAAGAAACACAAGGAAGCTTTTGTGCAATTTCTTCCTCGCTGCACCCAGGGGGAGGGGCTGCCAGCCACTCAGCCTCTCCCGGGTCCTTCTAAAAGGGAGGCTCAAAAATAGAGTGTGGCGAGTCGCGCTCCCCCTCCTAAAAACTGGGGACCAGCTCGCCGTTCTCAGCAGCCTCCAAAGAAAGACCTCTGGGCTATTATTTCCAAAAAGAAAAAATCCTGATGGTCTTGTGCCCAGCCCTGTGGGTACAATATCATATCTACCCGCCTCTTCCCCCCACACACCCATGCCACCTCTGGTGTTTCGGGAGGGCAGCGGATTCCAGCGAAATGTTGGATGTTCCGTTGTTTCCTATTGCCGCCCAGGACACGGAGCATCCAACATCCCCTCAACAAGAAGTGTCAAAATTGGTACCCATTTCAGAGAGTCTGGCAGCGTGGAAGCTACTCCCAGGCATTTCTAAGTGGGTTCTAAAGAGAGTAGGAAAAGGTTACAGAATACAATTGATTTTCCTGCTTCGGCTTCACGGTAGTGGAGACCACGCCATTGAAACGCGGAGGATGGCGAATAAATTGCATTTATCAATCTTGGCCTAACCTGACATTGCTCAGGGTAGACTGAATGGTCTCAACTCGAGCAGGAGACAACTGTCCCACATTGTGATCGAATACAAGCACAGTTACCTCCCGGTCGAGTTGAGACCATTCAGACAACCCTGAGCAATGTCAGGTTAGGTCAAGATTGCATTGTTCTTCAGTATCAAAAAATATTAGGTCTCATGGCACCTGCATCCTCTGTGATCTCTATGGGCCTTTTGCATATGAGACCGTTTGGCTCAGTTGTGGCTCAAAGCCAGGGGATTTCATCCAAGGGTCAATCCCCGAAGGCAGATAAGGGATATGTGGCGTGGGCTATGTACCCTTTCTGTGTGGCTAAGACCACGGTTCCTCACCTTGGGTCCCACTCTAGGGGCGCCATGTCGTCGCAGATTGCTAACGACAGATGCCTCCCTGTCAGGCTAGGGAGTGGTCTTAAGTGATCGTTTAGCCCAAAGGGAATGGGAGAGTCATCAGCTCAACTGGCACATCAACTGCCTAGAGTTGATGGCTGTATTTCTGGCCCTGAAACACTTCCTCCATCAGCTGAGAGGCTGTCATGTCCTGGTGTGGATGGACAACACAGCAGCAGTCTCTTATATAAGTCACCAGGGAGGTTTAACGGCAGAGTGGAAACTTCACCCCGAGGTAGTGAAACAAATCTGGTTAAGATTCTATGAAGCAGAGGTGGACCTCTTCGCCTCCCAAGAGACAGCACAAAGTCCCCTTTACTTCTCTCTGAGTTCCCCAGCCTCCCTAGGTCTGGATGCAATGGCGCATACATGGCCTAGAATGCGCCTGTGTGCGTTTCCTCCTGTTTATCTGCTCCCAGGAGTTCTAGGGTGTTCCAGGAGTGCAGGGTACCCCCCTCCCCCTGCAGCATGTTTGTGATGCAGCAGGCTAGTGCTCTCAGCACACATTCATAAGATTTTATAGTTTGGATGTTCATGCCACTCCGGGCTCTCACGTCCTTGAGTTAAGATCACAAGCTCATGTCTGAGGTTATAAAGCTTTGAGACAATTCTATTGAAGTGTTACACACACATATTCACAGCTGGTCACATCTAAAGACGTTTCCATAGTGCTGAATCAAGCATAGCATCTCATTGCCATTTTTTAAGGGAACAGGGTCACAGTCAAGTAACCCGAGATATTTCTACATGACATTTCAAACTGTAATTTTTAGGTGCGATTAATCGCGATACAAAAAATATTGTGCAATTAATCATTTGTTTTAATCAACTGACAGCTCAGGTAAAAACCATATAGACACTGGTTCATGGGTTGACAGAGATCATCACCCCTAGCAGTGAACCAGTGAAATTTCAAAAAGTTTCGCAAGTTATGACATAACGAAGCCTTGTTTACTGAAATCACATGATTTTGGCAGTTTGATGGGGTTTTTTTTTTACATTGAACTTAATAAGACCTGCATGTAATTGCAGCTGTAAGTAATTTCTGTATTTACATATATAATTCCACTGTTGACCTTCCTTCTGTTATATCTTTAAACTTACCCTTACCACAAAACCTAGCCTTACCAAAACTGTGACCCAAAATTTAGCAAAAGAAAAATTCAGTAAATTTTACTTTTTTTTCAGTGTAGATCATTGGTAAAACGACCTGTAAAAGGATAGAGATGAGTGTGGAACTATGAACGCACACACGTATGAACATACACACAAAAATGTCAAACACAGGAGGAAGTGGGCAGGTGCAGCTGACCTCCAGAGAGACACATGACCGGTGGAAAAACAGGTTGATCTTACCAGTGCCACTCCACTATGACACAGCCGTCATAAAAGCGATAGCTGGACAAACATCAGCAGACAAGCACACAACAGAAAGCAAGAACAAATAAATGAATGAATAAAACAGAGAAACTAATTTCTTTAAAAAGTGCAACAACAATTAAACAAATAAAATGCAATTTAGAAAGAAGCTGCATCAAACATAACACTTGAACAATCACTTGAACAATTTAGGTCTTAAGAATTTAACAATTTAGGACTCAAGAAATCGTTTGATGAGCATAATTTTCTTTCCATATTACCTACAGACATATGATGTTGAGGCAGGACATATAAAAAGGATTTACCTTTTATAGTCAATAGCCTTTAGTTACAAATTATCAAATTTTGCAACATTATAAATGCTGTTACTGACATTTTTGGTCAATTTATTAAAACATTTTAGCAGATCCTTGCTGGATAAAGTATTAATTTCTTTATAAACACCGTTACTGAACAAGTAGTTCATGTTTTTGATAATGATGAAAATGTAGTCTTAACCATGAGATTAAAAAATAATAAATGTATTTAAAAAACAAACAAAAAAACATGTATTGCTAGCCTGCTACCCAATCTTTAAAGTCTTCAAAGTTTTGGGTTGGCAATATTTTTAATGCGTTTGAAAGAAGTGTCTTATGCTCACTAAGGCTGCATTTATTTAATCAAATATACTTAAAAAAAACAGTAATATTGTGAAATATTATTACAATTTATAAGAAATCCTATGTGAATGTGTGTGTATATATATTAAATAATAAATTACATTTACATTTATATATATATATATATATATATATATATATATATATAAATGTAAATGTAATTTATTCTTATGATGCAAATCAGCATCATTACTCCAGTCCAATGTCACATGATCCTTCAGAAATCATTCTAATATGCTGATTTGCTTCTCAAGAAACATTTCTTATTATTATCAATATTTAAAACAGTTGTGCTGCTTCAGATTTTTGTGCATGATGATTTTGTTTAGGATTCTTCAATAGAAAATTCAAAAGAACATAATTTATTTGAAACAGAAATCTTTTGTAACAACATGAATGACTTTACTTTTGATCAATATAATGCATCTTTGCTGAATAAAAGAAAAAAAAATCTTTACGGTATTTTGTTTGTTTTAATCGTTTTAGGTTAGGTGGTCTAATAGGGTTTGATGTGTCAAATGAATTGTTATGATGAATTAATGAATTACAGGGGTGAATTGTCCTCCAATAGAAACATCTAAAATCAGCCCTGCGAAATGACGGCATCTATATTTCTCGTCCTCTTTCCCAGGTGAGACAGACTGTAAATTATAAATGCAAATATGAGCTGTTTTGTCACCATTTGGAGTGCAATAGCAGGGTGAATGCACAAAACTGTTCTGTGTTGTGGCCGGTGGTCTCACACACATAAATGAAGGCATATATCTGGGTTTGTTGTGTGACAGAACTGAGGCATTGAGGTCGTGACCTCTGTGCGCGGAGCAGGGTGGACTTAGGTTGGTTTGCGGTTAATAACTCGACCTTCCAAATAGCCTTATAAATCACATCACACACTTTTAAATCTTTTATTTCTTAGAGACGACGGTAATAAATCATACCACGTACAACAGCAGCAGCTCTGATGTTGACACAAACCTAAATAAAGTGGATACTTTGCAAGAAATGATATACTGAAGATTATTTCAAATATTTTTGTCCATGCAATAAAAGTCAGTGTCCAAAACAACCATGGACTCCCTTGACTTTTACTGTATGGACAAAAACACTATGATATTTTTCAAAGTAGCTTCTTTTGTGTCCCACAATAGAGAGAATGTCATACAAGTTCGGGATGACATAAGGGTGAAGACCCAAAGCTATGAAGCTCAAACGCACTCTTAATATTGGAGGAACAGTGTTAAAACTGTTTTATAATATTAGTTTTAAGTTTACAAGTATGTGAAGTCACTTCTGCACCATTTTTGATCAGATTTATCTTTCATTTGTTGTGAATAATTACATTTGTTTTGCATCCAACAAAGCAGATTATGAGATTAAGTACATTTCATCTGTAACTAAATAGACATTACAACATGGTTATCTAATGGGGACAGTAAGTGGTGTTGTTGTTTTTTTTTTTTAATAAATAAATACTTATTCAGCAAGGATGGATTAAATTCATCAAAAGTGATAGTAAATACATTTATAATGTTACAAAAGATTTCTATTTCAAATAAAAATTCCAACTTTGTACTCATCAAAGAATAAAATGCATCAAAGTTTCAACAAAATTATGAAGCAGCACAACTGATTATTAGTGTAATTCTGAAGGATCATGTGAAACTGAAGACTGGAGTAATGATGCTAAAAATTCAGCTTTGGATCACAGGAATAAATTACACTTAAAAAGATATTCAAATAGAAAACAGTTATTTTAAATAGTAAAAATATTTCACAATATTACAGTTTTTTTTTCTGTATTTTAGATCAAATAAAGGCAGCCTTGGTAAAACAGACTTCTTTAAAAACATTAAAAAAATTTCCAATCCCAATTTTTGTAGTGTATATTGCGATACCATTACCGTGATATATGAATAGCTCACACACCCACAAATAAACGCACTCACAGTTTTGCAAATGTTTCTGTTTAGTCTCTTATTAGAGCAAGTAATCAAACATCTACAGATCAAACTAATACAGCAGAGTATGAAAACTACTAACAAGAGACTGTCATTATCTCATTATTAGCATGAATAGAACGTCTGATTACAAGAATTATCCCATTTAATCTGAGACCCCATGATGGGAGGAGATGTGGGGCTGTAATAAGACCCTCGCTCATGAATTAATCAAACCATTCACCTCTGCTGTTGTGATTCGGTTTTATATGGTCCCCTTCAAAATTAATTTGAAGAAGCCTTCCTAACAAACCCTTCAGAATACAGCGCTCCAGCAGGGTTCTGGCAGTAAAATTCTCATTTGTTTCTTCCACAGGGAAATTGATTTTCAGAAATAATGTATAAACCTCTCAAAATAGAGATAAAATGAGGTGCTAAACTTGAGAACTACATAATCCTGAACTGACTATTCATGACCCTGTGAAAAAGAAGTACACTATAGCATATTTTTAAAAACCGTAAAAGAATAGACTTAAGTGCAAAATAATTATAATGTTTTTGGACACTTTAATTGCAATTAAATGAAAATGTATTATAGGTTGAACCACTTTTGACCCACTTAAGTCAGACTAAAGTACATCTTAACATGTAATTTTATAATCACTTCTATTGTTATTGAATTATGGTTAAAGTTTACTGCCGAATGTACTGATATAACAGGTGTTATATTAATTTATTTATTTCACGTAAAATCTCTCCCTTAGTTATCATCGATTGTTTTATATTTGTATGTTTATAATGATTTTGTATTCTGGCAATTATTTTTTAAATATTTAATATAATTTATTCTTTTAATACTGATTTATTTTATTTGAAATGTTTCTAGTTATATGGCGTTTTGTTAAATATGGTACGTGGTTCCGGTTGCTCTCCTTCAGTTTGTGGTAAGTTGTGGAGTTTGATAAGTTTGATATAAGTTTTGTTTATTTTAATAAAATATTTAATGTTGTTCTAAAAATGCATGAAGTTTGTGTGAATGATGTGGAGCATGTCTTTTTGAAGAGAGTTTATTGAACATGAGTGTGCACGCTTTGTGCAATCCATTTCATTGGCAGGTTGATGTGAGAGAAGGCCACAGATCAAACTTTTTTTGATTTTTCTTTTTATTCATGCAGGCATGATTCTCATTCATGCTTCTGTTAATATCATTTTGAATTAATGTAAAATATTTTACTCTTTTATGAAATATGTTGAGCAAACACTATTGATTTGATCATATGAGAAACATGAAAATGTGTTTCAGTTCGCGGTAAGCGCGACTGAAGAGAGGTTGATGTGAGAGAAGGTCACAGATCAAGATTTTTTGAATTTTCTTTTTATTCACGCAGAATAAAATCTCGCCTGAGTCATTTCTATAGTCCGGTCTATGGAAGCCTGTTCCCGCCACTTGTGAGAAAAAAAAATATTCCGTAAGTCATAATAATGACTTAGTATCTCATAATAATGAGAAACTTTTCTCATAATAATGAGAGACTTTCTCATAATAATGACTTAACATCTCATAATAATGACTTAGTATCTCATAATAATGACTTAGCATCTTTAACTTAATCAATTTTTTTTTTTTAGAAACTTTTCTCATAATAATGACTTATTATCTCATAATAATGAGGAACTTTTTTCATAATAATGAGAGACTTTCTCATAATAATGACTTAGTATCTCATAATAATGACTTAACATCTCATAATAATGACTTAGTATCTCATAATAATGAGAAACTTTTCTCATAATAATGAGAGACTTTCTCATAATAATGACTTAGTATATCATAATAATGACTTAGTATCTAATAATAATGACTTAACATCTCATAATAATGACTTAGCATCTTTAACTTAATCATTTTTTTTAGAAACTTTTCTCATAATAATGACTTAACATCTCATAATAATGACTTAGTATCTCATAATAATGAGGAACTTTTCTCATAATAATGAGAAACTTTCTTATAATAATGACTTAGTATCTCATAATAATGACTTAGTATCTCATAATAATGACTTAACATCTCATAATAATGACTTAGTATCTCATAATAATGAGGAACTTTTCTCATAATAATGAGAAACGTTCTTATAATAATGACTTAGTATATCATAATAATGAGGAACTTTTCTCATAATAATGAGAAACTTTCTTATAATAATGACTTAGTATCTCATAATAATGACTTCTACGCAAAACGTAGAACTAAACAAAGAGTTGTCACACTGACAAGCATTTATGGTAAAATAAAATAAATTTAAACTTGTGTCATGTATATAAATATATTTATAATGACACATTTGTAATGACGTTTTTAGAACGTTTAAGATATATCAACAAACTACAGTTTATAATCAAGTACTTTACATGTGCTTTAGTATGTTAGTCAACACATCAAAATAAGTGTACTTCTTTAAATGACAACAAAAGATTATTAAAACAAGGATTTAAAATGTAAAAGTAAAACTTTTAATTCGACATTATTACAAAGTGCACTTTTTAAAAGTGTACTTAAGTGTGTTAGGAAACAGTCAGGCCTTTTATTTCATTATATTATCTGCAAGTACACTGCACTGCAACTGCACATTGAAGTGCATATTTATTTAAGTAAGGAATAACTGACAACTTGGCGTTGAATTATTAGAAAACTAATGCACACCCAAGGTGATAATGCCTCGGGTGTGCGTTATTTTTCAATAATTCAATGGCCCGGGGTCAATTATTCCGCTTATACTACGGATACCACATCTCAAAACATTGTTCAGATTTTGTACTTCAAGACATTCGTCAGGTTTTTGTCCATAAAACGTACTTGTGTGCAGGACTAATTTCTTAATGCATCTAATCACACGCCCCCGTTGCTAATTCCAAAAAGTCATTTTAGAGCTAGTTTTGGAGGCTTGGGCCACTGATAGCAGAATAATGCAGTTAGAGAGAGAGAGAGAACGTGAGAGATTAAATATATGTGAATTACCCGAATCTGTTTGGCAGCAGCGTCTCTAATAATAGCGAAACTAAGTTTATCTGCACCAAGAACAGCGCCTTTATTTCATCGCCAGTGATACATGTCATGTAGCTTTTAAGTTGTTAAACTTAAAATACAAATATAAATATAAAATCATCAGAGCAGTGCTGACAACACATTTCTGTGCCTGCACTTTTGAGTGGGAGAGAATGGATGAAAGAGAGTAAGTGCTTTCTTTACACAATCATAATTTTGTGACAAAAACATGGAAATAAATTGTCATTTTTATCATATTGCTCACGATATTTATTTTCTTGGTCAGTGTCGTTGTGGGTTTTGGCTCTTTTGCTTTTGTAGGCTGTAAGGACCTTTGAAATACCTGAAATCGTTTAGCGAAGTTATATAATTTCTTATAATATATAATATAATTTTATAATTTCAGTTATCCCTGAAAATAATTGCACACCTTAGAACGTTTGTCAAACAATCAGATTCACGCATTCAACAGCCCCTTGTATAAGCACACTTTTATGCATTTTAATGTCTTATAATCAAAGTAATATATATTGTATTTTATACTTTATTGAGTGACAATTAACAGCTTTATAATGTATGGCTAATCTTGCTTTGATTGAATGTTTCATTCTCTCCTAAAGTGCATCAAGTACACAGTCTTGTCTTTTTTGCCAGTTTTCTACAAATCAATGTTTGTATTACCGTGATTCATCTCTGAGCTGGTTGGTTTGGTTCAAGGCTTTGAACTGTGTGGAGAATATGTTTCTGAAAAGCCTGTAGTGAAAATGAATGGGAAAAATACGAATCCCAAGGCCTCTGCAAATGTGGGTGATCACTGTTGAGGTCTACACATGTGTCATAGTCAGGATTTATACACTGTGTCCATCAGAATTCTATGGCTATGATGGACAAAGGGATATATTAGTCCAGTTTGGCCCTTTAACACGCACACAAATGCAGTGGTCCACTGTGAAATCTCGTCCCATCCACAGCAATGATACTATAAGATCATTGACTCAAACGGTCTGATTAGTATGCATCTCACAGACAAATGCACACACATGAAGAACCGAACACACACACATCATTTCACTGTCCTGCTCACTATGCTGGATCTAGGGGGACAGCCATAAATTAGCATATTTATAGTCCTTTCAGCGCTCTGCTCTCCTGAGTGGCTGTGTGGCTCCGGTGATGAATATTCATGTGCGTGCGGAGGTTAATTTGGGCAGAATGTCTGCTGCTCTTTCCTGTGAAACAACACAGATCTTCAGGTAACGACAACCTCCCCACAGAATACACAGACACACACACGCACACTGTGGGATACTTGTGCCAGTTTTACTTTCAGCTCAACCTACGACAATAATATGAAAAATGAGCCATACGAGTTCCTCAGTAGATGGTCAATGGGCCACTTATACATCTGTCCATAAACTTGAAGTGTGTCATTTCTGCACAAATAGTGCCATGAAACAGAACATAATGGTTGTTTCCAAACAGGTTGCTCGTATGCAATATTACTACCATCTTTCTCTCCTGTTATCCGACAATTGTTGCTTGGACAAACAGTAAGTTCTGCAAAATTCACAACATTGCTTGAGTCTGAAGTTGAATGTGAGGGTGCTCAAACAAACTGAGCAATGTTTTGACTTTTGTTGAGACCAGGTGTAAAAAATTAATCTCAATTGATCTGAGCGAAATATAGGTATGGAATAACTGACAACGGGCCGTTGAATTATTAGAAAAATAGGAGGTGGTGATGCATCATTTGGCGAAGTGATATAGAACTGTAATGCGGTCAATACCTGCCTGGAACTACTTTAGCCGTGCGTTTCCCTGAAAGTAATTGCAAACCTTGTACTCGGTCAACCAATCAGATTCAACAGCCCCGTAGTATAAAAAAAATTAAGCTTGACCTCTCTTATAATTTTATCTATTTAGGACTCCACCCACTACAGGCACCACTTTTTAAAAGCTCCTCCCTTCAAAGAGCCCATCCCTCAGGCTCCTCCCTCACCTCTCAAAGACTCCACCCACTACAGGCCCTACATCTGGAAGGGCCCTTGCCAAAGACCCAACCCACCACAAGCTCCACCCCTTATTTAAATTCACCTCATAAGCTGTGTCTGAAATCGAATAATTCTCTACTATATAGTATTCAAAAAACAGCAGGCAAAAACTCCCTGGATGATCTACTACTTCTGGCGAGATTCTGAAGTGTGTATTCGATGGACACTTTATTATCCCATGAGGCCACGGGAGAGGATTTAAGAATAGAGGCGAAGCGACGTAACTGACACTGGTAGGTCACGTGATAATGACAACATGGAAAATGTAGGACGTACGGATTACATTCATACTACCCCCATTCATACTATATAGAATGTAATTTTCCACCACCCACAGGCCCCACATTTCAATGTCTCCTCCATTTAAAGAGCCCATCACTCAGGCTCCACCCTCACCTCTCAAAGACTCCACCCACCACAGGCCCAACCTCTTAAAGGTCCCTTCCCAAAGACCCCACCCACTACGACTGGCCCCACCACCTCTGTAAACTCAACCTGTCGCAGACCCCCTCCACCGCAGAGTGGACCCACCCATCAAAGGCTTCTTTCTTCAAAGAGCTTATCCCTCACCTATCAAAGACTTCTCCAACCATAGGCATTTCAAAGGTCCCTTCCCTAAGACCCCACCCACCACAAGCTTCGCCCCTCATATAAATTCACCTCACAGACTCCACACAGGCCCCACCTTTCAAAGGCGCCTCCCCAAATAACCCACCCTAAAGATATCTACCATATGCCACACCCCTCTGCGATTGGCTCCACTTTTCACAGACTCCACCCAGCACAGGCCCCACCCTTCAAAGGCTCCTCCCTTTAAAGAGCCAATCTCATAGGCTCCACGTCTCACTGTCAGGCTTACTTGATATTGTCAAGGCAACCAGAATCTGGCTTCAGGATGGCAGTGTGGTGGAACATCTTGTACAGAGCGATTCCCAGGAAGATCACATTCAGCTAGGAAAAAAAACAGAAGCTAAGGATTGGTTGAGGGTTTATAAGTGACTGCACTAGATTTTACAACAATGTTTTGAATGCAGTTTTTAGAGAGTATCGGAGCAGTTTACCATGATGATAAGTGTGGCAGGGCCTATAAAACTCCAGATGAAATAAGTATCCAACCGCAACCAGCACCTGAAAATGCAAGAAAGACACATAACTCAAGTTTCAAAGCTACACAAACACAAAGGAAGCAGTACTGCAGGTTGTCTTGGAGGTTCTTGTGTCTTTTGGCTGATACAAGAGAGTTCCTCCAATTATTCAGACTTTAATTTCCGCAACATTAGACTAAACTTCAATCCTCCTGCGACCACACACAGGCTTATTCATACTCATTCAGAGTGTGTGTGAGAGACTCACACTCTGTCTGTCCCATAACTGCGGTAATCCACTGCAGCAGAAACGGCCACAATGAGGGCAGGAATGCCGTACCCAGCCAGGTAGAAATATCTCCTGCGTGAATGTTCACTCTCAAACACCTCTACCAGCATGATGTAGAGCTGAACGCCTTCCAGAAACATCCACGTGAATGCAGACAAGAAGAAGAAATGCAGTAGTGCTGCGAAGACAGCGCAGGCGATCTGAAACACACACAAACGGTCTTGTGAGGAGGTGTGCTATGTAGACATTGATGGATGCTGTTCAGCGACCTCACAAACCTGCTCAGATAATTGAAAAAATGTTAAATAATAGGGTTTAAAGATTATGAATCATGTATGATGTTCCTGCATTAGAGTCACACACACTGAACGCTCTCACATTAAATCTTTATGACACACAGCCACTTGTGCTATTTCACCCTCTCATGAACTAATAAAAACATGCAGTCAGCCAATTTAAATATGCGATTTTCCCCGCTATATGGTACTAAAGGAGCAGTACTTAAAAAAAAAAAGATTTTTATGTCATCAAAAGTAACACAAATACAATGAAAAGAAGATTTGTGTGTGTGTGTAAGTTTGTCGTACAGGCTGGTCTACGCGGTTGATGCCGGTGAGGAAGAGCGTTTCAGCGATGAAGAGTGAGATGCAGAGGTTCTTGTGAATGGTGTTCCTGTCACTTTGGAGGCCGCGGAAGAAGCAGAAGGTGAAGATGCAGACGAGCAGACAGACCAGAGACAGCAGGATGCCCACCCACGTGATGACGTCCAGCAACAGATCATGCACAGGGTCTGCCGGCTACAGAGAGAGACTAGAGATTAGAATGTTTTCAGATTCCTTTGAACATGAATATTACACCTGGATATAAAAATATCGCTGCAAGCAGCAATTACAGGACTCAAGCACAGCAGCAGATACTCAGTGACACCATCAAAGTGTCTGATACAAAGTATGCGAACACATCAGAGCAATGATTTCAGACATTTACACCATGGTGGGCACGCCATAATTTTGCAAAGATCCCCACATTTCTAAATCAGTATCAGTCATTAAAAATGATTTTAATTAATAGAAATAAAGCAGAAATAAAACTTAGGTAGGCAAATGTTGGCTACATAAGACTAATCAATGTTATATAGCTCAACACGATGAAATGTTAGAATATCATCAGTATGATAATCTAATGTTGATCTAGCTTACTGTTAAGTCTCATACAGCCAACAAACTAATACACAGAATAACATTACAACTTTCAACACGTTCAAATACAGTTTAGTGTGATAGTGTAACGTTAGACCAAGTGAAACAGTGCTGCGTTACCTCACAGTTTTAATTTGTCAAATAAACTGACCTGTATGAGTAGTATTTCAGCACTTGCGTGTAGTTTGTTAGGATGAAATGTCCTCTTTTATTTTTTTATTTTTTTTTTTATCCCCTGGAACGCGCGTGTGCCACTGATATCATTAGCAATCTCTCATTTGCAATCGCGTCTGCGATTCTCGGCCACCCCCTGCTTCATACCACAGTCATGATAAAAAATCATGCATTCACTCATCCATAAACATTATTTCCCCATGAACATTATTAGATCCATTGGGATGACGACAAGTTCCATGATTCCACGCTCATTCACTGCGACATCAATCTACGCCTTTGTTATTGTTTCGAAGAGTTTAGCGACCCCTAGCGGCAAAAAAAAACAAAAAAAATAATAATAATTGCGCCTTTAAGCCTATACTTTGTTTAATTTATGAGTAAACAAGAAGAAAAAAAATGCTTGGTATGAAAAATAAACTTGTTTCAAGATATAAATTCCACAAAATATTTTACAAAATTTAAACAACGTGAGTTTACTTGAAAAATTGTCTCTCAAGTAAGTTTATTTTGTTGTAAGATACTGTTTAGATGTTTCCCCTGGAAAACAAGACAACTATATTGATGAAGAACATCATTTTGTGTGGTGCAGGATTCCAAACTCACTCAAATACTTTTATTTCAATAAGTTATAACATTGTCAAAATTCAGCTGGGGCTCCTCTGTAAGGGCAAGAGGGGCAGAGCCCCATTAAAATATTCATCCAAAACATAGACCTCTATATAAACTGAATCAATAATAAATTATAAATTTGTTCAGCATACTGCAACAAATATTTTTCTGATTTTTAAGTTGTAAAGTGAGCAGGATGTATTAAATTTTACCATTTGGCTTCGGCAGGCATTTATTATGATACTAAGAAGTCCAGCGGCTGGGTTGCAACCGCGGCAACAATATTATAGTAGCCCAATGTTAAAATATTATATTAATGTATAATATAATAAATATAATATTAAAGTAGTAACTTGGCAACACTTGGCAGCGGGTGCCTGGGTCCTACCCAACAATACAGTGCCCCATAGTTTTCCAATGTAAATCTGTGGTGAAAAATGGAACTGCAGCAAGCTGTAATTGAGATTTTAGATCTCAGCCCTCAGATCTCATTATTTTCACCTTACCTTACTTAAACCTCTCTCGAGACCAATTCAATATCAATCTGCTTCAGCTATGTGTATATTAGTCTACATCAGGTTAGTAAGTAGTTGGCATGTCTGTCCTTCCTTATGGGGTGTAGCATAACAATTATTTAAAGTATAAATCCTTTAGTTTAAACGTGCTGACGTGAATA